>OY986439.1:875000-1510833 GCA_963920525.1 Dichetophora obliterata
CAGGTGTTCAATTCTTTGTGGTTTATCGACGTAGACAAGTGACTTTACATAACCCCAAAGAAATAAGTCCAATGGGGTTAAATCACACAACAACGCTAGTTGCTGAGAACAGCGACGAATTGGTTGATTAGGATCATCTTAAATGCTTTCCTGTACAGCGGCGACAGATTCTTCAGTGCGCACTGTTCTTCGTCTCACAGGATGCACATTATCAGTAACAGTAAATGTGGTCCGAAAACGATCTATTTTTCTTCGAATTAGCAGCTCTGAAGGACGATTATGTACGCCATAAAATGGAAGAAGTGCACGATAAGTTTGACGAACAGAACCATTATTTTGATTAAAAATTTCCACAATTTGCACGCGTTGCTCTGGTGTTAGTTGATCCATAATAAAATCAAAGCAAACTAAATAAAAAGCAACTATCAGCTGTTAAATGGGTGGTCAAATAAAGCAGTGACTTTATTGTTGTATCACTCAAAGACTCAAAGACCGACTCAAAGTTGTATCACTCTATAAAAAACACCCTTTATATAATAAACATATTACATTTTATATATAATAAGCTGTTTAGATTATTTTAAATCACAGTATTGTTAACATTGCTGTTCACATTGTGAATTTTTATAGTGAACAGCACTAATAACGAATAGCATGGATAATCTCAACGAATATGGAAATAAATAAATATAATGCAAATAAATAAATAACCAAAACTCCTACCGAATTCATTGGAAAAGAACTCCATTTGTGATTACCGCTAATGATAAATGCATTTAGAAACTCAGCCAAAAATTTAGAAGTTCCTCATATGTCGAAGTTGCATAATGGCATAATTGATGCACTTGAACACAATAAAAATTTATATCACAAGATCACATTTACTGTTGGTATAATAATGTAAAGGGGTAAAATTTATTTGCTTCCACACACTTAAAAAATTGCAATGGACTTTTATGCTTTCCCGAATTTTATCTCGCCACCATTTGCATTTCTTTCTGTTGTCATGATTAAAGGTTTTTTGAAATTGATAATCCATTTCATCATTATGAAATGGAAATTTTATCCACTTGACCAATTGATTATCATTTACATTAATTATTTATTCAGTATAACAAATCTATTTATCAATCGAACAAGGTAATTTGCTAAAATTATTTATTAAAATAATGAAATTTTATTCCGATTGTTTGACGAGTCCGTCAGCGTGAATAAGCTTAAATCAAGTTAACAAACTTGTATTTCAAGCTAGTAAAACAATTTCTTCAAAACAACGCATTGAATTTGTTGCTGTTTTTAATCAAATGGATAAAGTTTCTTTTGAATTGAAGAAAAAATAATGCATTACTGATAAAATTGAATTGATAGGACAATTTGGTTTTGTTAGGGATTAACAAAAATTATATATCAATTTTACCAAGAATATTTCTTTGAGTGTACTACAGGAAAAATAAATAATTCAAATTTTTCCGATATTTATTTCCATTCATTACACATAACTTTGAATTACATTTAGTTTAAACCGACAGCAAAATAAGCAAGAACAACAAATTCATCACTAAAAACATCAATCAAAAACTTTTTATAAAACTAAACAAATTTTTTCATGAACTTAATTGTGAGAATTTTTTGTCAGGTAAGTTTGAAGAAGGCAACAACAACAACAAATTTGTTATAATAATTTTTATTAAGAAGATGAAATGCTTTAAAATAGTTTTAAAAAATATAGATGCAAGAATGAAATGCAAATCTCCTGTTGTAATGACTAGCCCATTCGTCTCCAACAACTAAGGTACTTGTACATATTAAAGATTCGAATCCATACAAATATTCGTGCCTGGGTAAAAGCTAAATTAAGCCTTATTAATAGAGATAGATAAACAAAGAACAAACTTACCTTGTCAATGTTCATAAACGCCATCCTCGAATTGCATTTTTTCGCAAATACTTTGTAAATTCTTATTGCAGTTATCTTCCGCTAATGAAATACTGATGAGTACTGAAATAAGAATTTTTCGAGTTTCCAACCAAACCTATCATTTTTCTTTTTTTTTAATTTTTTCAAATTTGACGATTATTTTCTGCCAAAGTTTTGCTTAAAACTGCTGTAAACGTAATTATTTTCTGAAAGTAAAATTTATTACGAATAAAATTAATGTTAATTTATAAAAATCGTTTTAAAATTAACTGAGTTATTACATTTGTTTATAAATAAGAAATTACGTTAATGGGTCTGGGAGCGTTGAATGTATCACAAAAAAGTGATACATGAAAAAAATTTTAAAAGCTTTATCTTTCATCTTTTCAAAACTGTTTTAAAATCGAAAATCGTTGAAAAATTGCCAAGTTGTTGATTGTTTCATGAGTAAAGAACGTAAAATTTGGGGTTTTAACGGTAAAATTAAATTTTTCGGGCTTATTAACAATTGCAAATATGGTTTCGTGTTGTACTCGACCAGATCTACAAGCTAGACTATGTCATTTGAAAAGGACATTACCAATGTAGCACTGAGTAATCTATGCAAATTAATGATTTACAAGTTAGACTATGTCACTTGAAAAGGACATTTCCAATGTAGCACTGAGTAATCTATGCAAATTAATAAATTCCATATGAATATGAAACTGCGAAAAAGCTTCGCTTCTTTCGTGTGTCCAACGACGCACCTATTTGTTTCAACGCCCGTTCTATTACACCGAAGTCACGACCATTCGGTAAGTATGTATAGTCTGCAATTAAAAACTTGTGATCAACAATATCGTTTTCTGAAGACTCATCAATTTGCGTCCAAGTTGGTACCAGTTTAATATTACGATTTTGTCCAGTACATGCAGTAATTTGCTTTTGAGTTGCAACATTATGAAGATGTTTTATACAACACGAAGCATCTTCCTGAGAACCTCTTGATACAATTGTTTCATCCCAAATATGCATGTCAATATTATTGCAATGCAAGTGATGGAATACCAAATTTTACACGTACATATTCCTCTTGTAGTATGATAGGGAAGTCGTTAGTTTGGAGAAAGGCAATGCTTTTTGAAAGTCAATTGAAAGGCAAAAAATATTCATTTGGATTTTCGGATGCCTTTTTCTGATCTTCTCCTAAGCATTTAGTAGTTTAGTGAAAACTATAAAAACTACAATTTGAAATTATTTTGAGTCAAAAATTTATGCAGGTGTTACCACACAAAACTTCAGTTTTTTATAAATTAGGAAATTACCTTTTTCCTTAAAACAGGAAATTTCATGAAACCCTAGGACTTGCAGGTCAACGTTAAGCTTATAACCAAACTCCTGAATTACGGAAATTATTGAACTGTATTATTGTGTATATTTGTATAGTATTGAAATATTTTATTAAATCGAGGCCTTTGAAATAAACATTCAGTATTTAAAGAAATCAAAAACTTTTAAATTGTAATTGAATCATTTTCGCTAAACGCATTTTCTTTAGCCTGTGTCAAATCCCTAATACTGTCAACACAGTACTAAATAAAAGCATTAATTCTCTGCGAACATGAGGTAATAGCACGACTGAACGAAGCGTGCTTCAAGAAGAAACCATGAATTCGTTGAAGTGACAAATCCTTTCCAGTTGCGACACCGCCTTGTATCTCGTGGCGCCAAAAATGCAACATGTACATCGTTTTGTTACCATAGCACTTGTAAATATAAATAAGATGAAAGACAAACATAATACAAGTGTTTACATTTCATGATGACAAGCTGAGCACGAAGCTTTTCATCTGCCTTATTACTTCTGTTTCCAAATGGTCATGCGCTAGAGCGCGTTTCATTTTCCAGTCTACAACTCACCGCTCTCATGTCGTTCTCAAAGGATTCACTAAAGGAATTAGCACAGTCTTCGTTCGGTCGTAGGAGTTTCAATAACACATTGCTACTCGAAATACTAGGTTATAATATATTTTCACTAAAAAAGGAATATAACTCTCAAAAACTATTAAAAGAACTCAAATAATGCCATTGCTTTATTTGTGAAATCCTTTGAAAAGATTCTCTTGTCACTTTTTTGTATCGCTTTAAAAACTTTTTGTTGATCCTTAACAATGTTCAGAATTTAGAAAACTTTGTGTACGCGTAACTGGAAAAATAGTAGAAGGAGCTAAGCAAGAGAATTTATTTTTTAATGTCATGAAAGTGAGCTTTGAATCTATTAATTTTAAGCTCGTTACATCAAATACTTCTACAAGGACCTGGACTACCTTGTTTAAGTAAGATCCTACAAATAATTCGGTAAGTTGAACACTTTATATACCTATTAAAACACATACATACATACATACATACATACATGCATACATACATACAAACATACATGAAAATTAAATACATTAGGGATGTGTCTTCAATAAATATTTTTTAAGAGGCCATTAATATGATATATTAACATTCAAGAAAGATATTATTATGTGAATGAAATCATTTAGTTTTTTTTACTCGTTTATAATAAGTAAGAAATTGTTAAGAGCTTAAGCCTGAACATATTTGATAAAAATTGGATATGTTCTTTGTATTTCAAACTTGAAATATGCTAAGATTATACATATACATACAGCAATATACATATAAAGCAAAAGGTGGGATGCACATAGGTATTGATTAGGTTTTTTGCATTATAGTGTTAATTATTTATTTTTCTATTTTGATTGTTCTTTCAGTATTTTAAAACAAGGGATAATATCAATATGGAACAATATTCGGTCATCCTATGTTTTTACCAAATTTCTGCTTTAAATTAAAGTAAAAATTTTAATTGTAACTTGAGCAATGCTTTTCTCATTTCATAATAAATGAAAATTGCTCTTTATGTTTATGTTTTTTCTATAGAAGTGGTTGCTATCCTATGTATGTTTTATCTATAAAATGGTACAAAAATTTCGTTACTTGGTGTCAAAAGATTTTTTATTTTGCTCTATTTCTCACGGGTGACTCAAAGAAAAATACCAAACTGAGTTCAGAAGAACATTACGCATAAACCAAGAGTTGTACTCAGTGATTTAATTGATTATTTCAAAAACGCTACAATCTAATGTATAATACATGTTTGACCCTACTCAGCTTTTTCTCCATCTAAATTATCTATACCAGCACTCAAAAAAGTACATTAAACAGCTGCCAAAAAGGTGACAAAAATCGCCCAACTTAAAAAGTTTTAAAATTGGTATTATGCAAATTGCCCGCTAACATTTTAAGTTTACAGGAGAAAACAGCATGTATATTTGAAGTCATAACAATGTTCTTTTAAAATAAAATAGTTCAAAAATGCCATCGCACTCTTGTTCCTAATAATATAAAGTTTACTTTATCATATGTGACCTTCTCCGAGATAAGGGACCTAGAGTGTCAAAAAACGGACTTAAGAGTGGATTCTGGTACCTAAATGGGTGTAGAATAAAATGAAATGAGTTAGATTTCTGATAAAAAATTTTTTACCCCATAAAAACCAAAAAAAACGAACTTGGCAATATCGATAAAAATGCGTTATGAAACTTTAAATGCGTTTTTCTCAAAACTTCATTTTCACACACTAGGTCCCTTTTCTCGGAGAAGGTCACATATATTAAAAGATACTTTTACAATGTGAAAATAATTTTAAATTCTGAATAAATTAAATTAAATGAAAATGTGTCATGTAAGAAAAATATATATGTTATTAATATAATTTCAATGTTAAATTTCAGTGAGGGTAATGTTGATTGTATATTGTTATACTCAGTGCAGCAAAGAATGTGCTTTATCGATTATTATTTTTAAAAAGGCGCCAGATTAAAAAGCCATTAATATTAAGCATAACATATACATATTTAAACATACACAGTTCTCTTAAAAATACAGCCAAATCAATAATTTGTCTAATCTAGTATATTTAAAAAAGTAGTGCAGTCGGGAAACCCCCGGCAAGAACGAAGTTCCTTACACTTTTTCTTCAAATCTGAATAAAATCTGTATGTTTTTATATTTTGTATTATTTTCTATTTTATATAATTTTTTCAAGTCAAATAATGTAAAAGAACAATCAATTCAAAAAGTTTCAATATTTTAGAAAAAAATATTTATTTATTGAAAATTAAGATGTAAAATTATCATGAGATGAAAATAGGCATTTTCCGTTGTTGGCGATGTTTGTTTCATAACGCAACAAGGCGTTGAGCATTGAACACTCATCATGTTCCTCATATGGAGCTTGTTTTGATAGAAAAGTTTGATTGAAAACTGGACTTACGTAAGAGTATAAAACAAAACACATTTTTAGAATTCACCCTAGTGTCGAAAAACTTTTTGAAATTCTTACATCAGATTCGAAAAGTACGACCAGCACATCTACAAAGAGTATAAAAGAAAAACACATTTATTTACTAGTGTCATTTCACATTTGCTGCAGTATTCATTTCTTAGATCAACTGAGCCATTCCCACTTCTATGATTTTGTTGAATTAATATACATAACAACATTGATAGCAAAAGTGCTTCGACGAAAACACAAAGTGTCGGCGAATAACAACAATCATGAAAATATTGAAGTTGTTGTCCATTAAAACTAATCGGAATTTTGCCTAAGCCAACATGATACTTTATTATGATACAGTTGTTATTATACTTATATTGAATGTATTTATGTTGTGCTTCAAAAGAACTTAGTTCTTACTGTTCTGATGCTTTTTGTTAATAAATAATAATAATAAAAAGTAAAGAGGAAGTTTTTAGAATTTTAAAAATAGACTTCTTAACTTAGCATTAAAGTTATAACCTTCCATCGGTAGGCCTGCTTTGTTTTTCATCTGGGTAATTTGGCAAACTTCTGCGATCTTTAAAACAGTTTTTAAAAATAAAAAAGATTCAATCTATCATAAACTAGATATATGATACAAATATTTAACAGTTCTCATTTTACACTAAGAAAACAAATACGTTTTCCACAAGTATAATAGCCTTGAATATGGAATACTTGCATCTTATTTGTGCCAAACATCTTTGAAATATTTTCACAAATAACCCAAATACTTACGCCAACTATATGTCAAACATTCTTAAATACGAAATGATTTGTGGCAAACATTTTTTATATATTTTCCAAGTATGCAGATACTTGGACCAAATATTATTCAAAAAGTTTCCTAACATGAAATTTCTTCTGACAATCATTATTCAAATATGTCTCAAAAATCTTGTTCCTATTTTTTTCATATAATTCCCAAAAACATTTTGTCGCAGAATATATAAATAAAATAGATGCAATGCTTTTTTGGTATATCGACTGCGTTATTTACAATTCCTGCTATATTGCTTCAAATATATGGAAGTTAATGAACAAAGTTAATGCACAGAAATATATTCCTTTCATACATAGAAATACATTAATATATGTATATGGATACCAATTTCAACTGCAAGAACACTGACGTATGAGTTCTGCGAGAATTTATCAAGACTAAATGCGACACACAAAAAATCACATACATATATCTAAAAACGATCTTCCTTTGACACATTTGTCGCTGTTATATAACAAAATTTTGAATTTGTATTTTTCGATAAGATCGCTCTGTCAGATACGATTGGATCCAGCATACAAAAAATTGTGGAAAATCCATTAACTTAATAATATAACTTAATATTATAATTAATTTGTGTGGTAGTTTATCAAATGCTTTACTAAAATCAGTGTAAATGCAATCGACGTGTTTACCTGAATAAACTGAATTAAAGCAAAATGTTGTAAAATCGAAGAGAGTAGACACAGTGGATCTGCCAGTAACAAATCCATCCTGACGAGTTGTTATGACCATCCCACAATGAATCTTCACACGATCATACACGAGCCGCTTAAAAAAAATTTTGGAATCGACGAGAGTTTAGCGATAGGCCTATAGTTGTTTATGTCATTTCTACAACCTTTTTTATAAATAGGACTTATAAAAGATTTTTTCCAAAAAAGAGGAAAATTACATTTCCCAATTGATTTATTGAATAACTTCGAAGTGGTTGGCTAAGAACGGAACCACGTTGCGTTAACACTGCGGCAGGAAGAGTTAACACTCTTGTTTTCTTTTAACTTGTCAGAAATATGGAAAAGAACCGTTACATTAAAAAAACTTTGCCATCAAATAGTAAATATATTACTTGATTGTTACAAAAAGAAAAGGGTGCCAAATATAAATACATAACAAAGCACCGGTGTGAGATCGAAGCAAAACACAATATTCACAGATTGGACAATTTTAGGGAAGTTTTCAGAAAGCTTGAATGCAAATGCTTATTCTAAATCAGAAATGATGTCATTCCCGAATTTTCAAAGCAAAATAAATTTATATATTTAGATTTATATATTTTAAGTTTTAATATTTTTTTTTTGTTTTGTGAAATAAAACTTATTCTTATCATTAAGTGCAAGTAATTTTGTTTTATATATTTCGTGCAAAGTGTTTTTGATAAGAATAAACTAATAATTTCAAGCAATAACCTATTTTTTCTATGAAAAATTCGCGCTGTTGTACTTAAAACTTACTTGAAGTGGTTTCCATATTTTTTGATAAATATCCTTATTTTGAAAGATAATCTAGTTACTCTCTGTTACTCGAACTTTACTTCAACATAGTACGTAAACAAACCTAGTGTAATATTTCAGCTTAATATACGTAAAAGCTATTGTAAATAAATATATATTATTAAAATTTATATTCGACCATCGTTTTTTCCATCGTGTTTTCAAACCTTTAATTACTTTAAACATTTTAACATCAATACATTTTACACCAGATGTGTCTTTCAAATATGTATTTTGAAAAAAATCTTTACTGTAAAATCAAAAGTTTATTGGATTCGGAAGACTGATACATTTAAAATGATTTGAATCTATAGTAAACCAAAAAGAGCGCTGAATGCACACTAGTAAATTTGAGTAATGTTTTTTTCATTTCTTAATAGGAAATCTCAATACCAGAATCACCGAAATGATAAAAATAACAAAAGGCCCACTACATAATATGTAAAAAATTGGATTATGTACAAAAGCAGGCTTTAATACTGTTAAAAGTACTGAGTCAGCGTTTAAAATGGCGTTCTTGAAAACAACTTCCTTGATCCGAGGGGAAATATCTATACTTGTCCCAACAGTTGTATTCGTATTTATCTTATTAACAACGTATACAAATACGGCGATAACTGCGCCAATAGAGCATTTAACAAAATCCGCCGAAGGAATAACTCCAACAATGGTTGTGGCTACCGAAAAAAACGCATTCATTCAAGGATCACAAATTCCAAATATTCTAACATACAACAATCTTAAAGCTCAAAATCAAAATGATACTCGACATATTTTTTCTAAGCTAAAGCACGCTAATGATATCAGATATCTACAAAATGTTACCTTTATGGTTCCAACAAATCAAAGGAATATTGAAATTCCAGCAACTACTAAAACATCTATGCTAACCGCAACACCCTCCAATTTTGTGTTAAAAGAAGAGGCAAATCAACATGTTTCGACGAAATTTAAGAACATTTATAGTCCTGTCAAACCAATCAATTCTTTGAGTGACACGACGAATGCAAGAACTACTAATTTCAAACCACAGAACATACCTGACGCTATTATAAGCCCGAATAAACTACTAGTAACGCAAAAGATTTTAATGCAGTCTACCAAAAAAACTCCACTGAGCACACAAGCAACTATATTATCTAAATCCAAGGAATTTTCGGAAACTTTTCTAAAAAAGAAAGTCAAACAGGAGGCTATTCCTAAACGTTTGGTTAAAAATATAGACCAAACATCGGTTTTAAGTACAGAGAGTACAATTATCGACTCATCGTCTGAACTCAAGTACATCTTCAATTTTAACAGCCAACAAAATCCAACAACACTGAACTCCACTATAAAAAATACCTCCGGGATAAAAGATAAGCAAAACAAACAACAAAATGTCAGCATAAGCCTCAAGGACATAAAAAGGCAAGACTTAAAATCGATACAAAAGATTCACGAACACCCGTACAATGCTGGTAATCATGATATTGAAACAACAATGAATAAAAAAAAGTTCGATAACTATGCTCACTCTATTGTAAAAACCACCAATGAAACTAACAAGAACAAAAATAAGAGTGGAGAAAGTTGGATATACCGTAAAAAGGAGTGGCAATCTCACCTCAAACCAACATTGAAGCCCATACAAAACGGATTTTTAGGTCCAATTCGCATGGAAGAAAAAACATTTTCTGTAATTCATAACTCTTTCCATCATCAATCGCATATTCGCGATGAAAAATTTGTGGAAATTATTGCACCTAAGGTTCAAACAGAGGCTAATATAGGAACGGTTTCATCAACACTTAATATACAACATGAAACGAAAAGTATTCCAGTTCTGTCCACTACTGTTTTCCAAGTACTGGATCCTCAAACAAGTACTACTCATTTTCCAAGCAGTACACAGTTCCAGCCAACCTCGCGCGGAAAGCAAACTACGCCAGAATTAATGGAATACAATCAACAAACTGAATCAAAAATTTCTGACATACAAATTGAAGTATACGACTCGACAGTGGACTCCATCATTTCATCTACCAACTTCAAGGAGAGTGAGGGTTATTTTTCTTCATCTTTAGATACGGCAATAGATGCAACAAAACCACCAGTGCTATCTTCGGATCAAGATAAGTTTACACAATATGTGATCGACCACACAGACTCCTCTACAGAGAAATCTCACGTGGCAAGGCTACCGTTTGCTGCAGGATTGCCAGAACCAGCAGCTATTGAAATACATATCAATGTTTCAGAAGGTCATGGTATTGAGACTGAGGACCTGGAATTTTCTTATCGTCAACCAGACTACATAGCCCAATCAAAGCCCGTTCAAGCTGTTAATGCATCTTTTAATAACAGAGAGTCCGCAGATATTCATTCTAAGCTGAAGAATTCTAGTTTTATGAGTAGCGAACAAAGCAATGAGATACTAGTTGTTGAGATAATAGATTCTGGAGATAATAGTACGGAAAATTCAGCAAGTTTTGAGAATATCAATGTCAATCCAATATTAACTTTTTGTTCTGATAACGTAAAACATGTCGTCTCTAAGAACTCTTATCAAAAATCGGAACAAATTGGCTTGAAGTCGCAACCAATGGATGACTTGTTCATGCCAGATGTAAGAAAGGATGATTTTAAGCATAAGCTTCCACTCATATCATCAACAGCTTCTTCTTTAAAGGTTCAAACCCTAGTGCCAGATAGGGACTCTGACACAATTTTTTATATATCTAACACTGAAGTTAAAGTCGGCGAGTCTCTGCCAACTATGAACACAAAGACAGAACAGCAGTTAAAGAAGACGAGGCTAGAAAATCAATTCTTTCCCGCCAACTACATGAGCAGTACTCATCCGAATGTAGTTAAATTGGAAGAACAGCATCGCTATGCAGAAGATATAATAGTGTCTCCAATTCAAAACACAGCTAGTTTTGTGAAAATTTTCCGCAGCCAAGGCGAGAGCTCACCGCCTTTAGACGTCACATACGTTGGTGAGTCTGTAATGGAAGTTGAACAATCGTCTGGAGTAGGTACGATGATCGCTTCTTCCTCCTACTCCCCATTGGGATCGCAAAGACCTGATGTTATCATACAACCTGCAATTTTACCAGAAATTTCAATCGGTGTTCCAATCATTGGTGAGCTGCCGCCTCAAATTGAACTTAAGGAAATCGATTATGTGCCCGTTGAAGAGAGTGACAATGATTCACATGGCAATGAGGTTGAAAGAATTATGGAATCGTCTATACAGTATGGTGGTGATCTCATAGACGAGGGTGGTGTTATAGGTGGTGGTGATTTCGATGGTATTGAAGGATCTTATCCTTTTGGAAATAATCCCTTCGTTAGGTCACATTTACGGAATGTTGCTGATTTTCCCGACGTATCTGTAAATAATCACATAAGTAATTTAAAAAAGGATGATCTGATTGCCGACGTTTCGGGTTCTGTGGAGTTGTCTTTAGGTTTGCTTCTTGAAAATGGAACATTAAGGGATATCTTCAGGAGAAATGGAACTGAATTAATTGTAAATGGCACAATCGATGAGGTGGCACATTCTGAAAATGAGACAGTTTTTTACCATCCCAACCCAGTTGAGGACACAGATACATGTGAGTTTTTTCAAAATTACATTGGCGTGTTATCTACAACCAGTAATATTTTAAAAATATGTTTGTTACAGGCCTGAGCGATGTTAAAACACTCTTCTTGGCATGGTTTTCCACACTTCTTCCACTTGTTGTGACAATATTCTTGGTTTTTGGACTACGGTAAGTTTTGCTAATATAAGAAGCAGCAAGTGTCTAGAAATTCCCAGGCTATATTTATACATATTTCAAGAAAAGATTTCATTTTTTTTAAATAAAAACAAACAAAAAAGTTGCTTCACAAAAGACTTAAAATAGAAAAAATTGTAAATTTGAAGAAATGGTGGACTTTTGAAGAACAATTGTTAATTTCGCAAAAACATTGCCAATATTTCGAATTAACTAATTTAAAATTTGAGAAATGTAGTTTTCAGAAAAACGCGTTAAGTAGTGCTCCCTAAAAGGCTTACGCTAAACTTTCTTTGATAACTTTGTGTTTAGTAATTTTTTTAACCATAAGAAAAGTTTTGAGTTCTGTAAGGTTAAAAACAAATAAAATCTTTTAATGTTTTATATCTTTTAACACTCTCATTTTAAACAGTTCATTTCAAAAAGTTGAACGCATAAGCTTACCTGCTACAATGCAGTGACAAAGTTAATTTTTAAGTAGGCACTAGGGAAGTCAATCCTGGTATCCCGAATGATTTAAGCTTCTTTAAGTCCCGGGATTTTCTTTCCTGGATCCCATGATTTTTAAAGAAAAAATTTCTATTACATATATTCATGTAAGTGCAACAATTTCTATTTAAGTTGATATGAATATAGAATTAGAAAAACCTTTTATTGAGGCTGAAAAAGATTGTTAGGACGATGAGTGTGAATCACTGGAGCATCGGGAAGTCAGCTATGTATTTCGGCCCTTAATTTGCCTTAAACACAAAAAGACATGACGCCGGTGTCTAAAAAAATGTTTTACATATATATAATAATACCTAAAACTGTTCTGTATTAAATTTTTTATATGTGTCGTTCTTTAAATTTTCTAGTCATTAATATTATTTAAGTTTTTTTGTGTATATTAACAATAAGGGTATTTACAATTGCTGGGTATCGTGGTATTGTGGTTTTTTTGCCATAGTTGGAAATCACAATTATGACAACCATTTAAAAAGGAACTTGTAGTTGGAAACCTCCTACTACAGCTTTTTGTTACTATGCAAATGTAACTTTTTGTTACAAGATGTAATGTTTGTCAGTTTCATGAATTTGATCAATTCTCGTTTTCTAGCGTTGATATGAATGACGTCACTAAATCTATTACTTAGTTGGCGCTACAACCGTATGTCAGTCTTGGCCTCATCTAAGAATTTGCGCCAGCCATTTCTGTCTCTCGCTTGCTGGCGCCAGCTGGAAATTACAAGCTTCGTCAGATTGTCCTCTACTTGGTCTTTCCAATGAAGATGCGGTCGTCCTCTTCTGCGTTGACCGCTACTGGGTACCGAATCGAATATTTTCTTCACTGGAGCGTCGTCTTTCATGCGCTGAACATGACCTAGCCAGCGAAGCCGCTCGATTTTAATGCACTTGACAATGTCGATGTCAGCGCACAGCTCATACAGTTCATCATTCCACCGTATTCGGTACTCGCCATAAACGCAGATTGGTCCGTAGATCTTACGAAGAATCTTTCTCCCGAATGCTCCTAAAGTCTTTTTATCTGAACTTCTCAGCGTCCAGGTTTGTGATACATAAAGCATGGCGGGCATGATGAGCGATTTATAGAGCGTTATTTTCGTTCGTCGAGAGAGGGATCTGCTTCTTAATTGCCTACTGAGCCCAAAGTAACACCTGTTGGCAAGAGTTATTCTTCGTTTGATCTCAATGCTGATGTTGCTGGTTGGGTTTATGCTGGATCCCAGATAGACAAAGTCCTTCAAAACCTCGAAGGAGGTACTGTCAACTGAAACGTGGGTTCCAAGACGCTGAGACTGTTTGTTTGTTGACACCAAGTATTTCGTCTTACCTGCATTCACTGCTAGACCTATTCGACTTGATTTTCTTTCTTATCTGGAGAATGCTGCACTGACTTCGCACGTACTATGGCCTATGATATCGATGTCATCAGCATTCGCAAGCAGCATAAAACTCTTGTAGAATATTGTGCCACTACGTCTCAGATCAGCAGCTCGGATGATCTTCTCCATAATTAGGTTGAAAACTTCGCACGATAAGGAATCACCTTGTCTGAAACCTTGTTTGGCAGCAAATGGTGGGGAGAGGTCCTTCCCGATTTTAACTACGGTGCTGGTGTTGCTCAGTGTCATCCTGCAAAGTCATATTAGTTTTTTTGGAATACTAAACTCAGACATGGTGGAGTACAAGTGCTTCGTTATTGGGCTATTGAAAGCGGCTTTGTAGTCGACAAAAAGATGGTGAGTGTTTCTCCAAGATTTGTCGTAGCATGAAAATCTGGTCGATGGTGGACTTTCCAGTTTGTTTGCAATGGGCTTCAATCTTTAACATAAAACGCTCGGCAGGACCTTATATGCGATATTAAGAAGGCTTATCCCACGGTAATTGGCACAGATAGTGGGATCGCCTTTCTTGTGGATTGGGCAGAGCACACTGAGTTTCCAATCGGTTGGAATGCATTCTTCCGACCATATTCTGCATAGAAGCTCGTGAATGCATTTAAATAGAGCTTCGCCTCAGTTCTAAAACAGCTCAGCAGGTAAGCCATCAGCTCCCGCGGCTTTATTATTTTTAGCCGAACTATAGCTGTCAGAACTTCATCATAGTCGAGCAGCGGAATCTCGACGCTGTCATCCGTAATTGGGGTTTCCGGAATATCATCTCTATTGGCGGAATTGTTGTCAGCGTTGCCATTTAGAAGCTTAGAGAAGTGTTCCCTCCATAATGTCAGTGTACTCTGGACATCTGTCACTAGATTCCCGTTTTCATCCTTGAAGCAAGAGGCCCCGGTTTTAAAACCATCGGCAAGGCGACTTATTTTTTCGAAAAATTTTCGGGCCTCATTTCTGTCACCATACATCTCAATCTTCTCCTGCTCGCGCTTTTCTGTCTCTCTTTTTTTCCGCATGAATCTATTATAAGCATAAAATCAAATGCTGTTGGAGATGATGGTATTCCTTTGCGTTTTTTGTCACCGTTGTCACATATTAATAATCATTGTTTTACAACTTCGTGTTTTCCTGAGTTGTGGAAACTTTCGACTGTCATTCCAATTGCAAAAGTAACAAACGCTTCTGCTATATAAGATTATAGACCAATTAGCATTCTGTCTACATTTTGTAAAATATGTGAGTATCTCATGGCCAAACAAATTAATAATCATCTAGAAACTCATTGCCTTCTATCTCCATACCAATCTAGTTTCAGAGCTGGGCATAGCTGTTCGAGTGCCATGCTTAAAGTTGTTGATGATATCCACTGTAAAATTAATAGCCCGCTATCTTGAAGGAAGAAAGCAGAGAGTAAGGATTACAAATTAATTTTCCGACCTTAACGATATTTAACTGGTGTATCACAGGGATCAATTCTTGGGCCCTTACTATTTAGTGTCTTTATAAATGACTTTTTTACTGTGTGCAGTGATGTAACGATGCATGTTTATGCTGACGACATTCAGTTGTATTGTTCAAACCGTGTCAGACTAATTGATGACTTGTGTAGAAGGTTGAATGACGATCTTGGTACAATTTGTAAAAGGCCGTCTGACAATGATCTCTGCCTTAATGCAAAGAAATGTTCTGCCTATCTCTAAGGATAAACTTAACAACCTTGACTTAACTCCCTTGACTTGACATATACTTTTAAATAATAAAAGTTTGGATTTGGTGAATAAAGTTAAGAATCTAGGTTTTTTTATTAATTCAAAACTGTCATAGTTGGGAGAATCTATTACACGTTGCGTTGCCTTCCGCTATCTGCTAGGTTTACACCAATTGAAACCAAAAAGAGACTTGGTATTCAATTAATTGTGCCATATATCTTATATTCTGAACTAGTATACAGGAATTTAGATTCACATTCAGCGCACAAAATACTTGTAGCCTTTAATGATGCGACTAGATATGTTTATGGACTGAGTCGTTTTGAACATATCTTTACTATCAGTAAGATTATTTTGAAGTGTAGCATAATTAGCTAATTGAACGCGAGAGATTGTATCTTTCTACACAAGCTCATAATTTACAGAGCTCCTTCATACCTTTATCAAAAAAATGCGCTTCTCTGCCTCAAATCGAACCTGTAATCTTATAATACCGAAATTTAGTTGTTTACTATCTAAGCGTCTATTCTTCATCAATGCCATTAAACTATGGAATTCATTACCACTTAATATTAAATTTATCGTCAGTACGAACAAATTCAAACAATCCATTACGTTATATTTTTCGAACATCTAAAACAGTTCAATAAGAGTCTTAACAATTTTAAATGTATTAAATAATTTATTTTTAATTACATATAATCTTATTTTATATGTATATAAGGTCAATAAATAAATAATAAGTTATCTAACTTTAACAATTTTGTTTGCCATCTGCTGATTATGCTTTTTTAATTTTATGTTTATTTCTATTTTATTTTCATCTATTAAATTGCTATTGCTTAGTACTACCTTTAATTTCTTTAGTTGATTATGTATTCTTATGCGTTGTACTAATTAAAGATCAATTAATTTGTGATCTATTAAATAATTATATGAGTTTAATTGTAAAAAAACTTATTTGCTCTAAAGCTTGCAATTCAAATAAATAATAAATAATAATAATATATAGCATAAAAAGTTTAACTTGCATTTTGAGTTCCTTCCATTTTTACAATTAGAAAATATCTGGCAACTGATCAGTTGTTTATGGAACTTTAAAAACCACATTCGTTAAAGATATCATTGGGCTACTTAAAATTACCACACTTTTGGTTTTTAGAGATTTCATGTAAAACAACAATAAATATAAAAACCGCTCGGTAAAGTGTGGTATCAATATCACAGAGTTTGCTAACTATACTGAAAACAACGCAATTGTGAATACCCTTCATGTGTTTTGTTTTGTTTTGTTTTGTTTTTGTTGCTTTATAAATTTACTTTTATTTTTTAGTTTTAAGTAATAAATAGTATAAAATTGTATTAAAAACGTTTAGAATTATTAACTTCTTAAAATTTTCAATCCCGAACTAATCCCGGCATCGAGAAAAGCTTCTGGGATTGCACTCCCCAGTTGGTACATATTGGTTGCCAAGTTAAAATAATTTCGAAACTTTGTTTAGGGATAATAGCTCTTGAAGTCTTAAGAATGATTAAAAATCAAAAAAAGTAATTAGAAATCAAACATTTAAAAAATTTTACAGGAGAAGCAAAACACTTTCTAAATTTCTCAAGAGCTTGCACTGAGCGCTTTTAGAAATTTGTTAATAAAAGCGTTGTTTTTTTGTTGTAGGCGTGTAAAATTTTGCAGGAACATGTATTTTGATAATGCGACTCCATATAATAAGTGGGCAATATTGGAATAATAAACCGATTGTGAAGAAATTTCGTTTTGTTGGGGATGTTTGTCTGCTGAGTTCAAAAAGGAAGTCGGTTTTATGATCGGACTTAAAGCTTAGATGAAAATTGCAAACAGTAAAGTTTGTCAATTTTCGAATGCAGTTCGATGCACATAATATTGGGGATAACTCAATTTAGCACAAAATCATGACTTATTTAGTATATTTTAACAATAAAAAACGTTGGAATATGAATATTACTATTGAATATACATTTCAAATTTATTGAATATACATTTTCTCAATCGGTAAATTTGTTTTATTTTCTGTTATTATTCTTTTTGAAGAAAGAAACGGATCCCAAGACATCGGCATATAAGAAATAAGATCTTTGTTCGTATGAATTCTTGCGTCTTTTCTTCTATGTGACAATCGAACACTCATCATATTTTAATAATTCGCTTCCAATGCCTCCTCAGACAAATTACTTTAGATTAAAAATATTTATATAGATTAAAAATTAAAGTATGAATATCATTACTTATACGGTATACCTATTGGCAAATCGAAAAATTTAATACCATCACTGCCATGTACCAGAATCTTGTCCACACTACTTGGCAAGTTTCTCGTTATTTTAACTAATTCTTCAAAGACTGTAATATTAATTGGCAGTCCACTAGCTAAGAAATATCGGAGTTGAAAATTGGGATCCTAAAATCCCACGATTAATTCGGGATCGGAAAACTGGAAAAATAACATTAATTTGTTTTCTCAATTTTTTTTACAAACTTTCTACTTTTAAAAATCCTCGGATCCCTGAAGTAAAATTCCAGGATAAAAAGGGACAAAAATCCTCCGGGATTCCGTGATCTCAATATATGGATTCTCTTGTATATGAAAAATAAACAAAATAATACACTTGTTAGAATACACTTTCATACACACATATGTTTTCTTGTTTGACAATAAGTAAATGCAGGTGTTTGAGCAAATCGTAATTTAAGTATTTTTTTAAATACAGTTTAAACAAAAAAGTGGAAAAAATTTGAACATTTTTTTTTTCTTTAACATTAATGTTAAAGGTTTAAATTTGTGTTTAAGAAAAATAACACATATCTGTCATAAAACTTTGACATTTTTTGTGTTGTACCAACAAAAAGATTGAGTAAGTTCTACAAAATATGTATTTACACACAATTTAAAAGAATTTTTTTTCCTCTATCAATTCTTTTTCAAATTTTGTTTGATTGAATCGAATCGTGTGATTTCCAAAGCTCCTGCTAGAACAGTAATCAGTAAATCTAAAAAATGTTGTTACAGTTTTTTTTAGTTCAAGTATAACTTTCCAAATATACCAAACACTTGAAATTCTTGGACTTTTGCCTATTGTGCGCATTCATCATAATTGTGCATCATAATCAATCAAAAAGTCGATTTTGAATTTTTGGTAGCTTACGACTTTTTTGATTTCATATGACGATGTGGAACTCTTGTTCTATTAAAATGTGGCCATAAGTCACACACAAAGAGTCATTTGATAGTCAAATTAATAAAATATAATCTAGGAAATGTAAATACAACGCCTAGACTTGAACAGTCTGATCTTTTTCATATGAAGTTATATTAAAATCTTCATACAAACACGACAACATACAAAAGTGAAAATATTTGCAACATTTGAACTTCGAAGTAGTGGTACTTTGTTTCAGTATGTGAAATTCATGCAATATTTTTCCAGGCAATGCGATGTTTGCATGCATTTGCTATTCGATAAAATTTAATTTTACAATCTTGGTCCATAAATTGAAATTATAAGCAATTAAAACAAAAAGTCCATCCAAATAGGTTGGTCCTCCGACATAAATACAAAAGTAGATTGCACATAATCAATTTAAGTGCGGTTGGGATAATATCCTTACGAGTTTTCCCATAGCAATAACTCATTAGACTCAGGATAATATAATTGACTTCTATTTTCAGATATCTTTATCGCAGATACCGTGCTGATGGAAAAAATGGTGAAGATAATGACACTGAAGAGGTAAATATAAATATGAATATGCGTAATTAAGTATGTAATCAACATTATTTCACTGAAACTGTATATATAATGCAGTAATGTGTAACAAATTGGTAGATATTTTATGGGTTGATCTAAAGAGCAGCTTTAATTACTGATTTCTAAAAACTTGTTTTGACAATCCTGAAGTTTGCTAGAAATGTGCATATATGCTTAAGTCACGTATATGGCTTCAAATTTGAATGAGAGTAACACAAAGGACAGCGCAAAGGTTTCCTTGCTGCATTTTCAATCAAGTCACTGCATCATATCCTTTTAACATTTCGAGTGCAGCCATTTTTATTTAACTGCCTTTCATAATTTTAATATACGTGATTCGTGATACTTGATTCCATTAAGCCTTAAATCTTTTCGAAGCCCCGTTTGATAAGTGCTCTCTCGTTCTTTTCAGCCCACTGAGTGGCCGTCTCAGACAGACTATTTGCCAACTCTAACATCTACTGACGTCATCGTTGAAACTAACAGCAAAAGTAGTAACAATTCGCGGGACAAACTTATAATACTCTCAAATACAAACTCTGTTTCAAATGAATGTTGTACCCTCGGGAACTATGCTGCATATGCTGCAAGCGATTGCAATTCAAAAGCATCGCCCAATCAGTCAAGCTCCGTCCATAGCAGCTACATAGGACCCAATGGTTCTGTTACGACGATGACTCTCAAAAATAATCATCTAATTGTCGAAACCGAAGAGCGCAATGTAAGTGTGACAATGGGGCATATCTGTATCTGTGTACAAAAAACATTTGATTTGATTTGAAGTGTGTTTCCCTCCGCTGATTGGTGTTGTATTTGTAAAATATACTTTTCGCTGTAATATTTATATACGATTTTGTTGTTTATTTGCAAGTATGTAAACTCATTTTTATTGATATCGTCTTGCGTTGGCTCTTTCTGAATCCTATTATCACCAGGTTCTCTTCTGTAAAGTCTTTTATTAGCATTACTGTGGCATTCTTAACTTATTTCTCTAATGTTGACGCTCTCTGACCTTTTTTTGGTGTAATTTTGAAAGTTATTTTAATTTACAGTAGTCTTCTTTACAAATTCTTTAAAACTCTTCATTTACCAATTTTCAGGACATTTCACGAGATACTAGAGAAACCAAAATGCACTACAGCACTACTGAAAAAGATGGTATTTTTGTTGTTGAAGTATCACGTGGTATAGATTCAAAATCAATTCCGGATAGTCCTGTCACCAGAACAAATAAAAGCTTGTTGACGCTGGAAACAATAAAGAATTGCTCAACACTGCTTTCTTCAAACAATGGTACAAGTCTTGCAAATAATCATGAGGAAGTGCAGATACATCAGCCTCCTCTGGAGAACCATAATCTTGCAGTCACAGACGAACTTCAAATGGTTCTGCACCAGATTGAAGAAGTCGATGAATCTTTACATTCACCAAATTCGACAGTTAAACAAAAATATGGGGTTGATTTCAATTACGGACGAATATCAAATACGGGATTGTCACAATCAGACCTCAGCTCGACTTCCTCTTCTGATTCAAACAAACGATACTCATACGGAAATCAAGAACTATACACATCGGAAAAACCTGTGTTTTTCCCTCTTTTGCCTACGATCCAATCTCCATTACAGACTGCAACAGGGGATGTAGATGATGACCATCAATCAGAAAATGGACAGAGTGGGCTTCACACTCCTTCCAAATTACAGAGCATTCCTACACAATGCAACAAAAACCAAGACAGTGAAAAGCCGACAACCCATGACAACCAACTTAATGCTCAAAACACTTCTAGCAGCGCAAAAATAATAAAAGATAATACAAAGCAACACCTAAATGGAAATAATGAAGAGGATTTCTCAGCGACTCTATTCAATGGAAGAATTATTCCTGAAAGATCCAATGAAAATCTTGAATCAAACTACAATGGCTACGATAGCATAATTAGTTTACCAGATCCACCATCTTTCGAAGAAATAAAACAGTTGAACGATTGCAGCTTTATAGAATCAAACCAACTAGATTCCTTGCCCCCACCTCCACCTCCTCCACAACTGATGGCGAACTCAAATGGACACGAAATCCTACAGGGAAAAACAATGCAGCTTGAAGATCTTTATGTAGAAAGCTCAAAGCTTCAACATGAAAATGGTTTAAAGATACCGTTAGCTATGCAAACTTCCTCAGAAATGTCCAGCAGGAATTCAATGTCGTCTGCTCCTCTGACGCCTCCAGCATCCCCACCACACTACACTAACGGAGGAAAGGGAATACCAACTCCCATTGCCATGGCAGTAAATGTTAATAGTAGTTAATGCTAGGAATTTCAAGCTATGCCAATCAGTGGTATGAACAAGTTTTGGAATGTTTTCAATATTTAAGAAGTCGGAGATCAAAAGAACGAAGCCAAAAAGAAGCCATTGCAACGAACAGTAAGTTGAGGAAATGAGATGTTTTAAACTATGCCGATTATTATGTAGATGTTTAAAAATAGGGTTAAAAAACTTTCTGCATCTGTAGCTAATAGAAAGATTTAATATTAAAACATTTTAAATGTCTCTTTATCTCTATCTGTCTTCTTCCCTAGAGAAGAAATATTTACTAGCAATGATTTGTGAATAAAAACAAATCGTAAAGAAGTTCTCAAAGAATTAGAGTAGCGTTAAGAAATAGTCCCTGGCACTTTTAATAAAAAAAGTAGTTCTTTTAAAGTACATGATTAAAGTACATTTTTCATTTTTTTATTGAAACATTGTAAAACTTTCTTGTTTAAAAGAACTACTCACTTACATCAAAATTTATGATGTCCCGTGTTAAAAGAGACCAAATATTTCTCTAATAAATATTTAAAACTTTATCATTTTCAGACTGTTAAATCTGTACTCGTATGGCAAGAATATTTTTTCGATATTTTTTTGTCCCGATATCAGTCTGACTGATTTAATTGTAATATTACTCGAAACGTATATCAAAGTTCATTATTTCTTAGTCATCTTATGTTTTAAAAAATAGGAAAAGCCGTTGGGTGACCTTTAACCACAAGAAATTGCTATAATATTTTACTTAATCGCGCACAAATGCCAAACTTTAAATCCTCCAAAAATTCCTAAGCTATATGTTTTAGCAATAATATGCATTGTAGCTAAAAACTTAGTGTATTAAAAGTTCAATGTGGCCAATAATTGTATTAATTTACGAAAATTATTTTTTTTTTAGTTAATTTTAAATCCTTAAAGTATTTGCAAACACAAGAATGTTTCTTGTTTGCCTGTTGAAACGTACATGGCCATATAAATTATTTTGTACTATCCAAACTAACCAAAAATAACGCACTTTTTGTAAGTGCAATATGCATATGGACATTTTCGCCGAAATGTTCACCATGACCAAAAAATGTATAGCTATTAAAAACTTATTATTTTATGATATTATCTTAAGGAAACATTTATATTTTACTAATTTAAGCAATTTATACGTAAATTCATTTACCATGATGATCGAATCGTCTGCACTATTTCGTAAATTTTTTGGTTTGAGTAAAAATGGAATGCATTGGCTAAAGATAATAAAAAAAAGATGAGGCAGGTACCTAACTACCTAATTAATAAATTACCCAATTGAACTACAATGGAAAAAATATCACTTTGAAATGGTCACGTATCGGCTCAGATTATGTTTAAGAAACAAAAAGTACAGAAGGTATTCCAATCAAACCAAAAACATTATAAAGAAGCATTATTGTAGAAGATTGTAAAATTAGTCGCACTAAAAAATTGTGACATGTTTCGCTGAATTCTGACTTTCTATATATGGCCACGAAAACTACTTCCATTTTTGTCCCGTTCGAATTGTTTCTTTTTTTGCGTGTATCTTGGAACTTGCGGTGCATTTATGTAACTCAGTTAAGAAATTCTCTACTGGTCGTGACGTCATGCTCAACCACTCTGCGCAACTCTACCACTAGAAAACAAGTGTTTATGCATGTTATGAAACTCACCAATTGAGATCTTTGATTGAGAAATATTTAAGGTAAAACTGTTCCATGGTATTATTACCCAGGTAGACTAAAAACCCATACCCATATTTTTTCAAACTCAGCGTCACTAGGGGAAAATATGTTGCGACTTTTTTTAATCGGACAAAGGATGAAATTGGATGAAAACAAAACAATATGTAGAAATGCCTTCGTTTTTTGTTAATTTTTAATAACTAATAAAGTTAAATTTTTAAATGCCGTGGCGTTGCAAAATATTGGATTTAGTGAATCTGCTCGAATGTTAAAGACGATGTGTTTAGATTTTTATAAAATGCATAGTTATTATTAGCTGCCTTCATTTTACCTTAATATAATCGCGATAACAAATTTTCTGAAAGGAACGGCAAAAAAAAATTACTCATAGAGGCATCTACCGTTGCAGTCAAAATTTAATTCAAACCAACAATCATGGTATAATCACTATTTGGTAGCCTTGGCAGCTACCTATTTTCTCAAGAGCTGCGACCATAGAAAGTCAAACAAGAGAAAACAAAAAAGAGAGCGTGTGCTGACTTCGCTAAATGCGGCCAATGTGTGTAACACACGCTCTCTATTTTGTTTTCTTTTGTTTCACATTCGATTTTCGCAACACGAATTGTCACTCCTTCCTACTACTGATTGTATCTTGCAAACAAATAATTCAAAAAATTAAATGACAGCAGAAGTTTTTCACTTTATGGTGCAAAAAAATACTTTTATTTTATGTTTATAAATTTTTACATTAAAACTCGTACAAAACTACAAACAGGTCCACAAAACTGAAACTGAAAGCAAGTAAAAATTTCCTATGTGCCCTATAATTTTTTCCGGAATTTTATTTTTTCCAAGATTTTTTTTATATTTTTTACAAAAAAGTGAAGTCTATATGTGAAACATAGTTTATTTGAAAAAAAGTTACCCTAATATCTCTTTCCAATCAAAAGTTATGGCTAAAAATATAATTTTTTCATACCATTGACTTTTTATATTATTTATCTATATTAATAAAACGAGGTTATATTAATATATATAAAATACTAATAATAAACGAAAACAAAATAAAAAATTAAAACTTACACCATCGCAAACTCAACTACTATAATGCTGGAAAGAACTCCTCAACTAGTAGAAAATACTCCACTCAACTCACCACACTTATATGAATATTCTAGTTGAGAATGTCGTCATTGTGAGGTCAGAATATCAACCAGTTGAGAAAAAAGTAGTGGAGAATGGTTACATAAATGCACCACTGGATTATGCCTGATATAAACTTTGGCACTAATTAGAGTGTTATACTATGTTTACTATGTTTACTATATAGAGATTAAAACGAGGTTAAGGCTCTCGACGGGATTAACTCCTAAATCTTGTTGAATTTTATTAGATTAGCCATAGAAAATTTAACCTCATTCTGAAGTAGTTTAATAATTAATCTCCTTGCTTATCTTCTAAAAAAGTTTGCAATTTTGTTAATATTTGGAATTTCTGAAAAATTGCAGCACTGCAAGTGAGAATAAAGAAAACTGACTTATTGAAGGTCAATAAGGTCTATGTTACGGTGGCGGCCATATGATCCCCGGTCACGTGTTTTCATGCTAAAACACAAATGTTGTGAATAATTTCACAACGCAACATGCTTTGACCGCATGATTTGGTCAAAATTTATTCCCTTGCTCACTCTCTACAAGTTTTCATTTACATTGAAACAACCACAATTCATGACGTGCCCTTGACCGACACCATAACAAAGCCCTAACCTAAACCAAAACAAAAGGAATCAACGAAACGTCAAAATGAATCTCTTTCACACTAGTTTAAACAGTGAAGATTACAAAAGGGGATTAGTATTACCTGAGAGCCATAATGTAAACTAAAAACTAAATTAAAATATGTTTTCCTTTTTTTCTCTTTAAACGTGTGCGACGGTCATGTTCGACATCAGAGAAATGCCCTTAAGTCACTATATATTATGTAGTTAATGTATGAACCTTTATGGGCGGCCCCGATAGGGAAAACTTTGTATTGGCTAAGCCGCTGAACACTTTGTAGTTTGACGGTTTTTTTTTATAAACTTAAGCATAAATATTCATATTTCATACCTTTCATTAAATTAAAAACGTGTAACGTGATATAAAAATCATCCAGATGAAATGCGTAACAAGTACCAAGTAATTTTTGATTAAGTAAAAATCAAATAAACTTTACATTAGAACACAGAATTTATGTTATCTTTGTGTAAATTTTATAAATGTCTAGCCTTTATTATTAACATAAATTTAACTATTGCCAAATTGTTAAGATATACATGTACTCCTATATAAAAAAATACTAATACCAGGCAAAGCAAAGTGTGCCGATTTTTACTTTTTACCAGAAACATTTTCAATAAGTAATTAAAAACATACGTATAAAATAAGTAATTAGTATCGAAATTTCATAAGCAAGAAATGTAATAACAAATACATTCCAAATTCCAATTAATAGATAAATAAATTTTGATCGTTTTATCTGATAAGCGAATGGATATAATCAATATAAAATTACAAATTATAATAAATTAGTAGAATATTTCGATATACTATACATAAGAACGTTTAACGTTAACTTTAACCATGCATGATGAAACTAAGAAATAAAAAAAAAATTAAAATAGCCCAATAAATGAGTTAATAAAATCCATCAATTGATCTGTTTACAATAATTCTATTATATTATTATTGTCAAGAACAAATCCAAGTAAGGATAGAAGAGGTATATATATGTGATTGTTATTATTAAACTTACTATTAAAATAAACCAAAATATATAATTCATAAAAATAAACTTTATTGGATTTTAAATAAGTACTTTTATTTTAACAAAATCCTTATGAACTTTGCAGACAAAAAAAAGTCCTACATACTTTTTAACCTTCCGTCAATTCTTGACCATATGCTATCTCAAACATTACCCAAAAGGTGGAAGATAGCACTACAGTGTAAGAATTTTATGTCATCAAAATCACAGGCATAATGAAATACAAGTTGAAATAATAATGCGATTCTCCAGCTAGCAGAACAACGGGATTTTTATGGCCGGACGTGCGCGGATTGAATATGACATGCTAATGTGAATGAATCTAATTACTATTAGGTTTGTACACACAATTTTGTTGCTTATGATGGGTGTGGCCAAAAGCACTTAAGCACAAAAACAAAATTAAATAAATCTGCGTTCGTACCAATTTTCCTCAATTTACGTTAACGGAAGTCGGTCGTTTTATGCTTGTTGAGTGGCACGTCCTCATTTTGTTGCCATTAAGAATTTGTTTTGGCTTTAACAAGTGGAGCCTAATCCTTAATTTTCTATGTTTTCATTCTTCTTTACTTGGATCGAACTGGCTTATAAGTAAATGCAACTTCTTCATTGTAGTATGCTGCAACTCAGCTCTTGTATCCATCCCTTTAACGAAACAAATTTAACGAAACTAAAGATATTGAGGTCACTTAGCTTAAGCATTCAAATACTGATACCCTATATTCCATTTCAGAAGCAGATGCAATTGCTTACCAAGTTTCATCACAGTTTGTACGTGATTACAAACGTGATTAAGGCATTAACATATTTTTATAAAAAGCGGCCTCTTACGGAAAAATTAATCAAAATCGGTCCAGTCGTTAAGGCGGGAAGGAATAAAATCATACCTGTAGCACTTTTAGATGTGCGTGGAGACCAAAGAACTAATATATAGATTTCGCGGGAAAAAATTTATAAAACCGCGTAGAGAAAGTAGAGCAACAAACTTATTTTTTTATTTAATATATATATTTTACTCGATATTTGGGAAAAATTGCAGATGTTTTTCGATGTATTTTTTATGTACCTTTACTTTTAAAGTTTTCAAAGATTTTCTCTTTTGGCATTAAAAATACAAACAATTTAAAAAAATCACATAAATTTTCTTGTTATGATAAAAAAACAAAAAATGACATTTTTGGCAAGTGCAAATTATAAACACCGTGAGCTCGAGGAACTGTCGCACTTGTTTTATGGCATAAATCAAAAGCACTGTGTAAATTTTATTAAACAAAAATTCTTATTTTTTATATTAAGTATTCTTCAGAAATCCTCATCATTAAATTCGAATCTTTCATCTTCAAAAATTTGTTTAGCAATTTTAAACGATTTGTGAAATACGAGCATACGGCATGCACCTGCTTTTCAAGAATATCTACCAGACCCCAGCATCTCACCCATGGGTCCGAGATAATTGGCGGCAAGCTTGGCTTCTACCAACCTTCAGTTCGTGGCCGAGACCTCAAAGTTTTCCACCCCCTATCCACGATAGCCTCCAGCCAATGCTGCTTTGCCGCCGATGACGTCTATCGCCCATTTACGGCTCTTTGCCCTACTGTAGTCACGCACCTAGATTTAACATGCAAATAGCATACATATGTAATCCACGCGACTACTGCTAGGTTAAGCTGCTTGTCCGATAGCACAGACTTTGCAGCAAACATCTTATCTAAATGCGCGAGAAGCCTAGTCGCTGTGCTCAGATCCTAAGCGCGACTAGACGAGTCCTTATGGGCAGAAGAACAGGCCTCGCCTCGAGTTGAGCTACCGCTACAGCTCTGATCTGGCTTGGCCGGATTCTGAGCCGCAACTGTAGCCAGACTACTATGCTCCGGTTTCTGAGGAGATCCGGACTCCTTACTTTTTGTTTTTTTATTGACATTCAAAATAACAGGACCCACGAGTAGCGGAGAAGGAGATGTTTGTCTGTCAGAGATCCGCAAACACAGATAAGGCTAGATACATTCGAAGGTCGACAGGTATCCGGATGGCTCCGTGATTGACTGAACTAGTTTTTGGAAATGGCCTCCAATCTGGTCAATCCTCGGCTCGGGTCGCATGACACCTTGATTCAGCCCCGATAATTACTCACACCAATGGGAAGGACCCGCCCCAAGCCGCACTGGGACGATTGCGAGTCGGAGCAGTGTGGCTTGCGTCCACCCCTTAGCTAATCGCCATCATATAAAGAAGCTTCACTACCCCTTAATTGAGGATACTGTAGTAGTTATTTCCAGCCGGGACCCACATGGAGGGTTAGGCGGAGGATTTTTGTCAGTCAACAGAAATAAAACATGGCAAATTTGCTTTGCAACAGCTTTGAACGATTTTTTCATCGTGTGCTGGATAAGAAGGTTCTTCAAGACATGTTCTAAGTATTAATCCGAATTGATTTTAACGCCTTTTTCGATGAAAAGACTTACCAATTTGCCTTTTTCGGAGAGAGCGCCCTAAACCATGACTGACGAAACATTTTAAAATCTTTCAATGGTTTTTTTTTTAATTTAGGAATGCCACGCTAGCTGCGTACACTCTATATTTTTGCGAGTTGTGGCTTACTTGCAACAAGAAGAGTTTTCATTCGGAAAATATGATACTGCAACCTACGTATCATTTCAAATGATTTTCACTGTTTTTATAAAAACAAAAGAAGTGGAGCGCTTACAAGACAGGAAGTAAAAACATCTACTATTCTAAAATTATTTTCGTCAAATAATTTTTAACTTTGCTGTCGTTGTGTGTCTAAGGTAGAAAAAATGTCTTGAACTATTTTTACTGGTTTCTCTTATCTGGTCGACAAGTAAACATTTTTTTGGGATATTGGCAACTTAACTCTTTTCTAGTAATAAAATTTTTATGGCCGGACGTGCGCGGATTGAATGTGACATGCTAATGTGAATGAATCTAATTACTATTAGGTTTGTACACACAATTTTGTTGCTTATGATGGGTGTGGCCAAAAGCACTTAAGCACAAAAACAAAATTAAATAAATCTGCGTTCGTACCAATTTTCCTCAATTTACGTTAACGGAAGTCGGTCGTTTTATGCTTGTTGAGTGGCACGTCCTCATTTTGTTGCCATTAAGAATTTGTTTTGGCATTAACAAGTGGAGCCTAATCCTTAATTTTCTATGTTTTCATTCTTCTTTACTTGGATCGAACTGGCTTATAAGTAAATGCAACTTCTTCATTGTAGTATGCTGCAACTCAGCTCTTGTATCCATCCCTTTAACGAAACAAATTTAACGAAACTTCACTTAGCTTAAGCATTCAAATACTGATACCCTATATTCCATTTCAGAAGCAGATGCAATTGCTTACCAAGTTTCATCACAGTTTATACGTGATTACAAACGTGATTAAGGCATTAACATATTATTATAAAAAGCGGCCTCTTACGGAAAAATTAATCAAAATCGGTCCAGTCGTTAAGGCGGGAAGGAATAAAATCATACCTGTAGCACTTTTAGATGTGCGTGGAGACCAAAGAACTAATATATAGATTTCGCGGGAAAAAATTTATAAAACCGCGTAGAGAAAGTAGAGCAACAAACTTATTTTTTTATTTAATATATATATTTTACTCAATATTTGGGAAAAATTGCAGATGTTTTTCGATGTATTTTTTATGTACCTTTACTTTTAAAGTTTTCAAAGATTTTCTCTTTTGGCATTAAAAATACAAACAATTTAAAAAAATCACATAAATTTTCTTGTTATGATAAAAAAACAAAAAATGACATTTTTGGCAAGTGCAAATTATAAACACCGTGAGCTCGAGGAACTGTCGCACTTGTTTTATGGCATAAATCAAAAGCACTGTGTAAATTTTATTAAACAAAAATTCTTATTTTTTATATTAAGTATTCTTCAGAAATCCTCATCATTAAATTCGAATCTTTCATCTTCAAAAATTTGTTTAGCAATTTTAAACGATTTGTGAAATACGAGCATACGGCATGCACCTGCTTTTCAAGAATATCTACCAGACCCCAGCATCTCACCCATGGGTCCGAGATAATTGGCGGCAAGCTTGGCTTCTACCAACCTTCAGTTCGTGGCCGAGACCTCAAAGTTTTCCACCCCCTATCCACGATAGCCTCCAGCCAATGCTGCTTTGCCGCCGATGACGTCTATCGCCCATTTACGGCTCTTTGCCCTACTGTAGTCACGCACCTAGATTTAACATGCAAATAGCATACATATGTAATCCACGCGACTACTGCTAGGTTAAGCTGCTTGTCCGATAGCACAGACTTTGCAGCAAACATCTTATCTAAATGCGCGAGAAGCCTAGTCGCTGTGCTCAGCTCCTAAGCGCGACTAGACGAGTCCTTATGGGCAGAAGAACAGGCCTCGCCTCGAGTTGAGCTACCGCTACAGCTCTAATCTGGCTTGGCCGGATTCTGAGCCGCAACTGTAGCCAGACTACTATGCTCCGGTTTCTGAGGAGATCCGGACTCCTTACTTTTTGTTTTTTTATTGACATTCAAAATAACAGGACCCACGAGTAGCGGAGAAGGAGATGTTTGTCTGTCAGAGATCCGCAAACACAGATAAGGCTAGATACATTCGAAGGTCGACAGGTATCCGGATGGCTCCGTGATTGACTGAACTAGTTTTTGGAAATGGCCTCCAATCTGGTCAATCCTCGGCTCGGGTCGCATGACACCTTGATTCAGCCCCGATAATTACTCACACCAATGGGAAGGACCCGCCCCAAGCCGCACTGGGACGATTGCGAGTCGGAGCACTGTGGCTTGCGTCCACCCCTTAGCTAATCGCCATCATATAAAGAAGCTTCACTACCCCTTAATTGAGGATACTGTAGTAGTTATTTCCAGCCGGGACCCACATGGAGGGTTAGGCGGAGGATTTTTGCCAGTCAACAGAAATAAAACATGGCAAATTTGCTTTGCAACAGCTTTGAACGATTTTTTCATCATGTGCTGGATAAGAAGGTTCTTCAAGACATGTTCTAAGTATTAATCCGAATTGATTTTAACGCCTTTTTCGATGAAAAGAATTACCAATTTGCCTTTTTCGGAGAGAGCGCCCTAAACCATGACTGACGAAACATTTTAAAATCTTTCAATGGTTTTTTTTTAATTTAGGAATGCCACGCTAGCTGCGTACACTCTATATTTTTGCGAGTTGTGGCTTACTTGCAACAAGAAGAGTTTTCATTCGGAAAATATGATACTGCAACCTACGTATCATTTCAAATGATTTTCACTGTTTTTATAAAAACAAAAGAAGTGGAGCGCTTACAAGACAGGAAGTAAAAACATCTACTATTCTAAAATGATTTTCGTCAAATAATTTTTAACTTTGCTGTCGTTGTGTGTCTAAGGTAGAAAAAATGTCTTGAACTATTTTTACTGGTTTCTCTTATCTGGTCGACAAGTAAACATTTTTTTGGGATATTGGCAACTTAACTCTTTTCTAGTAATAAAGGTATATATATTTTTGATCAGCAGAACCTCCCAGCTCGATTTAGCCATGCCCGTCCATCTGTCTGTTGACACGATTACAGCCGCAATATCGAACTTATCTTAATGAAATTCAAAATATTTGCCTATATTCAAAACACTCATTCAAAAAATTCGAGAATGAGCAAAATTGGACGAAAACCCCGCCAACATCCCATACAAAGTGACTTTATCAAAACGGTAAAATCTCTTGAAATTCCACAATAATATCATATTGACTTGAAATTTTCCACATAAGCTTTAGAGTAAAATACTCATCATATATTTGTATTTGTCAAAATCGGATAATAACCAACACCTTCTTTCCATACAGAGTGACTTTATTTTGTGGGCGGTAAAAAGGGGTGTGGTAACATATATTCCTACACCATCTTCCACTTGAATTAAACATCAAAATCATCAAAACATCACAATCTCTTTAAAAGTCAAAAAAATTAATATATTGACTTGGAATTTTACACATTCTTTGGAGTGATTCATTGATGAAAATCACGTTTACCTCCCATACAAAGTGACTTTACCAAAACAGTAAAATCTGTTTAAATTCCACATAAATTATGAACTGTGAGTATAAAATTTGTAAAAATCAAGTGAAAACCACGCCGACCTCCATAGAAAGTAACATTATGAAAACGGTAAAATTTCCTAGAATTTCACAAAAATGAGAACAATGACTTTAAATTTTGAAAATTTAATTTTAATCTTAATTATGCACCCGATGTTTGGAATTTTGTAAGAATAAACTAAAAACTCCGCCTACTTCCTCCCATACAAAGTGACGTCATCATATTACAAAACCTTTCTAAATTCCAAAAAAATAATAGTTTGAACTTGATATTTTTCAGATAAGCTTTGATTATTAGTATGTACTCTGAGTTTCAAATTTTTAATATTTGTATAAAAAACACGCCCTGTAAGAGTGGCATAATTGAAATAATGCAACATTGACAACTTCAAATATACGAATATATAAAATTGATTGGAGTATTTAAACTTAGGTCCAGTCGAAGATAATTCCTTACTAGCTTATTATCTTTTTAAAATCTTTATCTTTATTATCTCTCAGTCAAATTTCTATGAATTTCTGATCAGAAACACTACAGAAAAAACTCATATTTTTGATAATTTTTTTCGATGATACAGTTAAAATATATTTATTTCTGGAACTAAAACATGATAAAATAACATTTGAATATTCTGTGAAATTTTCATTTCTAATTATGCAGACATGAGTCATTGACAGCAAATTCCTCGGTAGGTTTTGAGCTAGCGAGAACACCGATTCTGAAAAGCTAAATACCAGCTTGTAAAAATTTGTCGGTGATGAAATTGTAATGCAGAACTGTAAGCGGTAACAAAGTCTTGTTTGTGGTCAGTTCTCAATTGTGCTCACATTATTTTCTTTTCATTGTTCAAACAACAGCTTGACTATATTCGTCCGTGTAGTAACATCGTCTTTTCTAAAAGGAAGTTTTGCAGTAGTGTGTTTGTGAAAATTATTAATCTTTATGTTTACACCAAAACAAAGTTTTATGTATAAAATAACTACGTGTTTTTGAATATTAACTCTGAAATGCTATATAAAATATAATAAATTCGTTCACTAAATTGTAAAGATGATTGTCAAAATAATTTGTGGCTTCATTGGCTTTTGCTTGCTTTTTTTCCGTGTGTTCTCTTTAATTTTTGTTGTTTTTGGCGTAGAGAGGATTTTCGTTAATTTTTTATTTGTTCGCTCCAATTTTGTGTGTCTTTTCTGTTCTCTCCCATCTTGTGCATACCTACTCCCATCGTAGACTTGGTTACGCCATGTGTTAATTTACTACTGGGTGTGAAAAAAACGAGTTAAAAAGTTTCAGACAGCGTAAAACCGGACCGGAGAAGTGGAGAGTTACTTAGAGGGGTTCAAACCCTTTCGCCCCCCCCCAAAATTCTTAACAAATAAAAATAAAAAAATACTGGTTATTTTGTGCTTAAAAAATATCGGGCAAATTTTGCTTTTTGTTTTTGTCATAAAAAAATTAAAAGCAGAAAAGCATTAAAAAGATAATTATTATTTTTTGTTTTTATAACAAAATTCTGCTAAGGATAGAACTCAAAGAAAACATAAAAACTATAACTGTAAATATTTTCGATAAGTAATTGTGATCTATTCTGTAAATTTTTACATCATTCTTGCCCGTATAATCAAGTGAAAATCTCCACAGAACTCGATGTGATAATTGCGATGTCCATGTTTGTCCGATTTATCTTTTTACCCTTGTAAAAAAATCGTCGCTCGCATGACAAACTGTCGTAATCCACATTTTTAAAATTTTTGAGGGGAACGTTTTTTTCTGTTTTGGTCTCTGTTTCACTGCTTCTTTTGAACACGTGACCACTTTAAAATACTTCATTTTTAATATTTTGAGTACCTACCTTATTATATTGTCTTGAATTGTGTAAAAAAAAATGTAGCAAAGTATATCCTAGAAACTGGAGTAACTAATTGAACACGTACGTCGGTTTGTAAAAACTTTTTTTTTCCTTTTTAATATTTTTTAGGTTTTCGTAACCCACAATTTTTATAAGAAATATTAATTATAGCAACAATATTTTTTTATTTAATACTGTTTTTAATATCATTGTATATTAAGTTTTATTCAAGGGACAAAAAAGTGCAAAATATTCACATTGCAAAAAAATAAATAAAATTATATTTCTTATGTAAAATTAAGTAGATTTTATAATAAATGGAAACAAATGTTTAGATCTTAAAAAATTAAAGTGACAAAAAATTGTATTAAATGCTATTTCATAAGGATATTCTAAGTTTTTGTATTTTAATTATTTTTTTAAATTATTGAAATGCCAAATTTAAAAATATGTTATTTTGTTTTGCAAAGTAACTACTTAGCTGAAAAGCTTTTTAATCTGTGAAAATAACCGAGGATACAATTAGTGCTCGACCGATCCCCAATTTTTGGCCCGATGCCTATGCCGATGTTGACTGCATTTTAAAAATCGATACCGATGCCGATTCTTCAATTTTGAACCAACGCCGTTGCCGATGCAAGAATTTCTTGCCGATACCTATGTTGGTCCATCACTCCAACACTAATTAAAATTGATTTTCAATAAAAAGAAAAATTTATATATAATCTTTGCATTTTTTTTTTCTCAATATATATATATATTAGGGTGTTCTCTATTTGTATGGGATTTTTAGTATATTCGAAAAAGGTAGGTCTAACCCCCCCAAAAAGTTTTCAAATGATCTCAGAAGTAAGCTGGAAAAATTTAACGCCCCTACGACCCCGCCTTCCCATGCCGCCGTTCGATTGAAAAAAAAAATTTTATCGCTCATACGCCTTGCTTTCTCATTTTGAAAGTTATTTTGTTTTATAGTGCATAAACTGTGAAAATCAGTTCAAAGTTATTATACAGTATGGAAAATGTATTATTTTTAACATTTATCATATTGTCATACGCAATATTATATAAATTTCATTTATATTATTCATATGCGAACATCACAAAAACATTTTATAAAGCAATGTATAGCCATACAATTGGCGACGGCGCGCCGCTTGATTTTCATCGGACGGCTTGGGGCTCTGACACTTTTGAATATTACTGGGTGCTTGACAACTACTAAAAACAACGTTTTACAAATGGCCGTCTTGCAGCCACTTTTATACTTACACTATGATAGTTGCATTAAAGTTTATTTTATCGGTCATAGTGGCAATCAAGTGTGTAAAAATGTCTTTGCGAAATGAAAATATTATTTATTTAGTTGGTCCAATTAATTTTAGTATTACTGGTTCAAAATTGCCATCCAATAAACAAGTGTTACAGGTATTATTTTACAATACTAGAAACGTTAAATTAAACCTTAAAGAAAGTGCAAGTTTAGTGATTCGTGAAGTGATGATATTCTGAGAAAAGGCGCGCAATTACAGCATTGTGTTACTAAACTTGCATTATTGTTCCTTAAAGCAGAAAACGAAAGCGATTTCAAAATACGGCCACCAGGAGCAATGCACCATGCGAGATGGATGTCGAAAGCAATTTACTGCTTGAAAATATTTCTTCTCCGTGAGGACTACCCATTGCCCAAAGAAGAATTGAATGCTTTAGGAGATATCTGCTGCTTCATGGTCCGTTTTTATATTAAGACATGGTACAAATGCTCAAACGCAGCAACAGCATGCCAAACAGATATCGACCTCATTTGCCAAATGGTGAAATATCAAGATATTGACGAAATGACAGCAAGACCTGCATTGAAGAAACTTATGAGTCATTCTTGGTATTTACATCACGAAATATTTGCTCTCGCGTTTTTTGACGGAACTCGACACTAAAAGGAAAATGGTACAAGACTTGACAAGGGTTAGTGTAGAACAAGTGGACAAAAGGCTTCCTTTACATATTGAGGATATTAGGAACTGGGAAGGTAATAATGCGATTAAATAACTTTTAAATTTTAAACTCATAATTAAAAACGTGCTAACAGATAAGACGGTTGACGAATTTATAAATGAGAAAAGTGCGGAAATGATTCGTCGATTTAAAATCGATGACAGTTTTCTCAGTTGTGACCCGGAAAATTGGAGTAGCCATGAAGCTTATATTGATGGGGAAAAAATTGTAAAGTCGTTGCGTGTTGTCAATGATACTGCTGAGAGAGCAGTTAAGCTGATGGAAGACTATCATGGCCTTCTCACCAAAGACAAGAATCAAAATAAAATACATTCTGCAAAGCGTTTACACAAATTATTCGAAAACTGTTTTGAGTAAAAATTATTAATAAATACATATTGTAAAATAACTTTGAACTGATTTTCACAGTTTCTGCACTATAAAACAAAATAATTTTCAAAATGAGAAAGCAAGGCGTATGAGTGATAAAATTTTTTTTTCAATCGAACGGCGGCATGGGAAGGCGGGGTCGTAGGGGCGTTAAATTTTTCCTGCTTACTTTTAAGATCATTTGACAACTTTTTGGGGGGTTAGACCTACCTTTTTCAAAAAAATTAAAATAGAGAACACCCTCATATATATACTTCACATTCCACATAAAAACTAAAATAATTAAATATCCAGTATGAGTGTAAGTTGGAAACAGGAAGATTTACATATAATTTTCATGTATTTTTTGTTTCATGTAATGTGCACAAAATCGCAATTGTATCGGCAAAAAAATTGGCATCGACGAAATGTGCTTAAACTTAATGTAACTGGTGAATAACAGCCAAATTTACATTTATAACATTTTATGAATTATTTTAAATTTAAAATTCTAATGTTGCAAACAAATCAGGAACATTGATTCCCTTGTGAGTTTTTATAGAATAAATTTTCTAATATAACATGAATATAAACCAAAAAAATGGGTTTTCAGTGGCATTAAACTTGATTTACATATTTTTAGATATCAATCAATATGAAAATATTTTTTAAAATTATTGAAGTCATTTCAAGTGAGATGCTCTCTAACAAGGTTCCAACTTTATATGGCACAAAGGAATTTGAGGCGCAATCGGATGTTGGTGGAAAGCTTTCATAGGACCAATTATGCAAATAACGAGCCTATAGCAAGATGCATACACCTATGCAACAGTTTTTCACATATTCTTAATTTTAATGTTTCAGAAATTCTGTTTAGATTAAACTTATTTATTATTTTTAACTAGTTTTTAAGATAGGGAAATATAGTCTGTAAGGTTGTAAATCGGTAGACGAAATAAATAAATAAATAAGAGAAAACAAAAAGTGTCAGCAAATATTGGGTTTTTGTTAGGTGTTTTTTTTTTTTTTGCTTACAATTTATTTTAATTAGCGCGTTAATCCTCCCTGTCTTTAGCATGTACAAAATGCTACTTACTGCATTATCCTGTTTTCAGTAACTTATTTTTTTGCAATTTTTTACAAAAATTTTTCTTATTTTATTACTTTTTTATATTATATTTTATATTATATTATATTTTATATTATATATTATTTTATTGCTATTTATATTAAAATTTAACTTTTTGTTGAACCATTTTGCGGAACACTTCTGAAAACAATTTGTATTTTGAATACAAAAAACGCCAGGTCTACTCATGGTAGAAGAGTAGAGGTAGTTGCACGGCTGAGAGCGAACTACCATAACTGTCAAAAGGCAACTGACAGCTCATACAAAATCTGCAACCGATGAGAATACGATGAGAAAGGAACAATTGAAAAGAACCTGTCATGGCTGAAACTATTCTGCTTTTTTAATTTTTTATTGATCAATCAATTAAAATATGATTTTGTGCAGCTGTTGAAGTAATTTATGATTGTCATTAAATTTGGGTGGTGGTGGATGGCAAACTACGTTTTCGTTTAAGTGTCTATAGCAAACACGAGTATCTTTTTTTAAAATTTTTGGAACATGTTCCATCGTTGTCATCTAGTCTCGTCAGCTGGAAGACGGAAACTCGGCCGATTTTTCTTGCCCAAATGTTTTTGGCACAATACGCACTTCATTTTAATAAAAACAAAATAAGTAATTCACTTTTTTCAAGTTTTTGAGCACAACAAAAAATATCCAAATGGAGTAATTTAATATTTCGCTGTTATTTTTTTTTAAATGATTTTGACAATTCTGGTAATATTGTCAAAGAGATCACGATTAGCCACGAGACTACCTGTATTATTCTGCCATGGGCCTACTTATTGCTGAGAACAACTCTCCCGTTCAAAGTCAAACCATAGTAATCTCTCTAATATTTTTTTGTGTTCGATATGCCAGAAAGAGGCACTTTGAGGATTTTTAAAAAACTGTCAAGTTTCAACAACAATTACTTTTATTAATTTTGGTTTTTTTTTTTGCACAAAATGGTTCAAGATTATGCCACAACCACCTGTGATGTTGTTTTTAAAAATTTTGCATTTTTGGTTTTTTGGGAATTTTTTTCGTAAAAATAGTCAAACTCGAACTTTTCAAAACGGTACACTGCCAGGAAAAACTTTTATAACGACCAGGTTATTAACAATCCTACTAAAATATAATTTTCTCATACAAGCAGGGGCCAGCCTAATGCATATATATATATAACGTACATAAATATTTTTAAAATCCCCCTAAAATATTTTTCTGATTCCGCCCCTGAATAATGACATTCAGTAAAATTTGTTTAGTCCTGCTAGACTGCTAAATTGTTAAAGATAGCAGCTGTTGATCATGTTGGAAGAAAACAAGGTGACAGCGAATTTTAATTTTTGTTGTAAAAATCCAACACTTATGTAAGTTGTCAAACCATACAAAATCAACTTTTCTGTCTCTTTCACTCATTCACAAGTTGGACAGCTTGACGTCGACGTCACTTACACCTTGATTTCTTACACCATGCTGGTGATGTAAACGCATCTGCTAATACATTTTACAATCAAGTCAGTGCGTTAACACTTTTGATAAATTTGCTACTCAAAAACTTTGAAAGATTTTAAATCTCTACCAACCCCATTACGAAATTTTTAGTTTTTTATTAATAAACGGCAGTTTTTAGACTCTGAAGCTGCAAATCAAAAATAATTTGGTACTTGATAGAACTCATTCTCAAAACGATTCATTACTGAGTCTTTTTTCAAGCTAAATTTTGACAGGAATTAACAAATTTGCTAAGTTTAACAAGTTAGCTGGGCTTAACAAATGTAGTGAATTATAGGGAAATATCTTCGACTGGAACGAAGTTACAATGTCCCGTATTTTAGTTTATTCGAGGTCTTGAATGTTGTAGATATTATTTTGGTGACGTCACTTTTATAGGGCGTGGTTTTTATCCAAATACATATTTCACATTTAAAACTCAGAGGCCTTTTTATTTATTATGTGCACAATATAGATTTTACTATTATGATGACGTAACTATTTTTAACAAAATTCCAAACATCGAGTGCATAGTTTAGATTTTAACTAATTTCTAAAATTTCAAGACAGTGCACTAATTTTGGTTGAATTTATGGAGATTTTGCTTATTTCATAAAGTCACTTTGTATGGGAGGTAGCCGTGGTTTTCATTAGATTTTTACAAATTTCATACTCAAAGTGGATATTAAGGTGAGAAGCTTATTTGCGAAATTTAAAGTCATATGATTTGGGGATGGGGGGGGGGTAAGGTATCATCATTGAAATATCTGGCGTACCAATTAATTTAAAAGACCATTGTGGACAAACCAACGCAGTTTTCGTATATCTGCCCTATAATACGAGTATGTATATGAATATAAATACCATTAACAAACAGCTAGCTACTGTTACATTTGAGATACGAGTGCCAAAATCGCCAAAAATATTTAAGAGATTAACGAGATTTAAATCAACACCATGTGATGAAAGCCGGCGCCAAGATTCTTGTAGCCACGGAAAACAAAAATACGAAAACTGTGTTTGTAGCATTTCTCCGAATAATAATAGCATAAATCTACTGACGGTGGAATGAACACAAACTTAAGTTTTTGCTCGTAATATTTTTTACACTATGCATAACAGTCCACACAATGCTGCAAGTTAAGATATAAAAAACTTTGTATTCGCTGAACATTGAATCTTACGCCAAAACTTCGAGCAACTGTGTTTAGCCTTTTATTCATAGCATACGAAGGATGCTATGCTTTAGGATCATTAATCAAAATTGATTTCATAATAAAGTTTCGCTGTGCTAGTGTAATGACAAAAAATTCATGACAAAAATTATTATTTACTGGAAAATTTAACAGGACATTTTAGAAAATTGATTTTTCACAAAATGAATTTTCAAAAACATGCTCCCCTAATCCGAACCCGAGGTCAGATCCTTATATATAAATATAAAAAAAACACTCTCTGTCTGCCTGTGTAATGACTCCAAACTACTTTGCTGATTGAGATGTTCCGCGGGGAATCGAAAAAGGGAGTTTTTATTTTGAAGATAGCAGATAAAGACATCAAATTTTTTGCTTACACTCATAATTATTGACGGTTGATGAACAAATTTTAACTAAAAATTTCCAAAATGGGAAATTTAAAGACATCAAATTTTTTGCTTACACTCAATAATATTGACGGTTGATGAACAAATTTACATTAAAAATTTCCAAAATGTTCTTAAACTTTATCTTAAAAATGAAAACTCCCTTCTTCGATTCCCCGGGAAATATTAAGATCGGGCTGATAGTCAATTTAATCGGTTACTTAAAAATCTTTAAATTTGTAAAATAGGACTGAATGTCTACAAAATTATCTTAAAGTAAATTTCTACACTCAACATTTTAGTTTCGAAATGCAATGAAAGTAAGTCAACGAAATGTAGGCATAGCATAGCGGTGAAAATAAAAGTCTAAGCTGCAAACATTAATAATTGTTATCTCAATTGCTAATAGATACCGCATTATACTCACCTTCACCCTCACCTCGCTGCAAAGCTTTGACTACTTTTGGAGTTATCAAACTCTCTGTCACCGCGCATGTAACAAAAAGGATAAAGCTTTGGCATTCAAGCACTTCCACTCTACACACTAAGGCACACGCAGAATCCTTGTCCTGATATTTTCTAATTTAGAAGCTTTTGATTTCTGAGCTTTAATGAACAGCTTCTGCAAAAATTACTTTTAGGTACTTTTTGTGTATATTTGGGGCAAAATTAACACTTTATTATACTTCGGTTTTATGACAATGTTTATTAATGTCCATCACGTGTTACTACTGACAACCACTTTCTCGAAGCCAGTCTAAAACATCTGATTAAAATAGGGAGAACACAGTACATGAGCCAGCCACACCTTTTATCAATAGTATTTAGACGGAGAGAAAAACTCAGAATTGTTGAATAAATTTATTTTAATTACACTTTGCGCCAAAAGACATTTTACACAGCAGATGCCAGTATACCACTTAACACAAAAACCGCAATCATAATTGTTTTCTCTGGACAGGTTTCCGAGACATACGTTCTTTACATTTTTTTCCAATTTTTTTTTTTATATGTAGTACATAGTACATTTTTATAAAATATATTCTATATATATAAAACAAAGTTGTGCAATTCGTTTTACTAATTCCATAACTCAAGAACGAAGCGTCTGATTGAGCTAAAAATTTGGCAGTAGATTGTTTCCAAATATGAGATGGTTTATGAATAAAAAAATTGATATTACCCCCTTTCTCCGCCACAAATCAATAAAAAAACAATATTTCAGACGATTTAATTCGTATGAGACTAAAACTTGATAATTAAGTTTGAATGGTTATTGTTGGCAACTGTACTAAAAATGGGCTTCCAAGTCCTTTTTTACCGTCCAAAAATCAATAAAAACTCTTTATTTTAGACAGTTTTGATTGTATAAGACTGAAATTTGGTTATTTAGTTTGTATGGTTACTTTCGGCTACTGTACTTAAAATCGGGGTGGTTTCACGTAACATGCCCCTTTTTCAGGCGATAAGCGTGGAGTGAAGCAAAGTGCGACAGGTTAACAAAATTAAGATGCAATTTTGGCAGTCGATTTGTATATATTTTTATGTATGACGAATTTATTTGTTTGTATTAAAAATATTTATGCCCAAAATCTTGCAGCTGACCTAAAAAATCCAACCTAACCTTTTTTAACGTTTTGCTCCAATTATTAACGTATTAACCCTCTAACCGGACAGTTTTTGTTTTCGATAAAAATATGATCATGAACTAATTTTGGGTCGAGAAACACGAATCTGAAATCATATTTTTAAAAAAGTTAACAGGTAACCTTGAATGAATTCATCTATCACGCCTTTAGGCGGACTTGCCTGTTTACGTATAAAAAAGCAACTGAAAGGGATTAGTTTTAAAAGTAAATGAAGTAAAAAATTATGTGAAGGAATAGAAATAGAGGTCTAAATTTTCTGGTAGTAAATTTTCATGGCACTTACTTTTCAGCCAATTAAAAGCAGTAAATTTTAGTCAATAGTTTTTAGAGTGCATGGCCATATCTACGAGGTGATATGGCGAAGAGACGCAACGTCCATTTCCTTGCTTTCATACGACCCAATAAGCCATCCATCAGATCGACGCCACAGATGTGGTGATTATATTCTCGTATTATTTTTGGGCTAGTAACTTCAATGTATTTCTTATGTTTTCTATCATACCTGGTAGTTTTTGATGTTGAAATGGCTTTATAGCAGCGTATGTTGAAGCTAAACGTACACATTTGGTACGTTTTCACAATACGGTAGATATTTCTGTACCAAATGCACTGCCCACAAATTCTTCAGAGAATCCTCTTTCTTTGTTGTGAACATCTTTATAAGTTGATAATCTACAGTTTGGAATGCGATTAGCCCGAACAGAACCAAATGAATACATTCTCCTGCTTCGCAAGTAAACAATAAGTGGCAGTGACGTGTAGAAATTATCGAAATAAATAATTTGGTTTTTTAATTCAGGGACATTTTCCATAAAGACATTATCACCAGCACCCATGTACATTGTACACCTCGAATCTATCAACAAATCGAACAACAATTTCATCCCATATTTATGGGGTTTAGCTGGCATGTACTGACGCAAAGTTGACATCATTTTTGTTGAGCACATTTGCTCATCAACACATAATCGTGCTGTTTTTGAAATCGAATCGAAACGTCCATTAAAATAATCTACAACTGTTCTTATTTTGTGCAGCTGGTCGTAGCCTTCTTCACCTTAATTTTTCATCAAAGAACTATCGTTGAAATGAAGGTATTTATGAATTTAAAAAAATCGCTTCAAAGTCATTGTGGTTCTAGTGGCGTTAAATGCGTGATTCGACCAGTAGCTTTCTGCATTTGGGTACCGAAATACAGACATGAACAACATTATGCAAATGTTTTGCTTTAGTTCATTGTATTATATACATTTGTCGATAATTCATTAACAAATCTGGGTTGTTTTTGTTAATCGAAAGCAGAAAGTTTTCAAACAGTGCCCGAATTCAGAAATTTTATGAGATTTTCGTCAATGAAATGTATAAACGAATCAGCATGTTCCGTCAAAGAAGAAGAAAAATCGTGCATGATTCATTCAAAATTTCTTTAAGACTTAGACTACTGGGAATGAAAGGGGTTTAATATTCTGCTGACAAGCATACAAACTTGTTTTTTCTGTAATTTTGTCGAACAATTCATCGATGAAAACGTATTTGAAGCACTGATACGGTGTTTTCAATTCGTTAAAACACACAGGCAAATTTTTATCGCCATAAAACAACACTGCATTCTGATGCATTTGCATACACTTTTTTCTCCACAAAATATTTTAAAATTGTGGTGATTGTGGATTTATATCCATTGCAGATCCATCGAATCCACCAGCAACCGGTTCTGTACCAATCTCAAATCCTTCAATTTCAGGCAAAGGTGAACGATCACGTTTGGGCCGTTTTGGTTTAGTTGTTGGTGATCTTGTAGACGCGCTTGAAGATCGCTCTAATTGTTGTTTCGATGTACTGCTGGTCGATGGCATGGCTAAGAGAAAATAGTTATGGAAGAATATGGGTTGTAAAATGACAATATCCATGGCTGTTGATGGAAAAGCACTTGCAGTATCCACTTCTTCAAGGTCTTCATCAGACATTTGAAAATCTGTGTCCATACAGCAATCATCTTCAAACCATCGCACAGTGGTTGCTGCCATAGGCCAAAAATAAAAAGTTAGTGTTGGAATTTTTAAAATTAAATGTAACTTCTCAACGGTAAAATTGTTTTTCTTTTAATCTAGCGGTACTTTCAAAGAAATACCATCAGAAGTGAGAACACGTGTTCAGTTGTTAAGTGCAGTGTAAGAAGCTTGATAATAAAGTTTAATTTCGAGTGTTGAAAACATTAGAAAAAAGTCTTTGAATTTGAATTTATAAAATGGATATTGATATTAAAGGTATAAGTCTTAATTATAAGCAATAAAATTATTTTAAATTGTAGTGTACTTTTTAAAAATCAATGTTTTCCCCACCTACTAAATTTTGTATTTTTCGTTAGTTTTTTAGAATTTCTCTTAAAGTTTGAGTCTTTTCCCCCCGATACCCGTGGTCGAGGTATATTAACCTTGTTAGGGATGGCCACTTTTTAGGTAAACCTCCTTTACGGATAACCGGTTTTGTAAATTTCGGTTTTCCACTAAAACTAAAAACCGAAGAAAAACACCGGTTTATAAGAAAACCTTTTTTTGCATCTTTACCGATTGTCTGTTTTGTAGATGTTGGTGCAAATTTGAAGAGCCATCTCTTATTTTCACGTGTACTCACTCACATGTACTTACTCCGCTACAAGAGTTGCACAGGAACCTCGAAAGAAGAGCCACAATAGCAGTGAATCGTAGATGGAGAGATACGACATCGTGCAAAATCTCGAAAATCATGTGCAATGCACAATGCGAAAAACGAACTCTGTTCATCTTGGCACGCCCGCGCAAAGATTGCAGGACACTAGTGGGCATGCTCACTGGTCACTGCATGACGGCAGCCCACGCGAGGAAGCTTGGCATCACCACGGATGACAACTGCAGGAAGTGCAAGGAACCGGACACAGTGGAGACCCTGGAGCACCTACTATGCACATGCCCCGCCCTACTTAGATCGAGACTAAAATACCTAGGCTCATCGACATTCCCGTCGCTTAAAGATGTAGCCAGGGTGTCTCTAGAATCCCTCCTAAGGTTTGCGAACTCAACGCAAATCTTTAAAGACTTTTAAAAACAAACACAAAGGTTCCTTTTGTTCGCTACCGGTACCACTTAGGACCTGAATTGGTCTATGTGAGCCTTCACGAAGGCATCCGGTTTGACCTAACCTTAACCTAACCTAACCTATTGTCTGTTTTGTAGATGTTGGTGTAAATTTGAAGAGCCATCTCCTATTTTCAAGCTTCTTATGCAGAGGTGTAACCACTCTACCAAACCATTCTCTACTTTTTAAAATATCACCACACTTCACTCTTCATTTACATTTAAAATTTCTTACTTTGTTCTATTTTTTGCAAGTTTTCAATGTTCATTCACCATCGTCGACTTTTTGTCACGGTTTCTGGTTGATAAATTCTCGTCAGTTTTTCACATTTTTCACCGGTGTTACGGTATTTTTCCTTCTAAAAAAACACCGAAAAAATACCGGTTTTTACAAAAAAAAACCGATCACTCTTAAACACCGACCAATTTTGGCCATCCCTAAACCTTGTGTAAACGTTTGTTATCAGCGTTTGTTGTGATCAGCGCCAACTCCTGAGCTGACTTAGGGATGTCCGTCTGTTGTCATGTTGTCATATATCACAACCTTTGGTAGGGGTGGAGCCCTATCTAAAACCTTTCCTGTAATCTGGAGTACGGCAACCGATTTGACAACGCAAACCAACACCTCCATCAACCAAAGAGCCGCCAAACAGTCAACTTGGCATATGCCAACGGGCAGGCGTATAGGTGTCCAACCACGCCCATTTTACATAAAATTATTGTCTCGTTTATAAAAACCAGTGACCAAAGTTTTAGGGTGATATCTCTGCTAGAAGTATTTTTGGCCACTATCTCCATATAAGTGCAACCACTGTGCATCGTCGTCAGTATCTAAAGACTCCATCAGCTCCGCTATTTCGTCATCGGTCATTACCGACAACTTGAAGCCATTCTCTTGAGAAGAGCTAAACATAATCTTCGATATTAAATATTATTTCCAATTAGGAAAATTATCCATTTTACTAAGAAAAACAGGAAAAAATGGAAGAAAAAGTGTGTTCATTAAAATGTATGCACGTACACGGGAACCGGCAGGCCTGCCTTTAGACGGTGTGTCGTTTTTAGCTGCTAGGAGGTCATGTGTGTTTGGAAAATAAGATTAAAACTCTCCATCACGTTTAAAATAATAAAGCGACTTAGCGATAATTTTTTCACTTTGATCAGAGTACAAAATATATTTACTTTATTTTATTAAAATGCACTTTCACGTCGATATAATTATTTGCACTGATTTTTATGAAAATTTCAATTTGGCATGTACTCATTTACAATTGGATCAACTAACGGTTTTTAAATCAACAGGGTTGCATAGAACGGGGTTCTACGAAAGGTACAAAAGTTTATCGGTGCTAAAATACTGTAACGTGAAGGTGCTATAACACTTTCCCTTAACCCCCACTTAAGGCGGACATGGCGGTAAGAGGATTAAGCCAACATTAATCAAATTTTTTTATTAATCAATATTAAATCAAATTATTATTATTAAATCAATGTGACAATTGTTACACAGTATTTTTAAAATTTCTAATAGCCCTATTCTGGCAAAGTGACAATTGTTACCCAGTATTTTTAAAATTTGTATGTGTTTCTTGTAATTTTTTGATTTCAAAACAAAATTTGAAGCTCAAAATACAAAATTTACTAATGAAATTGTCACTATCTGAAAAGCAGGTGACAATTTTTATCAAAATTTATTCTTTTTGAGCTTCAAATTTTGTTTTGAAATTAAAAAAAAACAACAAACACATAGAAATTTTAAAAATACTGGGTAACAATTATCACTTTGCCAGAATTTCAGTTTTAAATCATTAAATTCTTCTTGAAGCACATTTTATTTTAGCTTTTCCGAAGCGTTAAAAATTTTAAAAACTCGAATAACAATTCAAATGGTGATTTTGACGATAAAAATTTTTTTACAATTTTTTTTATTCTGATCATAACACGTTTGGAACACATTTGTTTAGAGCAATTTTTTGAAACGCATATTTCATAGTTCATAAAGGTCCAACTAGTTGATAAACTACCTGAAAATTTAAGCACACAATGGTATATGAATGTTAAACAGAAGGGTACTCAATTTTTGTTGTGAACTTTGCTCCTAACACTGAAATCCGTATTTCAGTACATCCTGATTTCGCTTAACCCATTAATGCTCACTACCACAACCCGTTGAGTTTAGCTTTTGAAATTTTCAGCAAGAGCTTGTATTAATATTAGACGGAAAACTCTGAAGTTTTAAAAAAAAATCTTAAGGATTTGGGTGTGGCGAAGCGCATGATTATAAACGCATAAGGGGTCTATAAGTATAGAAATAAAAAAAAATCTAAAAAATATTAGAAAAAATTCTAAAAAAAATTTTCAAAAATTATAAATTGGAAAATTTTTATTTCGTATCGTAGGCGTTCCACTTTAACCTAATGCACTTTTTTAATTTTTTTGGAAAAAGCATACTTTTGGCCTTCTCTTACTGTTGAAAGCAAAAGCTTTACAGTGGCTGGGGATTTTTGAGGAATTTTTAAAAAATGCTTTTATCGCGTATGATATATCATACGTTATCATTAATGGGTTAAACTGTGATATAAGTCTATTTTTTCCTAGATATCGTTTAAAATCTTTAAGGGCAAGTTCTCATCTAGAGCTCCGAAAACACGGTAATGTTCTTGAATTTTTTTTATAGAAGGACGTAAATGAACACCTTGAGTTTTTTGACAGTTGTTTATTGATTCTAAAGTATAAGAAAATATTTTTTGTGTTGCATAAAAGTGTAATGTCAATACGCCATACGTTGAAAAAAAGGTACCCAAACGGTCTCCATCCCACAGCACGTTCATGTCATCTGATATTCAAGAACCAAACAATTTAATAAATTATATTCAGACCAATTCTGAATGATTTTTTCCCGGGGAATTGGAAAAGGGGGTTTTCATTTTTAAGACAAAGTTCAAAAACATTTTGGAAATTTTTAATTCCAATTTGTTCATCAACCGTTTATATTCATGAGTGTAAGCAAAAACAATGTGATATCTTTGTCTGCTTTCATAAAAATAATAACTCCTTTTTCCAATTCCCCGGAAAAAATCATTCAGAATTGGGCTCATTATATTTATTGCAGCATGAACCTATAATATAAAGAAATAGTTAAAAATTACAAAAATGGCGGACATTTGAATTTTAAGCAGCTTTTTTCACATTTTTCGCTCTTTAAAGTACTCTACAAAAAAACCAGCCAATATTATCTTAATTTAGGTTTGGGGTCCAATAAATTTTATCTACTTTAAAATAAAAAAAAATGGAAGTAAATCTATAGAGTATTTCTTCAGATTTCGTAGAAATCAGTTTGTAAAACAATCTTTTTCAGAAAACGCGTTTTAAGATTTGGTTATCGAAAAATAAAAAATAAAACAATAGAGTTTTTTGGTCGAGCTTCTCCAACTATGATGGCACATAGTGTTATATAGCACATAACAGCTCAACTATTCAAAAAACTATTCAACTATTTTACAAAAAACTGTTCTTAAAGACGCTACGTCCTTGTTCTTTGATCCATTTGTCAGCTCTTGCTTGAAGATCAGGACAATCTGAAAATTCTTTTTGAGTACCTTGTGCGCCGTTTCGGATAAACCCTGATTCACCGTTATTAAGAATACCAACTTCTTCCATCTCGTGTCCGTTTACAGACGGATTTAAACGGAAATTTGAAATGTTCAAGTGATTTAAAAGGTTTTCCATTCCTTCTGCGGTTATTGAGTGTCCTAAAAAGTGGGCGACACTATCTATTGCCTTTGGTAAATTGTTCACGAGATCTTCATATTGCAGAAATAGTACATTTGGACGATGACGCATAGCCAAAGCCTCATTCAAATGGCTGAAGTATGGCATCCATGGATCTGAAATTGAAATTAGTTTTAAAAACAAAAAAGCATATCATCGATTAAACTGAAATGTATAAACATAGGTGAAAATAACAATTTCGTACATGATTCGTAGAGAAAAAAAGTCGACTAAAATTACACTGTGCATGTCCAAAATCAAAACAAACTTGGGACATTATAATTTCAGCATAATTCGAAGACGCTGAATTTATTGGCGTTAACCATTTTTAAATAATTTAGCCCATTTTTGAGAAATTCAAGTTTCAAGATCAAGTGCATGTTAATGCAGTTTTCGTTAGAAAAACTTTTTTTATTAGCTTAAGTAGCTTCATGCCTTCAGGCGAAACATTAAAAATTTCCTGGGAAATTATTTCGTAAAAGATCTTAACCCTCAAAACCTAACCCTTAAGTTCCAAATTGACCCCATTATTAAAAAAGCCGGTGTTTCGTATAAAAGCTTTGTTTAAACATTAAATTCAGTTTTTTTTAAGCAATAATATTCCACTAAAAAAAATATACAAATTAACCCAAATTAACCAATTTTATGGGTCTTCAAAATGAAAAGTATTTAAATGAAGTATTTTCCTATATGTTTCTTCTTGTAAGTTTTAACAAACGTCTCCTTACAGAGCATCTAGTTTTTAACTGACCTAGTCAAGTTTTTTGACATAGTTGCATGTGATCAAATTGAAAACATCGCAACGAAGCCTCGAATTAACTATTTTCATATAACGAATTTTCTATATAACGAACTTTTAATAAAAATGAATATCCGTGTAAATTTTAATCAGGTGACGGTGAGACTCGAGCACTGCACTATGGTTAAAATGCTAGCTTTTTTGGAAAAAACCTCAAAAATAAAAAACCACATTTTTATTGAAATCTGGGCATAATGTAGCAGAAAGTTAAACCCTTATGATATTTGATCACTCCACATTTCTATAAATAAATAATTTTCCACGAATTTTGTGATTTTAGAAATGAATGTATTAGACCAGTTCACTTTACAAAATGTTAAAATACTTCGGTGCGCGTCCATTTTCTGATTGCATCTGATTTTTTTGCGGATCTTTAAAAATGCAATTTAACTCGTAAACTAAAATTTTCGTTTTTCCACATAAAATTTTTTTATTATTTTGTTCCAGCGACATTATGTTTGTGATTTTGTATTTTTGGACAAGCTTAAGCTTTCTTATGATATAACATGTAAAAAAAAAATAAAAACACTACTGTCATTTACTTTTCTTTATATTTTTCTTAAAAACATCATTTTTTGTAATGTTTTTAAAATTTTATCATGCTTTTTTTTCTATTATTTTTAAATTGTTATTGTTTCACCTGAAGACAGGAAGCCATTTAAACTGATAAAAAAGTTTTTTTACAAAAACTACATTAACATGTACTTGACCTTAAAGCTCGAACTTCTCGAAAATGGGCCGAAGGATTTAAAAACGGTTAACGCCATTAAATTCAGCGTCCTTGAGTTATGCTGATATATTATGTACAAACTTGTTTGCAAAAAAGTGCCCAATTCATGCGCAGTGTTATTAATTTAAACACTAACATTTTTTAACACTGAACTTTATAAAGGCTAAAGCTCCAAGGATTGACCTGCAGTTGCATTAAAAAGTTATCGATATCGCAAAATAAGATTTTATGTCCGCAGCAGATTGATTATGTTCGGAGGTATTGCAGTTTTGCCTACGATATAATAGTTTAATTATAAAGCATACTTAATCCTTGCTCAAAATATGTCCAGTAACGAGCAAAGTCTCCAACATATCCTTGAGTGCGGTACAATCGGTTTAGGTGGTAGAATGAAACAGCCACGTCTTTCGGATTTCTGGCAACATAAATAACCTTAAATAAGGAAACAATATTTATAACGTCATGGATAGAACCAATCCAAATTACCTTGCAGTTTTTCTCCATGACACTAGGTGGGAGCAATGAGAACGGAAAATGTGTTTTAATGAATCGTCTTGATGCATCATTGATTTTACTTAGCATTTCATATCCTGGTTGTGAAATTGTTTCTATAAATTCAATTCTCTTTCTGTTGGAGCTATTTTCCTGAATAAGCTCTTGTTTGACATCCGGGTGAACGAAAAGAGAAAACCTATAATTTGAGAACAGTAAATAGATTACTATCAGTAGAGTAAAGTTAAATGTATAAATTAAAAAAAAGATCAACCCTTTTCAAAAAAGAAATGCGTCATTTACCACAGTAAAAATTATTTTCCAATGCAAGTCATATGGAAAAGTGAAAATGATATTCAAGAATGAAATGGTAAGGTAGTTGCAGTATCTTTGAATCTAAAATAAAAACTGGATTATAGTGGTTTAAAAATGAAAAGTTGGCAGCTCCATGGAAAAGCTTATTTATTTATTTAGAAAATCGAAAAATTGAGTACAAATAAGAAACTAAGTTCTTTTACAGTACAATGAAAAATAAATTCTAACAATATTGAATTAATTAGAGATAACAACAAATTATTTTTTTCTTAAGCTTAGTAAAACATAAATAGTGAACATCAATAATAAAACATGAAAAAAATAGTAAAATCCATTTAATTAGCTTAAAAATACTAAGTAAGAAATAATAAATTTTAGAGAATAAAAATAAGATAAGATTAAGTAGTAGAAAAGTGAGAAAAAATTGATTGCCTAAAAGTTTCCCTCCTCGAGATTTCTCTTATTCTACGAGGCAATGCATTCCACAGTCTTACAGCATTAATAAAAAAGAGATTTGAACTGATTAGAGAGCTATGTCTGGGGATAATTAGTAAGTTACATCTCCTAGATAAGCTAAATTGCAGTTTTTCGTAGAGATAATGAGGTGTTTTAGTGTGAATGATTTTATGGATGTAAATACAATTTCTAGCGTGGAAATAATCATTCAAACTACAACCAAGTATTGCATTTCTAAAGCTAGAAAGATGGTCAAACTTGTTTAACCCATACACAAAACGTGTGGCATAATTAAAAGCAACATTAAGTTTCAGCAGAGACGATGAATCAAGTTTACTGTAAACTATATCAGAGTATGTTATGACGGGCATGATAAGTTGCTGGACTAGTAATTTTTTTAATTCAATAGTGCATAAGTTGGCGGACATTCTCAAGTTACGTAGGATATAATAAACTTTTTGGACAACATTATTAACATGATCAGTACAAGAAAGGAACGAATTCATACAAAAACCAAGGTTTACAATTTTCGTAACAATATTAAGCTTGTTTGTACCAATATATAATTCAGGAACAGCATTTAACATAGTTTTATTTTTACATATTGGTAGAACATACGATTTAGCAGCATTTAATTGAAGACCATTACAACAAGCCCATTGATGTATGTTACTAAGATCTTCATTCAATCTACCAGAGAATTCATTCAAGCATTCAATTCTACCAGAGAGATAAAGTTGGATATCGTCTGCATAGGCATGAAGAGAAGCATGTTTGCAGACAGAAAAGATGTCATTAATAAAAATTGAGAAAAGAAGCGGACCTAGAATCGAGCCTTGTGGAACACCGCTTAAGACGAGCTTATGGTGGGAAAAATTGTGGCCAACTTTCACTCTTTGAGATCTATTTGACAAATAACTGGAGATTAAGTTAACTGCACTAAAAGAAAACCCAAACATATACCTAAGTTTTTGGCATAGAAATGAGTGATTAACTTTGTCAAAAGCCTTAGAAAAATCAAGTAGGCAAAGTAAGGACAATAACCCTGCATCAAATTGAGGTCTTATATCATCAAAGACCTTAACAACGGCCGAAGCACACCCATGCCCCCGCCGAAAACCAGATTGATAAGGAGACAAGAGATTATTCCTGACCAAAAAATAATTAATTTGGAGACTAATAAGTTTTTCAAATACCTTAGATAAAGAGGACAATATACGTATTGGCCTAAAATCATTAGGTCCAGAAGGGTTAGATTTTTTAGCCACGGGCAAGACAGTTGCAATTTTCCATACACTCGGGAATGAAGAAGATATAAAGCAGTGGTTAATAATGTGCGTTAGTGGACGTATAATATGCGGAAGAATGAGCTTTATAAATTTTATGGGAATACCATCTTCACCCAAAGCATTTGACTTAATCTGCATCACACAATTCCCAACATCAAGTTCACTAACAGGTGTGAACTCAAACAAGAACGGAGCACGCAAACTACCAAAAGAAGTAATATTATTACTTAAAGGTGCAGTATTATCAACAAAAAAATCATTCAATAAGTCTGGGTGAATATTGCAAGGAGGGGAATTATTTTTTCTCACTCCAAGATTCCGTATATTGCTCCATAAAGTTTTAGTAGAAAGGGACAGATTAAGTTTGGCAGTGAAATAACGGGTCTTAGACTGCCTTGTTAGTTGAACAGATTCGTTCCTGGCCAACCTATAACTTTCCCAGTTTGCAGATGAGGGTGCTCTTCTCCAAAGCTTGTGTAATCTATTCCTCTTTTTTATAGCATTGAGAATATTCTGAGATAACCAAGGGCAAGATGAATTTTTTAAGGCAATTGTTCTCAAAGGAACATGTTTCTCAAATAGATATTTAACAGGGGTTGTAAGAGAACAAAGCTTATCATCAACTGAGCTATAATGCCAGCAGTCATTAAATGATATTAAAGACAAATCATGAAACATATTAGGGTAATTGATATTTTTATAATCACGGTACGAGAAAGAAGTAGAAGAGACATGACGAGACATATTTATATTTAACGAGCAGAAAATTAAATCGTGATCGGAAACAAACAACAGTTGATCAAATAGTGAAACGAGCGATAGGTCAGATACAATAAAATAATCTAAAAGACTTGGAGTAGCATTAGGACAGAAACGAGTTGGTTCAGTTGTGTTTACTATAGATAACCCGGCCAATGATATCTTATCCGTCAACAATTGTCGATAGGAATCATTCGTTAAAAGATTTATATTAAAATCTCCGCACATTAAAATTACATCATGATTTAGATTATAGTTTAGCAAATCTGTGAACAAGGGATCAACAGAATTACACTTATGAGGATTATATACACAAGACAACAAAATTTTTGTGCAGTTATCCGAAATACTAATATTGATAAACTCAATTCCAGGACCTATAGATTTGTTTAGAATTTTAGCATTCAAATTAACTTTACAATAAACAGCAACACCACCCCCTTTTTTACAAAATCTATCATTTCTAAACACATTATAACTATTAATATCACAAATTGAATCACATATATTACTTGACAACCACGTTTCAGAAACACAAATAATATCAACTAACGAATCATTAAAAATATGTTTTATGTAATCAAGTTTCGCCATGTTAAGACTACGAGCATTGAAATGAATAATATTAAGCCCCCCATGTTGCCTACACAAAACATGAACTAGAGATTTTAAATTTTCATTAGTGCCAAAAGACGAATTACTAGGGTCAGTCATTGCAAGTAGATAGAGGAAAGAAAAATTCAGGCAAATAAATTCTAGAAACAAAAAACAAATAGAAAAAGAATAGGAGTAAAACGAAAAAGTTATATAAAGTTAAGCAAAAAATAAACTTAAAATAAGTAAGTAGAATAAAGATTAAAAGTGATACATGAGTTTTAATAGTCGCATCCAGTTTCAGCAACAGCATCATCACACACGATATTCTGAAGCTCATTATGGCTGTTGATTTTGATCTGTTCAGCACCTTTCGACATGCGAATGAAAATTGAGCCACGAAAAGTAAACGCATTAAAAATTCGTTTATTGCGTTTGAGAATGATAGCAGCTTGTAGCAATTTTCTGGCGTCCGGGGCAAGACTTTCATGTATAAAAACATTGCAATCTAAGTCGAGCTCAGCATTCTTCAAATTAACCGCTTTTTTTGCCTGCCTGCGATAATCCCCAAAAGCCTTCAACACTCGATTGCGATCAGAAGGCGTATAGAATTTAGCAATTACCACAGGGTTAGGGTGGTTATCTTTAGGTTTAACCCGAAAAATATCTTTAACTGGAGGCGCCATAAAATCAATTGAGCGGCATATAAAATTAAAAATGCCTTTAAGATTCTCCCCATTAGTTTGTGTGATACCAAAGAGAACAGCATCAGAATTTGAATCAGCAATGTTGTTGTTGTAAGTGGTGGTGTTAGCATAGTTGTGGTTATTGTTGTTGTTGCACATCGATGATTTTAAATCTTCACAGAGTGATGAGAGAGCTCTTACTTGGTTCTCCAAGTTTAGTATTTTGCTGTCATACTCGGAAAATTTATTAGTGAGTTGTTGTTGGATCGAGGCCACTTCATTATCCAATTTATCAAATTTAGTTGCAAGATCTGATGAGAGACGCAAAAACAGTTGATCAGCATGCTGTCTGAGTCGATTTTCTAAGGTTGCGTGTTGTTCTCTAGCATTTACACTAAGCCGCTCTTCCAAAGCTTTTAACTGCGTGCAGAACGAAGCAGCGCTGCTACTTTGACCAGCAGTACCCATCTTAGGCGTTCCCTCAGTCTTGTTAACGACTCGAGGAACGAGCTCACGTTGTTGGCGAGTCTGCATAGGCGAGGGAGTCATTATACCAACTTGAAATGATTTAGGAGAAAATGTGGCAAAAACAGCAACAAAGCGCTGACTGCAAAAAGACAATGACGAAAATGTAGAGATGATGCAGTGCGATGAGAGCAAGAGCAAACGAGTTTATATTAGCTTTGATTGAGCGTGGGCGGCTAGTTCGTCACTAATAGAGCATTTAATTTTTAATTTTGTTTTTGCTTTTTTTTAAACACTTTGCTTTTTTCGCGCCTTTAATGTTATTATTTGAGTTCACCGTTTTATGTAATTGAGTGATCGCAGCCAGCACAAAACCAAGTCTCACGCAATATATAGAGTTTTAAGTTTATTAAATATTGCAGATTTTCACAATTAGCAGCAAAAATTTATAACAAATCACGTCGCATAGTTAAGGCAAATTTGGTTATGCATATGTGTTTCAAGTTTAGTTAGGAAAGTTGAAAGTTAACACGATATTTATACATAAATTCAAGAGCTCACGATTATGCTTATAGAAATAAAATTAGATTTTTATTAATTTACTAGCTGAACCCGGTGTGCTTCGCTACCCCCTCGTATAAAATAAAATTAAAAGTATTTATATATTTACAAAAATTTATTTATTTAATTTAATTATTGTATTGCTTCGCCTCTTTTTTTGTTGTAAACCAAGTAGAATTCAGCACTGAATCGCATGTAATTTGCTTCATGCTCTTTTTATTTTTATACCAATCAAAAAGCAGCAATTACACAATCAGCTGTTTCGCAGTCAGTTGTGGGAGAATGAGAATGGGGTTACCCCACTCTCTATTTTAATTAACACGTATTATAAAATCAGCTGTTTTGAAGACAGTGGTGGAAGAAAGAGAATGGGGCTACCCCACTATTTTAATTAATATGTATTTTAAATTTGTGGTAAAGCCGTTAATAAACGTAGTAAAAAAGTAGGTGCTGAAGTGTGCATGGTCGAAAAATATTATCATGTAATAAGTATTCCTGAGTCAAAGCTGAACGCTGTGAAAATTTAAGATCGGTTATCAGGTCCAGCCTCCAATATATCGCAATCAAAGGGGCGTGCTCCGCCCACTTTTATTTTGGTACGTATTTCTAATCATGCCAATACAATATATAGCAAATACTGCCACCGTTGGTCAAAAAATGCCCAAAATATGACGATTTTAAATTTTGGGTTATATGGGAGAAGCCACGCCCCTTCGTCCACTCACAACTTTATATAGTCAAGAATTTATTATTTCGTAAGAGTATCCTATTGTGAAAATTTAATGACGATCGGTCCAGTAGTTAAGACTATATTGCGATTTTTAATTTTCCTAAAAAGGGACGTGGTCCCACCCACTTTTATCCTGGTACGTATTCCTAATTATGCCAATACCATATGTACCAAATAGCATCAACGTAGGTCAAAAAATGCCCAAATATGGCGATTTAAATTGTTGGGTTATATGGGCAGTGCCACGCCCCTTTGTCCAATAAAAACTTCATATAGCCTATTATTCTTTCCAGAGTAATAGTAAAATGCTGTGAATGTTTCAGGAAGATTGGTCCAAGGGTTTAGCCTCCTATAAAGCACAAACAAACAAACAAACAGACAGAGAGACATTCATTTTTATATATATAGATTGAAAGCAGATTAATTATAATTAAAGTAAAATGGGGCGAAAAAGGGGGATTTGGTAATAAAAAAATCTATGGCTACCTTACCTGTAGATAAAAAGTATATAAAACTTTAGGTAAATACATATTACAAAAAAGTATTTTGTATAGCAAACATTGATAGTGGTATAAGTAAGTATCTGAATTAAAAAAGGGGCGGTGAAGTGGGCGTGGTTCATAGTAATATGGCGACGTTAACAGTATTAAGAGCAATATACTACCAAATAAAAAATAATCCGTTGGAAGGAACAAATTTGTACAGAGAACAAAAAGTTTAAAACTTAAATTTGGCGTGAAAAGGGGCGTGGCGTAAGAAATGTTTATTTCTACCTCGCCTGGAGTATAATGTGTATACAATTTGAAGTAAATCTGTTAAAAACTATTAAATTGTATTCCGATACCAACAACAGTAGGAGAAATAGTGGATTTTGAATTTGTAATTTGTATGGGAGGTACCACGCCCCTTTGTCCAATCCCGCCCATATTTGGAGTAAAGCTTGGAACGCATACATTAAACCAAATTTGGTTGTACCAAATTTTGTTCAAATACCTATAATAGGAGCAGAAATATCGAATTTTTAATCTGCGATTTGTATGGGAGGTACCACGCCCCTTTGTCGAATTAAGTTTTTTTTTCTATATAAACCATCTACTAAAAATTTCGAATTGAATAAAAAAAAAATCAGCCTAATCGGTTCAGCCGTTCGCCCGTGATGGCATTTCATAGATGGACCGTTTTATTTTTATATATATAGATTAATTTTGTAACTTGACCTTCAAGTGTTTTGTTGTTATATATATATTTTATTTTAGTTCCAGGTCTGCGATTTAGTAAATTATTAGAAAAACTTCTTTCTTAGCTTTGAATTATTATATTCTGCAAATATTTTTGTTTTCTAAATTTTTAACATCTACGACGGCAAAGCTTTGCGAGAAAATAAAGTATAGCTGCGAATTTGAAAGCCTCAATTTGTATGAGCGGTTTGAGTTAGCCTCGGGTCCTTAAAAAAAAGCCTAGCAAGATTGTATTCGCCCTTGCATTTCTTTTTTTATTTTGTGAATTGTAGAAACAAACCCTTATAAGGTTTGTAAAATTACATTCTAAAATATACTCAAAAAAATACTGAAGTAAAATTTACTACACAATGTGTATTTACTTCGTATATATGTAGTTTTATTTATTTTTAAATACATATGTAGTTATTCAATATATTTTTACCGAATTTACATTTAAATAATTAATACTACACGAAGTAGTTGCATGTAGTAAGTAGTGTTTACGTACATTTATTTAAATAAAGAATATGTACATTAAAATAATTTGCATAATATGTAATTGGTAGCAATTGTATTTATTTCAACTAAAATAATTATAAAAAGTTCGTGATGAAGAACTGTGGTAAGTATACTTCTTAAAATGCATTTTTTTACACAAAAATTCTTTGATTTTCTTATAAAAAAAGCAATCTTTGTACTGTGGCAGAAAACGTTTTGCAGTTTTTTTAATTAATAAATTAAAAAACATTTAATTTTAATGTAAATGTATTTATTTTCTGTAGTTAAAAAATAAGAAGTAAAAGTATATAATTCAAATTAGTAAAAATAACTACATTTTTATTTGGACGGTGAGTTACTAATTTACATTTGTTTTAAATACATTTTTATTTATTTTTACTACAGGATTTTTTTGGGTGTACATATTAGGGCTGTTCCCAGTTACGGGCAAATATGTAGCTTTGCAAATGTATGCCCTACCAAATATTTGCCATCAACTGTGAGCACACTTTTAGGACACTGTTGCAAACAAAACTCACAGCTGTTTTGAAGGAAAAAAAAAATACAGCACGAACAGTATTTGTGGTGTTTTTCATTATTATTTATCAAAGTGTATTATTTATCTGGGGAAACTGGGGGCGATGGATCAATGCAACATGTCTGACTGTCTCAACCTGGCGAGGCCAGCATAATCTTTGTGAAATCGCCTCAAGTCGACTCAAACCTCCACGTGGTGTTTCCTGGGCAACGTCAAAACTGACAACCGTTAGTTTGGCGGCTAATCTGAGCGGCGGGCCTCCCTTGGCTTAAAATAGGTTGTGCGTCGGGTTTGAAGCCCACCCGTAAAAACCCATTTCAATGAAAACACAAAAGAATAGAAGAAAACTGATCCCCAAATCTGATGACGAATACCGCAAACGAAAAACTGATAATGATTTACGGATATGCACCTGGAATGTCCGAACCCTTAATTGGGAAGGTGCCTCTATCCAACTGACTGATGTCTTGGGAAGATACAAAGCTGATATCACTGCTATCCAAGAAATGCGATGGAAGGGACAGGGTTGCATTCGGCATGCACCCTGTGATATCTACTACAGCGGCCATGCGGAGAAGCACGAGTTTGGATGCGGATTTGTAGTTGGCAAGAGACTACGGCCCCACGTCCTGCGATTCACACCTGTGAACGAACGACTTGCCATAATCCGCATCAAGGTTAGATTTTTCAATATAAGCCTAATATGTGCGCACGCTCCGACAGAAGACAAGGACGATGAGATCAAGGAAATTTTCTACGAGCGCCTTGAAAATGCTTACGAGCGCTGCCCCCCGACGTTAAAATCGTGCTTGGTGACTTCAACGCTAAGGTGGGCAAGGAAAATATTTTTGGTCCAACAGTCGGAAAGTTCAGCCTCCACGACAACACCTCCGATAACGAAATGAGGCTGATTGACTTCGCCGCAGCACGAAACATGGTCGTAAGTAGCACTAGATTCAAGCATCTCAATATTCATAAAGCCACCTGGATGTCCCCTGATCAAAAAACAAAAAATCAAATTGATCACGTTTTGATCGACGGAAGACACTCTTCCAGTGTATTGGATGTACGCACGATCCGTGGTGCAAACATTGACTCGGATCACTATCTTGTTGCAGCCAAGATCCGTACACGTCTGTGCGCAGCTAAGAATACACGCAACCCTACACAGAGAAAGCTAGACGTCGACAAGCTGCAATCGAAACAGACAGCCGATGCTTTCGCCACTCGACTCTCACTCCTGCTTCAAAGCACTCCTCCAATCGATGATATATGCGCGCAGTGGACACACATTTCCAACTCCATGCGTGCGGCTGCTGAAGAGGTGATTGGCTACCAACGCCCTCGCCGAAACCAGTGGTACGACTAGGAGTGTCGCGACGCCACTGCAGAGAAAGACGCCGCCTACAAAGCCACCCTGCAGTCGGTTGTAACGCGCGCTGCTAAGCAGCGATACAAAGAAAAGAGGAGGGAAGAGAGACATATTTTCAGGCGGAAAAAAAGAGAGGCAGAAAAGCGCGAGCAGGAGAAGATTGAGATGTATGGTGACAGGAATGAGGCCCGAAAACTTTTCGAAAAAATAAGACGCCTTGCCGATGGTTTTAAAACCGGGGCCTCTTCCTGCAAGGATGAAAACGGGAATCTAGTGACAGATGTCCAGAGTACACTGACGTTATGGAGGGAACACTTCTCTAAACTTCTAAATGGCGACGCTGACAACAATCCCGCCAATAGAGATGATATTCCGGAAACCCCAATTGCGGATGACAGCGTCGAGGTTCCGCTGCCCGACTATGATGAAGTTCTGACAGCTATAGCTCGGCTTAAAAATAACAAAGCCGCGGGAGCTGATGGCTTACCTGCTGAGCTGTTTAAGAACGGAGGCGAAGCTCTACTTAAATGCATTCACGAGCTTCTATGCAGAATATGGTCGGAAGAATGCATTCCGAACGATTGGAATCTCAGTGTTCTCTGCCCAATCCACAAGAAAGGCGATCCCACTATCTGTGCCAATTACCGTGGGATAAGCCTTCTTAATATCGCATATAAGGTCCTGTCGAGCGTTTTATGTGAAAGATTGAAGCCCATTGTAAACGAACTGATCGGACCTTATCAGTGTGGCTTCAGACCTGGAAAGTCCACCATCGACCAGATTTTCACGCTACGACAAATCTTGGAGAAGACTCAAGAAAAACAAGTCGACACCCACCATCTTTTTGTCGACTACAAAGCCGCCTTCGACAGCCCAATAAGGAAGCACCTGTACTCCACCATGTCTGAATTTGGTATTCCTGCAAAACTAATACGACTTTGCAGGATGACACTGAGCAACACCAGCAGCGCAGTTAAAATCGGGAAGGACCTCTCCCCACCATTTATTACCAAACGAGGTTTCAGACAAGGTGATTCCTTATCGTGCGACTTTTTCAACCTAATGATGGAAAAGATCATCCGAGCTGCTGATCTGAGACGTAGTGGCACAATATTCTACAAGAGTGTTATGCTGCTTGCGTATGCTGATGACATGGATATCATTGGCCATAATACGCGCGAAGTCAGTGCAGCATTTTCCAGATTAGAAAGAGAGTCAAGTCGAATGGGTCTGTCAGTGAATGCAGATAAGACGAAATACTTAGTGTCAACAAACAAACAGTCCCAGCGTCTTGGAACCCACGTTACCGTTGACAATACCTCATTCGAGGTTGTGAAGAACTTCGTTTATCTGGGATCCAGCATTAATTCAACCAACGACATCAGCATTGAGATCAAACGAAGAATAACTCTTGCCAACAGGTGTTACTTTGGGCTCAGTAGGCAATTGAGAAGCAGAGCCCTCTCTCGACGAACGAAAATCACGCTCTATAAATCGCTCATCATGCCCGTCCTACTTTACGCATCACAAACCTGGACGCTGAGCAGTTTAGATGAAAAGACTTTAGGATCATTCGAGAGAAAGATTCTTCGTAAGATCTACGGACCAATCTGCGTCAATGGCGAGTACCGAATACGGTTGAATGATGAACTGTATGAGCTGTACGCTGACATCGACATAGTCAAGCGCATTAAAATCGAGCGGCTTCGCTGGCTTGGTCATGTTCAGCGCATGAAAGACGATGCTCCAGTGAAGAAAACATTCGATTCGGTACCCAGCGGCGGTCAACGCAGAAGAGGACGACCGCATCTTCGTTGGAAAGACCAAGTAGAGGACAACCTGACGAAGCTTGGAATTTCCAACTGGCGCCAGCAAGCGAAAGACAGAAATGGCTGGCGCAAATTCTTAGATGAGGCCAAGACCGACATACGGTTGTAGCGCCAACTAAGTAAAGTAAGTAAGTAAAGTATTATTTATCAAAGTGAGTTCCATATCAGAGTCTGTTAATTTTGTTTTATTAGCGGCGTTTGGTTAAAATGTGACAGCTGATTGATTGGCAAATAAGAGTTGCCCATGCTCGACTGTATGCAATGCGATTTTAGTGTTGCAAATTTGACAGAGTCGGGCAAATGCAAATCTGTACATTTTGTTGTTGTGTTGAAAATATTTGCCATAATATTTTGCAAATGCCACGATGCCACGCTATTTGCCCGTAATCGGGAATAGCCCTATTATGAACATAAAAACACAAAACAGAACACAAATGAATAATTCACAATAACATTTATTTTCAACAAATTCAAAAAAGCGGCTTGTTAGGCAATTTGTTTTAAAGATTTATCTCAGCTTACATTTGCTAACAATATGAAGGATTTTTCTACTTTTCCTAAGGATGCAGGATTTTCTTATTTAATGAAAGCTTGAACTTGTTGAAAAGAAATGTTTTATTTAAACAATATAGGGCGATTTTTGCAACAGTTTAATATGTTCACAATATTATTTTGAAATAATCTCTAATGCATAATAATGTTAATGCAGATGAACTTTACAGCGAAGAAATAAGGACAGATAACAATACTGCCTTAAAACGGTTCCGTATATTAATTAAATGTCTTCATTGGATATTGCATGCACAATGGGCTGGAGCGAATTTCAAAAGTGCATAGCACCGATTCGGCTCAGGGCCCATTCGACAGATATTGTAACAAACATGTAAACTACAAAATTTCATTTCGATCTGATTGCATCTTACTGCTCCGGTTTGTCCTTCAAATCAGGACATTTTTTTAAAATTTATGGTAAAAAAAATATTAAGAAGTGGTTCGGATAGTACGAAATTGAAATGCAGGTACACAAAATTTCGTCCTGTTATGGTAACATCTTCCTGCTCTAAGATATCCTTAAAAATGACATAAATTATTAAAAAAAAATAATATTGCAAAGATTTTTAGATGGGGTTATAGGTACTAACCCAAAAATTGATTTTATGAAATTTTTTCCGATACGTCATCTTCTTATTCCAGAATTTCCTTGAAAATTGCACATTTTTTTAAATCATAAAAATCGTTACAAATTAGGGTCATATCAGCTGATAATAGGAAAAACTAAACACGTACAAAATTTGATTACGATCTGACCCCAAATGCCTACTTCAGAGTGTTCTTATAAAATAACATATTTCTTAAAATTATTTATGCGGCAGTAAACATGATAAGGATCAATAATAAAAAGATAGAAAAGTGCGTATTCAAAATTTGATCTCGATACAATATCCTTAAAAACCACGCTGTCCAAGAAAATTTTATGTTTATCAAGATTATAGTCAATTCTAATAGATTTATGATCGCTGATTCCGAATCTGGCAACTATTTTATTTTTTCTTTATTAGATCTTAGGATATATACTGTTGAATGAGTGAAGGCATTATTAGGTCATCATTAAAAATTAATTCAACACCAACTAAGGTCGCTGCGTCAGCTGATCAGATTTCTCTTTCTGTTGAAGCAATACCAATCATAGAGGAAAATGCTGATTCTCCTCGCGTTTCTGCCACAAAAAAAACTTACGCTGAAACTTGTATTTCCTCAAATGTGGTCCCTGCACCTTCTCAGATTACTCCGGTTTCTACAGGACCGATACCGACACAAGTATCGAACAGCAGTATCAAAGCCCCTGTTCATAAAGAACTTGTGATTATTGAGCCTGCAAAATCTATATTTGTTTCTCGTTTTGCAGCTGATACATCCGGTGAAGACGTGTTATTCTATATAAACTCTAAGCTGAATGTTGTAAATAAAAATATCTCTGTTTACAAATTCAATTTTTCATACGAGCGAATTACGTCCTCTTTTAAAATATCTTTGCCTGGTGATCTTTTTCACAAGGTATTGGATCAAAAGTTTTGGCCTGACAATACGATGGTGCATGAATTTATTTCTAGACCTCGGCCTACAACTTCCTTGGCTACTTTTTCGGTTTTTAACAAGAATCAAAAAAACTAGATTGTTGCTTTCAGTTCCTTATCCTTTACCAAAACGTTCGTGGCATTAACACAAAACTAAATAATTTATTAATTTTGAGTCACAACCTTCACTTTAATATAATAGCTTTTAGTGAGACTTGGCTGAAACCTAACACTCTAAATACTGAAATTCTGTGCAACAAATTTAACATATACCGCAAAGATAGAAACTCCATTCCTGGTATTTGCTCTAAAGGTGGGGGTGTGTTGATTGCAGTCAAAGCGACACATTTCTCTGAAGAGTTATTAATTCCAGAATCCTTGGACATTGATTTCTGTTGTGTTCATGTTAAGTTTGGTTCCTTGAGCCTTTTTATTACATGCTCATATATTCCTCCCCTTTCTACCTTAGAAGTTTATAGCAAACATTTGGCTTCTATTAGTAAAGTTTGCTCAAAACTGCAATCAAATGATCATATTTTAATAACTGGAGATTTTAACCTGCCAAACGTTTCTTCGAACTGCTGTTCTGAAATTCCTGAAATATTTTTACCTTCGTCTGAAAGTTCATCCGATAATTACTTTTTAAACGAGCTCTCAATCCAAGGGCTATTCCAACTTAACTGCATTTTTAACAAAAATAATCGTTTGCTTGATCTGGTGTTTTTTGATGACAGCAATATCGCTTCTGTGTCTAAATCAGATCCTCTGGTTACACCCGAAGATTCTCATCATCCAACATTAGAAATTATTTTAAATTTTCCAAAACCATCTGCGCAGTATTCTGATTCTCAACCACCTATTGAGTTTAACTTTAAAAAAACAAACTACGTGATTTTGAAGAATAACTTGTCTAATATAAACTGGAATTCTATTCTAAATATTAATACAAATAGTTTATCTTCTCAGAGTCTTGATGATGCGGTATATGCGTTTAATAGAACGCTCAATGATTGTTTTCTTAAAGCTGTTCCGCAAAGGAAAGCCTCCTTGACATCGGGTCCGGTATGGTATACAAATGAATTAAGAAAAATGAGGAATTTGAAATCTAAATACTATAAAAAATATCAAAAAACACATAACATATGTGATTTTGGATGCTATACCTCGATTAAATACAGTTATCAACAGTTATGCAAACAATCCTATAATACCTACTTAACAAAAGTAAAATTAAACATCAAATCTGATGCTAAATCCTTCTGGAACTTTGTTAACACAAAACGCAAGATTGATTCCTATCCTTCTTTTATGAAGTATAATTCGGTTGAGTCTGATAATGATAATAGTATTTGCAATCTTTTTGCTGACTTTTTCAAGTCGACTTATTCATCATCGTCCTATGATTATTTAAGTTATCCTTTCAATATTCAATCTGGGGATATATATTTCCCAATAATTGACACAAACACAGTCTTATCATTTTTAAAAAATATTAAAACATCATATAAAAGTGGTCCTGATAACATACCTTCGTGTATATTAAAATACTGCTGTGAAGAATTAGTAACTCCAATCTCTTTACTATTTACTTCATCATTAAAATCCTGCTATTTTCCTGCAGCCTGGAAGCATTCATTTATCATTCCGCTGCATAAATCCGGAAATAGGTCTTTAATTGATAACTACCGTGGCATCGCAAAATTGAGCGCTTTGCCTAAACTTTTAGAGGCAATTGTTACATCACGACTATCGCATAGCGTTAAATCTTTAATGTCTCCTTTCCAACATGGATTCCTTTCTGGAAAATCTACTGTTACTAACCTTCTCGAATTTACATCAAAAACTATAGAAAACTTTGGAAAAGGCATGCAGACTGATGTCATTTACACGGATTTTAGCAAAGCTTTTGACGTTGTAAATCACAAGCTACTGATCTTAAAATTACATCTTGTTGGATTTCCTATACCGTTGGTAAAGTGGATTGAATCTTACTTAAGCAATAGAACACAATCTGTTCTTTTTAAGCTCAAGAAATCACACGAGTTTCCTGTTACTTCAGGAGTACCTCAAGGAAGTCATCTTGGGCCTCTTCTGTTTCTACTTTTTATAAACGATTTGCCATCTGTCATAATGCATTCCAGCATCTTAATGTTTGCTGACGACGTCAAACTCTTCCTTTCTTTTAAAAATGATAATGACGCTGTATTTTTGCAAGCCGACATAGATCATCTTCATAACTGGTGCAAAACGAACCGTATGAACCTCAACATGAAGAAATGCAAGCATATGTCTTTCTCGCGCAAACCACCAATTAAATGTACCTTCAAAATTTGTGGTTATCCATTGGAGTCCTTAGATAGCTTCAATGATCTTGGAGTTACAATGGATCCTAAACTACGCTTTAATATTCATGTAAATAAAATAATAAATAGAGCAAATAGTACTTTAGGATTTATTAAACGTTGGGCAAAAGAGTTTAATGATCCTTTCATAACGAAAACCTTATTCACTTCCCTAGTGCGGCCTATCTTAGAATACGCTTCAGTTGTTTGGTGCCCAAGATACGGTTGTTACATAGACGACATTGAATCAGTGCAGAAACAATTTCTTTTGTTTTGCTTAAGCTATCTTTATTGTAATACTGATTTTCACTTACCACCTTATGAATATCGGTTACAACTCTTAAATCTTCCGTCTTTAAAAAATCGGAGAATTATGATAAATGCTTGTTGGATTATAAAACTTTTACATGGCTACGTAAACAGTCCATATTTATTGAGTAAAATATATTTTAATATTCCTCTTCGTCCTAGAAGATCTTTTGAGTTACTCCACATGAACTTTTGTAGAACTAATTATTTGCAAAATGAACCTCTTAGAAGCGCTTGCGGTGATTTTAATTTTGTATCTGATGTTATATCCTTAAGTGAATCCATGGACTCAATCAAACATAAAATTATAGATTACCTGCAGTACCGTCGTTGATTATGTAAAGTTCTTTCAAACATATATCTGATGCATCTGGTGATTTGTAAATACATTAATATAACAATCTAAATGGACCTAAGCGTAAAATGGAAAATTTTGGTGTATAATATATCTAAATAATCTGAATGGACCTAAACCTGGGATCTTCAATTGCCTCATATCTTCAAGATGGTTGTGACAACATTTGTTGACGGTACCGTGGTGTCTTGGTGTCTTTTTACCTCTTGAAACACTACGTTAGATCGATTTGTAATATATTAATATGAGTGGCCGATAAGACCTAGTTTGTCTTGGTGCCTGCGTTCGCAACTGGTTTTCTTTATTTTATGAAAATTGGTTTGGTGAAGTTGACCTAGTTTGTCGAGTAACCACCCTGTCAAGCCAGGATTTCACCGGCTTCAGGGAGACAGAACGATATATATTATATATATACCTATTGGAGTGGTGTTTTATTGGGTATGAGACCTTGTTTGTCACACGACTCCGCCGTATACAAAAATTGTTGCTAACTTGACCTTGTTTGTCTTGAAAACGCAACCCTGCTATGCTGTCTGATTTTATCGATTTTGACTTAACTTTTTTTCTATTATTTTTTATACTTTAATAAAATTATATACTTTAAGCAATTTACTAAAACTTTTTAGTTTGTTAATAATACATTATTTCATTCAAAATCATACTTTATATTTTTAAATTGTATTAAATATCTTATTTTATAATTTTATATTTGCTATAAAACCTGTTAAGGCTTAGCAATCAAGTAAATAAATAAATAAATAAATAAATAATGGACTGTAGTAAAATATTCAAAACAGACTTCAAGGATAGAGTAGATTATAGTTTCTAATCTTACAATGTTTGATGCAAGCACATACAAAATGCTAATTTTTATAAGCTTTTATTTAACTTGCTTCGTTCGTATGTATGTATATATGTATGTCCTCAAAACTTGCAAGCAATTTTTCTACAGCTTGTTGATATCCGATTAAGCTGAAATTTAGCATACATATGTTAGTCCGGTGACAATGCAATATTAGGATAAAAAATTTTGCCACACCCCCTTTTACCGCCCACAACTCAATAAAAATGCTATCTCTCTAAACTACTGGGCCGATTCAGCTGAAATTTTGGCAGTAAATTTCCTTCGAGTAGAGGATAATTAAGGAAAAAATTTTGCCACTCCCTCTTTGACCGCCCACAAATCCATAAAAATGCTATATCTCTAAAACTACGGGGGATTATAAGCTGATTATAACTTGCTTCGTTTGTATATATGTATGTTTGCATGTATGTATGTCCGTCAAAAATTGCAAACCATTTCTCGCAATTTTGCAAACTTGTTGGTATCCGATTAAGCTGAAATTTAACATATATATGGTAAGTCCGGTGACAATGCAATATTATACCGCCCACCCCTTTTACCGCCCACAAATCAATAAAAATGCTACACCTACAAAACTACGGGGTTGATTCAGCTAAAATTTTGGCAGTTAATTTCCTTCAAGTAGAGGATGGTTCAGGAAAAAAAATGGTGTCACACCCCCATTTTACCGCCCACAAATCAGTAAAAATGCTATATCTCCATAAGTTTTGAAAATAAAAGATGTTAATAATAAACCTTTAAGACTAAAAAGTAAAAAATAAATAAAAAGTAAAAAAAAATTTTTTAAATATAAGCTTTATTTAAAAAAGACGTGAACTAAAAAGAAAAAAATAAATTTAAGTGACATTTGCCATATATGTATATAGTAGGTATATTCTAGGTGCAGAAGAACCCCTCTCTTTGTTACTCATCATCATAGTATAAGCGTACGTAAATTGATAAGTTCTAAGGACTTATATAAATTTAGAATTTTTCAAATACATTTATATTTAAAAGCTTGAGGCACCGATGTCTGTGATCCGTTATACAGGTTTACTACACAATATCAGTGCCATAAGCTTTCAAATATAAATGTATTTGAAAAATTCTAATTTTATATAATTCCGTAGAACTTACCAATTTACGTACGCTTATACTATGATGATGAGTAACAAAGAGAGGGGTTCTTCTGCACCTAGAATATACCTACTATATACATATATGGCAAATGTCACTTAAATTTATTTTTTTCTTTTTAGTTCACGTCTTTTTTAAATAAAAGCTTATATTTTAAAAAATTTTTTGTACTTTTAATTTATTACTAATATAAAAAAATTTAAAGTTTCCTGTTTGTTTGTCCGTCTTTCAGGTTTCAGCAGAGTTTAATGAAATTTGGAATATAGGTTTAATAGATTGTAAGCTATTTTAAAATCATCAAATCTTGAGATTGCAATAAATGCAACTGCAATTATAACATAATTTGAAGGTATTGCGAATTTTTACAGGTAACGCAAAATTTTCTTAATGACTCACTTGACAAGTTCTTTAATTTTTATAGACTGAAAAGGATCATTGCAATTATTATATTTATGAAATGATAATATACTAATTTTTGTGTGTGGTTCATACAAACTGAACATTTTTAATCAACATTTTCTATAATTTTCTATAAAAGCAAATTTTCTTTTAAAAATTTTGAAAATTCAAACAAACATACTATTTGAACATTGTAAAGTTATATATAAGGGCTTACTTTATCATTCAAGGGTAATTGAAGGATTTTACCATTATCCATTCTTTTTTAATGATTACTCAATATGCCTAAAAATACATATTTTTGTTTATTCAACACTACATATTTTAACATCGAACAAAGATAAAAAAAAGTCTGGTAACAGAAACGGAATCTGAATCGGTCTGGCAACAAAATTTATAAATCTACTGAAAGGGACTTCAATATTGACAACTTTTTTTAACTTTGACATTTAAGGACATTTTGGAATAGGAATATGTTGTCATATCGAGACCAAATTTTGTATAGAAGATTCTCCAATTTATATTTATTCATTCTGCTCTTTTCCAGTGCAATAAAAATAATTTTTGGAAATCGATTATTTTAACGGACTTTCTGCAGCTGTGGAACGGGATCATATCGTGATGAAAGTTTATATTAATAATCATCGCTCAAATTTTTATCAATTCCATTCATTAGAAGTTTTTAAATAAAATGTCCTGTTTTTGGCTCAAAACCGGAGCAGGAAGATTAAGGGCATTAATCTGTATCACGAAGCAGCACACCAACGACAAGCAAGACACGAGAAGCAATACTTTTTTCTATACGAAATTCTATTGCTTCTCGTGTCTTGCTTGTCGTTGGTGTGCTGCTTCGTGATACAGATTAATGCCCTAAGTCTAATTCTTTCAAAATTTTGTATCGTTAAAGTATGATACCATATCTATCGATTCCCCCTGAGCCATTTCGATACAAGGGTACTTTTTCCCCATATATAATCGCTCCGCCCTAATACACAATCTGAAATATAAATATCAAACTCCATTTGATTTAAAAAATCGCCTGCGCAATCGCGAAATCGATTTTCACGCAGGGAATTTAAATCCAATCGACGGCAGTGGATGCATATATATTTTCGTGCGCTGAATTTAAATCCGTTTTCTATCAGATCAAGTTTTTGAGATATAGGCAAAAAAATGCATACCAGTTCTTTTTCTGTTAATTGGACCATATCTTTTTAACGCATTGGCTAACTTATATCGCCCTATTACAAAGAGCTTGAATAAGTAATATTAGACGTAGCCATTTCTGTTTACTTGAACTCATTTGCCCCTATTCTTGTTGTCACATCGCCTATGTGAGCGTTTACAAAATCACGTCACATGACAATGAGAATACCAGATTTCTAGTGACGTGACACGAGTGCGAGAACTCTCACATAGGCGAGGTGACAACAAGAATAAGGGCAATTATCTTTTGTAGTTTTGAAAATATTGGAATTCAAATGAAAAGAGAGTTTTTGTCTCGCAGCGAAAAAGAATACATTTTTACTTTTTCTTTTAATTTAATTTTTATACTTGTTAGCTTTGCTTTGTATGCAGGGTTGCCAGTTTGGTAATTAATTACCAAATTTGGCAGAAAATTTTTGACTTGGTAATTTTTTTATAGTTTTGGTAACGTTTTTCTCTTTAGTTCTTTAGTTTTAGAAAAAATTCAAAATAATCAGCTTGTTTACAAGATTTATATTAAAATATTATATTTAAAATAACATTAAACATTTTTTAGTGCAGCATAAACTTTACGTTTTGTATTGAACATTTCTCTAAGTTTTCCAAACGCATCATCTGAAAATTTGCGAATCATTTCAAAAGAAAATGTCAAAATATTTCAATCTTGAAATTTAACGTTAAGTTGCCAAAATATATTTCTTGCGAAAACTGCCCCAACGATTTTATTTAGTCGGAGGATTTGATTTATTGTTAAGATGGATAAGTAAGTAAATGTAAAACAAACAGTTTTATTTTATAAACGATGTTGTTATTTTATTTAGATTTGTGATTAGAAAGAAGGCCGCAGTGGGAAACATCCTCCAGTGGGTCTGAGTCTGATAGCTGGAAGGAATTTGAAAGAGTCGGGGCAACGAGGTGATCCACTAAGTACCGAGTTGAGTTTTGTTAAAACTGATATATAAAAAGTCTTCCCGTTTTTAATTGCGGTAATATTGAATAATTTTCTGTGTGGGTTTTCATCTTATTGTCCCGTATACTTTATATGTTTAAATTGAAAAGTACATTAAAGTGCAAATGGCAACTTTTCAGTTCTTCTTGCGCCCATACAAAAGAATCCAGTAAGAATATTGAGCCAAAAAGGAAATTTAGGTGAAATAGAAATTTTATAATACCATTAATTTATAATTTTTTTGTTTTATGACAAAAAAATTAAGTTACGTAAATCACTTAGTTGTGATTTTTATATTAATAAAATAAATAACTTTAAAACAAGAAAAAGTTATACTTTTTCTATTCATGTATTTATTTTTTTTTTTATTAACATCAAATTACTTATTTTGTGATTTTTAGTTACCAAAAATAAGAAATTTCAAACAAGAAAAATTTAATACTTAATAATATTAACTAAATTTATTTTACCACTCTTTCTGTTTATTAATTTTAAGTATTTTAACATTGTATAAACGTTTTTTATTAGCAAAAATTATAAATTTATTGATTTTTTTACTTTAAAAAATGTTTGTTTAGTTTGGTATTTTTTATTTAATTTTGGTAACTTTTTGATCAAATTTTGGTAACTTAATTTTCGTACAAGTGGCAACCCTGTTTGTATGTAGCTCAAATAGAGCTTAAAATGAGAAAACTTTTTTCGCGCTGAGAATAAGAATAAAGAAATTTTCTAGTTATGCTCTTATGATTTTAATTAATTATTTAAATAATGATTAGCACATTTATATAGCTTAACTTTCAAATGGGTACCACAGCTACCCAATAAAAAAAATTATTGAAATAGCGCCTGCCGTTCTCAAGCTCTGAGCTGACGAACATACGTGAGTCTCCTTTTATATAATAGTATTGAGCAGTGCTTCTCAACCGATTTTGGTCGCGCCCCCTTTTTATTTTCACCTGAAACTCGCACCCCCTTCAAAATATTTTTTTAAGTTCAATAAGTTTTACTGATTTATATAATAAATTTTAATTTAAAAAAAATTAAATTTAATAAAATTGAAATAAAGATATTAACATAAAATAAAATTATTATAAAAAATTAGTCATTGTTTTTTTAAAAAAAAAAAATTTCAGTAAACTTCTTTAAAACTTATAAGACTTACATTACAAAAATTTATATATAAGAGAAAACAATTATTAGGCTAAAAACAATTTAAAAACAAGTTTATATAAAAATGTGTTGGTTAATGTGATTGTTGACAAGTCTTTTGATCAACTTTTGAAAGTGCACACCTGAGATCATTTTTAATATTAACAGCCCTATTCTGGCAAATTAACAAATTGTTAACCAGTATTTTGAATATTTCTATGTGTTTGTTGTCTTCAAAACAAAATTTTAAGCTCAAAAAAAACATTTTTAATGGAATTGTCAATAACTGAAAAGCAGTTGACAATTTTTATCAACGTTTTTTATTTTTGAGCTTCAGATTTTGTTTTGAAATCAAAAAATTACAACAAACACATAGAAATATTCAAAATACTAGTTAACAATTTGTTAATTTGCCAGAATAGGGCTGTAAGTCTTGACCTATTTTTTAATGTAGTTATATTTAATAGAGCTGAGAAGCTTGACTCAAACAAATATGTGGAGGAAAATCTTCACTAAACACAGGACCCATTAAGCGGTATTTTAACAGAGCAGTAGAAGCAAACTAATCTTTGGCACATGTTTCACACTTTAGCTCGAATTCTTCATAGTGCATGCTTTTAGGAAGTAGCATAACATCAACAATAAATAGGTCATGAACTAACTTAGGTTTCCAGTTATATCCGGCAATGTTTGGGCAGCCAGGGCTTGTCGCTGTATTAGGCAGTGTAAATCAATTATGTCTGCGTTTCTTTCCTTGGTTAATTGCTCAAATCCACATCGTGAACCTTTCATAGCAAGTGCTCTATCGGTTTTTTAAATTCCAACAACTTTTTCCCAAAGCAAAGAATTTCCTCCATGAATTTGCAGACACCTGCGAAAATGGCTGCACCTCTTGATGTTGTTGGAAGAGCCTTACAAAACAACAATTCTTCATGTATTTTCTCTTCGCCAATAAACCGGCAAAAAAAATAAGAGTTGGCTGGATTGTGAATGTCTGTTGTTTCGTCACAGTGCAAGGCAAAAAAAAGACACATTTTTAGATTTGCCATCAGCTACTCTATTAAATCTGCTGCCATGTCTTCTATTCTACATTTGACGATGTCATTTGACAAAGAAATCTTGCTTATTTTTTGATAACTATCTTGGTCAAGCAATGTTTTCACCACAGCAAATAAGGTTAACTTAACCAAAGTTTATGCAATCGAGGGCACCTTTTTATTTTTTTGCAATCCTCAGAGGAAGCCTCAACTGCATTTTCCATAGTCAATTTAAAGCATCAGGCGGAATCCACCTTTTTCCGCCTTAATAAGATGCAATATTTAAAGTGCTGTGTAAGATTTGAACTTTTTATTTTAATACAGTTTTTAAATTTTCTAGCGCCTCTGGAAATGGCTCACGACCCCCAGAGAGGCACGCCCACAAGTTGCGAACCACTTGTATAGAGTATAGATATAAATAAAGAAAAATATTGTTTTATAATTTGCTATCAACTCACTCGAAGAACGGAAATCTTTCCGTTAACAATTTAGTGTTTGCAATTTCAAAATCCAAATTATTTGCCACCAACCACACTAGTTCCTGCGTCCACGTTGTACCTGATCTTGGAAAGGAAGCAACCCACACATCACTACTTCTAGCTTCAAAGTTATAATATGCTTCAGCTTCGTTCTTGTATTTGCTAGGAAAGAAGTACTTTTCCGGTCCAACTTGTACAAACCCCGTCCGTTCACCTTTTAGCAAATAGTTATTTTCGTTATAACTTTCATTTGAACCATATTTTTGCCACAATCACTCACTCACCATGAAAATACTGCAATAAATCTGTGTTAATTTTTGAATCGACTGAAGTTATTTGAAAGGGAAAGTTACGGTAGTTTCTTTGCGGTATGCAAGCATTTTTCTTTATTTCACTCCTTTCAAGAGATTGCGTCATTTTTGAAGATTTAAGCTAGGTTCACGCATTCGCTTTCTTACAAAGCAAGAAAACAACTGAATGTTTTTTGCATAGTTCAGGTTAATAGTTAGCTTGTTACATCAACTTTTCCTCTTTAAAAAGCGCACATGGAGAAAGTGGGTTTGTAGAAAATATTTAATTAATGATTACGTTGCATTACTGCAGCATGTTTATTAAATACAAGGCTTCTTGCCAAAAAGTGTAACAAATACGAAAAAAAATACGCAGAAATATAAAAATACCATAAAACCACTAGTTGCATGGTGCCCAGATGAATAGTCTGGAAGTTAACTAGCTAAACTAAAATTTAAGTACAAAATTAATATTTCCCATTTAAACCAGAAATTTTAGCAACTTAAAATAAAACGAGTCTTTAAAACTCTTGCACAACATACAAATAATTATCTTAAATAAAATCAAACATATTGCCACTTTTAGAACAGGCTGTGAGAGTTTCATAGTAAATGAATCATTCATAGTAAATGAAAATGTGAGAAAATTCAAAGCATTGAAACATAATAGATCAGCTTTTTTCTACATGCTTTTTGCAAATGTAAGTTCTTCGATAGTTATTCTGAAATTTAATTAGAAGCATTTGAAATTTTATTTAATTTAAGCTTTTACAAGAACAATGGGTATTATACAAGCTGAAAATATAAGCAAACTTTCTTACTAATAGAGCAAATAATTATTAAGTAAATTTTATAGCACATAAACATAAATAAATGTAAGCTTCAATTTAGTGGAGGTAGTCCATAAGGAATGGAGTATCATCGGGTCCGTACGGACTTAGTGGTACATCGTAAGGAAGAGGAAATGGCGGAATACCATCTCGAATTGAACCAAGCGGAAAAGTCTCTTCTCCCGTCTTTAAAAATAAAGAGTATAATCAAAAAGATTCGAAAATTAATTTTCTGTAAAGAACTTACAACAAAACGAGGCAAAAACAGGACACCGGTCTCATAATTCGCAATACGTAAGCAAGGCTGTAAATTTGTGTTCTTGTTAAATGATCCCCAGGCAGCTTTTGACAAGTTGGCTGATGTCAGTACAAACCAGTAGACAGACCTTTCTTCCAGATTGTAGCGTGTGTAGCTCTTGATGTGAGGCATGGCTTGCGACCTAAATCTCATCTTAGACTTCCACTGCTGCAAAAAGTTCTTGAGCCAAGGCTGCTTTTCATTTGTATTTTTACCATAAGGCAGGCAACCACCGCCTAACATGCCATCGTGGCTGTTCTGTACATTGCCGAAGCTGGGATAAATCATTTTGAATGGTGGAAATTGCCGTAAGCACAACGGTTGTGAATCTTTGCGTAAGCTATTCAAAAAGTCATGCTGAATCCATGATTGAATATTTGGTCCTAAGCTTCCAATACTTGAACTCTGACACACGACAGCAACTTTTTCATCTATATGTGATGCATGTTTGTTCAGCAGACTACCAAGCCTTGGATGGCCCCATTGATACCCTCTAGGACCTTCGCGGAAGCCACCAGGAACTGAACCAATAAAAAATACGCTAAAATAATAGATTAGTAATATTTCCAATTCGATTTTAGTATTTTACATACTTGACACTACCAAAATCCGATTTTCGAATTCTCGCTATCCAAGGCTGCAGCTTTGCAATTTTATATTCAACTAGATAAAGCATTAAGTCCTGTTTAAATCCGGTCGGACTCTCACCCGCAGCAGTATCTGAATCTTCTGGCAGTGCAGGCATCTTGGGACTAATCCACACACCTTGGGTACGATTATGCCAATCATCTTCATACAAATTAGCAGTTGAAATTACAACCCGCATTGAACCATCTTTATAACCTAACAACATCATTTTGGTGTGGGACGTTGCAAACGGCGTAGGCATGTTTACTTTAATCGCAGTTACCTGAGGTTGATGCTGAGCGATTGTTTGTAATTCCGGAGTATCATCCCCATAGAGAACCAGCAACGGGGTGTTCCTATTTAATACAAACACATAACTTTATTGTAATGTAATGTAATGTAGAGTCTTGAAGAAAAACTTACATAGCACCAGCAAAATAATAGTGACCAAGCAGCCAGCCAATATCCACCATAAAGTTGATTTGCACTGACGATTCAATTTCGCCTAAGCTTTCGTCCAATATTTCTAAAATCAATAAATATGACAAGTGTCTTAATAAGTAACAAATTCAGGATCTAATTTAATTTCCCCAGACGATTCAATTTCGAATCGAAACGTTTAACATTTAAAAAACTGCTTTAGGATTGTTTAAATAATACACAATTATAATGGAGATGAATACTATACAGTTACAAATGCCTATAGCTGGCATGCAAAACATACATAAAGCACGCACCTTGCAATGTTACAGATAGGGGCTCTAAATGCGTTTGTTTGCAATCCGTTATTGCTGTTAAAAACATATTATATGGAGCAGCTTTTTCCAATTTTTTAGCCATTTCACCTTTGGGTAGAACCACAGGAATATAGTCTTTAATATTACGGGTTATTTTCTGTTTCTTGTTAAGGCTCGAGTTTGCTCCTGAAGACAATCCTGCTACCTTAGTTGTTGCTTGTGAATTGGTCTGCGAAATGGGTCCAGGAAATTTATTTTTAGCTGATGCTGCAGCAGATCCAGAAGTGCTGGGTGTGCATTCTTCAAGTGGAGGAGATTGTTGTCTTGCATTAAAAGTTTTGGCGTTTCGCTCCTGCGACATCTACAAGGTTTTTTTTTGTATTATGTGACGACAAAAAAGCATTTAATTTCATACTTCATCTCCTAAGCGATACCCCGTTTGTAAGCCGTCTTTGTGTTCAGTTGCTACCTTTTTTTTTGAACTTTGGTTGCCTTTGGGAAACAGCTTCTCCAAAAGTTGCAACTGTTGACCTATTATTTCCACAGATATAAACAGCTCATCCGGTATCACGTATTCTCCTGTTTTAGGGTCCAGTCCGGTTTGATATATTTTATCAACTTAAACACAAAATGCCTGTCATCGATGGATTTTATAATGTATAGGCAATACTTACGATGAGGATGCGAATATTCCTTGAAATGTATTGGATTTTTCCGGTAGCAGTTTTCTCCATATTGGCACAGTTTAAGCTCTAAAAATTAAATCATTATTTATAAGATAATATTAATTTAAATAAATCGTGATCATTACTTGTATTGGACATTGTTGGAAAAATTAAAAATTGCTATGAAAATAAAATATCTGACTTTATTCCAAATAAACTTTAGCGCCTTGTTGTCAGAGGTGTCAAACTATCGATATGCAAACTATCGATGGCACTATCGATAGTTTCATATTTTAAGTTAGCCATTAGCGGGGTTCACATGGTCCTACATGTTGTCACGCATTGTAGGACAAGCCTCGTATTTAACCGTTCGAACGCTCGATACAGCTGACTGACACCATATTATCTTGAATTTGAAATATTTCAAATATTTCAAATTCAAGGCCATCACGCCAGGGGTGACAACATGTAGGATCATGTAAACAAAAGGATCATGTTGTCACGCTTTGTAGGACAAGCCTCGTATTTGACAATTCGAACGGTTGATACAACCGACTGACTCCTGTAGCTCGTTTCTACAAATCATTCGAGAAGTTCTCGAATGAAAATGACGTAAGTCATTCTCGAACGGTCGAACTCGTTCGGTCGATTATTAGTGTTTCTGCAACTTAAAAAACTCACCATCACTTATATCTAAATAAAAAAGGAAATTGATTTACTTCATTAATTGCTTTAAAAGTTGCTAAAACCAATGGGAATTCGTAGAACCAATCGAATTTTATAATTAAGCGCTCAAACTCACTTGCCAAAGACCAAGTGCGAATTGGCAACTCGATTGACAGATTCCATTCACCACAGATCAGACGAGAATAGGGGGGTTCACATGGTCCTACATGTTGTCACGCCTGGTAGGATAAGCCTCGTATTTGACCGTTCGAACGCTCGAGACAGCCGACTGAAAACATGTTGGCTTGAATTTGAAACTTTTCAAATTCAAAGTTTGATGAGCCGCCATCCTACCAATGTGAACACGTGTTGGACGAACACGCCAAGCATCGCTATTTAAAAACTAATGGCGCAGACAAGATAACATAAAAAGTTAAGTGTACAAAAATAGAAATGCAAAAAATAAAGCATAAAAAGTGTTTTTGGCAAAAAATACACGGTTTTCATGTTTACTTAAGATGTTTTGTTAATTTTTGAAAAAAATAATAACAGAAAAAATGTTGATAGTACAGCTGCCGCCAAATCTACGGCATGTTGTCTACACGAAATTTTTTAGCCAAATGAGGTTTAAAAGCATGAGTGATCGTTTGGCCGCTAAGCAAAATTTACAGTTACCCATCACGCCAGGCGCAACAACATGTAGGATCATGTGAACCCCGCTAATAACGTCATCGTGACGTCAGTTCGAGAAAAGTATACGAGAAGATCATTCGAGAAGAGTTATGGAAACTAGCTACTGTTGTCTTAAATTTGAAATGTTTCAGTGACAGCTCATAAAATTATACAGGTGGGTCAGCTGTGTTTCAAATTTTAAAAGGCTATATCACAATTTTATATGGTTTTGTATCCATATTTGTTGAAGGATTATTATATTTGTTTTTGCTTTGCATGTAAAAAATATATTCTGGATAATTTTGAAGAAAATGTAACGCAGCTAATACTCATTGATGGTTTTTTATATTAAAACTTTCATAAAAAATATCAATACATCTCGACTAAACATTGCGAAATAACCAAAAAGCGGGTAAATTGTTTTTATGAGAAATAACAATGAATTCTGAATTTTGTTATAGTTTCAAAAATAAATTGTGACTGATTTGGCTGATGGTTGGTTCCCCCTTTGTTTTAAAATGGCAACTGCTGAAAATAGTTCTGCAGGTTTGTCGTTTGTTTAAAGTTAATGTGTTTGTTGTACGGTTACTTTTTGTGCACAGAAACGCCAACTATAAAGAAGCCAAGAAAATCCAATTTTTAAGTTTGGTAATGTTTTCAGTTGAGTCCAAAGAAATACGTTTACATTAAAATTAAATGTTTTTTCATTTATTATTTAAAAAAAAAAACTGAAAAACGTTTTCTGCCCCAGTACAAAGATTGCTTTTATTAAAAAAAATCAAAGTATTTTTGGATTAAAAAATACATTTTAAGAAGTATGCTTACCATAAAAGACGATGCTCCAGTGAAGAAAACATTCGATTCGGTACCCAGCGGCCGTCAACGCAGAAGAGGACGACCGCATCTTCGTTGGAAAGGCCAAGTAGAGCACAACCTGACGTAGCTTGGAATTTCCAACTGGCGCCAGCAAGCGAAAGACAGAAATGGCTGGCTCAAATTCTTAGACGAGGCCAAGACCGACATACGGTTGTAGCGCCAACTAAGTAAGTAAGTAAAATAAATATAACTGCTATCAAATACATATTATGCAGTTTATTTTAATGTAGATATTCTTTATTTAAATAAATGTATGTAAACAACTACTTACTACATGCAGCTACTTCGTGTAGTATTTATTATTTAAATGTAAATTCAGTAAAAATATATTGAATAACTACATATGTATTTAAAAATAAATGAAACTACATGTATATGAAGTAAATAAAAATTGTGTAGTAAATTTTACTGCAGTATTATTTTGAGTGTAAAATTTTGCTATTTTATTGGATACTAGCATTCCCCGGCAGACGTTGTTCTGCCACAAACCGCCTTACTGCCATATACGAAAATGTCAAGAAATGCCAAATATAATCACCATTTCCAGTAAAGCTGCCGAAAGTAAACATATGAACTAAATAACCAAATTTTAGTCTAATACGATAAAAACCATGCAAAATATAGCATTTTTGTTGTTTTGTAAGCGGAAAAAAGGGATGCGGCAAAATTATTTCCCTTAAACCATCTCGTAATCGAAACAAATCGACTGCCAAAATTTCAGCTCAATTTAGATTAAGCCTGGCGAACTTTGCTTCACTCGACGCTGACCCCCCGAAAAGTGAGTTTAACTAAAGTGGGACAGGCCTATTTTTAGTGCACTTGCCGAGAGTAACCATATGAACTAAATTACAAAGTTTTTGACTAATGCGTCCCAAACCGTTGAAATAAAACCTTTTCATTGGTTTTTGGGCGGTAAAAGGAGGGCGTGGAAATCAATTTTTAGTACAGCTACTGACAGTAACCATACAAACTAAATTACCAAATTTAAGTCTTAAACGACCAAAACCGTCTGAAATAAAGCATTTTCATTGATTTGTGGGCGGTAAAAGGGGGCATTTTAACCGAAATTAAAATTTTTTAGCCTTATACTACCCAAACCGACTGAAATATAAAATTTTTATTGAATTTTTATTGAAAGGGGGTGTGGCAACTCTTTTCCTAAAATGTCTTGTACCTGAAAAAATCGACTGCCAACATTTCAGGTCAATCGGTTCAGTAGTTTTGGAGTCTATAGGCATCACATAGACAGAAACACATCGTTTCTCATTTTATGTATATAGATATTGATTTTTAGGCGGTAAAAGTGGGCGTGAAAACATTTATGTATAGTGACCGCCTCTTGGAGCACCTACACAGCAAGTATCCCCATAAAAATGTGTAGAACTCCGGAATTCCCATGATTTCGAAAAAGTGGGCGTATATATATTGCAAGCACTCCCATTTTTTGTGCAGTTACATCTGAACAAAATTACAATCTTAGTTTTTTACTTTCGAAATATATATATATCCTTTTTTAGTTTGTGGTCGATAGCGAAAATTTGGCTTGTATGGGAGGTACCACGCCCCTTCGTCTAATCGTTACTAAACCTCACAGGAACATTCTGAAGATGTGGCTTCAGTTTCCTTGAAAATTTTATAAAGATACTAAAACTTCAGCGGTTTTAGAGTCTATACGTGATATAGCCACATACCCACATACCCAAATATCCACATAAATACATCCATTTTTATATATATAGATAGATAGATATAAGATTCGTTTTATTCGCACTCCAACTAATATTTTGGCATTTTGTTTCTTTGTACGATGAATATTAAAGGCTATAGTTGTACCCCAAAGTGTCAAATGTCACTTTTAAATGTGCTTGAAAAAAATTTGTGAAAATGACCCCCATACAAACCGCGCTGTATGACGTAATTCTACGTCAAAAATAAAGATCAAGTTCGAAAATGGGATAAGCCGGATAAACACCATGCCTACTTTATATACATAAAGTGACTACCAAAATGGTAAAATCTCTTTAAATTCCACACAAAGCAATCTAACGACTTTAAATTTTGCACATAAGCTTTAACGGTAAAATCTCCTTCAATCCAACAAAAATTAGTACAATGGCTTCAAAGTTTTGAAATTAGTTTATATCTTAACTATGAACTCGATGTTGGAATTTTGTTAAAATAACAGAAAATTTCGCCCACCTCCCATACAAATTGACGTCATTATAATAGTAAAAAATTTTTTTGGTAGTGTATATATAATTTTTAATAAATAAAAAGGACTCAGATTCTAAATGTAAAATATTTGGATTAAATGACGACCTATAAAAGTGATGTCACCAAAATAATTCATTATTCAAAACTAAAACTAAACTAAAGTACGGACGTGGGGTATTTTAACGTCGGTTCATTCGAAGATAATTCCTTGCTAGTTTTAAATTAACGAATCGTTCTCAAATCGTATTCTCGTTTTCGTTAACAAGTGGGATATACTCTCTTTTGCGAATTCGAAAATCATTAACGATTAAAATGTCCGAGAATGCATATATGTTTCGGATTACTTTGGTTTGTTGGGTTTGCTAATATTTTATTTTTATGGGTATTGGCAGCATTGTGTTATATCGATATAGCAGTTTTTTGTGTGCATGTTTATTTTTTGCAGAGATAAATATAATTTTGTTAAACAAAAAATAGAAAGGACTATTATGCTGGACGGTTGGTACTGCCGCACTTTAGCAAATGAGCAGAGCACAGCTCATCGAGATGAACACACTGATCCTAACGTTGATATAAACGGTGATGATTCTGGATCTGATGACAGTTTTGACCAAGACGTTCCGAAGGATAATGTAAACAATTCCATAGATTACAAGTCACAGTATCGCTACTTGAAAAGAAAATTCAAGTTCCTTATATATGTAATTTGAGTACGTATTATTCGTCGAATTCTCTCATAAAATGTCAATATTTGCAGGAAAATGAATTCTTTCAAGATGCCCTTCGTATTAACCAGCGTCGTCTTCTTAAGGTATCTCGTGACCGAGCGTTTCTTTTAGATAGGTTACTTCAATATGAGAAACCCGAAAATACGTCTTCGGAAAGTGATGAAACAGAGTCGTCAGAAGACGAGGCCGCAAAAGATGCGAAGAAGTAAGTTTTGATAAAGTTCTGTATTTAAATTCACTTGTGCGTACAAAAAACTAACTATAATGTGCAGCGACTTCTGGTGTACGAGATAGATAAATAAAACACTCGTACAAAAAGATTTGTACTACAGCGCCCTTTGGTGTTTAAGAAAGATCAAAATAAAAAGATGAAACAATGACCGTAACTAAGAACTCATATACAAATTTGTATGTTCATCGTATTAGCAGTAGACTTTTTGGCCGTTTTAAATGCACTGTAGCGCCTTCTAGTGCTTTTCCAACTTTCTTGACGTAAAATTTTTCCTTGGGCGGATACAAACAACAACAAAAAAAAGCTCAAATCGGACGATCTGTTCTCGAGTTATGAGCGTTCTCAAGTGTGCTAGTCATCTATATATATAAAATGGAATGTGTGTTTGTTTATTTGTTTGTTTGTACCTTATAGGAGACCAAACCTCTGGACCGATCTTCCTGAAATTTTCACAGCATTTAACTGGGACTCTGGCATGATTAATAGGGTACTTTTTTCGACCACGCCCACTTTTTCGCCCACTTTTTTAAAATTATATAATTGCTCCCATATAGTTTTTAACAGATTTACTTCAAATTGTATACACATTATACTCCAGGCGAGGTAGAAATAAACATTTCTTACGCCACGCCCCTTTTCACGCCAAATTTAAGTTTTAAACTTTTTGTTCTCTGTACAAATTTGTTCCTTCCAACGGATTATTTTTTATTTGGTAGTATATTGCTCTTAATACTGTTAACGTCGCCATATTACTATGAACCACGCCCACTTCACCGCCCCTTTTTTTAATTCAGATACTTATACCACTAAAAATGTTTGCTATACAAAATACTTTTTTGTAATATGTATTTACCTAAAGTTTTATATACTTTTTATCTACAGGTAAGGTAGCCATAGATTTTTTATTACCAAATCCCCCTTTTTCGCCCCATTTTACTTTAATTATAATTAATCTGCTTTCAATCTATATAATATATAAAAATGAATGTCGGTCTGTCTGTTTGTTTGTGCTTTATAGGAGGCCAAACCCTTTGACCGATCTTCCTGAAACTTTCACAGCATGTTACTATGACTCTGGAAGGAATAATAGGCTATACGAAGTTTTTATTGGACAACGGGGCGTGGCACCGCCCATATTACCCAAAAATTTAAATCGCCATATTTTGGACATTTTTTAACCTCTTCGATGATATTTGGTACATATGGTATTGGCATAATTGGGAATACGTACCAGGAGAAAAGTAGGTGGTACCACGCCCCTTTTTAGGAAAATTAAAAATCGTAATATAGTCTTAACTACTGGACCGATCGTCATTAAATTTTCACAATAGGATATTCTTACGAAATAATAAATTCTTGACTATATGAAGTTGTGAGTGGACAAAGGGGCGTGGCCTCGACCATATAACCCAAAATTTAAAATCGTCATATCTTGGACATTTTGCTGCTTTTTGATTGGTCTAAAAATACAAAGGTGGAGCATGAAGCAAATTACATGCGGTTCAATGCTGAATTCTCATTGGTTTACAACAAAAAAAGGGGAGAAGCATTGCAATAATTAAATTAAATAAATAATTTTTTTAAATACATAAATACTTTTAATTTTATTTTATAGCGAGGGGGTTAGCGAAGCACACCGGGTTCAGCTAATTTTTATATATAAGAAGAAAAAAAGCAGTTTTAAAACTGATAACTACTGTGTGTCTAGTTTAAAAATTAAAGGTAACGGAATTGCATTTTGTCAAACAAAATTGTTCCAAAATATGAGATCTCATATTTAACATGAGGTTTAACAATATCATGAGATTTAACAAGAAAGATTAGATTAGACAATAACTCGGAATTTAAAATTTCGTAATTTTCCATATATAAAAGAGTGTAGGTATTTAATTATGACGGGACTTCTACTATCAGAAATACTTTCTAAAAAATAAATTTTTTTAACTATGGGTCGTGGCACCTCCACAATTCCAAAATCTTTAAAAACTATAAACTTCCAAAATCTTCATATTTGTTATAAGGAAAAAAGAGTGATCATTATCTGACTAAATAAGGACGATACTGGAGAACGGGTCCTTAATTAAATTTATTTTTATTAAGCATTCCCAGCGCTGGTCTTGCGGCTAGTACAAAATAACGTAACATCAAAACTTACTTCTTAATATAATCCGAAAATGGTCATATACTAATGTTTTTGGTACCACTAATTTTGTCTTGATTGTCATTAAATTGTTTATAATAACATGGACCATAAATTCTTACGAAATTTTGATATCCATTCAGTTAATTAATTATGAAATTGTTTATAAGATATAAAAAAGATCAAATTGATAAATGTACAATTATTCGTTTATAGTTTTATTTTTTTCAGCTGTAAAACACGAAAATCGGTTTGAAATTGAGGCCCTTGAAAACCAGGGACCGTAACGGTTATATTTTTTTTTGCAAAAAAGTCAACAAATGATTATTATTTTTGACCGACTTTATTTCAATTAAAAATAAAAGTAAAAATTTCACTTATATTTCGATCAAAAAAAAAATAAGTTAAAATTAGACTTTTACTTATTGTAATATAATTCACATATAAATTTGTAAACTATATATAGAATGGTGCAGGGCAGCTAGGAGATTTACACCGATAAAATATATATATTACAATTATTATGGTTCAAAAATTATATTATGTTTAACAAATCATGTTTTCTAAAAGTTTATTTAATGTATTTTGTGGTGTATTTATCTCTGCAGTCCAATACCACTCCAAGTGAGTAGTCTTACAGAATCTTCATATTTGTTATAAGGAAAAAAGAGTGATCATTATCAGTTAAATTTATTTTTATTTAGCATTCCCAGCGCTGGTTTTGCGGCTAGTACAAAATAACGTAACATCAAAACTTACTTCTTAATAAAATCCGAAAATGGTTATATACTAATGTTTTTGGTACCACTAATTTTGTCTTGATTGTCATTAAATTGTTTATAATAACATGGACCATAAATTCTTACGAAATTTTGATATCCATTCAGTTAATTAATTATGAAGTTGTTTATGAGATATAAAAAAGATCAAATTGATAAATGTACAATTAGTCGTTTATAGTTTTATTTTTTTCAGCTGTAAAACACGAAAATCGGTTTGAAATTGAGGCCCTTGAAAACCAGGGACCGTAACGGTTATATTATTTTTTTTTTGCAAAAAAGTCAACAAATGATTATTATTTTTTGACCGACTTTATTTCAATTAAAAATAAAAGTAAAAATTTCACTTATATTTCGATCAAAAAAAAAATAAGTTAAAATTTGACTTTTATTTATTGTTATATAATTCACAAATAAATTTGTAAACTATAGAATGGTGCAGGGCAGCTAGGAGATTTACACCGATAAAATATATATATTACAATTATTATGGCTCAAAAATTATATTATATTTAACAAATCATGTTTTCTAAAAGTTTATTTAATGTATTTTGTGGTGTATTTATCTCTGCAGTTCAATATCACTCCAAGCGAATAGTCAGTTTTAGATAGGGGACAGGCAATCAATATGTTTTGTTTGAGTAAAATAATGCTGGAAGCTGAATAAAGTTCTTGCTAGTCGAACCCTAGCTAAGGTGATGCATTCTTCTCTGGTGAATTTATCATTGTAATTTGATAGACGAGTTTGGATTGTGGTTCTTTAAAAAAGAATCTGAAGATTCCCACTTGTTGTAATTCACTTTCTTTTGTAATGCAATGAAGCAACTCATAATCAGCGTGTTTAAGCAAGGAATCTCAGCTACTAAGGATAGAGATATGGCCTGCTTTGCCATCGCGTCTGCGAGCTCTTTGCCGGGTATTCCGATATGGCCGGGTATCCAAATTATTTTTATAAGGTTTTCAGCTTCTGCAAAAATAATCATACACACTGCACTGCCAGATCCACTTGCCAAAGCTTTAAAAAAAGTTAGGACTATCAGAACAGATCAGAGTCTTCTTTTTGTAGATAGATGCGTGTATAACTAGAAATATTATCGCTACCAGTTCGGCATGAAACACGCCTGAGTGTAAAAGCAAAATACCTTGCTTCAAAATGTCAAAGTTTGTGTTTGAAAGATGTATGCATAGGAAGTTGCACCCTATATATAAGATTTTTTAAAAACATGCTATTTCCTCATCGGCTCGTGTTGCTCTTGGTTCTACCGACAATGCTTGCCTACAATCTCCAGCCAGAAGTACGTTGGCTCCTTCCATTATATTATGGTTTCGTCTAAAATCTTCCAGTGTTGTGAAGGTAAGAAGATGGAGAGGTAGTTTAAAAGTAGCATGGGCTATTCTGCCTCCCTCCAATAGTGTACCAGCAATACCAGATGAGGCTTACTCCTTTTTTGAAGTTTAAAAAGCCAATTGTATAGAAAAAACATGCGTCGTTCGACACACAAGAGAAGCGAAGCTTTTTCGCAGTTTCATAAATCTGATAATTTAATGGTTTTTTAATTTAAAAATTTTAAATTGATTTTTTTTATTTCAATAGACCTAGTATCGCCTGTGGCCGAAATTCGACCAACCTTCTGAAATTTCCATCGTTTTTTTCTGGTTCTGAGGCATAACCTCGCTTTAAGAAAATGTGCTATACTAAGAAAATCTTAAGTTTCAAATTATCGCAACAATTTTGATATAAAAATAGTCTACATTTTTTTAAAAATATCTGTAAAAACATTACCCATAAAAACTTTCGTATACCGTTATTTTTCACAACCAGGGCTTTTCATATAAAAATACGTTGTACTGAGAAAACCTATAGTTTTCAAGATATCGCCATAACTTTGATGTCAAAATAAAGGAAATTTTACAGCATTTACTATTTATAAGAAATGTCACCATCACAATATATATTTACACATGTTGCATACAAAAATGCTTATTGTAGGGTATTCGTAAGAGATAGCGAAAAATGGTTTTGGACATTGCATTATGTCAAAAATTTCCTCTTACAGCACCATGTTCTTCCATTTTTAAAGTTTAGGTTTTACTTTAGAAATATTCTTTAAAAGCTAATACAAAGGTCAAAGGTCACAAAAATATTCAGTGAGCTCCTCTAATTTATTTAAAAAAAAAATTATCAAAATCGGTTGAGAAACACGGACGAACTGTTTCTCCTACGCCTTTTTCTATATACATATAACAAAATCGCTTAAAACATAGATATGAGTATATAACTTTGGAGTGGTTTGAAATATTTAAAAAGTTTTTTCACAGAAATTATTTTTTAAGCTGTAGAAAACAACATTTTTAAAAACTAATTTTCAACAAAAAAATCATAGGTATCTATCTCATGATTTTCGTTGATAGGTTAGGTTAAACCGGATGCCTTCGTAAAGGCTCACATAGACCAATTCAGGTCCTTAGTGGTACCGGTAGCGAACAAAAGGAACCTACCTTTGTGTTTGTTCAAAAGTCTTTAAAGATTTGCGTTGAGTTCGCAAACCTTAGGAGGGATTCTAGAGACACCCTGGCTACATCTTTAAGCGACGGGAATGTCGATGAGCCTACGTATTTTAGTCTCGATCTAAGTAGGGCGGGGCATGTGCATAGTAGGTGCTCCAGGGTCTCCACTGTGCCCGGTTCTTTAAAAACTAACATTTTTAAAAACTAATTTTCAACAAAAAAATCATAGGTATCTATCTCATGATTTTCGTTGATAGAAACTGTTTATTTAATTATATGCCAAAATGAAGCTTTTTTGCAGATAAATGATATGACATATCATATCTGAAAGAGTATGAAAAAAGAAAATTTAATAAGAAAAACAAATTACAACAAAAAAAAGTTTGCCTTATTTTTTGAGCAAACCCTAAATATTTTAGAGGTTTTTTTAAAACAATATAAAACATTGAATTGATGGGATAACGGTTAATCTTTTCTTATTTCTCCAAAGTCATTTAATTGATCTTTCAGACAAAGAAAATTTGTTAAAAATCGATTAAAAAATGGCTGAGATATTTGCTTGCAAAGTCAAAACTTGAAATTTCAATAGTTTTTTCTCATTCTGAGGCGATGGCTTCAAGGAAATACGTTGTACTAAGAATATATAAATTTTTCGAGATATCTAAATAATTTTAGTGTCATTTTATGAGGATTTTTTTTAACATACTATCCGTGGAAAATATTACCAAGAAAGCTTTCGTATACCGTTATATTCCCCAACCAACGACTTTTCATACAAAAATACGTTGTACTGAGAACATTTATTGTTTTCGAGATATCGCTTCAATTTTAATGCCAAAATAATGGAAATTTTTCCGACTTTACTATTTGTGAGAAATTTCACCATGTGCGAATTTTTGCACTTTATCAATGTCTAAAATTCTCTCTTACGTTATATTCTTACATCTGTTACAGTTAAGCTTTTATTTAATAAATGCTCTTTTTACGCTCACATTTCAGGTCGAAGGTCACCAATCTAAAATTTAATCATACTGTGCAGCCAGATCTTTCATTTGATACCTCATTCACCATTCTACCTCTTCCTAGCCCTGAGATTCCTTACTAAAAATAATACAAATTTTCAACGTTAATATTTCGGGTCAGAGGTCATAAATTTAAAATCTAAAATATATCTGCACATATGGGGCGCAGTACCTTTCGAATGATTTAAATTTGATTGCCCTTATTCTAAAATTAATATCGAAAAAGTGTACGAAAACATTTGATATTTGCCTATTAATATAAAAGATTTCAATAGTCTTTTTCACGTTATTTTCACTTCTACAGCCGTTTTAGTAGGTATCGAGCCACAGTGTTTCGTCTACATTCATTCTCTTTATACTCATTTATCTCGAAACTACTTTTTTCGGCACGGTGTTGTAGAAAAAACAAAAACTATTCAGCCGAATCATCTGAAATTTTAATATGCTATTCAACATCAGTGGCTATTGCTGAATCTAGCAAGACATCTTAAAACAAGATGTTCTAAGAACTTACATTTCAAAAGTGCTTCATTCAGTCAATTTTCAATATATTTTGTTTCTAGTTCCAGCTATAGCACTCAAAGTGATTAATAATATTCCTGATTTTTATTTTTCAGATAAATAGAAAAGTTAAACAGCCCAATTCTGAATGATTTTTCCCGGGGAATTTGAAAAGGGATTTTTCATTTTTAAGATAAAGTTTAAAAATATTTTGGTAATTTTAATGCCAATTTGTTCATGAACCGTCAATATTCATGATTGTAAACAAAAAATGTGATATCTTTATCTGGAATCTTAAAAATGAAAACTCCCTTTTCCGATTAACGGGAAAAATCATTGAAAATTGGGCTGAAAATCTACAACACCGCCCATTCCACTTTTCTTGGAGAGCGTCTCATTGAGCGCCATTTTGAACATAATCAATAACTTTTATAGTTAAAAAAATAATTTTTTTATGATGAATGAGTTACAATGTACCTTAAAAGTTTAAATATCGTTGTTCAATATTTTAACTTTTTAAAAAAATCCTAAAAATACCTTAAATTTTCGAGCGCTAGACCACAGGCCTTGCCTTAAGTGCCTGTGAACATTCGTGTCTGAATTCGCAATTAAAATCTACACCCAAAACAATTGGCATCTTGTTATAATTTTATAATGTTCAGTTCAATGGAACCTTGCGGTTCAGGGAAATAACGCCCAAAATAAAAAATGAAATAAAGCCCAAAACATTTTGGGCATAAAAAATGAAATAACGCCCAAAATAAAAAATTAAATAAAGCCCAAAAAAGTGAAATAACGCCCAAACTGAAAATGAAATAAGACCCAAAATATTTTGGGCTTACAAAAATGAAATAGCGCCCAAAATCAAAAATGAAATAAAGCAAAAAAAAAAATGAAATAACGCCCAAACCGAAAATAAAATAAAACCTTTTTGGAAAAATTTGGGAAAATTTTACCGGCTCCGCAAAATAACTCCTAATGATAGAACTCCTAACAGTAAATGAAATAAGTCCTAACGTTGAAAGATGAAATAACTTCTAATTCCTGGTGAAATAAGACCTAAAGAAAAGATAGTCGACTTTAAATTTAGTGCAAGCTTTTTGACAACATATTATATTGAAAAACTGTCCAAAATGCTTATACCAAATTCAAAGTCGACTTTATTTTGACTATGATAACGGGCCCATGTCTTTAACTTTATTTTACTAATGTTTTTCTCTGTAAAAAATTAGTAGCGCACCATATTATATAATGGTGCTATATAAAAATTACATAGTAAACATACATCTAAAAAACATGAAATAATTTACGACTTTCTTTACTACATAACTAAATGCGGCCCTGTTTGAATGTTTTTGTGTTTGCGTTAACTTCGCTGTGTTTGTGAAATACTTCATTTCACTTCAACTACACCTCTTCCTTATATTTTACTTCTTTGGTGTGTGCTAGCCTCTGCAAAGAAGCGTAAAGTTACGAAAAATTTAATAAGTGAACGATTTTAATTATTTTTAAAATTTTTTATTAGGGAAAAACATAAATCGCAACAATTGCAACTGGTTTCGTGGAGAACCACCCGCAACTGGCCAAGGGCTTCACCAAAAAAGTCAAGTCACTTGTTGAATCAAGCACCATAACAAACAAATCGCCATGAAAAATTTGGGCATATATTCATATATGGGTAAATTCAAACTAAATAGCCACACAAAAATACACGAAATAAAGATTTGCTATCCGCCGGAAAAACAGCTGTTTCAATTGTCGGTTTTGCGTATGTTCTAAATCAATTTTGACTTACTTCGAAAAGAACAAAACCGATTCTGTTTCAAGACACCATTTGAAACCGATATCGTTTTCAAAACCGATTCTGTTTGAATTCTGTGTTGGTTTCCACAACACCCCTGAATAACAGACTTTTTTTTATCAAATTGGCAAAAAATTCCTTTATTAAAAAGTATTCCAATAACAACTTAACGTCAGCTCAAAAGGGACGGAAGGGGCGTGGTCAAAACTAAGTATGTCAAATCTATTCTGGGTTGCACACAATATTTGTACCAAATTTGAACGAAATCAATAGAGCTGTTTGGATTTTACAGACTTCAAAATATTGTAAATTTTATGTGAATTTTTAAAAACCTAGAAATGTATAAATACATTTCGGCCTTTATTTAAGAAAAATTTAAATTAAATATATTCAAAATTCTTGGTAATATAAAGTATTTAAATAAACACTTTAAGGCCTTTAGTGGTGTAATTTCCAAAAATATCTTCTTAGTGCGCGTCAACGTTGCTAAAGACATCAGCCAAAACGGTGTAACTTAGAGATCTAAAATTTTGAGAGTATATGAATTTGTTATAGTACGAACTATCGTTTGGCATTAAAAAGTGAATTTCGGATATTGTGCTGGTTACACTTTTTCGCGGTTATGGCTCGATACATATAGAATATAGATTGATTTAATAATTTTTTACTTGGACGTTTCCTTAAAGAAATAATTAAAGCCATTATTATATAGCCACAATAATACTGAACCACTAGTTTTTGGAAATTTTTAATTCAAATTTGTTCATTAATGGTTTATCAAAAAATTTGCATTAAAAGTTTCCAAAACGTTCTTTTGGATTTATCTTAAAAATTAAAACTCTCTTTTCCGATTCCGCGTGAAAAATTATTCATGATAGGGCGGAATTACTCGATCGGAATATTTTTGTGTTTTAAATTGTGGCGATTTCCGATAAATAGAGAAAACACTTTTTTGAGAAATTTTTAAATTTTTTTTTTTCATATTCTTGGTCTATTCCAAAAATTTTCTATTTGAAGGATTGAAAAATGGACAAGTCCACTTTTTACTGTTTTGAGAAATTTTTTATTTCACTTTGTAAATGCGATAGGTATACTTTTCATTCGATTTTCAAAATTAAATTTTCAGAGTGCTAATTGAAATCTAAAATGTGCAAAATTTAAAGTCATTAGATTAATTTGTTTTAATGTAGCCACTTTGTATTTGAGGTAGGTGTGGTTTTTATCCAATATGACTCATCTTCGAACTTGGCCTTTATTTCGTAATCAAATCTTATACATCGAATTTCATAACTATACCCTCATAGATACGGCTGTAATAGAGTCCGCAGAGAGACGGATATGTCTAAATAGATTCAGGTGGTAAGAGTTAAAGGTAGTTGAGTTACGTACGAATAAAGGTTACAATCTCCGAAGTTTATCTCATAAGTAGTACGCATTTTTTTTAATTAATTGCTCGATTTTCAGTAAGAGTCTAGTTTCATTAACAAAATCTTTACAAATTTAGGCGTAAACTGGAACAAAATTCTTTGAACCCAGTTATTGGATCCACCCGAGGTCGCAAGAAGAAGACTCAAACTACTTCACAAACCCTGAACAAATCCAGGCCAACCGATCAATCTGGTGAACAATTTTCAACAGAAACTACTCAACAAGTTGGAGCTGAACGCAGGCGAATGACCTCTACGGATGCAGAGCATCAAATGCATTCGAGGCCACCCACTTTGCAACCCTTTCCGGAACGTGCCTCTGAAACAATACCTAATGACGTGTTCAGCAATGAACCTTCCTTGGACAGGTAATAACTGGTGAGGATTGTATTAATTTTACTAAACATACCAATTGCAGTGAATCGAATGACCAAATAATCGATGGCTCCTCTCCTAACCACGTCGCAGCTGAAGAATGTGTACCAATGGAGTACAGCAATAATTGATGAACCTTTTGTGGATTTTTGTTTAAAAATTTTATCTTAATTAAATTAAATGTTAAAATTAATGCGTTTAATAAAAAATGCTACGAAAACTTAAATGATTGAGAACATCTTTGAAGTAATTAAGACTTGTACATGCCGACAGCCAAGAGTAGGTTTCTGCGTGTAAAATGAAGTGTCAAGAACGGTGTTGATTTCGTAGGGAATGCTCGCAGCAAATATGCTTCGCTATCATTTATATCAGGGTTGTGTGAGGAATTTGAGCTCTGCGCTAAATAGTCCTCACACAACTTGGAAAAATCCCACAGAGTAAGAAAGCAATCAAATCCACCCACTGCAAGGATATTTCCATCACGACTGAATGACATTGTCTGAATAGATCCATTGTGTCGCATTAGTGAAGAAATCAGTTGTCCATGAGAGAGGTCCCAAACAAGAACAGTATTGTCCGATGAGCCAGAAGCCAAGTAGCGACCACAAATGGAAAAGGACAAGCACTGAATTGGACCTTTATGACCCGTCATTAGTCGAACCAACTGTCCACTAAGAACATCCCACAAACGCACTGTTCGATCACTAGATCCGCTTGCAATGTAGTTGGAATTTGGATGAAATTGAACACAGTCCACATCGGATAAGTGACCGCAAAATACACGCAATGGCTGATTTGAATCTGTTGCCCATAGCCGAGCAGTTTTATCATAAGAGCAAGTTGCAAAGTAGTATCCATGCGGTGAGAAGCGTACATCCCACACAGGAAAGAGATGTCCCTTGTAAACTACAACACAAGTCCATGTATGCAACGACCATAACCTTATTGTTGTGTCCTCTGAGCATGAAAGCAGCAAGTTTTTCTCTGGTGCAAACGAACAGCGATAAACTGGTCCGCTGTGTCCAAAAAAATTTCGTACGGATTCGCCTGTGCGGTCATCCATCATACGAACCAACACATCTTCAGCATCTTTGTCAATGTCCTTCAGCTGCTCAGCATTTTTCATTTCGCGTAGCTTGGCCAAGGTCAGAGACCAGACTTTTATACTGGAATCAGTGAAGCCCACTGCCATCATTCCAGAATCTTCTGATATCTCGGCGCAAGTAACGTTGTTGTGAGAATTAAGAATAGTGTAGAAGCAAACAGATGGAAGAGAGTCCTTATTTAGTGGAACACGTTTTGAAGATTCTCGCAAAGCTCTTAGTTTTTCCCACTTATCTGCATCTTTTAGTTCTGGCAATGGTATTCGGTCAACTGAGGGTGCATTCGGATCTGATTTTGATTTCTTTGAAAACAAGGGATCTTTTTTTGGTTTCTTTTTCTTGGGCTTATCTGGAGCGTCGGGATCATTATCGTCCTCTTCCTCTACCGCAGTCGGAGCTGGTGTGGTCAGTGATTGAAAGTCAACCTCCTTGAGCAGTCCGTAATATACTCGAATTTTATTGTCCTGACGTTTGGCTTCACCAATAGAAGAACCAGCAGTTGCATCGCATTGCATTTTACTACGGGACGTACCTTCGTATGTGTCAAAATGAAGGTATTTGGCTACGATATCCGATATGACTTCTTGCTTTCGGTCCTGTATGTGCCTTTTGAATAGAGAGTGAGAGTCCCGAGACATACGTATAATGAATTTGTCTGTTTCTATTGCGGTAACAAAGTCGTTATTTTCCAAGTCTGATCGCTTTGTTATTAGTAACATGTTCTTCAGATCTTCATGATAAAAATTATCTAGGCCGATTCCGTATTTTTCAACCAACTTGCGGCCTTGTTCAGCGCATCCACTATAAACCATTTTTAAATATATTTGAACAAGAATTGGAAACAAGACCAGGGACAATTCATGCTTATATATATCTAGAGATTCTTCGACAAAGTTGCGCAGGTCCCCATAAGCCACCTCATAGACTTCTGGGTCGCTACCACTGCTGCCAGTAAAAGTTGTGCCAGTCCCGTGATGCTGCTCATTTGTATCACCTAATGCAGTAGTAAGCAATGCACTTATTTCGGTTTCATTCACATCCTGAAGCTCCTCTGACTTTATATTGGCTTCTTGACAGAGTAGTTCCTCTGTTTGCTTAAGATTGTACTTTTTGATAAGTTTCAGCAACGCTAACAAATCGCGTTTATCTGTCAAGCTGGGTGCTCCAGATGAAACACCGTTTGCAACCGAACTTGCCATTTGATTTATTTACAAAATTTATTTAATCACAATCAATAGTAAATTCGTTTAAACAGACTAGAATCTGCAATACAGAGTTGTGAGCAGGGTTGCATCGGCAGAAAATAAAAAAGTACTCTCAAAATAATAAAATATATATGAAAAATATAAAAAGGTCGAAACAGACAATGAAAATGTGGGGATTTTCTAAACAAAGATACAAGTTTGACAAGCAAAAAAAAAAGATCGCTACAAAATATATAAAACATACTTGTGCAGTACGACAAAATATCCTTCTTGTTATTCCCTATTCTTTCTTCCTATAAAACATTCATCCTCACTTAACGTAAAACAGAACATACCTATAAAAATTCATATCAATATCATATATAATCTCTTAAATGTGTTAAAGAACTAATTTGTTATTCTTTCACGTCCTGACGAAGGCCCACAAAGTGAGCCAAATATCGAAAAATAGTATAATAAAAAAGCAAAAATTTAATAAAAAACAAGTTTATATTTTTATACGACCACAGCCCAATTTATAATAGCAACAAACGACAGAAGGCCGAAACAACAACAAAATTTTTCATTGTTAAATAGATACATATATATAAAAAAATTAATTCTGTCACTCCATGTCCCATTATAACAAAAAATAATTGAATTTTTAATTTATTAAAATGTTCACATCACAAATTTTTATAAATAGATTAACGGTTTTCTCGCCATTTAGCTGAAAATTAAAAAATTATTTCAAACTACGCTCCGTTTTAGTTTGGTATAACAACTAGAACTGAATCCAATTACAAAAGCAAGTGTTTAAAAAGGCGTTATTTTATTTTAGCTGTCAATCTTTTATTTTGTTTTCTTTAGTTTGTTTCTATCTGAATCAAGTCTATTTCGCTATTTCACATTTTCTCGGAATTTTTATAAACAAACTTATGAAATTTTAATTGATCACTTATAATTGCAATCTTAACTAACGGTTCCTTTTTTTTTTTGCCCTAGGAATTATTTTTTGTGTGTCAACGTAAAGCAAATTAGAAAATTTGCTCTACACTTGCTGGCTGACATAAAACCCCTCTTTTATTCATTCCAGAATTAATTTGATAAGAAGAAAAACAGAACTTAAAGTATCACAAAAAATGCTGATCGTTTTCTATTAATTTAAATGCCAACCATTTGCAATTTCAAATGTCTATTAATGCATAATATTAATTTCAGAACAGATTTGATAAGAAGAAAGGCAGAATTTAAAATACATTCTAAATTTCAATAACAATACGCTTAGAAAAATTTTATACTGTGGTATACTTTACACCACAGAAGCAAATAGCAACCATTATTTCAACCTCAAACCCAATGAGATAGCATCCCTTTTTATTTCGCCCTAGTTGATTAAGAACATTAACATAACGACATGGCAACATCTTTTTTTCATATATCTACCACTCTTGGCAGCTTAATTTAGGAACAGTTAACTTTAAAAATTATCTTCATCTTCTAATAATTAATTTATTATCACCACTGCTGCCAAAACGCTATACCTGTTGTCCATTCGATATTTTTTAGCTTAATGAGGTTCAACAACAAATGGGATCGCTTAGACGCAAAGATTAATTTTTAGTTATTCAGTCGTACACCCAGGCTTGGCAACATGTAGTATCGTCTGAGCCCACCTTATAAAGTGTTTTCAGCCCTGCTGCTGTCTAAAACAAAGTTTACTGATTTCAGCTGTAAAAGGATACAAAACATATCTTTAGCAAAAATGAATGATATTTTTAAGTGATTTATCTAAAGTGTTTACAAGATTAGATTATTTCCAACAGATTTCTCAGGTGCTCGGATGGACAAACGATATATCTTGCACAAAAGCAAATCGGAAGATAAAAGTTCAGTTCAGTTTTTTTTTTCGTACCAGAAATAATGCCAAGCTATACTAAAAACAAAGGAAGCTTTTGTTTTTGTCGAATTATTTGTAAACAAACTGAAAAATAAAGCCATGGCAAATTGTTATGAATACCAACATAAAGCAAAAGTACCGACGTACTAGTACCCTCTGATTTATATGAAACTTTCATACAAGCTTATAGGTACGAGTACCATTGGTACCTTGGTACCATTCGCACCACAGATGTGATTCGCACTTTTTGTTTGTTTGCACTTCATACGTAAACAAACAACCAAATGCTAGAAGTGCTGCCAAATCGCTATAATGCGAACCAAAAAAAAAAAACAAGTGTGGCCAGAGAAAAATACACAGAAAAGCGATGAAAATAAAAGTGTACTAGTACGGAAAATGTTGTACCTCGTACGTGAAGAATAAAAACGTGTCCAAAATGGTACGAAAGTACGTACCTGTGCAACCTTGGTTGTGAGGAACGTAACAAGGTTGCACAAGTACGTATTTTCGTACTATTATGGATAAGTTCTTCACGTAGAAAGTTTTCGTACTGGTACAGTTCTATTTTAATAGGGGCTTTCAGACGATCGTACATGTGCGATGACTTGGGCATGCTCGACGACATGTACGATCATTCGAAAGCAAATAGGGGGTTTCAGACGAACGTACTTGTACGCTGACATGTACGACGACAAACTAACGGGAATATTTTGTTGAGCTTTCAAACAATCGGACATGTGCAACGACTTCATTTCATTGCTTCCTCTCAAATAGAACACATCGGCGTAATGGCTAAACAATTTTTTGATGACCTTATGATTTAGCAGTAATTTTTCATAATTGGAGAATTGATTATCAATTTTAATTAATTATAAACAATTATAAAATGTTTCAAACGTTTTTAATATCAATTTTCTCTAATATTTTTTCCGCTTCGTTGCTGTTCACCCGCTTACGCTTTTAATGAAATGAAAAAATGCAGCGAGTCGGACCGACATGCGTTCATAACATCGTACATGTCGGTCCGACCGGCAGAAAAATCAAAAATGTTTGATTTTCGTCCGACATGTCGGTCCGACGATCTCATTTGCTTTCGAATGATCGTACATGTCGTCGAGCATGCCCAAGTCATCGCACATGTACGATGGTCTGAGAACCGCTAATGAGACAGTCGGACCGACATGTCGGACGAAAATCAAAAATTTTTGATTTTTCTGCCGGTTGGACCGACATGTTGGGCATGTGAACGCCAGTCGGTCCGACTTACTGCATTTTTTCATTTCATTAAAAGCGTCAGCGGGTGAACAGCAATGAAGCGGAAAAAATATTAGAGAAAATTAATATGAAAAACGTTTGGAACATTTTATAATTGTTTATAATTAATTAAAATTGATAAACAATTCTCTAAATATGGAAAATTACTGCTAAATCATAAGGTCATCAAAAAATTGTTCAGCCATTACGCCGACGTGTTCTATTTGAGAACCCGAAATAGCGGGGTTCACATGATACTACATGTTGTCACGCCTGGCGCGATGGCCTTGAATTTGAAATATTTCAAATTCAAGAAAACATGTTGTCAGTCGGCTGTATCGAGCGTTCCAACGGTCAAATACGAGGCTTGTCCTACAATGCGTGACAACATGTAGGACCATGTTAACCCCGCTAATGAAATGAAGTCGTCGCAACACCAAAGCTCAACAAAATATTCCCGTTAGTTTGTCGTCGTAAATGTCAGCGTAAATGTACGTTCGTCTGAAACCCCCTAATAGCTTTTCTCTATACATACACCCAAAAAATTCTGTAGTAAAAATTAATAAAAATGTTTTTAAAACAAATGTAAATTAGTAACTCACCGTCCAAATAAAAATGTAATTATTTTAACTAATTTCAATTATTTACTTTTACTTAATACATATTTTTTAACTACAGAATATAAATACATTTACATTAAAATTAAATGTTTTTTTTTAATTTATTAATTTAAAAAACTGCAAAACGTTTTCTGTCACAGTACAAAGATTGCTTTTATTATAAAAAATCAACGTTTTTTTGTATTAACAACAATAAATACATTTTAAGAAGTATACTTACCACAGTTCTTCATCACGAACTTTTTATAATTATTTTAGTTGAAATAAATAGAATTGCTATCAAATACATATTATGCAGTTTATTTTAATGTAGATATTCTATATTTAAATAAATGTATGTAAACAACTACTTAATACATGCAACTACTTCGTGTAGTATTAATTATTTAATGTAAATCTAGTAAAAATATATTGAATAACTACATATGTATTTAAAAATAAATAAAAATACATATATATGAAGTAAATACGCATTATGTAGTAAATTTCACTACAGTATTTTTTTTTTGAGTATATATTTCTCTTGCGTGGCCATACTCAGTCATAGAAATAATATATGAGGAAATGGTGTTACCCTCACATACAGTGTATGTGTACTGCGGTATGTTTCGTGAATTGAGTGAGGGAGATGGAGAATATTTTTTGACTTTTGGATCGTTCTGTCGGCCGAAGTAATAGATAAAAAAAATACTTATATTGAATGTTTAATTAAAAGCTATTTTTATTGATAATTTCAGTGACATTAGTAAAGCTTATGATATATACAACTATACAAACATGCGTTGTATTGTAAAAAACTGTTCAAGTAGTCAGAACTTGAAGAATAATGTGGTTTCCTTCCATAAGTAATTATATGAACACCAGTTGCATTTTTTAAACGAAACAAATTTATTTATAACGAAATGTGTATAAAAAAGTTATTTAAAGTGATAATTAGTGCATTTCCAATTGGAAAGAAGTGAAAAAGAAGCAAATTGGAGTACGTTGTTTTCGCGCCAATTTTAAGGGATTGAAATGTCAAAGTATTTCAGGGGCGTATTCAATTTACATATGTCCACCCATTTTAAGGGTGCTCGGGTTTTCAGTGAACCAGTTTTGCGTATAAATACAGTTAATGGTCCACGCGTAAATAATTTGTTTGTTATGTTTATTGAAAGTATTAAGGCTCCTTAGACCAAAAGTGTAATAATAAAATGTTGGTCTCAAATGGCTTAGGAGATAAAATTCGCGAAAGTTTCCAAATTAAGTTTTAAATCAAAGGGGTATTTGTAAAATCCTTCAAAATCAGTTGAAAACTTTTGCATTATTGCTAAAAAAGAACTACGCGTACAAACAAAATTATTAGATAAAGACAAATCTATTTTGCATAAGATGTATTACAATAGAACTTTGTTGAACACACTGTTGAATTCGTTACTTTTTTCTTTTGTATATGTACATGCTACGCTACTAAGCATCCGTGTGAACTCGACGAACCAAAGCAAAAAATTTATTTTATTTATCTTCACTTAATTTTTTGAAATCTATTTTTTTATATATAATTTTTTAATTTATAATTTTTTATAATTTTATTAATACATGCAATTAAATGCATGAATATAAATGAACACAAGCCCAGTAGATAGCTTTTACCGTAAATTTTTTACTTTACTAATATTCTTTTTTGCTTTCGGGTGAAATAGGCCTACTGGAGAACCGAACACCCAAAACAAAAATCGATAACGCACCAAATTGTATACCTCAAGGGTGGTGTGGAAATACAATCTGTTATTGTTATTGGATAAGAACAAACAAGATAGCGAAAACTTTAAGCCTTAATCTGTAAATATGTGATTATCGTCAGAAACAGTTTGGGCCTTTTTTGTGATGCAACCGAAGGCGGCCGTGTTTGAATGTTCATGTATTTGTGCGAACCAACACCAATATGGAAAATGCCGCACTTTTGTGCTACTCATAGAAGTAGAATATAAGGAAGCGGTTTAGTTGAAGTGAAATGAAGTATTTTACAAACACAGTGAAGTTAACACAAAAACAAAAACATTCAAACAGGGCCGCTTTCAATTATGTAGTACATTAAGGCGTACATTATTATTTAGATGTATGCTTACTATGCAATTTTTATATAGCACCGTTATATAATACGTTGCGTTACCAATTTTTTTACAGAGAAAAGCATTTCTAAAATAAAGTAAAAAACATGAACTCAGAATAAGACTGAAACGACAAAAGTTACTTATAATGATTTTTTAATAATTCATTTCAAAAAACTATTTTTTATAAACTATTTAATTGATATTAAAATAACACAAAAACTAAACAACTAAAATACATACCAAATTAAACTCTTTTAAAATAAATACTTTTGTGTAGTTTTTTCCGAACTGTCGGCTTTTAATTAGTTTTTTTTTATATAAAAAATACCTAGTTATAGCTTGTTACCTTAGGGCGCTAATCCACTTTAATTTCATGTCAAGTTTTCAAAGAAATTGTAAACAAATAAATAACTACTAAAGCTTATCCCAATATGAAAAAAAAATTAAGGCCCTTGCCACCCTAAATAATGAATGCGCTCATGAAGCAGAACTTGTGTTTTGACAGATGTTCTTAATCAGAAATGGATTTTTTGCTCGGGAAGGGCTTATGTCAAACAACGACGTTCTATCTTGCTTCCTCAGAGACGAAAATTCCTTCTACACACGCATAGTGAGTGTGAGTATAACACCACTTCCTTATCTTTTATTTCTATGGTGCTACTACACCACTTCCTTATATTTTACTTCTTTAATATATCCCCTTAATTTAAACACTAATTTTTGCATCTGGCATCGCTTTTTTTTTGACAACGCATTCAATTAACGAGAAAAAAAACTAGCAAAACGCAACAAATACGATTGCATCGCCAAACTTTATTTTATTTGCGTTTTGTATCTTACTAAATGATAAATATATCATTTTTAAAAACACAATAATAATAGCGAAAACTGTATCTGAAGAAAATTGTTACATTAGATTGTATTATTTAGTTATTTGAACAGATGACATAAAGTACTCTGTTATTCTGATGAGTAAGACGAAAATGAACTAAAGCGATTTGCTAAAAAATTAAAAAAAATAATTTCAGAAAAAATTTAAGCAAAAGTCACCATCGATGTTGGTACCAGTTCTTTTATGAATTACCATCGCGGGGAGGGAAGCGGCATGAAAAAAATAATTTAACTCTTTGGACTGAAATAAAGTAAAAGTAAGGTATGTTTCGACTCTACTTAACTGCAATCAGCGAGAAGAACAAAGTTGGCAATTATAAACTTAATCTTTTTAACTAGTTAATTAGTACACTGAAGTTGTGAGCTGATAGCAACCAAGAAAAGACAACGAGACAAAGATGCCTATTTTGTATAGCGTGATAGCGCGGGGATCAACGGTGTTGGCAAAATATGCAGAGTGCGTTGGTAATTTTGCCGAGGTAACTGAACAGATAATTTCCAAAATGTCTTTGGAAAATCACAAGCTAACGTATTCTCATGGTGATTATCTGATACACTATATCTATGAGAATAAAATAATCTATATGTGCATCACTGACGATGTGAGTTACATTTGTAAGAGCTGGTTTTCTAGTATATTAATGGATATTTTTTGCAGGCTTTTGATCGTGTCCGTTCTTTCTTGTTTCTATCAGACATAAAGAATAAGTTTATTCACACGTATGGCCTTCAGGTGGCCACTGCCATCGCCTATGCAATGAACACAGAATTCTCTAAGGTCTTATCTCAGCAAATGGCATTTTTTAGCCAATCCCGTGAAGTTGACGCTATTTCTAGAGTTCATGGTCAGATAGATGAGCTCAAGGACATAATGGTTAAAAACATAGGTATTTTGAATTATTATCTTATAACTGTAGATTACTTTGAAGAGTTTTGGGAACAGTTGAAAATGAGTGAAAACTTAAATCTTTAGTTTTTTTTTAATCATATGTATTAAGCCCTTCTAAGTTCAATTCCAGAAAATTTTAGCCCGCTCTCAAGTCGTTTAGAAGTTATAGGAAGTAATGCATGGATTTTTAAGATGGATGGATTATTAGTTTTGTAAAAAAAAATCACGAGTTTTTCAGGCCAATTTTTGCAACTTTGGACCCCTATAACTTCTAACGACTTGGGAGCGGGCTGATATTTTTCCGGAATTAGACTTAGAAGGGCTTAATACATATGATTAAAAAAATGCAAAATTTGAGTTTTCATTCATCTTCAATTATGCAGAGTTTTGTTCATGAAGCATATGCCGAAAACATTAGAAGCAGTCTAGTCTCGCGAAATCGATGCATAAAAAGCAAATTTGACTGAAAATAAGCATTGCTCCAAAGTAAAACTATGTGCGCTTTGTCTTTTCAATTTCTTAATCGAGAGATGACTTTTTGATGGCGTTATAAATCTCACAATTTGGCCAAATAATTTCCTCTTCACTGAGGAATCTTCTTGAGCCATGGATACGTAGCTTTCGGAGGAACCTAAATTAAAAAAAAATATGAAAGCCTAAAAAAATATTTAAATTTTATAATTGGCACGTCAAATTGTAAATAAATCACAAAAAACTTGTGTACTTCCCTAGAAGTACAATTATTCTGCAGTGGAAATTTCAAGCTAATCACGCTAAACGAAAAATGTGTCAGTTCTGCTGCGTGCCACAGGGTACTTTAAGATAAAAAGAGCTCACGTCGCCATTTCTTCTTACTTATGTAAAATAAAATTATGTTTGTAATTAAAGTCTAAAATTATTTTTTGATTGCTTCTATAATTTGGTCAAAATAGAAAATATTATTTAAGCCTCTTCAATAGGGTTCCAAATACGAGTTTTCAGAATATTTAATATCCTTTGAGTCACAGATGTCTATTTATAATTTTTGGATAATTTTCGATAATTTTCTTTTTAATAATAAAACCTTTAAGGTTGTGTTGGAATTGAGTATTCCTTACATAGTATTATGTAGATTCAATGCTTATTATTTTATTATGATTCAATGATTTGATAATGTTGAAAGCTTTTGTTAAACAATGTTTTGACTGATCAGCTCTTGTTCACTGGGCGTTGGTTGCTGTATTTGTGAAAAGCTCTCATCCTATCTTGTTAAGCTGAAATTCAAAACATCGTATCATAATAGGTAGCTTTGCTTAAATATATAAGCTGAGATGTGTGGAAAAAATGCATTTACATACAAAATTGTCTATCAAATACACATTAGTGTAGATTAAAGTACCTACGAGTATATGGAATGTATTTTTTCGGATTTCTATCGAATCTGTATTGGTAAAGAAATGTTTCATTAAAACTTAAGTGATATCCGTGGCGAAAAATATGTATTTTTCTATTGTGTAAAATTAATTTTCCTATCTCAAATTTTTTTAATATTCAAAAATTAGATTTACATTGCGAAGATTTGCATTACAAAGCAAAAACATTCGGCAAATATTTGGCTATTTGGCTATGGCAAAGCCGAATATTCGGTCGGGCACTAGTATTAAGATTCAAGAATTAAAAATTTCTTAAAAATTATACAAAAAACTGACTTCAGAATCACTAGTAAGCAAAAAATAATAATAAATTACTTTTCCTGTAAATTTCTTGGTCATGGTCACTGCTAATGCTTTTAAATGTGAAGAGCTATCAATGGCCGCATGTCGTATAAAAGCGTTCCACTGCGCGCCCCTCTGTTGAATTCCGCTCACTTTTTTAGATGGGGCTTTTTCGCTGAGACAAAGCATAATTATTTTTGTTTTTTTCTTCTATCCTCCGGACGCTTGTACAACTAAACTTGAGTTCGAACAGCATTCGAAGTCGAACAGGGACCTCTGTATAATATAGTCTCTTTGTTAGTAGTCATTAATAAAATACAATATTTGAGTGGAAATGAATGAGATTATTGAGATTTTGTTTGGTTGAAACATGTGTTTTGTAGAAAACATAAAATTTTGTGGTGTTTCATGAAACAATTGTTACGACTAATGTCAAGTAGACTTCACATTTCTTGATTTGGCTGTTTGTTTTCTTTTCACAGTCTTGGCTCTTACAACGCATTGCACATTTCTGAATCAATAAAATGCAAATTGCCATTATTATCATACCGCATCGGGTTGAGTACGATAAATCTAAAAATGATATGTTGCAACCAAAAATATCGAAAAAACGTCGAAAACAAAAAAAAGGTAAAAAAATTTCGAAATTTAAAAAGTCGAAATAAATAATTCGGCTGTATTAATTTTATAAATAAATAATTCGACTGTATTAATTTCTGTAATTTCTTGAAATATCGTACCACAGCCAAGAATTTAAATTTCAGAAACAACATTTCGTTGCTTGTTCCTTGTGCTCCCAGGAAACGATCCTTTGTTGTGGCCTTTCCGAAGAAGGCAATCCTATCGGCTGCGCCAAAATGTTGTTTGGGGTTTCCTGCGAGCACTTGCTTGTGCTCCCAGAAAATACTCCTAGGTAATTTTTCTAATTCTTCTAGATGGTGTTGTATGTTGGGTGTGTCCGGGTTGTGGACATCCTGGACATATCGAGCCATAACAAAAAAACAAGTGTAACCGACACGAAATACGAAATTCACTTTTTAATGACAAAAGATAGTGATATAACAAACCCATCTAATCCAAAGATTTCAGATCTCTGATTTAAACCGTTTTTAAGGTGTACCCATCACAAAAATCGAGTTTACATGTACTGTTTATGCAGAAAAAACTAGAAAATTGCTTCTCCTGTAAAATTTTGTTTTTGTTGGTTACACTTTTTCTGCGGTTATGACTCGATATGCCATAACTTGAGTGGGGTGTGATGTGGATAGTGTGCGTAAAGCGAAAGTGTATTGGGCATCGCATATTGATGGGAAGGATGCTCCCTGCCAACTTCGTAGGCAGCCTTTCGGTTGTCAAAAGGTTTTGGTGTGTGTGCGAGTGGTAGTTCTTAAAGGCTTACCAAGCCAATATGCGTTCCGTATTTTTTAAAGACGCACAACGTCGTCTAAACTTATTCTACTTTATTTAAACATAGATTTTATTACCTTCTGAAGACTGGTAGTGACTCTCCACGACTGAATAAGCCTGACAGAGACTGAACTTTATTTTGGGTGCAGACCAGATATTTATAACCATGTATCTTCACCTTTTCTTCTTCTTTTTTTACAATGTTTCTTAAATTTAGATTACAATAATAAAATGCTAGTCTAGCATTTCCTTATTTCTTGGTCGAGATTATATCTGGCTCAATAATTAAACCTTATTCTATAATAAACATCATTATTACGTTTACAGCGAATGCAATTGCAAACATTCAAATTATTTTTCTATTATTACATATTCCACCACACAGCAATGGGAAATTTGGCTCAGATTTCGTAACCATGTTCGTTACAACAATATAAATAAAATATTTCAAATATTTACCTCACGGTACGCTAATGAGTTAAAGTCCAAAAAGCAACGGTTGCACTGTTGTGCAAAGATTGTCAAATCATGTTAAGGGAGGTTATAGGCAAACAATTTTTGAAAATCGAATTTTTTCAAAATTGTGATTAAAATTATTTTTTTTTAATTTGTAATGAACATTTTTAGAAAACATGTTCTAAAATATGCCTTAATTTGAACTTCTTTTGCCTAAAACCTCCCTTAACAGAAACGCAGCTCGGGTAGGAAGTTGTTACTCGCGCTCTCTTCCTGTTCTTTTACGCTGATCTTGCATATTATTTATTTAAACTATTTGGTCGTTTGACCATGAGCTTGACTTTTGTCTTGCAATAAATGCTGATTACTCGCTTTTTATTGAGGTAGATAAGTGTTCATTGAAAACAACTGTATTAAATTAGTTATTATCGTTTGTGACGAATGAGTCACAACCAAGGTTCATTTATAAGGTTGTGGCACTTGAGAGAAATGCACTCTTTTTCCCGCCTTTGCTCGGACTGTCATTGTGATTTTCCTTGTTCTAAGCATTAATTTTCTTAATTTCTTTTCATCCATTCTGACAGTTCGACCGAGCTCACTCTCAAGTGCCACTACCTTATAAATGAGCCTTGGTCACAACAATGGTTATAAATAAATCTTCCAACTTCAACGCCTAACGCGTGCTCAAAAATAAGCATATGAGGAGTAAATGGCTGCGTTCAACATGTTGTCAACACGTTGTAAGTAGCTCTTTTCAGTGGTTTGCATTTTCTGTCAAGTTACAAAATTGACAAAAATTACACTCAATTCTTTAATTAAAAGTGATAATTAATAAAAAAGTTGATAAATTGTACTTTATTTTACCTAATTTTGTATTATTCGACGTTTGCACAACTGTTGTATAAAATTGAGTTTCGCTGAGTTGAGTAACGACGAAAGCGAAAGCACCATAATATGTTGATAATGATGGTGATTCATCAGATGTAGAAACTGACATTGTTGTTGCTGAGCATGCTGAAGAATTTGGCGATGAGATGGAATTGTCAGAAAAAGATATGGATAAGCCTAAAGTCGCTGAAGAAGCCACATTTGCTGCAATTCCTGAATTACCGGCTGATAGTTACTATGAGAGCAAAATGGGTATATTGTAAAGCTATAAATACCACCAGTCGCCAGGCCGTAAGCGCATGATAACTGGCCCAACTCGTAATTTTCCTTCAAACCCTAATAGCATTTTCAAGCAGATTTTTACACCTAAAATGGTAGATGTTAACGTCCGTGAACCCAACCGCAAAGCGCGAGAGATATTGCTTGCTTGGAATCAGGACCAGGATTCATCCAAGGGGGGTTTGATTAAAAAAATAGCGATAGTTTTTGATATCGATAAATCAAAAGGTATTTTTTATATGTTTGCTCAAATCGTTGTCACCATAGACTAAAAATAGTCTATTTGATATAAAACTAAAATCTATAAAGCTTCGTGCCGATTGATAAACTTTTAGAACTCGCTCAAAAGCCCAATAAATGGTGAAGCGTTTCACAAGAGTTTTTCCTAATATTTGTAAATTTTTTACAAAAACTGGTATACATTTCGGTTTTAATTTTTTTTTTAAAAAACAAACATTTTATCAAATTAAAAAAAACTGATGAAAAGTACCAGAGTTGTGCATTTTACTTTTTACTATAAATGAACAATAAAAAATATTGTGAAAGTCCAAATTTTAAAATATTGCTGAATTATTTTCTAAAACAACAAATACAAAAAATTGTGTGATTCTGTTGCTTACTCAATCCCCAAAAAAATCCCAAAAAAATACAAAAATTCAAAATGAAAAAAAAACGCTAACTATTACTAAAATTACAAAATCCAAAATTCGGATCAAAAAGTTATAGCTGCTCCAATCGAACTTAATTTTTTTTAAATCCTCAAAATACCTGTGTTTAAAAAAGGCTAACGTTTCGACCAACACTGCTCTCTTTTTTGCTAACAACCTGTTGTTCTCTCATCTGATTGTGTTCTCTATCCACATTGTAGTAACCACATTAATTGTTAAGCTGCCCTGGTTGTGTTCGGACGTATTTGATTTTTTAATTGGGTGGTGTAAATCTATTTAGAAATTTAGTGTACGGCGAAACGACGAACATTGGCTTTAACGTAACTTTTTATACCCCCACGCGTACTGCGTAAGGGGTATATTAACTTTGTCACTCCGTTTGTAGCGCTAATAAGGAGGCGTGGTAGGTATAGAAAAGTATATATAGTCCTGATAATAATCACTATCTGAGTTGATTTTGCCATGTCCGTCTGTCTGTCGACACGATTACAGCTGTATTTTTGAAGCTATCGTAATGAAATAAAAATATATGCTTATATTCAAAAAATGAAGACAAAGTTCGGGAATGAGCCAAATCGGATGAAAACCACGCCTACCTCCCATTCGAAGTGACTTTATCAAAACGGTATCTCTTAAAATGCCACAAAAATTAATATATGAACTTGGAATTTGGCACATTGGCTTTGGAGTGAAATATTCATTACATATTTGAAATTGGTCAAAATTATATGAAAACCACGCCTACCTCCCACACAAAGTGGCGTCATCATAACATAAGACCTTCATAAAATAATAAAAATTTTGGTTTAAACTTTGATAATTAATATGAACTCTGAGTTTCAAATTTTAAATATTTGGATAAAAACCTATAAAAGTGACATCATAAAAATTATACAACATTGACAACTTCGTACATATATACTAAAATATGGCTGTGAGGGTATTTTAACTTCGGTTTAGTCGAAGATAATTCCGTTGTTATAGGAATATGCTGACGTCCTAAGAAAGAAAGTCACCATCGCCAAAATTCCAAAATGTAGAAAGGAGCAGATCCGGAATCGTGAAAAAGTTTATGATTTTTGTGTTAAGCTAAGGTTACCCATTTCCAAATGACTGAAAAATTTAAGTAAAGAACAAAAATAAGCGTCGCAAAGCTTCTTTGAACAAAAATACTCCAGTTTCTTCATCGTCACCTACTAATATTTCTCCTTTGACTAATAGTCCAGTTTTACCTCCTATTGAACCCAGAAATCATTTAAATTTAAAGGCAGTGTCAAGGAGGAAAAATTTATTTATTTCACGTCTTCAGCCTGACACAACTGTTGAAAACGTATTGACGTTTATCAAACATAACAACTTGTTGAGTCAAAACGACTTTTTTTCATGTAAAAAAATAGGGAATAATCCTTCCCACGCTTCCTTCATTCTCACAGTTCCAGCTGAAGAGTTTGCAAATGTTTTAAATTCTAATTTGTGGACCGATAATATATTCGTTTCAGAGCTTCTGCCTAAGAATAAGTCTAGAAGGACGACTCAACCTGTTCGTCAAACTCAAAAAAACTAAATAGGCTATCCCTTTACTATCAAAATGTAAGGGGATTACGCTCTAAGACGCGAGACATATTTTTAATGTCTCAAAATTTGTCTGAAGATATTATCGCATTGACTGAAACGTGGTTAAATGGAAGCATTACTGACTTGGAATTGTTTGATAATAGTTTTGAAGTATATAGAAAAGACAGATACGCTGGCAATACTTCTGCTGTCGGTGGTGGTGTCTTATTAGCTGTTAGGAACTCCTTCGTTAGTTCCATTATCGATATTCCCTGCTCTTCTAATATCGAACTTATATGCATTAAGGTTGTACATTGTAATTCTCATGTATATGTAGTTAATGCTTATGTTCCTCCAAAGAGCAGTGTGGAAATTTATGCAAGCCTTGCGGATTGCATAGAATACGTAATAAATATTCTTGACGTTAGTGACGACATTTTATTGTTGGGCGATTTTAATCTGCCTGACTTGAAATGGGAATCTTCAGACGATGATACATATTTTTGTGCATCTAATTCGAAGACACGCCAAGAGCATATATTTGTTGATAATATATGTTCTGACTTACAACAACTAAGTTGTATTTATAATAGTCGTGAAAGACTTCTTGACCTGGTCTTAACTACAGACTGTAACAACGTGATTGTTAAGAGGGCCCTTCATGCTCTAACTTCTGTTGATGACTACCATCCACCACTGAGCATATGGTACAAGTCTGACAGGGAAAAAAATATAGTGAATTCCAATTCAATAGATAAAGTTTATGAATTAAATTTCAAAAAAGCTGACTTTCTGAGGTTGAATCATTTACTTCATAGTAAATTTAATGTAATTTTAGAATATTTTAATGGTAATAATCTTGAAGATTCAATTAATTTTTTTTATATGGAAATCTTTACTATGTTTTCTGAGTCCGTGCCGTATAGCCTCAAATTTGCGAAAAATTGTGCTTACCCTTGGTACACAAGGGAATTAAAGACAACAACAGGAATAGGGCATGGAAGAAATATGTCTGTAGCTAAGACTTAAATGACCTAGAAACCTACAAGCGTTTGTTTCTGGATTTTGAAAGTTGCTCAGCTACCTTATATCAAAATTATTTAAACAATATTAAGCTGAGAATATTGTCTGCTGATTCTTTTATTAATTATAATTCCATTATAATTCTTTTATTAATTCCAAATTAATTATATATAAACTAAAGTTAACGGGTTTTCCACAATTTTTTGTAAGCTGGATTCAATCGTATCTGACAGAGCGATCTTATCAAATACGATTTCGAGGTGTATTGTTTGCTGAATTTATTGCTGCATCAGGTGTTCCTCAAAGTAGCCACCTTGGTCCACTTCTGTTTATTTTAGCCATTAATGATGTAACCCACATCATCAAATACTCTCATCTGCTCATTTATGCAGATGATATGAAAATATACAGAACAGTAGATTCTAAAGACAATTCAGTTCTACTCCAGTCTGATTTAAAATCCTTTGAAGTTTGGTGTTCTAAAAAGAATATGTTTCTTAATCCAGATAAATGCCAAACTATGACCTTTTCGCGAAAAAGGAATAATTTAATTTTTGATTATAAGAAAAGATACGGCCTAAATCGTGTAGATTCTGTCAAAGATCTTGGTATATGCATGGATTCTTAGCTATCGTTTAGCGTTCATATTGATAGCATTTGTAAAAAAGCGTCTTCTATGCTCGGTTTTATAAAACGCTGGGCCAAAGAATTTAATAGTATGATTACAACTACACCGCTGTATTATTCAATTGTCCGTCCTCACTTGGAGTATGCAAGTCAAGTTTGGTCGCCAAGTTACAATGTACATGTTGAAGGAATAGAAATAATTCAAAAACGTTTTGTTCGGTTTGCTCTAAGGGGCTTAAGTGGAACTGACACTTTAAATCTTCCTCCTCATGAGGATCGTTTAAAACTATTAAAAATGCAATCCTTAAATGAGAGAAGGAAGTCTGCTGATATCGTCTACTTACACCAACTCATAACTGGTGTTTTCGATTCACCAGAACTCCTAACTCTTATAAATTTGAACACTAACCGTAGAAGCAGTAGAAACGCTAACAATTTAATTTACTTACCTTTTAGTAGCACAAATTATATGGCTACTACTCCTTTAAATCGCATGAGTACCTTTGTTAACAACTGTAGCTTTTTTGATGTTAACTTATCGAAAGGTCAACTAAAAAGTAGATTGAAAACTAATGTATGATTAGATCTATGTTAACGCATGGTTAGTTGTTATGTCTTGTTTTGTCCCTGAGCCCAACCCATATTATGGTGGGTAAATTTTTCTCACTTTGGATTGTTTTGGACCACTTTTATCTATGTATATCGTTGAGATATTTCAATGATATTAAGTTGTTTCTTAAGATAGTCTTATGTGGAGAAAGTGCGAAATAAAGCTCTGCAAAGAACCATCCAAGTACACCAGTTGTGCGTTGTTATTTTTTCTTATATCTACTTGTATCTGTTTCGCTCTCTAAGCATTGAGTATGCATGGAATATTTCGCATTTAGATAACGATGGAATAGGTATGAGAGAGTGAAATTACCAAGTATCAAAAATACTAGTTTGAGCACATACAGAACAAACAGATATATCGATATTACTGTTATCTTTATTTGGAATATCTGGAGTATGTGACGTTGCAAGCATAAAGATTAAATAGCGAAATAAACAACAAAAAAAGAAATAAAGTTTTGAAATAATAGGGCTGCCACCTAATAATATGTATTTTTTAGAATTTTAAACATCATTTAACTGTATTAGGGAGTCACTGATTTCGAATCTGAAGTCAGAATTTTAAAATGCAAAATGGTGGATGGGGTTGCCACCTTAATTTTTTGTATTTTTATGAATTCGGGGCTGGCAAAAAAAAATGGTACACCAAAAATGGGTCGCTGAATCCGAATCCGTGGCCAGAATTTCAATATGATAAAGTTTTTAAATAATAGGGTTGCCACCTAATAATATGTATTTTTAAGAATTTTAAACATCATTTGACAGTGTTAGGGATTCACTGATTTCGAATCTGAAGTCAGAATTTTAAAATGCAAAATGGTGGATAGGGTTGCCACCTTAATTTTTTGTATTTTTATGAATTCGGGGCTGGCAAAAAAAAAATGGTACACCAAAAATGGGTCGCTGAATCCGAATCCGTGGCCAGAATTTCAATATGATAAAGTTTTGAAATAATAGGGTTGCCACCTAATAATATGTATTTTTAAGAATTTTAAACATCATTTGACAGTGTTAGGTAGTCACTGATTTCGAATCTGATGTCAGAATTTTAAAATGCAAAATGGTGGATAGGGTTGCCACCTTAATTTTTTGTATTTTTATGAATTCGGGGCTGGCAAAAAAAAAATGGTACACCAAAAATGGGTCGCTGAATCCGAATCCGTGGCCAGAATTTCAATATGATAAAGTTTTGAAATAATAGGGTTGCCACCTAATAATATGTATTTTTAAGAATTTTAAACATCATTTGACAGTGTTAGGGAGTCACTGATTTCGAATCTGAAGTCAGAATTTTAAAATGCAAAATGGTGGATAGGGTTGCCACCTTAATTTTTTGTATTTTTATGAATTCGGGGCTGACAAAAAAAAATGGTACACCAAAAATGGGTCGCTGAGTCCGAATCCGTGGTCAGAATTTCAAAATGATAAAATTTTATAATAATAGGGCTGCCACCTAATAATATGTATTTTCAAAAGTAAAAGCAACCCTATTATTTCAAAAGTTTATAATTTTAATATTCTGACCGCGGATTCGGATTCAGCGACCCATTTTTGATGTACCATTTTTTTTTGCCAGCCCCGAATTCATAATAATACAAAAAATTAAGGTGGCAACCCTATCCACCATTTTGCATTTTAAAATTCTGACATCAGATTCGAAATCAGTGACTACCTAACACTGTCAAATGATGTTTAAAATTCTTAAAAATACATATTATTAGGTGGCAACCCTATTATTTCAAAACTTTATCATATTGAAATTCTGGCCACGGATTCGGATTCAGCGACCCATTTTTGGTGTACCATTTTTTTTGCCAGCCCCGAATTCATAAAAATACAAAAAATTAAGGTGGCAACCCTATCCACCATTTTGCATTTTAAAATTCTGACTTCAGATTCGAAATCAGTGACTCCCTAATACAGTTAAATGATGTTTAAAATTCTAAAAAATACATATTATTAGGTGGCAACCATATTATTTCAAAACTTTATCATATTGAAATTCTGGCCACGAATTCGGATTCAGCGACACATTTTTGGTGTACCATTTTTTTTTGCCAGCCCCGAATTCATAAAAATACAAAAAATTAAGGTGGCAACCCTATCCAGCATTTTGCATTTTAAAATTCTGACTTCAGATTCGAAATCAGTGACTCCCTAACACTGTCAAATGATGTTTAAAATTCTTAAAAATACATATTATTAGGTGGCAACCCTATTATTTCAAAACTTTATCATATTGAAATTCTGGCCACGGATTCGGATTCAGCGACCCATTTTTGGTGTACCATTTTTTTTGCCAGCCCCGAATTCATAAAAATACAAAAAATTAAGGTGGCAACCCTATCCACCATTTTGCATTTTAAAATTCTGACTTCAGATTCGAAATCAGTGACTCCCTAATACTGTTAAATGATGTTTAAAATTCTAAAAAATACATATTATTAGGTGGCAACCATATTATTTCAAAACTTTATCATATTGAAATTCTGGCCACGAATTCGGATTCAGCGACACATTTTTGGTGTACCATTTTTTTTTGCCAGCCCCGAATTCATAAAAATACAAAAAATTAAGGTGGCAACCCTATCCAGCATTTTGCATTTTAAAATTCTGACTTCAGATTCGAAATCAGTGACTCCCTAATACTGTTAAATGATGTTTAAAATTCTAAAAAATACATATTATTAGGTGGCAACCCTATTATTTCAAAACTTTATCATATTGAAATTCTGGCCACGGATTCGGATTCAGCGACCCATTTTTACCCTTTAGTTCGCGCCAGCCCCGAATTCGTAAAAATAAAAAATTAAGGTGGCAACCTTATCCAAATTTTAAAACTCTGACATCAGATTCGAAATCAGTAACCCCCCAATACTGTTTCCATATGCTTAAAAATCTGTATTTTCAAATACAAAGAGAACTATCTGGAATATCCATATTGAATGGATATATCCATTTAAAAAAGGGTTAAAACAGATACTCCACTTAGAGAAACAGATAAAGAAAAAAAAAGCTTATACTACAATGAGAGCCAGAGAAAGAGATGATAAGCTCTCTGCTTATTCCAAAGCATATAAGAATATGTTCAGTTCTACTCCTTGTTGTATTTGTACCAATTTTATCAGGTTTTTACTTGTTTTATCTGTTTGTACAAGTAGAACGGATGGTTCGCTGCAGACCTTTAGTGCGAAAAAGCTGTAGTAGCTGACCTCTATTGTTATTGCATGTTATTATTATAATAAAGTGGTCACATCTAGTGTGTTTCTTAGAAATATAAAAAACGTTAAAGGTAAATATCTCAAAACTACCCAAATAGAGATGACTTTTTTACTTGAGAGGCTAGTATGCTGGTTTGGTTATAAGTTTGTTATAGTGGTGCAGCGAAATGTGTCTCTTGTGCTAAACAATTGATTTCAACTTTTTTATTTTAATAATAATATATAATGAAATAATAGCCTTTTAAGTTTTTTATGTTTATTTACTATTTTTTTTTTCAATAACCTTATGTGATATATCTCGAACTGATGAAATAAGTAGCTTATTACATTATGTCAAAAATAAGAGAAAAACCAAATACCAATAAATATTTTTTTTTTTTCTAGTAAGATTTACTATAGTTTTTCCATTTTCAACACCTTTTAATATGTACCAATAGCTTATCTAAAACGAGTTTTGGAGCGTGTTAGTCGAAACGACTAACATTGGTTATAACGTATTAGAAATATGATCGGTTATCCAGAGTTAAGAAATATATATAGTAATTTTAAAATTTAAAATATTGTAAACTGGCAACTCTACAACATTACCTAAGTTGAATATAACAGTAACACATTTCAATTGATGTTACTAGACTTGTGATAAATATGCTTATTTAATTTTTCTGTTCTTGTTATTAATTTTTAGAAAAAAAAAAACAACAATGAATATGAATAGACAATCTTGATCACAAATTTATTTAGTTAGGACTAAGTTTTCACAGATTCTCGAGCGGAAGGTGGCTGAAAATATTTCAGGGACCACATAAATAGCAATTTGAAAATCAACAGTTTTTATTGCTTTTAAAAAATGAAATGCGTAATGCGAAAATCGGATGCGATTTCTAAAGATTCTCGATCCATTAAGTTGGAAGAAATCTGTTTTTTTAATCTGTTTTTTTTTAAATAGGGAAAGTATTCCTTTTAACACATTGTGGCAGTAAAAGCCGTCGTTTCCAAAAAATTGTTTCGAATACAGCTTATATTGCATGAGTTTGATATAGACAGGTTTAGTGAATGAGACGAGCAATGAACGTACGTAGCCAGAAAACATTCTTCCGCTACATACGCTTGTGATCCTTGTAGTGCATCATTCATGGCAGCCGCACTATTGTAGCCTTATCCGAACATAAAATCACTATCCATGCCGAAGTCCTTATATTATTTACGATCTGAACGCATAGGTCGCAATTCAGTTAAAATTGGAATTGGTATCCAACTTTTTACGCTGTTGCGTTGTCCAACGCAAACAGAGAAAGCTATATGCATTCCTTGGTTTTTTACCATGGTATTTATAAGGGCACAATGCCGCTGAAACACTTCCAGTTCTTCCAGCGATTCATCAGATCTGATAATGCTAACAACTGTCCTAAGCGCACAGTGTGTGTTTTTCCCAATCTGGCGTAACAAAATTCATATTTCCAATATTTTGGTTTGAAATTTGTTACGCAACATTATATTGTTTTAAGAATACATTTAAGATAAGTGATCTTATGTCGCGGGACTACGGCCCATGTCCCTCTTCCCTATTCGTAATTTGATTTGACTTATAATAAAATGTTTTTACGTGTGTGAATTATAGGGCCGACTTGACGCAATTATGTTTGTACAAATTTTCCTTATTAGAGGACAAAAAAGGGATTCTAGGGGCATATTTTTTTTGTGAAATAAAACGTGTCCCCTTCATTTTGACTTTCTTGTAATTTTCAAACATTTTTGTACTGAAGCTAAAATAAAATTCCTTGGCTTACGAAATCAATCAGTCGAAAACGAAGTTACAGCACTATTTATCTATAAAGTTATATGAAAAGTACAAATTGAAATATGTATAAAAAAATTTTTTTTCTTTCAAAATACATCACTGTGTTAACATTCACAGTGTTAAACTTCTTTTTCGACCAATCGATTTCGTTAAAATTTTGCAAAGTAAGGTTTCATAAGCCAAGTAATTTATTTTGGTATAAGATTTCCAAAAAACGCACCATTAGAGGAACTCTTTTGAATATATCAAGCAGCTTCTTCTACGTACAGATCAGTAGCTTTGCTAGAAAAAATATGATTTTTTACAGACCCGGCGAAAGTTGGCACATAAAATTCATTGTTTGTATTGGTATAAGCATCTGTCTATAAAGTAAAGGCACTTTCGACGTGAAGGAATTTGAATAATTTTTTTGCGGTCTTTCGAAAGTTATGACTTCGAATTTTTTTTAATTTTTGGTTGTATTTAAAATTTAATTAATTTTCACAAAAATCAATATATTTGCATTTTTTTGTCTAAAATTAGAAAAACATACCTTGCGACGAATAACACAAAAAAGAGTGCGACTACCGTTATCATTTTTCCTGCACTGTTCAGAAGGTTCATTAAAACTATATGTTGCACAAATTATTTCTGAGGGATTTAGTTTCTTATTTTTTTATTTTGTTACGCCAGATTTGAAAAAAACGTACACTGTGCAGCGACTACAAGTGAGCAAACCCACTGCCATAGATGATTTTTGGCAAACTTACGAATAGCTATCCTACGTGTGCCTTTAACACGAAAATGGGAAAAAGTCGTACGTTTGCGATGATTGTCAACCACAACTTAAATACAAGTTTAAAATAAACAATAAAATATAAAAAAAGAAATGTGTCCAAGACCAAACTATTGGAAGATGATGCAGAGGAATATGAGCGATATCGGGGTGTCATATCTCTCGACAGCTCTGATGATAGTTCTGAAGAAAATTACTACATTAAGCGGGGTACACATTAGCGATCATGAGTGACACTGTTGAATTTTTGAGTGTCACTCAGGAGTGTTAATGTGTACCCCGCTTTAGAGTTTAATGAAGAAGTTGATCTATAATTTTTACGAATGTATATAACCTTTCTCGTATGTTATTTATTTTATTTAATTTAATTGTATATAGATAGAATTTATTAAAAAAAAATAAACAATGAACAGTTTTAGTGTTTAAAGGACCATTCACAGATAAAGTGGCATAGTTTTTATTAAATTGATAAATACTTACTGAAATTGCACTATAAAGGAGTTGTATTGTCATTGCTGAATGCTTGTGGATGTATAAACATCGCCAGTTAATTTTTCAAAATCACTTAGCAACGCTCATGTTTATGTCGGTGACGGACGGTCTTACCACCATTATCAATACAGTTGACTATTTATTATCTTTATTATTGTGAGAGTATAAAAATAAAGCTGTATAAAATTCATAAGGTATAAAATGTCTTTAGTATTGAACATTTTTAACAAGTTCATACTTGTGACTGACGTATAATAAACCCACTGCAAAACATCTGACTATTATTTGTTGGTTCAAAATGATCTCAAAATCCATTCCACAAAGTTTGGCGAAGAATAAAATTCCACGTGGCATAATTTTTATTTACAAATTTGACAAGCTGTCACCTTTAGCTCTTTAGCTGTTGCGGCAACTGACGCTCATTTTAGTTAGAATTAAACATAAATCAACTGTTTGCAATCGAATTTATTCGGCATAAAATGTCATGTTGCATTGGATTTTGAAATATAGGTATTGGCAAATTTTAGAGGGGTTATTTCTAAAGCCCAACTAATCCTTATCTTGATTGCATTCCAAAGTCTGTTATCTATACATTCTTAAATTTTTAAATGGTCAAAGTCGGAGATGGCATTACGCTTTTTGAGACTTTAGGCGATAAATAAACTCTGAAAATATAAAGAATATCACTATAAAGGAACAGATTTAAATCCATTAACTTTCGTTACCAGTATTTGCAAACTGTAGCTATAGGGAATTCAATATGTACACTTAATGAATTAGTATATTAATTTGTATGCCAATCGGATCTACTGGCTAGCCTCCTTCTTAGTTTTTGTAGATATACAGTCGTGGTCACACAAACAGCTCAACTTTATTTTTCATTTCGCTTATAAAGATTGGTCCTTTTATTGTTAAAAATTTAACTTTTTTTTAATTAACTTTGTTTTTGTTTTTATATCTTTATTTCTTTTAAGCTGTTTAAGCATAATTGAAAAAATTTTTGGTTGGTCACTGAGATACGACACTTTAGCTTAATCAAAAATTGAAATGAAGTGTTACGTGATATTGTTTGCTTATGTGTTTTGTTTTTAAATCAATTAAATCTCTTGCAAAGAGGTACTCTTTTAAGAGGTCCTCTTAAATTGCACTTAAGAAAAATTTTATTCATGTAAAGTTGTCATTATTCGAAAAAGTGAAAAATAAGCCAAAATAATTTAAATACCATTTTTCTTCATGAAAATTTTTAACAGCCATCAAATTGATAAGTTTAAATCTGAAATTAATATATAAAAATAGTAAAGTTTTTCCAAAATAGCAAAAGGAATTGAAACATCTATTCTAAAAAAGCGTAGGTGAATAATTTGGAGTCCTCGTACTTGTTAATGACAAAAAAAAAGTAAAAAATTTGATGCAGACGTCGAATCAGTGATGTAAGATCATTTGGGAACGATAACAGAATAAATCTACACCTTTAAAAAAACAGTATTGAGGTATCACTGAATTTTAAAAAGATCGATTTCATAAAAGATATTTCAACAAAACTAAGATCAATTACATGGGGTGAAATGACAAAACAGATATGTAGTACTATAGATATTGGTAATTTAAAAGAAGAATTTAAATGGCTAGGCTAAACTAAGAACAAAATAATTTTTTGAGGTAATCTCCTATCATATTAGTCCTAAAAAGATGAAAAAAACATATCTTCGATTTTCACCTGCACTACTTACGTTTGCAAGCTTGTACAAAAAAATTTGTTTGCTCCTGTTCGGCACAAAATTGTTGCTAGTAATCTCTTGAAGTTTTTTCAACCCTTTAGATTTTTGTTTTTTTAAAACCTCTTAATACTTTTTTCATTAAAAAAGATAAAAAACATAAAATTGATTTTTGTTCGATTGATTTTATCTTATAAAATAAGCCAACAATTTTTTTTAGCTTTTCTTTTTCACAAAATAGAAAATCGAACTGATTTGAATGTCAAATATCTCTCTAAATTTATTTTTATCATGTTGGTCATGATTCAATTATATAAGCTTGAGTAAGCTGAGAGCACATATCTGTTGGCGAATGTCAAAAACAGCTGTTCGGTGTTGTTATCTTTTACTTTGACATTCGCCGATCCAAATTCCATTCATCCAGCGTTTTTGTTTAAAATGGTCACTGGGCACTTTAAAAAAGGAAACGTTTTGCTTGCTCCAATAGTTTTGGCGAATCGCGTACTTTTTCGGCATTTTGAAGCTGTAACAAAAACACAAACTCCAAGAAAATTGTTTAAAAATTATTTTAAACACAAATTTGATATTAAAATTCAATAGTTTGAGTTCTAGTCAGAAATTTTAATTTGATTGTTTACTTTTATTTTTTGTTTTACTTTGACACTTTGCGATCCAAGTTTTGTTGTTGTATGAGAACAATTTCATGGTTACTTAACCTTATATATAATTGAATCATGATGTTGGTTTATCTTTTTTTTTCACCAAATGATTTAATTTAAAAAAAGCGTTGCAGAATAAATATAAAAATTACTTTCTGACGTTTCCAATATATTGCGCAAATCCACTGAAAGGGTTTAGAAAACCCACAAAGCTGATTTGGTTGTCAAACAAGTGTTTTATTATCTTTTGAAAAGTGTTTATTAGTATCGAAAATTTACATAATTTTGAGGAGATAATTGTTTAGTCAATTCAATAATAAAAAATGTTCATATATTGTATTTTTTTATAGACAGTCTGAGAGATCGAGGTGAAAAACTAGAATTGTTGGTGAACAAGACAGAGAATTTAAGTAATAATGTAAGTACTAAATTCGATTGCAATGCGTTTAGATATAATCTTTAATAGCTTTTATTTATCATAGTCTGTGGCATTCCGGAAGGCATCACGCAACTTAGCTCGACAGATGTTCTGGAGAAACATTCGTATTTATGTGGTTGTGGGTCTTGTGATCCTTTTTGTTATATATGTGATCACTAGTATGGCTTGTGGTGGGCTGGCATGGCAAGGATGCTTAAAATAATACGCTGATTAAAAAGAAATTCTATGAAAAGCTGTATGTCATAAAATTATATTATACAAGAAAAGTTTTGCAATATCTCTTAAAACGATTGGATGCGTATTTATATTTTAAAATGCGTTTAAAGCAAATTATTTTAAACTGATGCGTTAAATCATGATATTCCATTTTAAGTTTACTAAAATCAAATATATTTCATAATGTAATATTTAATATTTTAAGAAGTTGTGGGTATTTATATCTCTACGTGTGTCGCATAATCACATGCTAAGTATTAAATGCTGTAGTTTATATGCCAACCCTTAGTTAACTTCTACATAGATGATGTCATTTGCCACAATATCTCCAGACTGGCGCAAGCCCAAATGAGTACCAATCACTGGAGTGGGATATTGGGTCCATTTGCGGTACCTTTGAAAAAAAAAATTATGCATAACTTAAACAAGATTGAGGAAAGATTTTCGTATTTTACTTCTTAAGAGTTTTCAATGGCTGTCCATCTGAGTCGCGTTCACCGGTAAAGGGGTTGATATTCGGTAAAATACATCTCGCACATGGAGATACATTTCTGAAAACAGATTTTTCGCCAATTTTTATCCAACCCCATTTGTCCTCGGCATATGGAGCATCAACATCCATCTTCAAGTGAAAGTTTCCACGAAACTGTAGTGGGTTCACAGGAGCGATCAATCGTGTGTTTAGATCGGCAATAGATGATAGGTTCATGAGCATGTAACTGGTACAATCATTCAAAGCTTCCTGTATGGATCAAAGTTAGTAGCTCAGATTTAAATATTCTACTTGAAATACCGTGTCCTGACGAGTAATGTGTGGTTCTTTTGCCATAACTGAATAGATCGATCTAACGGGACCCGGGTAGGGATAGTAGACCAAGCGAAGGCCAGAATCCTTTTTTAAAATCACTTTGGAGAACCAAGTGTCGTATTTTTCTCCGCATAACATAACATCTACGTCTGCGCCCCAAATTGAGGTGCGCACATCCTTGCCAGGCGCTTCGTCAACCAACAAACTAAAGTCCAGCTCTAGAACTGAGCTCATGCCAGGAGCTGCTATCAATATTTTCGTGGAATTTACTATTTGTGGTTCAATCAGTACCATTTTTGGGTAAACGCGTGCCGTTATCATTTTATTGTCTCCATCGATCAGCATTAAGCATCTGTCTTTAAAGCTCTCTGTGCGCAAGCCAAGAACATCGCAGGAAACTACAGTTTCTGGATCCAGCTTAAGCGGGGCGCAGGACTTGATTGGAAAAATATTAATCTGTGCGAGAGTGCCCACACGACGCCACTTTTGCGGCATTATATTTTGCTTCCATAATTTATATAACCAGTAAGAAACACTTGATGCCACAGCCATGCCCAGTCCTACGCCCACACTATAGAAAAATTTCGTTGAAGATACTAAAGTGCCTGCTAATGTCAAGTTAAAGATTATGAAAAATAATCAGCAATTAAGATCCAATCGGATTGTTTGCTGCACTTACTAGACATTTTTAATATTTTTCTGTATATTCATTCGTTTTATATAAATAAGTATAAACGCGAGTACTAATGTTATTACAAATCAAATATTCGGAGCAATCAACCGAAACACTTTGCTGTCGCCGGTGAACTAACTGTGTAGCAGTCAACAGCGAACGTGCAGAAGAAAGTGAGGATAAAAACTGAAAACTTCACAGTGCTGGGAATAGCTTTCTGTTTTAGTTTATCTTCTTATCGGAAGTGATTTTATACTGGTCTTGTGTGTTGTGAAATGAGAGCTCGTACAGTGAGTGGTCGCGTAAAGATAGCCGTTTTTCAGCTAGAAACAACAGTATGAATCAAAGTCATGAAATGCCAATTAACCCCATAACTCCAAAGGGTGTGAAAATAGACCCCCCTCTCATACGATGTTTTGCTTAACTCGACCTCCTCTTTCACCTCCGTAAATATTCGTATTCTTACACTGGATACTCTGTATAAAAATTAAATTAATGGCACATTTTTGCAAATAAAAAGAAGTAAAGTAAAAGATAAGTAAGTAAAATATTAGTACAAGAATAAGTAAAATAAAGTTATTTATTATTTTTTTTAGTTTTAAGCCTAAATCTATCCGCAGCATGTACAAAGTGCTGCTGCAATGCTTTGTTAATAGCTTCATCGTTAGCACACGCAAATTTGGAATGGCACACTTCTCTGATTATACAGTGGACGACACAGTGATTACGACAGAATGGAACGAAGTTGAAATACCTGGGAGATAATGCTATTTTTCTGGTAGGTCTTGTCGAGTTAAAGAATGTTCTGTACTTGGACACCCCCAAAATCTGGACTAACAGTAAAAAACCGATTTTACCTACCTTTGCCCACTTATTAGCCTATAACTTACCTGACTGTCAACAGGCTTTAAAAATTTAACCGGATCCTGAAAGACGATACTTAAGCCTTTTAAAAACAAAGCTGTGTGTATTTACTCTGCAAATACAACTTTTTAAAATTTTTTTTTGGCTTTTTCAACTTTGACGATATTTCTATACACTAAATTATATAACGGATACACTAGACCTGTATGGATTACAGGTTTACAAAGTTATTAATTTTTCATGAAAATCGATTTTTTTGAAAAATCCATTTTCAGCTTGACAACTCAAAAATGTTTGCTTGAACGTTTTATTTTTAAGTCGGCATCATTAGTTTCGCGTTGTAATAACCAGCAATACTCCGAAATCATTTTAATTTTATTTTTTTCTTCAAAATGTTTTCTGTTGTTGCCATTTCTTGGTGAAAATGTTCTCCTTGCTCATCGCTGAACTGGCCTAAGTTTTTTTATAAAATATTTCAAAGTTATAAAGACGTGAAAAACAAAACGTCAAATCATAGTAGAATAAGAGAAGGTAGATGCATTTCGGAGAGACAGACTGCCGGAACTGTCAAAACGAAGTTGACAGCTCATACAAAATCTGAAAACGATGAGAATGCGATAAGAAAGCAAAAATAGGCAAGAATAGCAAAATGCTTGAGTTTGACAATTCTGGCTATCAGAAAATGAGAGCAGTCTGAAATGCATATACCTTCACTAGTTCTACCATGCGTCAAATAAAGAAACAAACCATTTTTTTACATAAGAAAAGCTCTCATTGTATATTGTTGTAATTGTTATATCTTCCACTTCTTATTTTTTGAAATGTTCCGATTTTTTTAAAGCTTAACTTAAGAGAATGCAAAGAGCATAGAAAGCAAAAAGATTGTAGGTAAAATGTTTGTCAGCGCAACCTGCTGTTTGATGATTCGCGAGAGTAAAGTCCACAAAAAGAAAAAGCATTTCTTAAGTAAAGCTTTTAAAAATTCTGCATTTAAAAAAAGGAGAACAAGTTAGGATTGCAACCACAATATGCAATGAGAGCTTAACTTATGTCAGAAATGTAATTTTGTTTCTTTATTACCATTAGTATTGTTACTAATACTAATAGTATTACTAAAAAATTATTAAAAAAAGTATGCGCTATTAGTTGCCACTTCATCCGTAATAATTTTGTGAAATGCATCTCTAATAAACGAAGCAGCGCTGTCCTCCCCAACCTTGCCACATAAAATTTTCTTGAAGATGTATTTACATCATTTTGTAAATAACGCTTTGTGTAATGTGAAGGAATCCACCAGTTGACCTGCAATATTCTTATTATCCAATTTTACATCCAAGTTATGGAGAGGAAGTTGTGGTAGCAAGTTGACCGAAAATGAGTTGGTGCCAGCGTAATCAGATGAAAATACCTCAAAAATTCTCTTTATCTCGCATTGAATTCTCCAAAATTACCACACGTCAAAAATACCACAAATAACGATAAAACTTCACAAATTACCACACGTCAAAAATTTTACAAATTACCACAAAATAAAGCAAGTCAACGAAATACCTCAAAATTGCTTAAAATATTAAATTATATAGTGCTTTAACAAAGTTTAAAAGAATTTAATGAAAGTATACCTAAGCTGCAATAAATTTTAACATTTTCAATTAAACAAACAATAATTTTCATAATATTTCAGTTCTTTTTGTTTTTGCATAAGCAAATCTGCGGCAATGATATTTTTCTTCCAGACATAAAATTTATTTTCAATTTAAATTGTTAACGTTTTGCTTGCTAAACACCGCAAAAACTTACAACACAAAAACCACCATAAACAAGTGCATTCATTCATTAAACCTTTGCTCTATAAATACATAAAAACCAGACAAAAATGTCTATTATAGTTCATATCAAAAATCTTTGACCGCTAGGGAGCCAAATGTATGAGCTGATCCTATTAATTTTTCCTTCCAAACATTTCTACTAAACACTCCTACACTCTATCTGCCACCCTTCTAAAAATATATATTATAGTGCGTATCAAAAAATCTTTGATCCCTAGAGGGCAAATATATGAGCTGATCCTACTAATTTTTTCTCAACATTTCTTCCCAACACACCTTCGGACTACCACCCTTCTGGAGGTCCCCTTACAAAAAAATGGAAAACAATCTATATTTCAGTTCATATCAAAAAATGTATGACCCCTAAGGAGGTCAAATGTATAAACTGATTCTATTAATTTTTCCCCTTCAAATTTCTTCTATGAACCTCTACACTCTAGATGCACCACTGTAACCACATTTCGACCTTGGAATTTGACGATGCTGTGTGTTTCCTATACTCGATAGTCATGTTCCAAAAATAAAGAAAAAAAAAACGAACTATTTGAGCCATGACTCGATTCAAAACTTAGACAATTGAGAAATCAGAGAAATTAACTTTACAGAGTCATTAAGAGCGCCGTCATTGTTAGTGATAGGTTAGTGATATGAAGAACGGTATAAAGAGTTCTCTGTCAAGTCTGAAGAAGCTTTTAAGTTTTACACCAACTTAATTGGAGAAATAATTATTACAGACCCTAAAAATTCTTTAACTTAGTTAACGTTAAGTGAAAATCTACTGGCTACCCGACATCCATGCTTAAATGCAATGTTACTTCTTCCATCTCGCAGGAGATCTGTAATCCTTTTGTAGATTACTTTAAAAAAGTCTTCTGTTCACCTTCAACTTATAACCAAACTCTATCTCCGTTTCCTCAATATTACCACTGGTTTGTTTAATCAACCTAATTCGAGGTGATTTAATCAATTCCATTTTAGTACTTTTTTAGTACAATGCTTAGACCAGTTGGTTACGCCCTTATACATAATTTTTAACAAGTCCGTGCAAACAGGTGTTTTTCTTACGGAAAACTTTCCATCTTAGGGGGCCTGCAGTTACAAAAAAAAAAAAAAATTTAAGAAGGCACCACAATTGGGGATGTAATTGGATTGCGAAAATAAGACTCATGAAATAGGACCCCAACGTTAATGAACAACTACCTCAAAAAAATGAAATAACACCTCGAAATTGATTTTATTTTGAATTTTTTACTTATAAAGATGAAAAGTCACCCCAAACATAACTCTGCCTCATCTCTTGAAATGATTTGCCCTTGTACGGAATGTTGCATAAATAAATAAAAATTATTTAAAAACAAATTTGTTTTGTATAATTTTTTGTTTGATATTTTTAGTGATGAATTTGTTGTTTTTGTTTAGTTTTATGTTGGCTAGAGTTATTTTAAAGCACAACGCATGCGCAAGCATGCGCAATAGTAATTAATTTTTTGTAGCTACCAGTAGTTTCGTTCTTAAAGAAATCGTAAAAAAATCATGCGTGATTTTTCCGATTCATGGAAGAAACATGCTGAATCGGACATACTTTTCAATGACGAAAATCTCATATAAATTTTCCAAATTGCTGCAAGAACGCAATGCAGAACCTTTGCAACGAATGCATAAGTTTCGTTGAGAAACGAAAAGAGAGAGAAAGTTAATTAAATTTCGTTTATGAAGTGAAAACCGAAAGTTATTTAAAAAATAAAAATTAAATTGCTTATAACCGAGGCTAATTTCCTTAATTCAGTTGTGAATTTTTTGTTCCAATTATTCTTAAATGTAGTAAAGAACAAAGAAAGTTATTCCCGAAACCGGACTCGAACCGGAGACCCCTGAGTTGATAGTCTAGCGCACTCTTCACTAGACCACAAAGGCCGACAAGGAAGTTTTGTTGCATTTTGGTTTTGTTTAATCGTGTACGAGAACACGTGTTTCTGATTTGTTATTTTTTTTTTTGACGAACACAAGACAGACGCGTTAAAGAATTTTCGACAAGAAACACAACAACAAGAAACAACATCAAACACAGCAAGAACCATAACAACGAAAGTAGCAACAGCATAAGCAGCTACTGAAGAAGCTTGGGTATAACTTTTCTCATACAAAAATATAAATTCTTCTTAGATTTTGCTATTATGTGACTTTGTGATACAACCCAAAATTATATATTCGTTTCATTCGTACTCTGACTGATATTTTGGCATATATTTTTTTTTTCGATAAATATTAAAGGCTGTAGGTATACCCAGGCCCGTAGAGAGCCTAGTTCGGGCCCGGGGGGTTACAGAATACGGGCCCCTCTGAAAATGTTTTTAGCACAAAAAAAAAATTAATAAGAAAATAAAACATGGCGAAAATTATTATTTAGTTCTAAGCTATTATTTATTTTCCATAGTTATCTTTAAGCCATGCACCATGACAAGTGAAACATATTCTATTGTCGTTGTTGTTGTATTAATTGTCTCTATCTAACGGCAACTTTTCTATGTGACACTCCAAATAATTTAAATCTACTGATGATTTGTGTTATTATAACAATATTTTTATTCTGCGTTTTTATTCTTTTTATTTATTCAAATTTATTTTTCTTGCTTTGGCAGAGGCAATAATCAATAATTACATTAAAATATAATTTTTTTGCTAACTCGGACTCTGTACATAAAATTTTCTGTAACTTTTATAAAATTTTTAAAATTAGTTGATCGCATAATTTTACATTCAAACGATTTAAATTTTTTGTAACGTAAAAGATATGTGGTATGCTAATAACCAGAAATTTCTGTTATATGCCCAAAGAAACTGTTTTTTAATAAAATACAAAATTTATTTTATATATATAATTTGAACTATGTAAATATACTAGTATTGCGGATTTTAAGAAACTGCTCTTCTACAGTAATGAAATTAACAAAAAAATCAAACACTTTAAAATGCTACACCTATTTGTCAAAAAATTTAAGAAATTTAAAAAATATGAAAAAATGTAAATTTGTGTAATTATATAGAAACTTGTCACTAACTTAGCAAACACCTTTTCATGATCTTCATAACATATCGCAATAGAATATTTTGAATAATTTTTATTTGTAAAAACTACGGATAGTAAATTTTTTTAAAATATTAGCTATTTGATATGAATAATTTCTGGCAGCTAATATTTTATATTTGTTTAAAATAAACTTTATATTTTATATAATGGATAACATTTCAAACTTTCACATAAAAAATATACGCATTTTATTTGTCAAATATTCCACTGTGATTAGCTTTGAGCTTTAAGTGTATTATGTTCTTATGAATGTTTTCGTTACTTTTAACGTTGTGCCCCAATAGGAAATGAAAACATATTTCTAAAATTAAATGAAGAATGCAATTTTGAAATTCGAGCAAAGGAAGGTGTTCAAGATTAAACAAAAATAAATAGAAAAGTATATATGTTGCCAACTCGCTCAGTAGAAGTAAAACCTTCAGAAAAATTTAGCAATTCAACGACGATATATATTTTTTATATATTTTTCAAAAAAAGTCAAAACTATTGAACTATTTTAAAAACATAACTAAATCTTGATTTTGTGGTAAAAATAAAAACAAGTAAAAATTGCATTTCTTACTACCATAAATAATTTCCCTAACCTCCTTTGCAAAAGTTCTTCCATTTGATTTGCATAAATTGTTAAACTGCTTTTGTCATCCAAATATCAAGATGTCTCGGCCAAATATATTTATTCCAAAATCTTGTTTATATATTTTTATAAAATAGCCAAGTCTCAAAACTAATATATGTGAAAAAATTACACCAATATCTCTCTCTAATAAAAATGTGTGACTAACATTTATTCTTTCATACCATCGATTATATCTAGATTCTAGATAGATAGCTGTATTTATTATATGAATTAAACTCTTTTTTTTTTGTTTGCTTTGTTTTAATAATGTTTCTAAGAAATTTTCGTTATGATACATACAAAGGAAAGTAAAAAATATGAAGAATAAGAAAAAAAAAACACTTCTCTCTTTCAACAACAAATCAGCTTTTTAGTATGTTGTCATCTATATGGGCTATTTTGGTCAAACAGTTTTTTAAAAAAAAATATTGTGTAATAATCAAAAATCAGCTTTTTGTTTCTTTACTAATCCACCAATCCGGGCCCCCTTAAAACTCTCTTCCTTAACAACCAACCAGCTTTGCAGGATGTTGTCATCTATGTGGGCTATTTTGATCGAACCATTTTTTGAAAAAAATTTTTAATAATCAAGAATCAGCTTTTTGTTACTTTACTAATCCACCAAATCGGGCCCACTTAAAACTTTCTTCTTTAACAACCAATCAGCTTTCCAGTATGTTGTCATCTATGTGGGCTATTTTGGTCAAGCAATTTTTTAAACAAATAAAGGTTTTTTGTAATCAAAAATCAGCTTTTTGTTACTTTACTAGTCCACCAATCCGGGCCCTCTTAAAACTCTCTTCTTTAACAACCAATCAAGCTTTTCAGTATGTAGTCATCTAAGTAGGCTATTTTGGTCAAACAATTTTTCAAAAAACATTTTTTGATAATCAAAAAACAGCTTTTTGTTGCTTTACTTACCCGACAATCCGGGCCTCCTCAAAACTCCGGGCCCGGGGGGAAACACCTCGTTCTCCCCCTCTCGGCGGGCCTGGGTATACCCCAAAGTGTCAACTAAAATCCTTAAATGTGCTTGAAAAAATTTATGAAAATGAGCCCCATACAAACTGCGCTATAAGACGTAATTCTACATTAAGAACATCACCGTGTTTTTTGGAAAACATCTAGATGAGAACCTGTTCTTAAAAACGAAAAAATCGTATCGTCGTCCGGGGATTCATGTGCTCCATACGCCATTTTGACAATTTTGAGTTAATGCTACAATACCGCGTTTTTTCAAATCTGCAATCCGTTCTTGGCTATCTCTTCCAGGAACTGAAATATTTCAATGGCATAGAGCCATACATACATACATACTTGATTAACGAAAACCACTTTGCTCTACGTGCATTTAACTAATATAGTTGTGACTAAAGTACATATTGCCTTAGACAAATTTCTAAAACGTTTGGAAATACACAGCATTTTTTGCTCTTGAATTATCTAAATCAAGTAAAAAAAAAATTTAAAATTATTGAAATGCAGTCCACAGATTTAAAAGCTTTTGCAAAACATCTTCCCATCTAAATTTTTCTATTTTTTCCTTTACCCATTTAATTAAAAGTCTAGCAATATCTTTCAAATAACTTATTTGAAATTCCATTTTGCAACACTATTTCCAAACAGCAAACATAATAAAAAAAACTGTCCAGTAGTTATTTCCCACACAAAAAACAGTTTTGAAAAATAATTGAGAATCGATAATAAAAATCAAGGAATAATGTCGTATGTCAATATTGACAGGGGCGAATGGACGCAACGTCCATTACCAGGGCTTTAAAATTCTCTTGTCCCATTGTACCTGTAAAGGCTTAAAAAATGGCATGTTCAAAGGGATATGCTGCCACCAGCCGAACTTAAGGGTTTTTACTATAACTTTTTCTATAATTTTTGTTAAATAGTTTTACGAATAGCTTTTTTTTTGTTTTTTGTAAATAAATAAAATTTTTGTTGCTAATTTTTTTAAATAGCTTTACGAATATCTTTTTCGTTTGTTTTTATAAATAAATAAATTGCTGTTTACCAACTGTTAAAAACTTTAATTTTTCAAAATAGCAAAACTAAACTTTTAATCAGGGTTGTTAATTTTGCTCATTTTTTGAGCTGCTCACTTGTTTAGAGCGCTTACTTTTTCAAAAACTTGAGAGCGCTCAAAAAGTGTGCCACTCATTTCTTTTCAACTAGAAAAGTGGGGAATTATTACGACATATTTAAAGCTGGAGTTGCAGAAGTGAAGTTACTGTCAAATGAATTGGGAAAGATGATTAACTTGGGTATATTTTGCGATGTCTTAGATTGATTTGAAGTAAACAGATGTCCTAGAATACAGCCACTTATGTCAGTCTATTTACATTTTTACTAATTCGAACGACGAGCTTATCTTATCTATCAGCCAATTCTTAGTTATCTTCAACATAGATGACGTCACTTGTCTTAATATCTCCAGACTGGCGCAAGCCTAAATGAGTACCAAGCACTGGACTGGCATATTGGGCCCATTTGCGGTACCTATGGAAAAAATTTTGCATAACGTAAACAAGTTAGTGGAACGATTTTCGTATTTTACTTATTAAGAGTTTTCAATGGTTGTCCATCTGAATCGCGTTCACCGGTAAAGGGGTTTATATTCGGTAAAATACATCTTGTACATGGAGACACATTTCTGAACACAGACTTCTCGCCAATTTTTATCCAACCCCATTTGTCCTCGGCATATGGAACATCAACATCCATCTTCAAGTGAAAGTTTCCACGGAACTGTAGTGGGTTCACAGAAGCTACCAATCGTGTATTCAAATCGGCAATAGATGATAGGTTCATGAGCATGTAACTGGTGGCGTCATTTAAAGTTCCCTGCATGGATGAAAGTTAGTAGCTCAGATTTAAATATTCTACATGAAATCTAACAAAAGCCATACCGTGTCCTGACGAGTAATGTGAGGTTCTTTTGCTATATCTGCATTGATCGATCTTACTGGGCCTGGGTAAGGATAGTAGACTAAGCGAAGACCAGAATCCTTTTCTAAAATCACTTTAGAAAACCAAGTGTCGTATTTTTCTCCGCATAACATAACATCTATGTCTGTGCCCCAAACTGAGGTTCGCACATCCTTGCCGGGTGCTTCGTCGACCAACGAATTAAAGTCCAGCTCTAGAACTGAGCTCATGCCAGGAGCTGTTATTAATATTTTCGAGGAAGTTACTATCTGCGGTTCGATCAGTACCATTTTCGGATAACCGCGTGCCGTTATCATTTTATTGTCTCCATCGATCAGCATTAAGCACCTGTCTTTAAAGCTCTCTATGCGCAATCCAAGAACATCGCAGGCCACTACAGTGTCTGCTTCCAGCTTAAGCGGGGCGCAGGACTTGATTGGAAAAATGTTAATCTGTGCGAGAGTGCCCACACGACGCCACTTTTGAGGCATTATATCTTGCTTCCATACTTTATATAACCAGTAAGATACACTTGATATTACAACCACTCCCAGTCCTACGCCCAGACTATAGAAAAATTTCGTTGAAGACAGTGAAGAGCCTGCTTATGTTAGGTTAAAGATTATAAAAAAATCAGCAATTAAGATAGTATCGGATTGCTTGCTGCACTTACTAGACATTTTTATAATTTTTTTTGTATATGTATTTGTATTATATAAATATATATTAACGCGAGGGCTAATGATACTACAAATCAAAGATTTCGGAGCAAACAAGCGATACACTTTGCTGTCGCCAATACACTAACTGACTACCAGTAAGCAACGAACGCGCAGAAGAAAGCGAGGGCAAAAATTTCTCAGTGCTCAAATAGCTTCATGTTTAAGTTTGTCTTCTTATTGGAAGTGATTCTATACTGGTTTTTTGTGTTGCGGAATGAGAGCATGCACAGTGGTTAGGTAACGATAAACGTTTTCACGTAATATGTTTTAGTAGAGCGGACCTTAATTGTGTGGGAGAAGTTTGTAGGCTTTATGGAGCAGGACAGGAGCTCAAACTATTCTAAAAAACCTAGCGCGGTTTCGACAGTATAGAAAAAAAATACATATTTTAAATATTTTCATTTGCAGCCCTTTAAATTAAGACTTTTTACAACAATTAAGATTTTTTTTTCTCAACATTTACCTGTTTAACCAGGGTATACCACAATTTTCTTGAATAACTCAGGGGGACAATATATATCCTTTTGGAACTTTCCAGCAATATTAGTGTTATTTTCGACTAAGCTTGGTTCGCTGATTTTAAAAATCATATTACTTTTTTACTAGCATCAGCAGTTTTTGATATAAGCTTAATTGAAATCTACAAGTTGCTGTTACAAGTTTTTATATTTTTAATTTTTATTTAGGTTGATGAGAAAAAAAAAATAAAATATAACAACAAAAAAAAAACAACAATAATGTTTATCTCTACATAACATGAAAGAAAGAAAAACTCGTAAGGTTGTTTTATTTTTAGGCAATATAACTAAAGATAACCTTGCTCTTTATTTAAATCTTACCAGTTCAATTGAAAGATCCATCAGAGTGGAGTTGTTTGTGTTTGGATATTTGGTCCAGTGATTCGAAACGATTTGAAAGATTAATTGCTTTTCCTGGTAATTTTTTTAATATCGTATGCCAAAACTCGAAGAACCTGTCTTTGCGATGGTAGTTTCTCAGCAAAAAGTTGACTTTGGTCATATTCAAGAAGGTATATTTGTCCACGCTCCTGGTTACCATTTTGCTAATAACGTTTTTCAGTTAGTCTAACTATCCGCACCTTAACTCGTGGAGTTGATTGAACAAAATTTAATAGATTTTTTCCATACTGCGCAAACATGGCAATCTTTAAGCCGATGCATCCGATGATGCTTACATTTTACACGAATGTTTTTTTAATCAATTAGAATAGTTTGAGTCCCTGTTTTGCTCTTTTACAAATACAAGACGGAAGTATTGTTGGAATGAATTTTTTATTATTATATTCTGGTATCAATAATGCATTATTTTTTCTACAATTCAAAAGAAACTATTCATTTGATTAAAAACAACAACAAGTTCAATGCGTTGTTTTGAAGAAATTGTTTTACTAGCTTGAAATACAAGTTTGTTAACTTGATTTAAGCTTATTCACGCTGACAGACTCGTCAATCAATCGGAATAAAATTTGATTATTTTAATAAATAATTTTAGAAAACTACTTTAGTTTTGTTATACTGAAGAAATTATTTATGTTTTTGATAATCAATTGAGTCAAGTTATAAAATTTCCATTTCATAATGATAAAATGGATTATCAATTTCAAAAAATCTTTAATCATGACAACAGAAAGAAATGCTTGGTATTGTTTCAAGCAAATGGTGGCAAGATAAAATTCGGGAGAGCTTAAAAGTCCAGTGCATTTTTTTAAGTGTGTGGAAGCTAATTACCCCTTCACATTATTATACCAACAGTGAATGTGATCTTGTGAAATAAATTTTTATTGTATTCAAGTGCACCAATTATGCCATAATGCAACTTCGACATATGAGGAACTTCTACATTTTTGGCTGAGTTTCTAAATGCATTTATCATTAGCGGTGATTAAAAATTGATTTATTTTGCAATGAATTCGGCAGGAGTTTTGGTTATTTATTTATTTGCATTACATTATTATTTATTTCCATTATTTGTTGAGATTATCCGTGCTATTCGTTATTAGTACTGTTCACAATGTGAACAGCAATGTTAACAATACTGTGATTTATAATAACGGAAACAGCGCTAATAAGGAATAGCATGGATAATTTCAACCTTTGTGAATTCCATAATTGTATTTATAACTAATGTGGTTATTATATATTAAATGTAATATGTTTATTATGTACAAAATGTATTAATAAAATCTTTTTATCAGAACAACAAAACATTTTAGTATTATTGATAAAAAATATTTTTTCAACAAAAAAGCTTTTTTTATTCAACAAACCTTTTTTTATGTTGAAATATTCTGTATTAATATTGACAAATTTGTTTTATAAAATCAACAATAAAAACGCGATATTCGTGATAAAGGCGTTTATCAAATTGAAGCATCCATTTATTAAATCAACAAAATAAAATTTTGTCAATATGATTTCAGCTTATTACCTTAAATCCTATTGACAAAAGCTTTTGTTGACTGTATATTGACAAAATATTTATCGACTACACCTAGGAATTTATCAATATGAACAAATATTTCTTTGAGTGCATGGCGTCAATGGTGGCATAAATATTGGCTTTCAATGCTTCAAGAGTTGCTGGTTTGTCGGCATAAACCAATGACTTAACATAAAAAAAAAAATAAAAAATAGACTGGCCATTTCAGCAATTGGAATGACTTTGACCTAGCTTCTATTGATCAATTGTGTTGTGCGTGTTATTAAATGTTTTATCACAAATTATCGAGAACTACGTGTTTTATGCCGACTCCGAACGGCTTATGTTCTAAAGAAGCTTTACATGGCAGTTTTTACTCTCTGAGGTTTGCCATTGTCTGCAGAGAGGGGTGACGACCGAACAGAAAAATTAATTCAATTGGAAAAACTTTCTGTCTGAGCTGGAATTGAACCCGGTCCACTGCGGTTCTTTAGCTTAGGGGCCATGCACTTTATTTACTAGGCTACGGCCACCACATAACTTAACATAGCCCCATAAAAAGTAATCGAGAGGCGTTAAGTCGCACGAACGACACTCAAAGAAATATATGTTCATATTGACTAATTCCTAGGTTTAGTTGATAAATACTTTGCCAATATATAGTCAACAAAAGCTTTTGTCAATTGGATTTAAGGAAATAAGTTGAAATCATACTGACAAAATTGTATTTTGTTGATTTGATAAATGGATGCTTCAATTTGATATAAGCCTTTATCACGAATATCGCGGTTTAATTGTTGATTTGATAAAACAATCTGTCAATATTAATACAGAATATTTCAACATGAAAAAATGGTTTGTTGAATAGAAAAAGGCTTTTTTGTTGAAAACATATGTTTTCTAATACTAAATACAATGCTTAAATGTTTTGTTATTCTGATAAAAAGATTTTATTACATTTTATATATAATAAACATATTACATTTGACATATAATAAGCACATTAGTTATAAATATAATTCTGGAATTCAGAAAGGTTGAAATTATCCATGCTATTCGTTATTAGCGCTGTTTACATTATTATAAATCACAGTGTTGTTAACATTGCTGCTCACATTGTGAATTGTTATAGTGAACAGCACTAATAACGAATAACACGGATAATCTAAACAAATAATGGAAATAAATAATAATGTAATGCAAATAAATAAATAACGAAAACTCCTGCCGAATTCATTGGAAAAGAACTCCATTTGTGATTACCGCTAATGATAAATGCGTTTAGAAACTCAGCCAAAAATGTAGAAGCTCCTCATATGTCGAAGATACATTATGGCAAAATTGGTGCACTTGAAAACAAGAAAAATTTATTTCATAAGATTAAATATGATCTTTTTTATTTAGGGTAATTAGCTTCCACACACTTAAAAAATTCCACTGGACTTTTAGGCTTTCCCGAATTTTATCTCCTTTACTTTATTTTGTACTTGATCTAAAAAGGCAAATGACGCCACCGAAATACCAAGCATTTCTTTCTGTTGACATGATCAAAGGTTTTTTGAAATTGATAATTCATTTTATTATTATGAAATGGAAATTTTGTCCATTTGACTCAATCGATTATCAATAACATTAATTATTTCTTCAATATAACAAATCTATTTATCAAGCCAACAAAGTAGTTTGTTAAAATTATTTATTAAGGCTGTATTTCTTTATTCATTCCAGACGTTCGGAATGACTATTTTTGTTTCTTTATTCATTTTTGATTATCCGGAATATTCTTTTTGTATTTCTGTATTCTTACGGAATATTCCAAACGCGTTCTTTTTATACTTTCAGCTTAGGTAGAATAAAAAGAATATTCCTTGTGTGTGAGGTTATATTCAATTGTTTGAAGTAAAATGTCGCTTAATGAAAATGGAAATTTTTTTTAGTTTGTCTTAGATTGCTTTGTTGCATTTTTATTTTTTAAATTTGATCTGGTGTATTTGTTGTCTTTAATTAAATACAAAAAAATATATTTCTTGTTTAACAAAAAAATCCTTTCTTTTCCAATACTGTTTCTTTATTCATTCTGTTCTGGATAAACAACAATCTATTCTCTTCGTTCTCTCCTTTATCCGGAATGAATAAAGGAATACACCCTAAAATAATGAAATTTTAGTCCGATTGATTGACGAGTTTGTCAGCGTGAATAAGCTTAAATCAAGTTAACAAACTTATATTTCAAGCTAGTAAAACAATTTCTTCAAAACAACGCATTAAATTTGTTGCTATTTTTAATCAAATGGATAAAGTTTATTTTGAATTGACGAAAAATAATGCATTATTGATAAAATTGAATTGATTGGACAATCAATCGGTTTTGTTAGGGATTAAAAAAAGTTATGTATCAATTTTACCAAGAATATTTCTTTGAGTGGAGGGAGCCAGTTAACAGGACCACTTCTGGAAATTAGTTCTAAATTAGCCCAATCAGCAAAAATGCTACGTAGATGATGGTAATTTGGCTTTAATTCTTGCACGAGCTGTATTTTATAGGCACATAAGCCAAGATCCTTATGTTTGATATTTGCAGTGCTTCAAAATTGGCCTTTTTCGAACATTTTACTTGTGCTGTAAAAGCAGTTTGCGCATCATGATGCATTTCCGAACAGACCCATATTGCTTTTTTGAAATACACTAAAACAAACGATTTTTTTAAACTCGAACACCAGACGTTCATACTTAAGAAGAAAGTATTATACTCATTCATGGTAGAAGAATACAGGTAGATGCACTAGATGAGAGCATACTGCCGGAAATTTTAAAACGAAGCAAAACTTTTTATTTCTTTTCTTTTGTTTCCATTCGCCACACAGCTGAATTTGACAGACATGGCGGTATGGAAAGAGAGCACAGTCAGCGCTGCAGCTACCTCTATCCCATCGCAACAAAAATTATTAAAAAACTAAAAGCAGAAGAGTTCTGAAAATAACTTAATATAAATAAAAAACAAAAAAAAAGCAACACAAAATTTGATGAAAACGAAAATAAAATACTTAGGCTGTGTGTCAATCGGAAACTTTTCAGTCGGATGATCAAATTTTGACAGTTGGTAGAGCAATTTTTGGCATTTGGTGAATATAGTTTTGACAATCGAAAGCGAATTTTTGACACACTCAAAAATAAAGAAAAAAAAAACAACACATCAATTTCCGCGACGTGTTTAATTCGAGTGCTTGTACTTGAAACTTATTTCGTAAACTTGTAATATTTTAAACTTAAAAAAAAACAAAATAATAAAAATAACTACTTAAGTGCTTGAGTTTGTGTTTGCGTGTGTCGATACGATCCGTGTGCCAACGATCTCCCGATACATCAGCAAGTCCAGCAAAGTTAAATTGGCTTTCTTTGCTGGCGAACGTCCTCTAAGTGCCACCACCAGCAGCACAAGCAATTGCAGAGCAAAATTTCTTGCTAGCCAACATCCTCCAAGTGCCATCACCAGCAGCACAAGCAAATGAAGCGCAAATTCTCCGCTTTCAATTTATTTAATTCACGCCCTAGTATGTGCTAGTGCATGCTTGTGCTGTCGGTGATGGCACTTGGAGGATGTTGGCTAGCAAGAAATTTGGCACTGCACTTGCTTGTGCTGCTGGTGGTGGCACTTGGAGTTTGTTCGTCAGCAAAGAAAGCCAATTTAACCTTTGCTGCACTTGCTGATGCACCGGGAGATCGTTGGCCCACACACGCACAAAAACTCAAGCACTTTCGTTATATTTTATTTTTATTATTTTGTTTTTTTTTAAGTTAACAATATTACAAGCTTACGAAATAAGAAGCAAGTACAAGCAAAGAGTAGTAAAGAGTTGTCAGTTCTGCACAGTTGCGTTTGTGCAGAAATTTGTGATTAGTGAGTGTTGGACGAATGTGGATGTGAAGGAAGGCGATAAAATCGAAATTTGTCGCCTGACTTTGATCAGCTGTGCTTAGCTGACGTTGCTTTGTGGTTTCGACGCTTAGCGAAGAATGATCTGTATGAGTGCGAAGAAATAGAAAATAGAAAGCGTGTGATGAAGCGAAAAGAAAATAGTTTGCTTTTGTTTCTTTTCGCTTCGGTATGACTTTTTTTGTTTCCTATAAGAATCTTGCACTCATATGAATGTTTACATTTTTTTAGCTAGATTGGATTTGGTAAATTGAATGAATTTACCAATTTCAATCTTTTTAAATGATGATAACATTTTTATGCCCTCCTTTACCTATAAATTTATTTTAATTCTTGCAGGTAAGAAATGTTTTATTTGAAGCTACATTTTTTATCAATTTCCAGGTACTATGAAGAATTCAGCCAATTTTTTCATTTGAAGCTAAATTTTTTCTCAATTTCTAGGTACTATATGAATTTAGGAATTTTTTTAATATGAAGCAAAATTTTTTTGCTACATTGGATTTGGTAAATTAAATGAATTTACCAATTTCCAGCTATTTAAATTATGATAGTATTTTTATATGACCTTTATCTATAAATTTCTTTTAGTTCTTGCAGGTACAATGTATTTAAGAAATTTTTTAGCTACATTGCTTTTGGTAAATTAAATGAATGTTTACGAAAGTGTTTAAAATATTAAATACCATATAAAAGTCTGAAACATTAAAATTCCATCAATCCAAAATATTAAACTAATTGTGTTTGTTTAATAATCCAAAAATGGTATTAATATTTAAAGATATTTTTTTTCATTTTAAATAATTAAGTATTTAAAATTTTAAACACTTTCGTAAACATTCTGAGTTTGTTTAAAATAAAATAGAAAATTATGTTGACTTTATATGATTTAAATACAAATTCTAAATGTTTGATAGTTTAAATCATACTTGATTTTAAATACAAATTCTAGTTGTTTGACAGTTTAAAATCGTTTATCGAGCTTAAGGTCAAAGTTAGAAACAATTAATTGTTCTAACGAATTTTTCTAAAGAAACAACAACAACAACAAAGTTTTTTTCAATATGAAAGGAAAAAAACCACTAGCAAATTGATTTTATTGTACAATTTCTGCGTGCTAAACGCGTCATCAGAAATCTTTGTGATTGCCCGTGCAAGCGCGTAGACGCACTGCACCATCGGGGCGATGAGATTTTGAAGCTTCAATTTCTCATTTTTTCCCTTAATTTCATAATGCCACATTTGTTGTTGTATTTCTGTTTTACTTTAGTTTCTATGCCTATATTATATGTAGTCCAACAGCCTGCTGGAATTCTGCACTAACAAAGCATGTTTACTGAAGTTGTTTTTAGAATTTTTGCTGATTTTGTTTTTCAGCTGTTTCCGTTTGGTCGAGCTCTACCATTTGATTAAAGTTTTTTCCTAAATGACCTAAATAAATAAATGGTCATTTAGGAAAAAACTTTAATCAAATGGTAGAGCTCGACCAAACGGAAACAGCTGAAAAACAAAATCAGCAAAAATTCTAAAAACAACTTCAGTAAACATGCTTTGTTAGTGCAGAATTCCAGCAGGCTGTTGGACTACATATAATATAGGCATAGAAACTAAAGTAAAACAGAAATACAACAACAAATGTGGCATTATGAAATTAAGGGAAAAAAATGAGAAATTGAAGCTTCAAAATCTCATCGCCCCGATGGTGCAGTGCGTCTACGCGCTTGCACGGGCAATCACAAAGATTTCTGATGACGCGTTTAGCACGCAGAAATTGTACAATAAAATCAATTTGCTAGTGGTTTTTTTCCTTTCATATTGAAAAAAACTTTGTTGTTGTTGTTGTTTCTTTAGAAAAATTCGTTAGAACAATTAATTGTTTCTAACTTTGACCTTAAGCTCGATAAACGATTTTAAACTGTCAAACAACTAGAATTTGTATTTAAAATCAAGTATGATTTAAACTATCAAACATTTAGAATTTGTATTTAAATCATATAAAGTCAACATAATAAACATAGAGGTCATTTAGGAAAAAACTTTAAAATAGAAAATTTTCTAAATACCTGCAACAATTGACAGAAATTTGTATATGTATATATTTTTACATAAAGAAAGTATATACATCTCATATATGTGTATATACTGCGTAGCTCAAAAATTTATAATAATTTGAAAAGAGGAAAATTGGTAAATTCCTTTAATTTACCAAATCCAATGTAGCTAAAAATTGAAATCATGTAAATCAATTTATCATCATTTAAATAGCTGGAAATTGGTAAATTCATTTAATTTACCAAATCCAATGTAGCAAAAAAATTTTGCTTCAAATTAAAAAAATTCCTAAATTCATATAGTACCTAGAAATTGAGAAAAAATTTAGCTTCAAATGAAAAAATTGGCTGAATTCTTCATAGTACCTGGAAATTGATAAAAAATGTAGCTTCAAATAAAACATTTCTTACCTGCAAGAATTAAAATAAATTTATAGGTAAAGGAGGGCATAAAAATGTTATCATCATTTAAAAAGATTGAAATTGGTAAATTCATTCAATTTACCAAATCCAATCTAGCTAAAAAAATGTAAACATTCATATGAGTGCAAGATTCTTATAGGAAACAAAAAAAGTCATACCGAAGCGAAAAGAAACAAAAGCAAACTATTTTCTTTTCGCTTCATCACACGCTTTCTATTTTCTATTTCTTCGCACTCATACAGATCATTCTTCGCTAAGCGTCGAAACCACAAAGCAACGTCAGCTAAGCACAGCTGATCAAAGTCAGGCGACAAATTTCGATTTTATCGCCTTCCTTCACATCCACATTCGTCCAACACTCACTAATCACAAATTTCTGCACAAACGCAACTGTGCAGAACTGACAACTCTTTACTACTCTTTGGTTGCAGTCTTTGGAAACATATATACTATGAATATACTATTTTAACCATGAGACCAAAATAAAAGTTATTGGTGCTGCCGTGTTAAAGTTATGATCGATTCTATCATACTACTTTTTTACACACCGCGTCGTTTGGCTTAAGGGTGTTGTGACTCACAACGAGGTATTCCCCAGAATATTGTCTTCCGACTAGTGGCCAAGTGCTGACAATGAAAGTTGATCCACCGCAATAACAAAGCGAGCGATCAACATTCATTGCATTACTTTTATATGAATTCAATGCCAAGGCCAGTAAAGTAAACAAATAAAGTCAAGTAAACAAATAAAATCAAATAAAACAAATAAAGTCAAGTAAAACAAATAAAGTAAAGTAAAACAGAAATAAGACAATAAAATCAATATATAAAAAATTTCATTTGCATATTTATTGTACACGAGCTGATATACCCGGTGTTACTCGAGAGTCATTTATACAAATATTTTAATATACACTTTTCGATTAAATGTTTTTGTAAATTTTGGAATTTTGTAAAAACGTGTTGAATTTAAGTTTGAGACCACTATAAGAATATTAGTTAAAAAATTTACTAAGCTTTTTTAACGAAGAAATAATTTTATCACTGTTTTTTCACAATCAAACATTGTTTTTAAGTTCTAAACTGAATTTACTGGTTACTGGTAAGCATGTTACTTGCACTTCGCTAATGAAAATCAAATTTATAAAAATCTTCCTAAAAATTTTTAGTAGTTTTTCCAGTTGGAAAATAACAATTGGATTGTCTCTAAATAAAAAATTAATATAAATAGAGTCTGATAGTTGATGTAATTTCTTAAATCTTCTGAATTCCTATTTTATACGAAAAACTGTACAGTCGCTTTTTAATGTAAATTAGCAAAAAAGTGTAAAAAGCAGTCGCTTTTTAATTTTTATTATAGTATATACAGCAACCTGTAACAATATTATCGACGTTAACAGTTGATCGACCTAAATTCAGCTGAAAAATCTGCAAGAACAGTGCAAGAATTGGCATTATGTTATTTGCTGCAAGTTTACGCTGTGTGCGAAAAGAACTAAATTGAGTAACAGTTACCGAATTTCTAAAATATTGGAATCGTGTTAGTAATGAAGTACTAATTTCTAATTTATAATAATTTCCAGCATACTTTTCGGCATACTTTCGGTTAGCACGCAATTGAACCGAACAATTTGTTCAATGCAGCCAAGCTTACAACCATGATTGGAGAGTTAAAATGTCAAAATTTCGCTGTCTTTTATATGTCGGTACATTTAGGGCATTAATCTGTATCACGAAGCAGCACACCAACGACAAGCAAGACACGAGAAGCAATAGAATTTCGTATAGAAAAAAGTATTGCTTCTCGTGTCTTGCTTGTCGTTGGTGTGCTGCTTCGTGATACAGATTAATGCCCTTAATTAGCGTGGAATTTGACTTTCAACAATATTGTTCAAATAACACATTAAACATGAAAGAATTAACTTTTACAGCAATCTTATTCACAGTCATCTTTTCGATGATATAGTGATATATATAGAACATTTAAAGTACCATTGATAAAGAACTGAGTGACAACGGTGAAACAACAGTGAGAAAAATGACAAATCACAACAAAACAAATTTAACAGGAAGTGGGCGGGGGCTGGGAAGGCAAAAAAACTAAGTAGATTACTATAAGGAATATTTTATACAAACCAAAATGTTTGTAATTACTCTAGACACACAACTGCATTCTGAGATAAATGGGGGACGTTCAAACTATATAGAGAATTTTAACACAAAACTAAGTTTTATTAATAGTCTGGTATGAAAAAATAGATTTTTAGCCATAACTTTTGATTGGAAAGAGATATTGGGGTAATTTTTTCACAGAAATTATTTTTGAGACTTGAATTTTTTGTAAAAAATATAAAAAACAACATTTTGGAAAAAATAAATTTCGCGAAAAAAATCAAAGGGGGTTTGTTGTTTTGATGACAAAAACAGTAAAATAATTTTTGCGCTTAGCTGGAAGAATTTTTGCAAATAAATGCTATGTCATATGAAAGGTAGTCAGATTTGCTGTTTTTAATTGAATTCATTTTTACAACAACAACAATTTTTGAGTAATTTCTTGAGTAAAAAGTCAATATTTTGGACCTTTTTTGGCATACTCATAAAACATATATACACTCACTTAACGGTACAGTTCAACTTATTTTTGTGAAGTGATTTTATTGAATTTTTGAACAAAAAAATTTGAATGAAATATATTAATGGACAGCGGAGATATTTGCATCGAAAGACCAAACTTTGATTTTCATGTCGTTTTTTTCTCATTCTTAGGTAACGATGTTTTATGAAAAAGTCGTTGTACTGAAACTTTCTCCAATTTTGAAGATATGTGAGTGTTTTTGATGTCAAAATAACAAACAATTTTTAAAATTAAATATACAAAAATCTTCGATGGTAAAAAGTTTTATAATAACAAAATTACCGTTAGTCGAAAAATTTCAGAGGGGGCGTGGCAAAAATTAAGTATGTAATATTTTAAGTTGGGATAAGTTTAATATGTGTACCTAGTTTGAGCAAAATCAGTTGAGCCGTTTAGATTTGCATAAAGGCCAAACAAACAAACAAACAAACAGAAAATGAGTTTTATTACTATAGATATATTTTTTATATATAAAGACGGCGCTGAAGTTGGTGTGCTTGAAAAAAGTCAAAATCGGGAAACCCATAGCTCGGCTCCAGATCGTCTGAAAACAGAAAACAAAGTGCATTAAAAACAACACCTTTGAGCGCACATCTTTTACCAAAATGGACTGAAAACATAGAAAATTAAGAAAATTATGAAGCGTGAAAAAATCGAAAATTAACGTTATTTTTGACCATTTTGTTGCGTGCTTATTTTGGTAAAAGATGTGTAGAATTACAATATAAACAGATATAAAGAAAAAGTTAAACCGGTCGATTAGTTTGCTTGCAGTAGTGTGGCCCGTTTTAAAAAATATGTTTCGAGATAGGTTACTCAGGCACACCGTGTTTAAAGCGCTGTAGAATCTGTATTATAAGCGAGATTGATTTGCATTTTTTTATATATTTTTGAATAGTTGTACAACAATATTCAATTAATCGATTTGCAAAAAATTCTGTGCCTAAAACCTCCCTTAAGGCTGGAGCTGCTGATAGGGGAAGCAGAGTTTATATACAATATAGATATAAACCTGTCAAATGAATTAAGGGCCCATTAAAGTTTTTCGGTGACCAAAAACCATTTGTTTTTACATTTTCTAAATGTATAACATTGTTAAAATATTCTTAGAAAGTTTTAAGTCATTTGAAAAGAAATTACTGTAGTTATAAGCACAAACGTCTGAAGAAACCTATACTGTACCTTACTACTTCTAAGACTTTACACGCGTTTTTCTCAAAAAGTGCTGCTTGAATCTGGTGAACAGCATTACTCGAAAATTAAATTTTATGCACTTGTTGCATGGTACTTTTAATCGTTCGATTTTTATTTCAAAGAAATAATTTTTTTTATAACCTTTTGTCAAAAATTGTTGTTTCAAGTACCATTTTAGTAAAAATCAAAATTTTCCAAAAATCTTCAAAGGCTTCAACAGAACCGAAATAATTTTTTTTTCTGATGAACAAGCTCTGAAAAATCGTGTCCGCCACACATTTCAGGTGCTTCACTAAACTACTGATTCCTAATATAATTATTTATTTTATAGCCAAAAATTCCAAAAAATTTTCTGAAAAAGTTCTATAATTATAATGTTGAAAAAAATTAGCTAAAACAAACAGTCGCTTAAAAAATTTTTTTAATACAGGCTCTTCAATCAGCCCTAATCAATGGGCCCTTAAGGAAGTGAATTAGGTATATTTGCCACTATTGCCGGATTTCACAAGATTTACTGAATTTTTAGCCGTTTAGTAGAACATTTGGGGGAAAGAAATTTTTGGGGCAAAACTTTCGTACATTTTAATTTATAGTTAGTAGATTTGGGATATGTTTATTGGATTAAAAAAAAAAAGTATAGCAGTATCAGCTGTGAACTGTATTCTGGGGCCCTATTCTGTAACTGTAAGTTATAAAGTGTACACGGGCTGTCAAAAAAACTCACTGGTTTTCAGTCGGTGAGATCAGTCAGGTGTACACTTTAAAAATAAGAGTTAGAGAATAGGGCCCCTGTTGTGCTTTATTTTGCATTCTATCGTTGTTTGACCAACAATTTGATCAGCAACTTGATGTTGTGAACATTGCTTATACGAAGCAGCTTTCGTCACCATCGAGATCTTCTGCAAGCATATTTATTATTTGTCGCATGCTGTCTTTGCTGAATCTGTATTTATTCCGAAAATCTTCGTCGTTGTTTGTTCGAAGAAGGCGGTCTTGCTCTATACATCTTTCTGCGCTTCGGATTCAAAATATTAATCACGCCCATTGTTTTTCAATTTTTGTTTACTTGTCACATCACTCTTTTTGGTTTTATAATACCGAACATTACTTCTCAAAACAAGCTCTCTGGCGAAAAACGTCAGCTGATGAAGTGTTGATTACTGTTTTTCCATACTGCTTAAAATGCTCTTAAAATATGTTTATGCATAGACAGCATTTTAAAGGATAATTTGTGTTCTAATTAAAACAGTAAGAAATTAATTTTTGGTCTAGCAAAATATAGCATTATTCTTTTATACCTGCATGGTAATTGTAGTCTTTTCATTCAGAAAACTAAAAATGCAAATACAAGCAATAAAGAAAGTAAAAGTATAAAGTAATGAATAGGCAAACATAAAACATATACATGTTACAAATATGTGTAGATGCGTAACAAATTAGAAAACACACTGTGAGAATAAAAAATTGCTTTGCCCGATTTTTATGCATGTGCTAAGTATAGGGTTTGTTCAATATCGACAAAATATTGCACATGCTTTGCCGCATTCTTGGTTTTCTGCACTGTCTATGCCAATGCACCTCCTTTTCTGCCTTACTATTGCCTTCCTGATTATGCATCCTTGCTTTCACAGAGCGCCAATTAACATTTAAACATCTGCTTTAGTCCAAATAACAATAAAATAATTTAAAAAATCATCAAAATCTTCTTAATTATCATATAATACTTAGCATCCTCATTTTTACTATTGCAGCATTCAATTTTATGTTGCACTTGCTGCTGACATTTCCTCATCAAATAAGCATGGCTGCACCTCTTAACGTGTTGGACTTTTGCAACGTTGCTTGACTTTTCTTCATAGAACGCAATGCTTTAAATACTGCAGCAGTAATTGTGCATTATTGAGAAATTGAACAAACCCATAATTAGTTAGTTAGTTTATAGTAGGCCCATGTGCACCGCGACCCATAGGATCTATTGTGCATGCCCTTAATTAACACTCCAGATTCATGCTTTTTATATATTTTAGCACCCATAGTCAAGTAGTATGTTTTCCGCAAACTAATAGCGTCTTTATGTAGAACAAATGATGCGTATATTTGACAAACACTTTGTTCAAAAGCTGTAAATAAAATAACAAAAAATTTTAAATTTATTTATAAAAAAATTTAAGTTTTTATTTTTTTATTTTTTGTGGAAAACTTTGCATATTTTTCAGATTTAGGGAAAAGTAGCTCCCTGTCTGGGAACAGTGATATTTGCAATGTTTTGGATTGATTTGAAGTGAATAGACGTCCGAGAGCACATCCACGTACGTCAGTTTAGTTACATTTTTCTTTTGTTACGACGACCATTTAATCTATAAGCCAACTCTTAGTTATCTTCCACATAGATGATGTCATTTGTCCTAATATCTCCAGACTGGCGCAAGCCCAAATGAGTACCAAGTACTGGACTGGCATATTGGGCCCATTTGCGGTACCTGTGTAAAAAATTATGCATAACGTAAACAAGTTTGAGGAACGATTTGCGTATTTTACTTATTAAGAGTTTTCAATGGTTGTCCATCTGAGTCGCGTTCACCGGTAAAGGGGTTTATATTCGGTAAAATACATCTTGTACATGGAGACACATTTCTGAACACAGACTGCTCGCCAATTTTTATCCAACCCCATTTGTCCTCGGCATATGGAGCATCAACATCCATCTTCAAGTGAAAGTTTCCACGGAACTGCAGTGGGTTCACAGGAGCGATCAATCGTGTGTTCAAATCGGCAATAGATGATAGGTTCATGAGCATGTAACTAGTGGCATCATTCAAAGTTCCCTATATGGATCAAAGTAAGTAGATGTTAATATTCTACATATAATTTTACAAAAGCCATACCGTGTCCTGACGAGTAATGTGTGGTTCTTTAGTCATGCGTAGATTGATCGATCTAACGGGACCTGGGTAGGGGTAGTAGACGAAGCGGAGTCCAGAATCCTTTTCTAAAATCACTTTGGAAAACCAAGTGTCGTATTTTTCTCCGCATAACATAACATCTATGTCTGTGCCCCAAACTGATGTGCGCACATCCTCGCCGGGCGCCTCGTCGACCAACGAATTAAAGTCTAGCTCTAGAGCTGAGCTCATTCCAGGAGCTGTTATCAATATTTTCGAGGAATTTATTATTTGCGGTTGGATCAGTACCATTTCCGGGTAACTGCGTGCCGTTATCATTTTATTGTCTTCATCGATCAGCATTAAGCACCTGTCTTTAAAGCTCTCTATGCGCAAGCCAAGAACATCGCAGGCCACTACAGTTTCTGGATTCAGCTTAAGCGGGGCGCAGGACTTGATTAGAAAAATGTTGATCTGTGCGAGAGTGCCCACACGACGCCACTTTTGCGGCATTATATCTTGCTTCCATACTTTATATAACCAGTAAGACACACTTGATATCACAGTCACGACCAGTCCTACGCCCACACTATAGAAAAATTTCGTTGAAGATACTGAAGAGCCTGCTCATGTTAGGTTAAAAATTAGGAAAATAAAATCATGAACCAAGAAATAAAGATCATGTAACATTCGACTCGCGTCGTTTCATCACCGAGGTCGTGAAGTGCGACTAGCCAACGGTAATTGTGTTTGTAATGCGGCTGACACAATTAAAGTACAGTTTTAAATAAAATCAAAAAGATTTTGTAATTTGCGATGGCGTAATAAATCTACGATTTGGCCAAATAATTTCCTCTTCAGTGAGGATTCTTCTTGAGCTAGGGAAGCCTAGTTTTCGGAGTAACTTAAATAAAAAAAAAGATCATGTAAACAAAAGAGCCGCCATATTGTAAACAAAAACTGCTGATAGGTCATCGATCACAAAATCTTTTGTTTACGTTTAGTGATTGGATGTTGAAAGTTATTTTTTAAAGTTTTAAGAAATTATCCGAGAACTATAAAGTGTTTTAATATTAAAATGAAGTGAAAAACAAATACGTTGGTTTCTACCGTTTCCTCAAGGAAGAAATTGCTTGTATTCAATGGGTGACTTTTTGTCGGCAAAATATCGACACTGCAACGCCAAGAATCTGTGGAGATCATTTTCTGCCGGAAGACTTCGAAAAAAGGCTCCAAGTTGAAATGGGTAAATACTTCTACGACATTTCCACGTAAATCTTTTTTAAAAAATGCTACGATAGATTTTGGCAAAGCTATGCGCTTAAAGCCGGGCGCTGTCCCAACGGTTATAACCAAGAAGATGCTGCCAGCAAATGCAGAACGAGTCAGCGAATTTTAAAGCGCGAAAACAAAAAATCTTTAGTGCTCTGCGCGCAGAAGAGATTTTTCTTTTAGAGGACATACAAAAAAAAAACATGAATGCTTCTATTGCTAACTGCTCTAAGAGCAGTTGCTTTAAGCGAAAATAAGGCAGCTAGAGTCGCAAGTGTAAGTAAACTTTTTTAATTTTTTCTTGGAGTGAAGAGCGGTTTGGAAAACCTCGCGGGATACATCTGCCACAAATTGCACAAAGACGTTCCGATCATAAGACTGAAAGAAGAAGCGGTAGCATCACTTGGTTGGGTAGATCATTTAAGCGACGGCGGCTTGTCGAAGCCCACGGAAGAACTCATGACGCATATGAGGGCGTTGGGAAAAGTGTTCAACAACGTAAATGGTGACGGGCTGCTAAGAAGCAAAAATTATTTGCGGACGCACATTACAAGTGCAGAGCATCTTATGTGTGACAACAAAATTGTGTTTCCCCGCACGATGTTTTTCAAAATAAGATTATTAAATAAAGAAATCATGAACAATTCGATTCAGAGAAAAAAAAATTTAACAAAACAATTCAATAATAAAAACAAAGTGAACATGCAATTTTGTATTCTATTTTTTTGCAAAAATATAAACAAACAAGGTATTCAAATATTTTTTCGCGAATTAAACTTATTAATTTAATAATTTTTCACTTTTTTCCGAGTTTTCACATGTTTTGCATGCAAAACGTATGCAAGTTGACAGTATAATAGCTTGCTTATGACCGATGACGTTGCACGAAAAAATACTTTTTCTCGCACTGCTGATTACTTGATCTTTTCTTTTTGGTTCATGAATAAAATCAGCAATTAACGTTGGAAAGCTAACCAAAGTCTTATCGACGAACACTGCTCTCTTTTCTCATTTTTATGTACAATTTACATGTACATTTTCCTTATATAAAACTAAAGATTGCAGAATTTTATAAAACAAATCATAGATTTCAGTTTTTTAAAAACTAAGAAATTTTATCAGTGATTAAATGATTTCTTATATTTTACTAATTTTTTTATTAATGTAGTCTTCGTCGTACGTTAGCTTTAGTGTTTGTAAAATAAAGTTAGCTTTCCAGGGCTTAGATACTATCGGATTGCTTGCTCCACCTACTAGACATTTTTTTTTGTATATGTATTTTTATTATATGAATATTTTTAAACGCGAGTGCTAATAACAAATCAAAGATATCGGAGCAAACAACCAATGCACTTTGCTGTCGCCAATACACTAAAGGTGTTGTTACGGTGGTCGTACTATGATCCCTGGTCATGACAATTTTTACTCTCTTTTTTCGTTTGATGAGCTGTGTGACCATGATAGAATAACCAGTTAGATGCAATTCGGAGAGGAAAAAACGAGAAAGCAAAACATTGGCGTAACTATAATGTCACTATTGACAATTAATATTTATTATTTCAGCCATAGGGATGTATAATTTACTTGTAACCGTATAAATCAATTGAGTACCCAGATTTTATGTATGAACATGTACAAAAACTAAACAAAAATCTTAAAAGTTTTATAAACTTAGCCGTGTTTTAAGATATAATACATAATTAATTGTAGCTGGGCCTTAAATGAACCAAATGAAAGTGTACTTTTAATATAATTTTCATTCGACTACTTATTTCGATTGTGTAGTAACCAATTTATTTGTGTAGCTATGTACGGCTGATTTAAACTATCAAAATATACTTTGACAAGTGAAATTGCTGTTGGAAAACAACAAATTTATCGTGCTGGAACGGAAGCTAACAATTGACGAACTGTTTTCCAATTATCGCGACGGGAAGAAGTTATAGGCAGTCCAGAAAATCAATTGTTAAAACTGAATAAATAAGTAAGTAAAAATTGATAACATTTTCAAAACAGCTCATTTTGACGTTATAATTATGCCTTTGTTGTTGTTTTGTTGTCGGAGAGAGCGTATTTCTAGTGCATATACCTGGTTATTCTGCCATGGATAGAACTACCGGTAGCATGATAGAATTACCAGGTAGTATTAATCGCTACTTATACTCGTTACTATGGGCATATAGTGTTAAATAAAAGTATTGCAATCACACCAAGAAGTAAAAGAGGATTTTTTGGTCTTTACTTTTGTTATCTCTACATATACATATTAAGTAAGTAATATTTCTGCTGCTAGTTACTTCTGTTAAACTCTATGCCATAGACTACATTTAGTTTTGAAAAGTTTATAATACAGGTGTCCATATTTTTATCAAATTTTTTAATTCATTTATTAATCAGTCAAACGTATTATATCATTAAAACGTTATATAATTTTCTTCATATTGTTTTTCTTATGCAGAAACCTAATTTTTATTTATCAATGTTTATCACTTGGCTTATATCAAGTTCAAAGACAAGATAAATAATTCTTTGTCGTTTTCTGATTTCAAATAATACAAGAAGCAACATTGTTTGCACCTAAATGAGTGTGAGTTTTTTTGAGTTGCTGTCGCTAAGCGAGAAGAAAAAAATTTGACCAGTCGACATGGTAGAAGACCTTCTACCATGACCAGTCGATGAGTAAACAAAAGCAAAAGTAATAAATATTGGGCGCATTCAGCGCAGACAGCAGCTGGCAACTGTTGTGTAAAAATTCGCTGAATAGTATTATTTTGCCAGCGCTCACTAAAACTGATCAGGTAGCGGACGCCATTGAGTTTGCGCCAACACAACTATTGAGTTAACTGTCAGATGCTGCTACTGACGCTATTAATTTAATAAACATACATAGAAAGAACGCAGCAAATTTTAGTGAGAAACCTTTGCATTTGAACTATTTACATACAAAATTAAATATAATTTCTGACGTTTAGAGTAGCAATGCATCCAGAGAAAAAGTCGCTCACTAAGGTAGCGCTTCCATTACAGTCTACAACAGTTGCCTGCGCTGAATGCGCCCATATTGGCATATTTTGTTGTAGTTATATTTTGGTTGCTACTGCATAGAAAGATTTCTATATATGTACATATATGTAATTAGTCGAATGGAAAGACGGAATACTGTTATACAAAAGTTTTTCTTAATAAAAAATTTATGTTTGTTGTTCTTCAGGCTCTAGGTCTCAAAATTTATAAAAAACTTTTTTGTTTTGTTTTTATAAATTGTTAAATGTTGTAAAAAAAAGTGTTACTGTTTTTGTGTTAATTTTCCAGATTTTTTCTGAAGACGGACATCAATGGTGTCTGAAATATTGAAAAAAAAAACAAGTCATAAAAACAAAAAAAAAAGTTTTTTATAAATATTGAGACCCTGAGAGAGCCTGAAGAACAAAAAACATTTTTAAAAAAAATTAAGGCCGAATAACAAAAAACAGCTTACATATGTTTTTCTTAATATTTAATCAAAGAAGTAATAAGATCAACGCTTGAAGTAAGTTTGCTTAAAAAAGTGTTATGCATTTAGTTTTTAACCTTTACCCTGTAACCGTGGGGTCACTCGTAGCCAGGTGATTTCTTGTTAGGTGTATATTTCGTGAACGCGAAGCGCTAGCGACATTTACGTCGCACGAAAAAAACTTGGGTTGCGGCGCTCACAGCTGGCTTTGGTTCCATCAGTTTAAGTTTGGTCGTTGCTAAGTAAGAAGCGTTTGAATTTTGAAAAAGACACACGTGACTCCACTTGTCTGAGTGAACAATGATCTGTGAAATAGCTAGTAAGAATTCTAAGGTCAGCTTTGGATAGCTGGTGAAAATTTTTGGATTTAGCTTTACTGGGTGCTAAAAATTTGTTAGCTTGCCTCAGTCTATTAGGCAGGACTCTAGCAGTGATTTTACTAGGTAAAACTAAGGCAAGACACGAGTGATCCCACGTTACAGCGAACGTAACAAAACAATTTCGTTACAGGGTAAAGGTTAATTTAATTTTTTTTTTAAATGAGCTATCAAACATTAAAATAGGATTAAAAGTGCTAGAGTTCTGATATTTTACTTTTAAAAAAATGTCATTTTCTAACAAAAAATCGCAAAAATCCAAATTTAAAAAATGTCTAAAAAATGTTGAAATATTTTCTGAACCAACATATATTTCAAACTAGTAAACCCGTGTGGTATTAAAACGCCAAAATCGAACATACCTAGATTTTATTTTAAGCTATTAAATAGATTTTCAACTGATCAAAATTGAAATGAAATTAATGTTGGCCTTTTTTCAATATACACGGTATTGCACGCTCAGCGACGATATTATGTTAGCATATTTAATTTAATACCCAAATTTTTTTTAAATATACAGGAGTAAGAATATTTCTTGATTGCCAATTGAAAAATGCTTGAAAAAATATGTTCAAAAGTTTTCCGACCAACAGTTTAGAAATATTTTTTCAACTGTATGAAATCATTCCAGTATCACTTTGATATTGAATACATCAATTCATAGGTTTAGCTGTGAATTTATAAAAGATTATTCGTCAGTATAACAGTTTCATAAATAGCTACTAGCCGATAGATGGCGCTAAATACCTCACATTTTTTTAGGCAATTCAAACAACATGTTCCCCGAGCAGTCGCCATCTTAGGTATCAAAAAATTGTATGCTACTTTGGTTGAGCTGCTTATGCTCTTTTTATTTTGACAGCTAAAAAAACATGGCTACAAATTGTTAATTGTTGCTGAAGTTGTGCTGTGAAGTGAAAATAGATAATTATTAGTTATTAGAAGATTATTTTATCATTTTTCAATAAAGCTGTTAGTTAAGGATTTCTTGTGTGAAACGAATGCACAATGGCCGCATTCAGCGCAGACAGCTGTTGTGAACTGTAATGGTAGCGCTACCTTAGTTTACGATGTTTTTCTCTGAATGTGTTGCTACTATACACGTCAGAAGTTAAAATTTATTTAATTTTTATGTAAATTTAATTCAATTGCAAAGATTTCTCACTTAAATTTGCTGCGTTCTTTCTGCGTTCATTAATTTAACAGCGTTAGTAACAGCTTCTGACAGTTAAGCAAACAGTTGTGTTCATGTAGCATAGAATTTGTTCGCTCGATTAAAAGGCGTTCGCTACTTTATCAGTTTTAGTTAGCGCTATCAAATTTGTACCATTCAGCGAATTTTTACACAACAGTTGCCAACTGTTGTCTGCGCTGAATGCGGCCAATAGTATAAACAAAATTTAGATGTTAAAAAAAAACAACGAACAGCTGTTTGCCGTTTGACGTTTTGCAAAAAAACCCATTCAGCAGAAAGTATCACTTTATGCTACTTCGCTACCTAAGCACTTTTTCGGCAGGAATGCGGCCATTGATAGCTAGCTTTCGACGCGAGCAAACAACAATGTCATGTACATAATTCCTCGAATTACAACACACACGGCAATATAGAAATTGTTGTAAGTGAGCTATAAGAGCTTTGGAATCTACAACTCTGGTATAAATAACGGCTTGCTTGAAATATCCATTACTTCTAGTAGGGTAGTGTGACAAATTTAAACCACCTATCTTTTGTTTTTTTTTACTAGTCTTAAAATACATGACATTCATACTAAAATTTTACTCATTAATAGTCACTGCCTTTAATCTCTCTTAACATCGCCTAAATTCCCAAATATATCGGATCGACTTTTGGCGAGGTAAATAATTATTATTAATATGTTTTATTGGCTTAAAAAGTTTTAAAACATATCGAAAATGATATAAAAAGTAATAATCATTTTTGTTTTCTCAAGTGCTCAAGCGTTTCCTCAACGGTATTATCATCTATCAAAAGTTTTTGAAGTGGCTACAACTGTTGGGTGGGACACGCTATCTGTTATGTTTTTTTTAATATTTTTTATTCCGATTAGATAGGTTGGCAAAGTGTACAGTTTTCACTTAATTTCTAAAAAAATATAACCTTTTGGTTATGAAAACACAATGAGAACTTTCATTGTTGTATCAGTTGTTGGTGCTGGCATAGGATCAGCTTTAATTTTTACCTTGTTGTTACGCTGGAGCTTAAAGAAAAGGCAGTCTTTGGTTCCAAAACAAAATAAATGGATTTGCATAGGAAAGCTCAAACAAGTAACAATGTTTCCAGTAAGGTCTTGTCACGGCTTGGAACTTGATATTGTCGAATGTGACGTGTATGGCATAAAGTGGAAGGGTTTCCGCGATAGGCGTCTTATACTTTTGGGCGATAGAGGCGAAATCTGTTTGGCCGGCGCTTATCCCCAAATGCTAAGCATTCGATCTGAAATTACAACTGAAGGTCTTCTACGAATGAGTGCTACTGGGTCAATTTCCATCACTCTTAATATAAATCAGTTGAGCAATTCTAAGAAGGCCAAAATATTTAAAAAACAATTGAAAGGATACAGCTTGCAACTGATCGAGGGTGATGCTGAACATCATAGGTGGTTTTCACAAGCTGTGTTTGGGCAGGAAACTGGGCTACGTCTATTTATATCCATCGATTCTTCTTTTCCCCAGATAAAAACAGTAAGTTTGTTTGAAAATATGTACATATATATAATAATGACTTAAGAAAAATTTGAATTGCTAAACTTTGCCAACAACTTTTACTGTATTAATTTTACTTAAGGACATAATGCCATTCATGGTTATCCACGATAGATCTGTCAGTGATTTAAATGAACGTCTCTTCAACGGGAATCGAGTTCACCACCAACAATTTCGAGATAATTTTCTGATTGAGACTGAAGAGCCGATACAGGCTTTTGATGAAGACAATTGGATGTGGCTTAGGATTGGAGAGGATTCTGGTTACTCTACGATATTACGCTATAACTCGCCTTGTCTGCGTTGCATCTTACCGAATATTGATATCTTTACTTGTGCAAGAAATGAAGATTTCGAGCCATTAGCGACATTAAAGAAGTGAGTGCATAGAGATAATCTTATTATCTCTCATTTAATATTTTAATAACGGTTGTTTTTTTTTTACATGCAGGTTTCGTTTACGAAGCAGTGCTATTGAACCAGAAATGGGGATTTATTTTGATCTGTTTAAGGCTGGAGTTGCTGAAAGGGGAGACCGTGTTTATGTACAGTATAAAAATTAAAGTGTGAAATGAATTTGGAAAGTTAATTAAATTAAGATGGTAAATTTGAATTGATTTGAAGTAAAAAGACGTCCTTGAAGACAGACTATTTTATTTTTAGCGTATGGCAGTTAAATTTTATTTTCTCTTTTCTAACGATTTTATACACTAGCGCTTATTTAATAATAAAAATATGAATATTGCACTGCAGCAGCAGAGTTTGTGTTATGTACAGCGTTGCAAGATTTTTTAAAAAAATTTGTAAATTAAAAAACAAACTGTGTTTTCAACAAAATACTGTAATCAAAACAAACAAAGCAACTTGAATTTTATTGGTCTTTATTTTTTTTAAATTTATTTAAAACATAAACATAAAACATAAACATAGACAATAACATAAGTAGTGTAAAAAAACTTTTTATAGCATTTGTACTTTTACATAGCAATTGTTCACATTTAGTTTTTTCTTTTTGAAATTTGATTCAATAATTTTCGTAAATTGTTCAATTTGTTTGTACATTTTGGTTGATACATCAAATTTAATACAATTTGATGCATTCTTTTAGGAGTTCTTTTGTTCTGAAAATACCACAAAGTGTGGGAATTTGTAACTTTTTTCTAAGTTTTCTTTTATTTACATTAATTACTAAAAAAAATTCCTTTTACGTTTGCTCTGTAATCTGTAGCTTGGTTCTGTAACTATTGCTAAAAATTGTAACTTTTTCTGACGTCACAGTGTTTCATTCAAAAATACTCACTTTCTGTAGCTGATAAGCGAGTAAATAGTGGTCCATAATGAAAAATATACGCAAGCGAAAGGGAATTTATGAAATTGCAAGAAGTGACAGACAACTTTGTGTGAAATTTGATGAGGTTCCTCTATAAACAATAAATAAAAAACATATATAAATATTTTAAGTGCTTTATTCATGAAGTATTCATAAGTATACGTTTATATTATTTATGCTGACAATTACTTAAAGATAAATAAATATAAATAAATTGGCCATTTCAGCCCTAGAAAGGACTTTAACCGAGCGTCTATTGTCAATTGTGTTGAGCGTGTTAGTAAATGTTTGAACACAAATGATCGAGAACTGAACCTACAAGTTTAATGCCGACTTTGAACGGCTTATGTTCTCAAGAAGCTTTACACGGCAGCTTTTACTCTCTGAGGTTTGCCATTGTCTGCAGAGAGGTGGCTATCGAACAGAAAAATTCATTTAAATGAAAAAACAGTCTGTCTTAGTTGGCAATTGAACTCGGGCTACCACGGTTCTTTAGCTTAGGGGCACGCACTCTACCCACTAGGTTACTTGTTTTGATGTTAAACAAACACTTAGTGATGTTGATATTAAAAACACAAACCTTATCCACAAATTGCAATCCGAGTATTATTTAAATGCGGTTGCTTAATGCAATGATACATATATTATAAATAATAAGTTTAATATATGAAATATTAAATTAGTTTATGTATTCAATAATTTTGTTATAAATAATGTTGTACATATAATATTGTGCTAATAATATATTTATAATCTACATGAAAAAATTTAAGTTGATACCTTGTACCCAGTATAAGTATTTGTTACGTGGATACATTTATTTTTAAAACTTTATTGAATATTATTGTTGCATAAGCAAGCAAAAATTTTTCTTACCAAGTTAGGATTCAGTGAGAAATGCAAACGATTCGAGTCGCATATTTTAGTTTACAGAAACACTTAGTCTATCGAGTTCCATTGAAGGTATAATTGAAATAAGCGAGACGAGTCACCGATTTTGCTTATTTTATTACAGAGACAGTGCAAGTGAGAATGACATCACAATGACGTCAAAGTGAGAAAATCTGGTGAGAACTACAGGGAGAAAAGTTACAGAACCGAGCTACTGAAATGAATAAAGCAGCAGAAATCATTTTTCCCAAAAGAGAAAATGCTTCACTACCATAGCTTCTTTATATTTGAAAAACGATTCACCAAAAAACTCAATATTAATGGCAACACTTAAATGTAAATCGTTAAAATTCCTTTGACGTTATTCGCGCCATTCATCATCAACTTCGTGCAATTCATCAATGTTTATAGCATTTGTCAAATGTTGACTGAATTGCGACATAGATGGTTGATAAGTATTTAAAACTTTAGTTGGAGACAGAAGTTTCACATCTTTTAAAAATTAATTTTTAAATTAAAATTAAATTACCAATTTATTACATAGCTCAACATAAAATTTTACGCAATGTTCTCTGAATTCGATTTTCTCCGATTGTGGTCTTTTCAAATCTATGAGTTGAAGTCAATGCTATAGACATTTCACTACCTAAATAAATGTCTTTCAGAGATTTAAGATTGTCAACATTTTTAGTATAAATTTTTTAAATTCGTTACGTTAAAAATCACATCTTTTATATAAAAATCACATATTTTCTGTACAATTGCACTGTTGAGCAAATAAATTTGCGAAAATATTATCTATGCTAGTATTCACCGGCGGACGTTGTCATGCCACACACCGCATTGCTGCCCTCACCAAATTTTCATGTTAATCGGAAAAAAATGTTCCGAAAGTAGCCACATGGAGTTAATTAAAAAATTTAAGACTAATTCGACCAAAATATTGATTACGTAAAATTTTCGACCGTCCGGAATATAGAATTTTTGTTGGTTTGTGGGCGGTAAAAGATGGTATGGAAAATATCAACGTTTTTTTTCTAAAAAAAGGGGCGTAACATAGTGCGACCAAGCCAATTTTTAATACAGTTGCCGAAAGCAACCATACAAACCAAATTAAAAATTTTTAGTTTTATGCGACCAAACCTGTGGTAAATTTGAATTTATTTGAATTTATTGAAAAATAACATTAGCATACAAGAAAAACCTCTTTTAAATGCAACGATTAAGAAATTCTAAATAAAAATTATAAGTAACATTTGGCATAACAACAGCTTAAGAAGAAAAAATAGTAATAAAATTTTATGCATATGATTATGTGGCTAAAGATGAAAATGATTTTTATTTAAACGTAACCCGACGTCTCGACAGGCAATAATCCATTGCTTACCATCGAGACGCCCCGTAAAGTATCCGTAAAACAAGAAAAATAAATAAAAGGGATTGAATAAGGGAATTGAAAAAAGAGAGAAAGATAAGAAAGAGTCAAGGAAAAGAATGCAAGAACTAATTGCTTAAAGATTGTATTGTTGTTAACGCGTTTTAAGTTATTGTTAGGGAATTCCAAAGACTTATTGCGTTAATGAAAAACAGCCGACTAGATTCATTGTTTTTGAACTGGGGAACTAGGAAGAACACATTTCTGATGGATCTGCAGAATTGAAGTTTTTCAAACTAGTAATTAGGACTTTTCGAAGTAATAAGTCTGTGCAGAAAAATGCAGTTTCTTGCCTTAAGAAAATTTATGATATAGCAACCAAGTATGCGATTACTGTATGCTGATATATGATCAAACCTACTTACACCGTCAACATATCGAGCTGCATTGTTATATGCCACTAATAGTTTATGTGATGAACTTGAGTTTAGCTTGATAAATACTACTTCGGAATAAAGCACGATTAATTGTATGACCAATTTTCGCCTTGTTTCATTGGGAAAAAAAGAAGAAGTTTTTCTCAAATTTCTTAAGGAATAATAAATTTTGCTAACGCTATTAATATGGTCTTCACACGTGAGCGAAGAATTCATAACAAATCCTAACTTAACGACTTTGTAAAGAAATCCAAGTTTTGTTCCACTAAGAAAGATAGGAGACAGATCATTAAACGGGTTTCTTGATTTCACATCTGGTAGAACATACGATTTATTAGGATTCAACCTCAGTTTATTTTCTGTTTCCTATCTGCTTATTTCAGTCAAGTCTTCATTTACTCTAGCACATAGATCCTCGATAAGACATGTTGGTCGAGAGAGATAGAGTTGCAGATCATCTGCATATGCGTGCATTGTAACATTATTACATACTAAAAAATTGTCATTAAGAAACATTGTGAACATAAGCGGCCCAAGGACAGAGCCTTGAGGTACTCCGCTACAAATAGATCGGAATCCCGAGTATCTGCTTCCTACCTTAACCCTTTGAGTCCTTCCGTTTAAATAGCTTTTCAGGCTTTTCAGGAGTTGAACAGCAGTATCTGAGAAGTTGAAGTATATATTTAACTTTTTTATAAAGCAAAGGGTGGCTTATACTGTCGAAGGTTTTCGAGAAATCTAATAGACTGACTAAAGTGATATGACCCTTATCATAATATGTTCTGATGTCATCTAAAACTTTCACAACAGCAGTGGAAAAACTGTGTCCGGGGCGAAATCCCGACTGAAGGGGAGACAAAAGGTTATTTGCATTAAGATAGTAAGAAATCTGCTCAGCCATAAGAGATTCAAGTGCTTTTAAGAGTGACGAGAGAAGACTGATTGGGTGGAAATCGCTAGGTACAGCTGCCATATGTTTTTTGGCGATAGGTATTATCGTCGCAATCTTCCAAATTTATGGAAATTTAAAACTTGTTTGGCAGTGATTAAATATATGCACGAGGAGGCTAATAACATAAGGTAGAATAAGCTTGACAAACCTGATATCTATCCCGTCTTCGCCGATAGCATTTGATTTTATCGTTAAGATGCATCTCACAACATCCGACTCATTTATCGCAGTAAACTGAAATGTCTGAAAATAAAGCATGTTTTGGTGGATGACTTTTGTGTATGGGAGTTTTATGTGACATTCGGTTCCAAAGCTATTTGATATCATAAATTTGAATTGTATGGGTAGTGCACCGTTCCCTAATCCGACTTTGGCTCAATTTTGCGTGTTACAGCAAACATGTTCTGAAGGTTTGAGCTCAATTGGACGGTTAGTTTCGGAGTCTATAGAAAATACACATTTAATACCGTCTGAACTATGATGATATTTTTATTGATTAGTAGGTGGTTAAAAAAGGTGCGGCCCAGCAGTCAACATCATAGTTTTAGAGTATTAATAATTTTTAAAAAGTGGGCGTATGTTTAATGCGACCACGCCCATTTTTAGTATACTTACTGACAGTAAGCATAGGAACTAAATTACCAATACGACCATAACAGTCTGAAATAAAGCATTTTCATTGATTTGTGGACGGGAAAAGAGGGCGTGAAAACGAATTTTTAGTACAGTTGCCGACAGTAACCATTCAAATGAAAAAAGCAAGTTCTAGTTTTATACGACCAAAACACTCTGAAATATACAATTTTTATTGATTTGTGGGCGGTGAAAGAGGTGTGGCAAAAATAATTTTTTCCTGAACCATCTAGAGTTCTAAAATAATCTAGTGCCAAAATTTCAGTGTCATGAGCGATGAAGCTACCAACGAACACCATTTCATTTTTATTATATAGAAATATTACCTTTTGTGTATTTTGTATGAAATTCTTAGTAGGCCGGGCACTCGTCAGAAGCAAAAAAAAATCATGTGCATGCTTTGCTTTTGAGTAATATGATTTGTTTGCTTTTTCAAACTAAAAATAATAAGAAATGGATGAATCTAACGCACCAAATCAATTACAAATGGTCATTCTTGTGATTCGTCAGAGTTGGGCCGGGTCAGAATTTTAAAAATTGTATGTGACACTTGAGTAGAACAAATAATTTTTTTGGTGTTTAATCTGAGGTCAGATCTTAAAAAATTATATTTGACACTGTGGCCCCTAAAAATGTGTTTTTAGCTTCATATTCTTTGTGTATGTGCAGGCAGTATTAAGGGGTTGCTGATTTCATATCTGATGTTAAAATTTAACAAATTTTTTGGATCCTAAAAATGTGTTATTTTGTTTTATACTCTTTGTATATGTGCTAGCATTATTAAAGAATCGCTGATTTCGAATCTTACGTTAGAATTTTAAAAAGTGTTTTCGACACTAGGGTGGACCCTAAAAATGTGTTTTTTTGTTTGTTTACCGTGTAGTAGTAACAGGTTCAGAAACCACCTTCCTCGTTTATTCTGTCTATGTTCCCTCACGCCAGCTCTTTAATAAAGCCACAGGCGCAGAAGTCTTTTAAAGTGGGCAGCCGATAAGGTAGGCTTTAAAATAAAAAGAAAGACTTCTTTTAAGATTGAATCAAAATTACTGATTGATTCTTTTATTTAAAAATCCTTTCTTTTATACCTTCCTAAAACATAACTTAAAACTATAAATAATAAAAGGGATAATACAATAAATAACATAGTTAATTTGGTGTGCGCTTAAGTAAATAATTAACGTTAATTCAGAATATAGTGTTGGTAAACGTAGCTTAAAATTTAGTTTTGGTAGGTAATTAATTATATACATTACACCATTGCCCTTTAAGATAAAAATTTACATATATTTTTTTTTTTTTTTAAATAGGAAAAAAAAAGAAATGTTAATTCTTATATTGCAAGTTAACATATTCTGCTAAATTCAGTTTTCTTAATGCTAGTTAGTACTTTATACCTAATGAATAATTTATATATATATATATAAAGTATATATATATATATTTTTTTTTATATGTTATATTAATAATTATGATACACATTAATATATATAAATATTTACAGTTGATACATTATTTAATTCATTTAATTTATTTCTTTACAACTTAGGTTTTAATATTCAATTTTTTTAACATATTATTATGATATTCTTTTTCTTTTCCGTTTACATTAAGTTTAGAATTTACTCCATTTCTCAAAATTATTTTATAAGGACCTTTGTAAGGGCTTTGGTATTTTTTTCTATTTTCCGTTTTCACTAATACGTAATCTCCATTTTTTAAATCTGAATTCTGAGCATACTTTTCGGATTCTTTTAAACGTTTTTCTTTAGCTATTGAAATTAATTGTTTTGCTTTGGCAATTGATGTTTTTAATCTTAGTTTAAGTTCTGTGGCATAAGTGTCTGTATTGTAAGTTGGTTGGTTGTCTTTCAAAGTGTCGCTAGGTAAGTATGGTAGTTTACCAAAGACTAACTCGTATGGTGTATAATTTGTATCTATGTGAGGAGAGGTATTATAGGCAAAAGTATAGTAAGGTACCCATTTGTCCCATTCGTAATCATTGGTAAACGAAAGTAAGAATTCATCGAGAACACGGTGATTCCTTTCTATTGCTCCTAATGTTTGATGGTGGTATGGAGTGGAAAAAATTTGTTGTATGTGCAGTAATTTGCATACGTTACGCATCAACTCGTTTAAAATTCTGTTCCTCTATCGGATTTTAGAACCTTGAAACAACCATACTTAAGTATAAACTGTTCAACCAGGGTTAGAGCAATAGTTTCTGCATATTTTGATTCCATGGGATAAGCTACTACAAATTTTGAAAGTTCACACTGTATTGTTAATATATACCTATAATTATTCGACATTCTCAAAGGTCCTACAGTATCTATGGAAATTATTTAAAATGTTGTAGTTGGTGTATTAGTTATTGTTAGGGTTTCTTTAATATTTTTAGTTTGTTTATTTAATGCACATTGTTTACAGTCTGTAACAAACTGTTTGACCATTTTGCTCATATTTTTCCAAACGTAGCGCTGCTTTAACTTATTTATAGTTTTTCTTATGCCTAAATGACCCCCGCACGGTGAATCGTGAAATTCTTGAATAAGTTTGTATTTACTTATGTCACCCTTTATTCTTTTAGGCGGCTTGTAGACTAATATTTTTAGAGGGATACTATCTTTAATTCTCTCTTGAAATTCTTTATTAAATTCTTCTTTTGTTAAAACATTGAATATTTCATCATCCTCATTAAGAGCTAGTTCGTAAATTTTATACTTCTTTATAGTAAGTAATAACTTCTCCAAAATTGAATTTAGTTTCTCTTTTGGATAATCGTTATATTTAATTACGATCTCATTTTCTTTGTATTCAGCTAACACTTTCTTTATGTTCGTGTCGACAATAAATTTTAATTTTTTCATATTGTGTATATCCGTTAAGGAAGTACAATCCCAAATGTAAATCTGTTCAGGCTTCGTTTTAGTATTGCATTTACTCATACGGTTGGTTTCTTTGTTTTGCATACTTCTAGTCACTGTTAATGTTCGTTTCGTTTGGTCGTCGTCTGTAGTTGGAATCATTGATTTTAAAATGTCCGAATCTAGTTTTATTCGAGATAATGCATCAGCATTTGTGTTAATTTTACCTTTTTTATATATGATTTCAAAGTCGTAGTCTGTCAAGTCTAGTCTAATTCTTGTGAGTTTAGATGAAGGGTTTTTATGGGTGAATAGCGCTACCAAAGGTCGATGGTACTACTAAAAACTTTTTTCCATATAGATATGGACGAAAATGATTAATTGCCCAGTGTATAGCTAGCAATTCCTTCTCTATCACTGGCTTGTTTATTTCATGTTTGTTTAGGGATCGGCTAGCAAAAGATATGGGCAAGTATTTTCCTATTTCTCCTTGTGATAGTATTGCGCTGAGTGCATAATTAAATGCATCGGTAGTAAGCACGAACTCTTTCCCAAAATCCGGATATTGTAAAATTTGTGGTTGTAATATACGTTTTTTTAATTCTGTAAAGGCTGTTTGACATTGTTCAGTCCAGATGAATTTTGTGTTTTTTTTTAGTAGGTTATTAAGAGGTTTAGCTATCTCTGCAAAATTTTGTATGAACCGGCGATAATAATTACAAAAGGCTACAAATTGTCTTGTTTCATCCGCGTTGGTTGGAATCGGATATTTTTCTACAGCTTTACATTTGTTTGGGTCAGTTTTAACGCCTTTTTCCGTGATTAAGTGGCCTAGGTATATAACTTCGGGTTTTAAAAATACACATTTTTTTGGATTTAGTTTTAAGTTATATTTTCGAAGTCTATTGAATGTTTTGATTAAACTTTCGTTGTGATGTTGTAAAGAGCATCCAAATACAATGATATCGTCCACGTACAGAAATGCGTTAGAATCTAATCCTGATGAAGCTATTGTCAACATCCTTTGAAAGCTATTTGACGATATCTTTAATCCAAACGGAAGTCTTTTAAACTGGTAATGCCCATTTGGAGTTGAAAATGCTGTTAGTGGCCTGGAGGACTCTTCTAATTCGATCTGGTGGAATGAGCTAGTCATATCGAGGGTCGAGAAAAATTTTGCTCTTCCTAATTTATCTAAAATATCTTCTAACCTCGTCAGTGGAAATTTGTCGTTTACTAGTTTTTTGTTTAACTGCCTGTAGTCGACAACTAATCTCCATTTTTTTGTGTCAATTTGACTTTTTTTTGGTACTATCAAAAGCGGCGAATTGTAAGGGCTGACAGATGGTTCTATAATCGAGTTTTCTATTAAATTTTGTACCTGTTCATTTATCTCTTCTAATTGAGTTTGTGGCAGTCTTTAATTTTTTATGTACGTTGGACTATTATCTACAACTGAAAGTTTCTGTGTATAAAAATTATTAGCTGATAATGGTTCTTGTTCTAAGTGAAATATATCTTGAAAATCCTTGCAAATTTTTGTTATTGATTGTTTTGCGGGAACATCATTTGTTCCTACTTGTATAATTTGTTCAAGCTCTTGTTGCCTTTCTTCTGTGTTGTTAATATTTTTTATGCTATTGTGTATAATGTAAAAATCTTTAATAGGTTTGATATCTAATTTTAAGTTCTCTATAGTGACTTCTTTTGTCGAAGTGTTGAGTATATGAACATGTTTTATTAATTTTGATGGTACTAAAGTATTACCCAAGAAAATATCATCAGAAATTGACTTAGCGCATATTAAACTGTCTTCTTTGAGACTTAGGTTGATGGGATGAATTATTTCAGTTCTAGGAGGTATTGTTATTTTATCTAATCTTGTTTTCATTGGCAAAGTGTATTCTTCATCTTTTATAGATAATGAAAAAGTGAAAGTTTCATAGTTAATTTTAGTAAGGTATTTTTGTAAGAAATCTCTACCTAGGATACCATCTGTCAGTAAAGGGAATGTTGATTCTACAACATGAAATATATGAAAAGTAAATTCGTCGCTGGAGATTGATGATTGTTGTGCCAATGGTTGAAATATTAGCATTTGTTATTCCTGACAAGTTGCATGATTCGTTTAAATTTATGTATTCATTATTTATAGCTTTTTCTTTGCATAAGGATATGTCTGCTCCTGTATCTATAAGAAATGAGAGTTTTTTTTTTGTATGTGATATGAACATAATTGGTAATATCATTTAATTTGTATAAGCCATGGCTGAAAGTTGAATTTTTATATATATTTAAATCGTTAGTGTTTATGTTATTATTCATTCTCCCCGATAACCCTGATGAGAATTTGGCATGTTGGTTTCGGGGTAAAAGTAGTTTCCCGAACCAGTATTATCTAATTCATCCCTATTATCTGTGTTATCTTCAGTAAAATATATTCGTTGCCTCCTATCGTTTCTATTGCTTACATTCTGATTTCTATTGTCTTGGCTATAATTCCTATGTCTATCTTGATTTGGGTTATTTTGAACATAATTTCTATGAAAGAGTCTGTTATTAGTTGTATTTGAACTATATCTTGGATTTTGGTTGTTTCTATTGTTGAAATTATTCCTACTGTTGAAATTATTTCTATTGTAACTATTGTTTCTACCTGAAAAGTGTGCCCGATTGTTACCGCGTGTGTTGTTAAGATTAAAATTAAATATTTGGCTTTCTGGCTTATTTATTTCTATTTCTTCTGCAATTTGAACCGCTTCCCTAAAAGTTTTTACTCTACTTGCTTCTATTGTATTTTTTATATCGTGGTTTGATAATCCTTTTTTAAAGGCATTAAAGGCTATAACATCATTAGATTTTATAATGACATTCTTACTTTCTTCACCAATTTCTTCTATTTGAATCTTGTTTAACTCTGAAACCAAGTTTTCAATTTTTTCTGCAAATTGAGAAACATTTACATTATTTTGCCGTTGTGTTAAAATTTCTTCAAAAACAGCGTTAGGTGTCTTTTTTGGTTTGTAAATGTCTTTCAAAGCTTTTATTAGAGTTGCAGTTGAATTTGGAGTAGAAGCTAATAAAATTTTATTTTGTACTGTGTCGCTTAATCGAGTTTTTATAAGAAATTCAAAGTATTAAGATTTCATCAAAGAGTAGTAAAGAGTTGTCAGTTCTGCACAGTTGCGTTTGTGCAGAAATTTGTGATTAGTGAGTGTTGGACGAATGTGGATGTGAAGGAAGGCGATAAAATCGAAATTTGTCGCCTGACTTTGATCAGCTGTGCTTAGCTGACGTTGCTTTGTGGTTTCGACGCTTAGCGAAGAATGATCTGTATGAGTGCGAAGAAATAGAAAATAGAAAGCGTGTGATGAAGCGAAAAGAAAATAGTTTGCTATTGTTTCTTTTCGCTTCGGTATGACTTTTTTTGTTTCCTATAAGAATCTTGCACTCATATGAATGTTTACATTTTTTTAGCTAGATTGGATTTGGTAAATTGAATGAATTTACCAATTTCAATCTTTTTAAATGATGATAACATTTTTATGCCCTCCTTTACCTATAAATTTATTTTAATTCTTGCAGGTAAGAAATGTTTTATTTGAAGCTACATTTTTTATGAATTTCCAGGTACTATGAAGAGTTCAGCCAATTTTTTCATTTGAAGCTAAATTTTTTCTCAATTTCTAGGTACTATATGAATTTAGGAATTTTTTTAATTTGAAGCAAAATTTATTTGCTACATTAGATTTGGTAAATTAAATGAATTTACCAATTTCCAGCTATTTAAATTATGATAGTATTTTTATATGACCTTTATCTATAAATTTCTTTTAGTTCTTGCAGGTACAATGTATTTAAGAAATTTTTTAGCTACATTGCTTTTGGTAAATTAAATGAATTTACCAACTTCCAGCTATTTAAATGATGATAAATTGATTTACATGATTTCAATTTTTAGCTACATTGGATTTGGTAAATTAAAGGAATTTACCAATTTTCCTCTTTTCAAATTATTATAAATTTTTGAGCTACGCAGTATATACACATATATGAGATGTATATACTTTCTTTATGTAAAAATATATACATATACAAATTTCTGTCAATTGTTGCAGGTATTTAGAAAATTTTCTATTTTATTTTAAACAAACTCAGAATGTTTACGAAAGTGTTTAAAATATTAAATACTTAATTATTTAAAATGAGAAAAAATATCTTTAAATATTAATACCATTTTTGGATTATTAAACAAACACAATTAGTTTTATATTTTGGATTGATGGAATTTTAATGTTTCAAACTTTTATATGGTATTTAATATTTTAAACACTTTCGTAAACATTCATTTAATTTACCAAAAGCAATGTAGCTAAAAAATTTCTTAAATACATTGTACCTGCAAGAACTAAAAGAAATTTATAGATAAAGGTCATATAAAAATACTATCATAATTTAAATAGCTGGAAATTGGTAAATTCATTTAATTTACCAAATCCAATGTAGCAAAAAAATTTTGCTTCAAATTAAAAAAATTCCTAAATTCATATAGTACCTAGAAATTGAGAAAAAATTTAGCTCCAAATGAAAAAATTGGCTGAATTCTTCATAGTACCTGGAAATTGATAAAAAATGTAGCTTCAAATAAAACATTTCTTACCTGCAAGAATTAAAATAAATTTATAGGTAAAGGAGGGCATAAAAATGTTATCATCATTTAAAAAGATTGAAATTGGTAAATTCATTCAATTTACCAAATCCAATCTAGCTAAAAAAATGTAAACATTCATATGAGTGCAAGATTCTTATAGGAAACAAAAAAAGTCATACCGAAGCGAAAAGAAACAATAGCAAACTATTTTCTTTTCGCTTCATCACACGCTTTCTATTTTCTATTTCTTCGCACTCATACAGATCATTCTTCGCTAAGCGTCGAAACCACAAAGCAACGTCAGCTAAGCACAGCTGATCAAAGTCAGGCGACAAATTTCGATTTTATCGCCTTCCTTCACATCCACATTCGTCCAACACTCACTAATCACAAATTTCTGCACAAACGCAACTGTGCAGAACTGACAACTCTTTACTACTCTTTGCTCCTGTGCTTTGGCTTACTCGTTTGAGGTATCTGCGTAAGCGCAGCTTCTTTTGCTCGCTGTTGGCGTCGTAAGTAATCCTTAATGGAAATGGCTTTCGGTCCAGTGGCAGGAATTAATGGTTCCTTTAAAGCGTGGTAGGAATTTTTGCCGTCTCCTGGCAGGATCGCCATGTAGTAGTAACAGGTTCAGAAATCACCTTCCTCGTTTATTCTGTCTATGTTCCCTCATGCCAGCTCTTTAATAAAGCCACAGGCGCAGAAGTCTTTTAAAGTGGGCAGCCGATAAGGTAGGCTTTAAAATAAAAAGAAAGACTTCTCTTAAGATTGAATCAAAATTACTGATTGATTCTTTTATTTAAAATCCTTTCTTTTATACCTTCCTAAAACATAACTTAAAACTATAAATAATAAGAGGAATAATACAATAAATAACATAGTTAATTTAGTGTGCGCTTAAGTAAATAATTAACGTTAATTTAGAATATAGTGTTGGTAAACGTAGCTTAAAATTTAGTGCTGGTAGGTAATTAATTATATACATTACAACCGGTTCATACATCATTGCCGGTCTTAAGATAAATGACTGTAAAGAGAGTAACTTATACAAAACACTGAGTGCTCGATACCTGTAGCGAAACGGCTGTAGAGCGGAAATAACGTCAGTATCCTTACAATTATTTAACAGTATATTCTCAAAAGACTTTTCTTTCGAAATATAAAAAAAAGAGGAAACGATTACATAAAAAATCTAGACCACCTTAATTGAAATTTTTTGCCTGCTTTAATTAAAATTTAACCCTGAGAATGATTGCCGAAGGCGATCAAATAATTGGATAAAAATTAAGCTCTTTAAATAAAGATTTGTCGTCCGTTGTTGCTTTCTTTCATAACTTACTTGACCTTAAGCTCTAAGTTAAAATCTTGTACATATAAAGTATTTCTTATTCGATAGGATACGAAACGGTGCATTTTTGAGAGTATTCCGATACATGTTTGTAATATTTTAATACCGGGATACCAAAAGGAAAATCTCTGAAATCGTTTCGAATACCTGTTGACTTTCTTACTGTGTTCCTATTTGTAACTTAAGCAAAATATGCTGGTATTAGCAGTCGCTTAAATTTTTTTTAAAATAACAAAAGAAATGAGGTGCATAAAAGTAATAAAACTTTGAAATTGCTTTTTCCTTCCTTCAACTTGGTGTTTCAAGTTTGTCAAAGTTTCGATAGTTTGAAGAAGCGTTCTACAATCGGTCTACTTGATTCTTTCTGTTTGCTTGGTCTAGGCACATTTATAAAATAGCCGAGGGTTGGTTATTAATTTCTGACTTTTCCAAAGCCAAAATTGGTGAAGTGATTTAGGTAGCTGGTTCAATTATTTTAAACATAGACAGAAAAAGTTTGGCAACCAAAACATACCAAGTCGGTAAAACATCTTCAGTCTAAGCTATTTCTATATCTTAATATTAAATGGACATCATACATAAAACAGAATTTGGATTATAGGGCTGGCTAAGGTTTCAACCGGATTACACACTCCACCACCATCCTAAGCAAACTGCTTAGAACTTTTATTTTTCTGAATAATTGTAGCTCGCTCGTTTTATTCCAGTTGATCATACATATCTACGTATAACAAAAAAGCACCTAAGGGAGTTTTTAACTTTATGAGCGACTTGGAGCTATTGTCGTTTTCAGCTTGTGGATAAAAAGGTAAATTAAAAAGTGAGCGGAAAAGAAGCAATATAACTGAAAAGTGGTAAGAAAAAATGAAAACAATGTCAAAGAACAAATATAACTTAAATTGCATGTGATAAACTCTGCTCAATTTTTTTCTTTCCATGGAATAACGTGTTTTTGCTGATACTTTGTTGCAAGAAAATAATTAAGCTGAAAGATTTAACGTAAAGAATGTCCTGCTTGCCTTATTCTAATGTACGTGAATTCATGTCCATTTCTTGTTATTGCGAGCTGTTCAAAAGTTTGAATTTTGAAATATTTAAAAATATCAATAACCCAGTGGCGGATTATCCATAAGCCAAACTAGGCACGTGCTTAGGGGCGCGAGCGAAAATTTTTTAACGAAAATAATAAGTAAGTACCTACCTAAAAAACTCATATTTTCTGTGTCACAAAAGTGTCCTTAGGCTAAGGCAAACAAAAAAAAACATCTGCTTAAAACAGCAACACAAACCGAACATCGAGAACAATCCTGAGCAGAAACGTTGTGCTAGTTGTTACAAAGTTTGAAAGAAGATGATTTACTTTGAAATATTTTTAACTTTTTCAGATTACAACTGGAATTTATTTTAGCCGTACTATTTATCCACGATATTAAAAAAAGAAGATATGAGAAAGTTTGCTAATTTTTGGAAATAAAATAATTTTTCCGAAGAAAGTTAGGTGCATCAACTTGCCCCGTTAACATATAACTTGACGAATGTAGTAACTTTAAGGAAATGCATTTCATCGAAATTTTAAAGTCTTTATTTGTTTTTTTCTGGTAAACAAACACATTTCTCAATTTAAAATTTTATTTGAAATTAACTTAACTTAACATCGAATCAAAATTATTGCTATCTTTAACTACGAAGATGTCATTGGCCCAAAATACACTGCAGTGCTCAGTCACGCACATTGACACGCACACATATCGAAGTCGTCATATCCCTATAGGAACAAACTAACTTGTTTTTAAAAACAACTAATTAAAAACTAATTTAAAATAAACTAGCTTATGAACTACTTTGAATTATATTAAGGCGGCACCCACTTCAATTTTGAATATTTTTTATTGCATTATATATGAAGTAATTCAAAAACTACTTAAAAATAAGTGGCTTAAAAACTACTTTCAATTATATTAAGGCGGCAACTACTCTGATTTTGACATGTTTTTATTGCAAATTTTTATTAGATTACAAGTTAGGCTCTACAACCATGATATTTCATCAAATATTATTAACGTTAGGCTTTTTCTAATACGAATTTATGTATTTTTTTTCAAAACAATAAAATAAATGATTTTTTTGATGTATCTTCATCTTCAGTAAGTGGAATGTTAACAAGTTTTCAATTGATTTATTTTAAGGTTATTAAAAAAATAATTAAAATTCAACTAATTTAACAAGTAGTTGAAAACATATTCAGACAAAAGTCAATTGACTCATTTAGCGGACATCACCATGCAAAATATGTTAGTTCGTTCTATGGAAAAAAGCCAGAATTTCAACTAGTAGACTTTTTTTTTTTATTATAAGAGAGAACTTGCCTCACTTTCAACATTGATTAACTTTTGTAATTGTTAATTAAAGAGATAACATATCAGTTTTATTGGGGGTTTAACCCTGGATAACCAATCATATTTCTAATACGTTATAACCAATGTTAGTCGATTCGACTAACACGCTCCAAAACTCGTTTTAAAGGAGCTGTTAGTACATAAAATACATAAAAAGCTGTTGAAAATGGAAAACCTATGTATATTCTACCAGAAAAAAAAACATTAATACTGGCTTGTGTTTTTTTTTATTTTTTTCATTTTTTTATAAGCTACTTATTTTATCAGTTTGAAATATACCACATAAGATTATTGAAGAAAAAAAATAGTAAATAAGAGCATTCCTTACAAAATTTGCCACCAAAATTTATGGTTTATTATTCCATAGTTATTTTTCATAGTTATTTTATGTTCAAAGTTATTTTTTATGGTTTATTATTCAAAAATATTTGACACGTATTTTTTTATTTAAAAAAAAGGACTTCACGAGAAAATAATTTTTTTTATTTACGTTTTTAAAAAAGGACCTTTTTTCAATCGCTTATACTGCAATAACTAAAGAAGATAGAACAATTTGTTCCAAAGAAGAAATGTGCACCATCTTTTTAGCTTTCGATTGAAGCTCACTAAAACTTAATTACATTGCTTTTAGATTGCGAAAAATAGAGATTTCCAAATTAATTTTTTTTTTTTAATTTGGACCTAATTTTTTTTTTGTTAAAAAAAAGTCAAAACCTTTTTCTTAATACTGGTAGAATTTCAGAGTGGGCACTTGAATACTTACGGAGCAATATTTTTCAATCGCAACTTACACGTGCGAGGCAGAGAACTTCAATGAGTCGCTTTTTAAGCATGAATATAATTTTATCGCCAAAAAACAAGCTTCGTATTTTAAGAATGTAAAAAAAATCTGAAGAATGATGAGAATTTAATAGCTTGAGATTTTTCGGAAAATTATGCGTTCGTTATTAAAAATGCTATAACAGGTTTTCTTTGGAACATTGATCAAGCAGCCATATTCCCAATCGTTTTTTATCACAAAATTAATATCGAAATGAAGCATAAGACATTAATAATCATTTCTGACTGCATGAAACATGATGCAATAGCTGTGTGCGTTTTACCCCTTAATGAGTATTTTTCACAAAACTATCCACACATATAAAAGTGCATTTATTTTTCTGACGGCGCTCCTCAGCAATTCAAAAATGTCAAACAATTTGCGAATATTTTTCATCACGAATCTGACTTGAACGCCCCGCAAAGTGGCATTTTCACGCAACGGCACATGGCAAAGGGCTGGAAGAACTATTAAAAGAATAGCACGTCGAGCAAGTTTGCAAATGATCACTGATGGTAAAATATCCTCCGCAACTGAATTGTACGAATGGGTTAAGAAAGCTTCTTCTTTGCCAAGTATTTCAGTTCTTGACAAATGTTTAGAAGACTATGTAATAGCAGAAAAATTTCTCCAGAATCATTTTGAAAAATGCAAAACCATTCCAGGAACACAATCATTTCATTATGTTGAGCCGATCGAAGACTTCAAATTGAAAATGAAAGTATTTTCTTCCTGCGACACTTTTGAAATATTTACTATTTGTAAGTAAGATTTTGTAAATATGTACATCCAAATTTTATCAAAATAAAATGTAATGTTAAATAGTTTCAACGTTTTTTAATAAACCTTTCGCATTGAATTCACGTCTCTACGTAATTTTAAATTTATCACCTTCTTGCGAAGTTTCAGAATCATATGAAATTTTCTTAATTTTAAACACTTACAATTGTAGGGCTTATAGCAACAACGTGGTAAACAATTTGAATTGAAAAAATTATTGTTATATTTGGGTCTCTTACGAAATTCAATAATAACACCGACTGATAAGATAACCGGTCCTTTCCCAATTATTGTAGTTAAATTTTTCAATTTAATTTTTCATAGAAAATTTCATTTCTAAAAGAGTATAACTTGATTGTATCGACTTATTATTAAGTGGCATGTCATGATCTCGCAATAAACCCTTCAAGTGTAACATAAGTATTTTGTGAGTATACGATAGTGGAGTACTCTTAAGTCAAGCAAGTCGCACTGAGGTTCACTACGCACGTGTAAGTTGCGATTAAAAAATTCATTGCTCCGTAAGTATTCAAGTGCCCACTCTGAAATTCTACCAGTATTAAGAAAAAGGTATTGACTTTTTTTTTAACAAAAAAAAAAAAAAAAAAAAAAAAATTTGGCCGAAAGCTAAAAAGATGGTGCACATTTCTTCTTTGGAACAAATTTTTCTATCTTATTTAGTTATTGCACTATAAGCGATTGAAAAAGGTCCTTTTTTAAAAACGTAACATAATAAAATTATTTACTCGTGAAGTCTTTTTTTTTTTAAATAAAAAAATACGTGTCAAATATTTTTGAATAATGAACCATAAAAAATAACTTTTATTGAAAAAAAAATTTTGGTGGCAAATTTTGTATGGAATTCCCAATAAACATAAAAAACTTAAAAGGTTCTTCTATCATTAAACGAATAAAGCATTATTTATTATTATTAAAATAAAAAAGTTTAAAAATCGTTTAACACAAGAGACACAATTCGCTGCACCACTATAAAAAACTTATAAACAAAACACTATATTCCTACAACAAAGGAATAAACTTCGACTGAACCGAATTTAAAATACCCCCACATCCGTATTTTGGTATATAAAAAGTTGTCAATATTGTATAATGTTGATGACACCTCTTTTAGGGGGCGTGGTTTTCATCCAAATACACAAAATTTTAAACTCAGAGTTCATCCTAATTATCAAAGCTTATGTGTAAAATATCAAGGATAAAACATAATTTTCTTGAATTTATTAATGTTTTGTATTATAATGACGCCACTTTGTTTGTGAGGTGGGCGTGGTTTTCGTCTAATTTTGACAAATTTCAAATATGGTGAATATTTCACTCCAAAGCTAATGTGCAAAATTCCAAGTTTATTTTTGTGGCATCTATTAATACCGTTTTGATAAAGTCACTTCATATGGGAGGTAGGCGTGGTGTTCATGGTGTGGTGTTCCGATTTTGCTCATTCCCAAATTTTATCTTCGTTTTTTGAATATAAGCATACCTCTTTTATATCATTATGATAGCTTAAAAACTGTGGCTGTAATCGTGTATACAGACAGGCAGATGAATAGACGGACAGACGGACATGGCTTAATCGACTCAGGAGGTGATGCTGATCAAAAAAATATCTCCTTATAAGCGTTACGAATGGAGTAACAAAGTAAATATACCCCTTACGCAATACGCGTGGGGGTATAAAAAGTTACGTTAAACAACGAGTATAAATTATACCAAGAGATTGCTTCATCCAGCGTTCCAACTTCTTTCCAGACTATCAGCCATCCACCGACAGAAAAACCAAAACAATGACAACCAACGAGTTTTTGTACTCGTTATTGACGCATTGCTGTGAGTAAGAAGAAGTAAACATGAAAATGAATACGACAAGTAACGAAAGGAGAAGAAAACAATATTATAAGTATGTATGTGAATGAAAATGTAACTTCTATTTGCCACAACTTTTACAGCTTATTTTTTTGTGTTAATTTTTGGGATCTTCTTGTGTTTGACGAATTGATGTTGTTTCTAGCTGGACATTGTTGTTGCGATTTTATTCTAGCTAGATTTTGGTTGCATCTGCAAATAATAATTTTTTTCATTAGCCGAATAAAAAGACGGAATTCTGATTCGGCTAAAGAAATAATTATTCTTTAATAAGGAGTTGCAAATATGTTTTTTTTCATGAAGAGAAGAAAATTGCTTGTTACCCATTTGCTTTAATGTTGTTGAAATGGTTTTTATGTAGGTATTTTATTAAAAGATACCAAAGTTACAAGCAGTCATGATTTTATTTTAAGAAATTTATTTAAGAAAATGATTTTATTTTTTATTAAAATGTCAATTTTACGACAAAACCATTGATCGTAGATGCATGTTTATATATATATATAGTATAGAATAGTATAGATATATATTAATATTATATTTATTATTATATACACATATACTTATAATTTTATTAGTATTCTTTTAAGGTTATCTTAAACCACCAACAAAAATATACCTATCTGCCCAATCAGAAAACCTTGCAAGCATAATCAAAAGTATATTTTGATTCAATTGGAAAATATTTAAGAATTCCATTTCGTTATATTAAGATATTTATTTCAGATAGATTTTATGTTGAAATGTATATAACTAATCCGAGTAAAACAATTTCATTTAGAACATTTTATTTTTTTATATATTTTTATCTTCTTTGTTTATCACGTAATTAAAATGCAATGATAAAATTTTTAACATTTATTAGAATAATTTTGTACAAATGTAATATTGTGACGAAATTTGTTGTGAGCATTTTTATCATGCATTTCTTAATTGGTTGGTTTTAAGCATTTTAAACATTTTAAAAATAAACAGTTTTAAACATAATATATATATACAGTTTTAAACATTCATAATATATATGAATTATTTCATATATATTACTTTTGAGTAAAATTTCATGTGAGTATAATTTATATAATTGTATAGTAGCATATGTTGAAACGATGTTATTTTTTTTTTATTAAATATTTACAAGTTATTAGCTTATTTTATGAAGTTTAAGGTATTTATTTAATACAATATGTGACTATTGTCTACTGTACATGCTTTTATTGGGTAAATTTTGATGACCTTTTTTGGTTTTTAAAGCATTATTAAAGCACAAGAGGTTTACATATTTTTATGTTTTTGTTCAATGTAAAAAGTGAACATTTCTGTATTTTATTACTATGTTTAGAGGTCAGTTATATGTAAATGCAGACGTATTAACCTCGTATATGATTATTGCCATTTTTTTAAAAGTTTGAAGAATACGATACTTTTGCATCATCGGGAGAATTAAATGGCAAGTTTCATAGTTCCGTATGGTTGATCAATGGATTTAATTGATGCGATAAATGCCAATTTTCACAGTTCTGTAAGGTTGATCAATGAATTTAATTATTGCGATATCAAGACTTTGGGACACAAATTTATTTAAGCATCCTTCAATGTAGAAACATTTAATTGCACCGAAAAATTTAAGATTTTATTGTTTAATTAGAAATCATTAAGCTTTTAAGTAAAACATATGCATAAAAACATGCGATCCATCAATGTTGTAATTATTACCCTAAACCATGACAGCCTTGGTTGGTGACCTCTTGAGCCTGACATAAAATTTTGAATATTTGGAAGATTAAACCAATTCGATCGCAACTCTGTTAAATTACAGAAACGTCCGTAAAATAAGTTCAATTCCTATCTTCAAGAATTTTGTAATTTTGTTCCTTGACACATTTTTTTAAATGTCTCAACAATAATTGCAAAAATGATGATAATTTTATGTTAGAATGTACCTTAAGCCATCCATTACCTACAGTGGGTCAGTTTTCGTTCGGTATGGCATTAGAGCGAAAATTATAAATAAAACAAAACTCACCAAAAATCATGAGATGAAGTCTTTTACAATTGCGCAAAACATTTTTCTATTTACAAATACTTTTTTGAGAAATCAATAGTTTAACTAAAAACGCGAACTACAAAAAGTTGCATACAGCATACTTCTTATTCTAACAGTCGTTGCATTTTTTTTTTATTTTTACTTTCTCTGTTATCTGCCTTTCTCTTAAACTCTTCAGAAACTATTTTTTCTTTTAACCACCTCACATTTTTTTCTTATCAAAACCTTGATGAGGTGGTCAAGAATAATCAGTCGATGTTCATAACATTCTTGTGTTTTATCAAACCACAAAGGGTTTGTTATGTTTGTTTGCTGTATGCAACTTTCTATAATTCGCTTTTTTAAGTTTGCTTCGTGACAAATTTTTTCAAATAGGTATTTGTAAATAGAAAAATGTTGTGAGCAAATGTTAAAAAATTCATCTGACGGATTTTTTAAAAGAAGTCAAGTGTCACTATAATTTTTCTTTTCAGGAAAAGTCTCCGAGTCAAAATAATAACTTTCCATCTTGAAGAGATTTTCTTGACAAGTGTCGCATTTTATTTTATTTCCAAATTTTGCCTTAAATCCATATCCTACAAAATATCGATCCACTGAAATTTCCAAAGGAGTTAAGGGTGGTATGTTCATACTGGATTCTTCAAACTCTTCCACTGTTATTTTATTAATTTTTTCGGACGGACAATTTGGACTGGTGTTTTCGTCTTCATCGGATGGGTTAAAGTTCCATTCTAGCATTAAATCATCGTCATTTTCGCAATTTTTGCTGCGACTCTGAAAATTATGGGTCAGGAATTTCATGGACATTATCTGTGCAGAAAGGTATTGCACCAAGCATAACAAATGTTACGTTGCGGTCATCGAAGAGATCATCAACAAGCAAAATCTTTGAGTTTAGGGTATATTTGAACCCATTGATGCATTGCACCTTATTACCTTTGTTTTGTGGAAGCTGAAAAGTTTCCAATAAGCCAATAAATTCCTTTATAAAAGCAATTTTGTTGCAGTTTTTAAACACAGGACGCTTCTTGAAATTGGGGTCCTTGCAGTTTTGATATCGCAATAATTAAATTCATTGATCAACCTTACAGAACTGTGAAAATTGGCATTTATCGCATCAATTAAATCCATTGATCAACCATACGGAACTATGAAACTTGCCATTTAATTCTCCCGATGATGCAAAAGTATCGTATTCTTCAAACTTTTAAAAAAATGGCAATAATCATATACGAGGTTAATACGTCTGCATTTACATATAACTGACCTCTAAACATAGTAATAAAATACAGAAATGTTCACTTTTTACATTGAACAAAAACATAAAAATATGTAAACCTCTTGTGCTTTAATAATGCTTTAAAAACCAAAAAAGGTCATCAAAATTTACCCAATAAAAGCATGTACAGTAGACAATAGTCACATATTGTATTAAATAAATACCTTAAACTTCATAAAATAAGCTAATAACTTGTAAATATTTAATAAAAAAAAAATAACATCGTTTCAACATATGCTACTATACAATTATATAAATTATACTCACATGAAATTTTACTCAAAAGTAATATATATGAAATAATTCATATATATTATGAATGTTTAAAACTGTATATATATATTATGTTTAAAACTGTTTATTTTTAAAATGTTTAAAATGCTTAAAACCAACCAATTAAGAAATGCATGATAAAAATGCTCACAACAAATTTCGTCACAATATTACATTTGTACAAAATTATTCTAATAAATGTTAAAAATTTTATCATTGCATTTTAATTACGTGATAAACAAAGAAGATAAAAATATATAAAAAAATAAAATGTTCTAAATGAAATTGTTTTACTCGGATTAGTTATATACATTTCAACATAAAATCTATCTGAAATAAATATCTTAATATAACGAAATGGAATTCTTAAATATTTTCCAATTGAATCAAAATATACTTTTGATTATGCTTGCAAGGTTTTCTGATTGGGCAGATAGGTATATTTTTGTTGGTGGTTTAAGATAACCTAAAAAGAATACTAATAAAATTATAAGTATATGTGTATATAATAATAAATATTATATTAATATATATCTATACTATTCTATACTATATATATATATAAACATGCATCTACGATCAATGGTTTTGTCGTAAAATTGACATTTTAATAAAAAATAAAATCATTTTCTTAAATAAATTTCTTAAAATAAAATCATGACTGCTTGTAACTTTGGTATCTTTTAATAAAATACCTACATAAAAACCATTTCAACAACATTAAAGCAAATGGGTAACAAGCAATTTTCTTCTCTTCATGAAAAAAAACATATTTGCAACTCCTTATTAAAGAATAATTATTTCTTTAGCCGAATCAGAATTCCGTCTTTTTATTCGGCTAATGAAAAAAATTATTATTTGCAGATGCAACCAAAATCTAGCTAGAATAAAATCGCAACAACAATGTCCAGCTAGAAACAACATCAATTCGTCAAACACAAGAAGATCCCAAAAATTAACACAAAAAAATAAGCTGTAAAAGTTGTGGCAAATAGAAGTTACATTTTCATTCACATACATACTTATAATATTGTTTTCTTCCCCTTTCGTTACTTGTCGTATTCATTTTCATGTTTACTTCTTCTTACTCACAGCAATGCGTCAATAACGAGTACAAAAACTCGTTGGTTGTCATTGTTTTGGTTTTTCTGTCGGTGGATGGCTGATAGTCTGGAAAGAAGTTGGAACGCTGGATGAAGCAATCTCTTGGTATAATTTATACTCGTTGCGTTAAAGCCAATGTTAGTCGTTTCGACTAACACTACATTTATAAAAAGATTCACCCCATCCAATTAAAAAGGCAAATACATCCGAACGCAACGAGAGCAGCTTAACAACGTAGTAATGTGGTTACTACGATATGGATAGAGAACACGATCAGATGAGAGAAAAAAAGGCTGTAAGCAAAAAATTGAGCAGTGTTAGTCGAAACGACTTACATTGCTTATCCAGGGTTAAAAAAAAACCAAATACTCTTCAATATTTATTATTAGGGTTAAGTGCGGCTAGTTTCGTCGAATGCCTGCAAAATTAATTTAAAGTATTTTTATTTTAAAATAAAAAAGGTCTATAGGAAAGTTATTGAAAGTCAGTTGATCTCGTCATATAGCCGGTGACGGTCATTTATATTGTGTTATTGTTTTTGTTATTGTATTTTGTTTATATCGGTTTTGTTAATCTCTGTGTGTGCTGTTTTGTGTTTGAAAATTATTTTTAGTGTTAATAAAGTGAAGTTCCTTTTTTTAATGGTGTAGTATATTAATTTTTTTAATGTTTATTGTGGTACATATATCGTTTTATTTCTCATCGTAGTTTGATAGTTGAGCTGCTGCTTAAGTATATACTTTTTTCTTTCTCCTTTTTTTTTGCGTTCCTCTTTGTGCTTTATTTGTTTATTTGCACAAACTAAGTCCCGGTTTATACTCGTCAAGACTTGACGTTCAAGTTTTGCATATTCTCTTTTAAACTTGACGATTCAATTTACACTCGTCAAGAGTTGACGGTCAATTGTTTCTTTCACTCCTCCCTTTTCCTTCTCAAGTTTGTACTGATGACGCCGAAATAAAATTGAAAATAGCGGGACAACGAACGAACACAAAACGAATTGCCCAAGAATTGACGGTACGGTCAATTTTTTTCTTTCCCTTTTGTTACGATTCCCGCACCACCGAACGCAAGACTTGACCGTCAAGTCTTGACGAGTATAAACCGGGACTAAGCACAGCGAATTGTTGCAGTTGCTTTTAAACTGTAACATTTTATATTAACCCATTTGCACTTAGTGGACATTATTTTGCACACATAATTTTTAACTTTATTTTTTCGCTATGGAATATTTTTCCGTAGAAAATTTTGCTGCTTGTTCTTTAGACGAGCTTTGCAAAAGTCAAAACATTCTGAACCGTATGTTCAGTTGTTCTGGCCCATGTGGGCGTTTGTTCCATTCTTCATGTGCTGGGATCTCTAAGTCGTGTCTTGATGATTTAATCTCACCACGATCAGGTCTTCGCTGGTATTGTGCTTCGTGCAGGGTTCTTTCACCAGATGAGTTTTTCTCAAAAATTAAGCTTTTCGGTGATAGTCTTAATGCTTTAAATAACAATTTTAAAGAAATTGTTACATTTTTTAATGAAGTAAGCACCTCACCTAGCACTAGCACTTATGATGAAAAGTCTTCATCGGTAAATATTTCGACCGCATTGTCTCAGACTCTTCCAGCCTGTTCTTCTGAGACTCAAATCATTTCATCTAATAAAGACCTAAATATTTCGAAAAAAAGAGAAATAATTCAAAAAATAAAAATAATAAGCGGCGTATGACGCTTCCAGCCACTTTAGAAACGAAGCAGATCTCGGCTAAACCAGTGTTTACGCCAGTGAGAATGGATAATACAGTTATCACTCCATCTCCTCCATCTCTTTCTCCGCCGGCTAGTGACATAACTAATGAGCGCAATAGTTCATTAAATTTAAGAGCGTTGTCGAGGAAAAAAAAAGGTTTTCATTTCACGCCTTCAGCCCGACACAACAAGTGAAAATGTATTGACGTTTGTCAAACATAATCGTTTAGTAAGTCAGACTGCTTTCTGCTCATGCAAAAAAATTGGCAATAAACCGTACCACGCATCATTTATTCTCACAGTGGCTGCTGAAGAGTTTGCAACTGTTCTGAGCTCTAATCTGTGGGCTGATAATATCTTTGTTTCTGAGTTTAAGCCTAAACACAGGTCTAGAAGGACAAATAATATCGCCAGTCAGACCCAAAAAAACTAAATAGGCTTTCCCTTTACTATCAAAATGTAAGGGGATTGCGTTCAAAGACGCGCGACATTTTTTTGTCAACTCAGAATTTTTCTGAAGATATTATCGCGTTAACTGAAACTTGGTTGAACGGAGGAATTACTGACTTAGAACTGTTTGACAATAGTTTTGAAGTATATAGGAAGGACAGACACGCTGACAATAATTCTGCAGTTGGTGGTGGTGTCCTATTAGCTGTAAGGAACTCCTGTGTTAGTTCCTTTATTGATATTCCCTGCTCTGCTAATATCGAACTTATATGCGTTAAGGTTGTACATTGCAATTCAAATGTATTTGTTATTAATGCATACGTTCCTCCCAAGAGCAGTGTAGAGGTCTATGCAAGCCTTGCGGATTGAAAATTTTGGGGATTTATTAATGTTAAGAAGAAGACTGATGGATTTCCTTCTTCTTTCAAACTTCAGGATGGATTTACTGACGATTCCACCATTATTTGTGGCTTATTTGCCAATCTTTTTAAAGAATCATTTTGTTCAGATTCTTTTAATCCTGATTTAGCATATTTTGATTATATGAACAACGCATCCAGAGTTTCTTTGGGGCATATATCTTTTACCTCAGAGGATATTTTTAAGTATATTGAATCAATCGATGAGGATTTTAGCGCTGGACCAGATGGAATTCCTGCCGCAGTGTTAAAACAATGCGGCTCCATTTTATGTCAGCCACTTTCGTTACTTTTTAATAAATCAATTAATGAAAGTAATTTTCCTCTTTTTTGGAAAAAATCTTATATCAGTCCTATTTACAAAAAAGGTTGCAGGAATGACGTCACTAATTATAGGCCTATCGCTAAATTGTCTTCGATTCCTAAACTTTTTGAGCGAATAGTGTACGATCGAGTGAAAATTCACTGTGGGCAAGTCATGACAACTCGTCAGCATGGTTTTGTTACTGGCAGATCAACTGTGTCTAATCTCCTTGATTTCACTACATTCTGCTTAAAATCTATTAATTCTGGTAGCCAAGTCGATTGTATTTACACTGACTTTAGCAAAGCATTTGATAAATTACCACATAATCTAATTTTATTTAAACTTAAATTAATGGGATTTCCACAATATTTTGTAAACTGGATCAAATCGTATTTGATGGAGCGATCTTATCAAATACGGTTCCGAGGCGTGTTGTCTTCTGAATTTGTTGCAGAATCGGGTGTTCCTCACGGAAGCCACCTGGGTCCACTTCTGTTTATTTTGGCAATTAATGATGTTACCCACGTCATCAAACACTCTCATTTGCTTATTTATGCAGATGATATGAAAATATACAGAACAATTGATTCTAAGGACAATTCAGACCTGCTCCAGTCAGACTTGAACTCCTTTGGGGTTTGGTGTTCTAAAAATAACATGTTTTTAAATCCAGATAAATGCCAAACTATGACCTTTTCGCGTAAAAGGACCAATTTTATTTTTGATTACAAAATTAAAGATACTGCTTTAAGTCGTGTAACTACCGTCAAAGACCTTGGTATATGCATGGATTCTAAATTGTCGTTTAACATGCATATTGACACAATTTGTAAAAAAGCGTCTTCTATGCTTGGTTTTATAAAACGGTGGGCCAAAGAGTTTGATAGCTTAATAACAACTACAACTCTGTATTATTCAATCGTCCGTCCTCACTTGGAGTACGCAAGTCAAGTATGGTCCCCACATTACAATGTGCATGTTGATCGTATAGAAAGAATTCAAAAACGTTTTGTTCGGTTTGCTCTAAGAGGCTTGAGTGGAACTGACACATTTAACCTTCCTCCATATGAGGATCGTTTGAAATTATTAAAAATGCAATCTTTAAGTGAGAGAAGAAAATCTGCTGATATCGTCTACTTACACCAACTCATAACTGGTGTATTCGACTCTCCAGAGCTTCTTTCTCTTATAAAATTTAACACTAACCGTAGAAGCAGTAGAAACTCTAACAACTTAATTTATTTACCATTTAGTAGAACAAATTATATGTTAACTGCTCCATTAAATCGCATGAGTACCTTTGTTAACAACTGTAACGTGTTTGATGTTAACTTGTCGAAAGGTCAACTCAAAAGTAGATTGAAAACTAATGAAGGATAAGATCTATGTAAACGCATGGTTAGTTGTTATGTCTTGTGTTGTCCCTGAGCCCAACCCATATTTGGTGGGTAAATTTTTCTCCCTTTTGGTTTTTTTTTGACCACTTCTATCGATATCTTTGAGATATTTCAATGATATTTGGATTGGTTCTTAAAATGATCTATTGCGGAGAAAGTGTGAAAAAGCTGTAGTAGCTGAACTCTATTGTTATTATAATGACAATAGGGAAAATATGGTTATATATGAATTCAAAATCATAAGATGTTAGACCAAAAAAATTTCTTTTGAGAAATCTGCATCTCATAAGATGGAATCCCACCACTTTAAAACAAACATTTTCATAATACCGTTAATAGCTAAAACTACCATCTTTCAAATATTAGAGAGTTGGATTTTTTGACTATGATTCTTCTTCTTTATTAAATAATGATTTTAAAACAAGTCCACAAAATTATTTACAATTAAATGAAATGTTGGCCTTTTCGATCTTAGTTCACAATAGATTCGAGAAAAATTAAGATATGCTCAATTAATTTTTTTAAAATATTATATTCGAAAACTAACAAAAAGCCACGTTTCCTAATTTGGAGTAAACCAACCAATGCCAACGGTTCAGTCACGAATGCTTAAATCTTAGTTTGAGCGAACCGCTGGCTGGAAAATTTAAATTTGGTGGAGGCATATAAAAGTTTTGAAAATTTTCAAGGCGGTTCGATTCGGTAAGGTTTTTCATTAACTTAGAAATATCGCACCTTGATGTACTCTCGATATCGCAGGCAGTTCTGATATATTAAATGATATTTCTGTTTCTGGAACAACTTCTACAATCATACGGACAAAACAAAACTTAGAGTAATAAGCATTAAGGGCGGTTTTGGGCAAACCATTTTTGAATATCGAATTTTTTGTTAATTGATTATTATTGAATAAGTATTCAAGAATATGTAATAAAAATTTCAAATCAATCCCGCTTAAGTATCAGACAGATTCTACCGCACTTCAAATCAGGTGTGCCAGAGTAACTTTAACTAAACAGAGTAACTTACTGCAAACAAACTATCCGACCGATTGGTATTACTATATGCCAAACAAATGTTTTTCAGAAATCAATAAATTTCCACAAATTTTAAATGTTTTAAAAAATGATTTTTTTTTTCCAAATTTTGGTACAACTTGCGTATAGCTCTCTACTTTAGATTCTTAAATGTATTGGATTCAAAACGGCTAGTATTGAAACATTATTTTAAAATAAATGTTTAGTTTTTTAATTAAAAAAGAGGCACGTCTTTTTAGGGCAAACTTTTTGCTTTGATATTTTTTAGTCCGATTCTATGCCAAAATCTTTAATGTTCATTTCGAGTTGACAAAATGTGATTGCATTTCAAGTAATTTATTTATAACCAAGCACTTATGTACTCATTCAAAGTTTTTATTATTTTTTTTATTTGGTTAGTCAAACAGCTTTATTGTACCAGCTTTAAGATCTTGTGGTGTGGCTCCATCGCTGCCAATTCCAGTGTTTTGCGTGCATCTTTTACCATCTAATGCAATTTTGTCCTGTACAAACTCGTAAACTTTTACCTTTTTGGGACTTATATTTAAGAGTTTTTTGTTTATACTTTGCCAAGCTGCAGTTAGTGAAGCCTCAAAAACTACTTTTTAAACTTTTACCCCGTTAAAAATTTTCAACATGCAGTTGTTTTTTTTTTGCATTATGCAAACTTGTGTTTGCAAGGGTAAATTTTCAAATCTGCTGCATATTAAAATGTGTATGAATATGAAGATTGTGGCAGGAGCGCACTTCTTCACCTCATTTTTATTGCAGGATATCGTACGCAAAGTTAGGCTGTTGCAATGTAGTTTTAACGGGATTTGTGTATCTGCTCTGTTTAAAGGTTTCAACATGGCTTTCGTTGAGTTGGCTATTAGAATTTGTGCATAGAAAGTTCTGTTCAATAAAAAACTGACTTAGCGCTTCTTACATTCAATTATATAATATTCGACTAAAATATTGCTTTTTGGACCAACGTATTTGCTACCATTTTTACTCAGCCACATACTGAAAGTTAATAATCGAAAAATGCAGTGGGGAGAAAGAAAAACTTTACTGTTAATTTTTTATTAGCATTACTTAGTTTGCTTATAAATCCGGCCTGGTAAGAAAGTGAATTAATGAACACTAAATTTGTCTTGATGTCGCGTTTTTTGAAGCGAAGCGTTTTATGCCTTGTTTAGTGTTTTGCTTGAGTGAAATCTCAAAAACGACACTTTTTTCATACACCTTTTTTTAAAAATTGTTGTTGTTTTTTGCTTGCGTCTATTGCAACAAGAGAATATAAAATTAAAAATATTTAGTAAGAAGTGAGAATCGAACTCGCAATATTTCAATCGATAATTCTTCACGCTACCCATTAAGCCAAAAAACTATGTTATGGAATGTGGTTCATTCAATTATTAATTATTATTCATATATGTAAATATTAATTGAAATTGTGCTTAACCCTGGTACACAAAGGAGTTAAATATTCTTCGCAACAACAGGAATAAGGCATGGAAAAAATATGTCTGTAGCTTAGATTTGAATGACCTTGAAATCTACAAACATTTGTTTTTGGATTTTGAAAATTTCTCAGCTACCATATATCAAAACTATTTGGACAGTATTGAGCTGAGAATATTGTCTGAAGAAATTCTGGATTTTTATAAACACCAAAAAGAATCTGATGGATTCCCTTCATCATTTAAAACTTCTGACGGTTGTACTGACGATCCCGTTGTAATTTGTTGTCTATTTGCCAATCTTTTTAAAGGGTCATTTTGTTCAGACTCTTTTAATCCTGATGAAGAGTACTTTGAATATGAATTCTACACCCAGGGTTTCGTTGGATCCTATATCTTTTACTTCAGAGGATATTTTAAAGAATATTAGATCGATCGATGAGGATTTTAATGCTGAACCTGATGGAATTCCTGCCGCAGTGTTAACACGATGTGGTTCCGTTCTAAGCCCATGTTATTCAATAAATCAATAAGCGAAAGTATTTTTCCACTTTTTTGGAAAAAAACTTTTATAAGTCCTATTTATAAAAAAGGTTGTAGAAATGATATAAACAACTATAGGCCTATCGCTAAACTCTCGTCGATTCCAAAACTTTTTGAGCGGCTCGTGTATGATCGTGTGAAGATTCATTGTGGGAAGGTCATAACAACTCGTCAGCTTTGTTGTCAGATTTTTTACTGGCAGATCCACTGTGTCTAATCTCCTCGTTTTACAACGGTTTGCTTAAATTCATTTTATTCAGGTTACCAGGTCGATTGTATTTACACTGATTTTAGTAAAGCATTTGATAAACTGCCACACAACTTAATTCTATTTAAACTAAAGTTAATGGGTTTTCCACAATTTTTTGTAAGCTGGATCCAATCGTATCTGACAGAGCGATATTCTCAAATGCGATTTCGAGGTTTATTGTCTGCTGAATTTATTGCTAAATTAGGTGTTCCTCAAGGTAGACACATTGGTCCACTTCTGTTTATTTTAGCCATTAATGATGTAACCCACATCATCAAACACTCTCATCTACTTATCTATGTAGATGATATGAAAACATACAGAACAATAAATGCTAAAGGCAATTCAGATCTACTCCAGTCTGATTTGAAATCCTTTGAAGTTTGGTGTTCTAAAAATAATATGTTTCTAAATCCAGATAAATGTCAAAGTGTATGACCTTTTCGCGAAAAAGGAAAAATTTAACTTTTGATTATAAGATAAAAGATACTGCTTTAAATCGTAGATTCTGTCTAAGATCTTGGTATATGCATTGGTTCTAAGCTTTCGTTTAGTGTTCATATTGATAACATTTGTAACATCTATGCTCGGGTTTATAAAACGCTGGGCCAATGAATTTAATAGTATGATTACAACTACAACGCTGTATTATTCAATTGTCCGTCCTCACTTGGAGTATGCAAGTCAAGTTTGGTCGCCAAGTTACAATGTACATGTTGAACGAATAGAAAGAATTCAAAAACGTTTTGTTCGGTTTGCTCTAAGGGGCTTAAGTGGAACTGACACTTTAAACCTTCCTCCTTATGAGGATCGTTTAAAACTTGTAAAAATGCAATCTTTAAGTGACCAGCCCATAACTGGTGTGTTCGATTCACCAGAACTCCTAACTCTAATAAATTTTAACACTAACCGTAGAAGCAGTAGAAGCTCTAACAATTTAATTTACTTTTAGTATAACAAATTATATGGCTACTGCTCCTTTAAATCGCATGAGTACCTTTGTTAACAACTGTAGCTTTTTTGAGGTTAACTAATTGAAAGGTCAACTCAAAAGTAGATCGAAAACTAATGTATGATTAGATCTATGTAAACGTAAGGTTAGTTGTTATGTCTTGTTTTGTCCCTGAGCCCAACCCATATTATGGTGGGCAAATTTTTCTCACTTTAGATTGTTTTGGACCACTTTTATCGATATCGTTGTGATATTATAAATGTTATTTGGGCTGGTTCTTAAGATGATCTAATGCGGAGAAAGTGCGAAAAAGCTGTAGTAGCTGAACTCTATTGTTATTGCATGTAAACAAAAGATATGTTGCAGTAGAAGACAAGAATCTATTGAAAGGATTGTGCCTTAGCTATCCTATATATCCTACATGTGAATGCGTGAAGCTATGATGCAGCAGATCACAATAATTTATTAAAAGGATTCCAAACAACAAAAGTACAAAAAATACCAATTGCTTTAGGTGGAGATTTTAGTTGCGATTTAAGAGATGAATGTCACAGGTACTAAAACAATTCCTTTTTGATAAATTTAATTTACGAATGATAAGCGATTCAAATATTTGTACAATACGATAAAATTCCATAATAATGATTGAAAACATTTACAAAAATAATTCAAAATTAATTTGACATATATTATAAATATTAAGGCGTATTTTTTTAATTAACTTGATGTTATTTAAAATTTTGGCATTTAAAAGTTATTCTATTATATTATTAAATTTATGAAACTACGAAAAAGTTTGTCTTCTCTCGTGTGTCCAACGACGCATCTGTTTTTTTATTAAAAGGTATGTAAAAAATGCTTGAGTTTTAAATAAGTCAAAATGATCATTCTAGTTATGCTTACGTACATATTCTATATTGGTCTTGATTGTTTTCCAAGTTTGTTGTTGTAGCCGCCATAAGATATGCCATAAGATAAATCATTAGAACCACAAGAGTAAATTTTATACTCTAAAAAATAGTTTTGTTCACTTATTTGATGGTAATTCAGTAATTAAATCATTGAACCTTTATCTTTTCTTGGAACATTCTCATACACGAAATTCTTGTATGTGAGCTCTTATTTCTCATATTCAAAATGTACTATGGCCATAAATCGACAAGAAAATTGCCAAAATTTAAAAAAAACAAATTTAGTCATTTAAATCAGGTACTTAATAATTAATGTTTGAAAACATATATAAAAACTGCACGTTTTTTAAGTGAAAAATATTTTTTTTTAAAGTATTCACAAATGGTTTGAAACGTATTGCTTCTAAAAAAACTGAGTTCTAGATTTTTACTCGAACAAGAAAATGTAAACTTTGTGTGGTTAATAAATTTAGATATTTAAATAAATCTTTATTTTTTTTTAAATATTCGCAAGATTCCATGTTTTCAAACATGTCCAAATATTCATTATCCATTAAGTAATTGAAGGCTAATTAATGGTTTGTTTTATATAAAAAGTAACTGAAAATATCAGAATAGTATTTGATAACCAAATTCCTAGTTGACAAGCGCTCCCTTACACATACGATATTTTTCCCTGTAACTCATTATATAAATCTTTTTAGAGTGTTTGAAATTGAATTGGTACTGGAGATGGACGTAACAGGAGTCGGATCACACCTACCTTTGGTACACAACTATGTGTTGATGCCACATACGGGGCGGATTTTAATAATTTTAACTAACGCACATTTTTGGCCCAAGACACACATGTCTACCAAGTTTCAAGGTAAGCAGACTATTTTAACCCTAGAAACCATATCTTGCTTCTTATTACGTTAACCTATTTGGGGTTCCTCTACACACCACTAACTTAAAAGCAGTATTTCGTTAAATGAAGAAATAAAAGATATATTTTTTTTATGAGTTCGTTTAAAAATAAAAAAAAAAACAAAAAATCAAGTACAATAATCACTGTGACAGTGACAAAAATTCATGATTTACAAAAAGGCCAAAAGTAAAAAGTTTTTTATGAGTGTTTCAAAAATCCTCAAAAAAAAAAAATAATTCTTAATGCCGAAATTCACCAAATGTTCTTGGAATCTGAAAAAAGACATACAATTAATTATATGTATGCATAAAAAAATAATATTTTGAAAATATTACCATTATATTTTTAAAGATTTTTTTTAGCCAAAAAATTGTAGCTATTGCATATTTCCATGCTGTGCTTAGCGCAAATGTACCTTTCACGTGTTCCTGCCTGCATGTTGTCTTCGTCTTCTTGTCTTTGATCCTTGCACACAAAAAGCATCTAAAGGGCGTTTTTTATAGAGTGATATAAGTTTAAATCATAATAAAACATAGTAATATATTTTGAATATCAATGAAACGAGTTTTATTGGATAGAAAATTTTATGACATTAATGTTTAAATATGATTTCGGCCATGTGGCTGGCGCGTACAAGGCCCAATCTGGAACACCAATTTTCACAAACTTTTCGCAGCATTTGCGGCCGTATCTCGCCGATAACTCTTCGAATGTTGATTTCCAGGTGTTCAAGTGCTTGTGGTTTATCGACGTAGACAAATGACTTTACATAACCTTTACTTTAAAGAAAAGAACTTTAAAGAAATTTTACTTTAAAGAAAAGAATCCAATGGGGTAAAATCACACAACAACGCCAGTTGCTGAGAACGACGACGAATTGATTGATTAGGTTCATCTTCAATGCTTTCCTGTACAGCGGCTACAGATTCTTCAGTGCGGACTGTTCGGCGTCTCACGGGATGCACATTATCACTAACAGTAAATGTGGTCCGAAAACGATCTATTGTTCTTCGAATTAGCAGCTCTGAAGGACGATTATGATAAGTTTGACGAACAGAACCATTATTTTGATTAAAAATTTCCACAAGTTACACGCGTTGCTCTGGTATAACTCCAACCATAATAAAATGCCAATGCAAACTAAACCAAAAGCAACTATCAGCTGTTAAATGAGTGGTCAAATAAAGCAGTGATGCCAACTCAAAGTTGTATTACTCTACTTGTATTACTCTTGCTTTGCCTTTTTTGTAGAAGGTCCCTAAAGTGAGACATCATCATTATTTTCGAAGTTGTCATCGGGTCCATTCTATAGAATTTGTTCGATAGTGATCCTCAAACGAAGGTTTGTTTTTTGTTATAACCTTTTTTGCTAATAAGGTTTCGTCAAAAATGCAAAAAAAAGCTTCTTTTTGTTTTTGTTTTTGTTTTTGTAGTTATTCCCAAAGTTATACAACACCATAGAATTAATACCAGCTTGGTCAAGCATACCGAAAAAATATCTAACTGGGCACCTCCGAGTTTTTCTTGTCACGGAATAATTGTGGACAAGTTGGTCGAACGTATCAGAACCTCCTTTAGAGTACTCATTTTTTGAGTGTTGTAGAAATGTATAATTTCCGGTTTTTTCGTTTGCGGATCAACTCCCTTGTTATTGACTTGACCTGAGAAACAGTGTCATATAACGTTTTTGTAAAGCCTTTTTTGGACATTTGCCCAGATTGCCATACTGACCTTTAAACCCGGACAAGTGTAAGCAATATCAGATATGCATTCAAATTCTGCTACCAATTTAACTTCTTCAGAAGGACCTCTTTTAAATTGAAAACTTGATTTCATGTCTGAGCTATATGTTTGATTCCACTTGTACGGGTGGATTTTTGAAACAACGGCGTCTGGGACAATTTGAGACGTAGATAGCAATATTACAGAATTTTGTAACTTTTTGTAAATGTAAAAGAATTTCTACTTCAGTCTTTATCTATTGGTGACAAAATAAGTATTTTAAGCGTGACGCACTCGACATTGATTTGCCAAAGTCTCAAAAGTTGCATTGGGTGGTCAAGATCTCCCAAAAATTTTTTAGAAAAAAATAAGGATGTCTTTCTCTCCCGCAAGGACAAAGTTGTTTTTTAAGAAAAACAGTAAAAAATCACGATCTCAAAATGCTTTGATTTTTGCAAGAAAAACTACATATGTCTTAAAGCAAAAGTAAATACAGACTTTAACTAAAAATGTTTTGGCAAACATGATGCCACTCTCGATTTTTATTCACAAGGTCCTGTGTGAAGGATATTCGAAACTAAAAGTACACTCGAGGTAGTACAGAACTTTTGATTGCTATCTAATTGTCTAAATTTTGGCGATTTTGATTATAGTGTTGGCGTTTTCCTTAAATTTGGCGTATTAATAATTTTTTTTTGCATATGCATTTTCTTGTTTTTGAGAGATGTATACTTGAATGCAATGTTTTAACTTTTTCAAACAAATGAATATAAGGCCTTATATTTCGGGCATCAGAAGTGATACCAACGATAATTTCCTAAATTTAGAGTTTTCAATTATTTCTGAACAACACCCTGTCCAAGAGTATCAATTTACAACACCAGGTTAAGACTTTTTTCCCGATTTTTTTCCGATTTCGATTTTTTAAAAAATTTTCTTTCCCAGTATGAATTTTATTATTTCGTTAAAACACCTCTACTCAGCATTCACAAAAATGTTAAACTAAAATTTGGAGTTCTTGAGTTTGCCATTCGATGGGTCTCAATTGACTTAACAATTGTTATTAAGAAGTGTTTTAATGAAATACTAACCATAAAGGTTAGTACAAATGTACAACATTTTTACATTTACATGAAGTATCTTTTTTCAAGTATCAAAATAGGTAAAAAAATCGTGGTCTTTTCCTGCTGTTTGAAATAGATATTTTTAGACAGGGTCTCGTTCAAAACTATTTGCAGAATCCGAATTGAAAAAATTATCTTCGGTACTTTGTTTGAAAAAGTAAAAAAAATGCATTCAAGTATACGTTTCTCCAAAACGGAAAAATGCCTATGCAAAAAATTTGCAGACTATTAATTCGCCAAATTTAAGGAAAACGTTAACACTCTAATCAATATCACCAAAATTTTGACAATCAGATAACAATTAAAAGTTCTGTGCTATCGTGAGTGTACCCTTAGATTCAAATATCCTTCACACATGACACTGTGGATAAAAACCAAAAGCAGCATCGTGTTTGCCAAAATATTGTTAGTTTAAGTCTGTATTTACTTTTGCTTTAAGACAAATGTAGTGTTTCTTACAAAAATTCCAATATTTCCAGATCGTGATTTTTTACAGTTTTCCTCAAAAAACAACTTTGTCCTTGCTGGAGATATCCTTATTTTTTCTAAATTTTTTTTTGGGAGATCTTGATCACTCAATGCAACTTTTGAGACCTCTTAGAATGTGAAATTCGAAAAAAATTGTAATTCGATACGCCCTAATGCTCATAACAGAAAATATTTAGAGAAACTTTAAGTTAATTTTAAGCATTGATAATTTTTTTTCGTTATCATAACGTTTTAAATATTTTTATCATTGCAGTGATGAGCCAGGAAACAAAAAATGTATTATTCGGTTCTGAACTCATATAAGTAGGTAAAAATCATTAATGTGTACTTTGCAATTCTCAAAAAAAATACCGTTTTTTATGGAATCGCACTGCAGCATTTTAGTTTTTATTTTAAACATAAAATTTTATGCCGGGTATATGTTTACCCAGTAGCGGAACTTTTCCAATTGACTTGCTAAGGATTTGGCAAGAAACATAGTCAAGTTTAATGTTCGATTTACGATGTTTTTCGTTCTAGTCATATGTTAAAAAACTTAAATAGAACTTTTTATTTTCAGCTTTTCGCCATGAAGAAAGTGCTTTTGTAGAAAGAATCTTTAACATTTAAGATAAAATACAAATGGATGTAGTTGCAGAATTTCATTCTTCGTGATATCATATCTGACATCTGCTTAATTATAGGTAAACTAGCTCCATGGTACATGAAATTATCATTGCAATGAAAAATATGAAGCTTAAAACTACCTAAACATTGCGCTTAAGCTGTTATGTTATAAAAAGTTAAACAAATGTTCACAATCATCATCGACACACAAATGTTTTAAAAACACTCAAATAATTTATGCATTTCCTTTGAAAATTATTCAAATGAAAATGTTACAAAATGTCCCTCGTGTACCATAGTGTAAAATTCAAAGAAATATATTTCATCAGCATTAAACGAAGTTATAAGCTTTTAAGTCCAATACGGCAAATAAAATGGATAGAGTATGCTATAAAAATGTAAATAAGCTTAACTGTATCTCTGCATATAAACTTGATATTTCAAATATGACCGAGCATTGCAATTTACATTTTTGCTAAGGTTTCGCATAGAATAACGCTTGACGTCCAGTTGGGATATCCTTTTAAGAATAGAAAAACTCTTATGAGCTCAAAATGATGATAGTTTTGTTGAATGGAGTCAATAAATATGCTAATGTTTAACCTGAATTTAAGTATTTTACGTTTCAAGTTATATTTTGGGAAAATTGCGAGGCATAATGATCAAATCTACGAACAATGTCTGAGTGTGTTCTTTTTGAGTCTTTTGCAAATTACAATTTCTAAACAACTTTCATTGTATTTTTATTTTCTTAAAGTTTTAGCTCAATAAAACATCACTCGAGGTAACCATATACATACCTTTTTTGATAATTTTTATACTTAATTGAACGATTAGTGTTGTAAAATTTTTTGAAAACAATTCCCTGAATAGTAAGAAAATAATATTTTTTTTTTAAGTCGGCTTTCATGAAAACTGTTTGCACAAAGTAGAAAACCATTTAAAATGTTGACTTTTTTGGGCTGCGTCCATAAGTTTTAAAAGGTGCCCTTTACTGCCGAAATATGTTATTTATTTATTGAATAATAACCCAGTAAACCGAATTATGATAACTACAAAAATTTTGGAATATAAATTTGATATCAAAACGATATATAATTTGAAAAAAATCCAGAAATCATCAATGATATTTTATAATTGGAAGCCTTATCGCAGTGAAATATTACAAGGTAATATTAAAAGTGCAGCTCAACCAAGCCATGAGTCATCGACCGTAATAATGGTAGTCGGAAAGAGCAATAGCGATTGAATACAGCGGGTGGGGTAGGACTTCTCATTTTAGCGTTTCCAAGTATGTTTTCACAGGTATTGCAACATGAAGCCGACCATTGTCGTGCACCAAAATCATTTTACCGTGTCTGTGCTCATATTCCGTAGGGTTCTTGGTGAATTAACAACTACTCTTTTTTCGAGCCAAATGATTGAGCTTTACGACAAAGTTTACTACAGATTTGCCATATGGGCATTTCCACAGAAAAGTCCACTGTGACCAAAAAAATTAAAACTTATTATTTTGTGATATATTCTAAGATAAACATTTTAATTTTATTAATTTAAGCAATTTATACATAAATTCATTTACCGTGATAATCAATCGTCCGCAGTGTTTCACAAATGTGGTTTTTCTTTTTCGTAAATGTTTAGTAAATATTTCGTAAACTTTTTTGATTTAGAAAAAATGACAGGCTAAATGATTGGCTAAGGATAATGAAAAAATTGTTTGGGCAAGGAAAGAAAAATATATAAAATTTGTTTTTTAATTACTAAACTACATAATGACTTAACTACCTAATTACTTAATTACTCAACTGAATTACAATATAAATTTAAGTAACGTAACGACAACGCCATGCCAGATCAAAAAGCCTAATAAAAAAGAAACCATTTTTATTTTTGCTATATCTTTAAATCCTTAAAGTCGATTGTTGTCATTGTTTTCACTTAATAAAGTCATACTTAATTACTAAGCAAATATAAAAAACCTTTTTAAAAATGAGACTTTTTCATTCTTTTTTTTTAACAATTCTTCGTTCAAATCATACGTAACGCCAGTTTGTAAATGCCTATACACAAAACGGCTACAGTACGTCATCCGTCGGAAAACAGTGTGGACTTATTCATTTACCGTTCGAATTACTAAATAATTATGCGCGTACCATCATGTCGTAGATATGTTTTGAAGCAAAAAGATCAAGCTTTTCCATTGAGCCTAATTAAAACTAGTAAGGAAATATCTTCGACTGGACCGAAGTTAAATAACCCCCACTACCGTATATTAGTTTGTTCGAAGTCTTGAATTGGGCGTGGTTCTTTTTCGAAATATTTCACATTTGAAACTCAGAATCATTTTGATATATGTACATACAAAAGCTTATGTAAACAATATCAAGTTAAGCATTAATATTTTTGGAATTTATAAAGTATAAATAATTATTGTGACGTCACTTTGTATAGTAGGTGAGCGGAAATTTCATTTTTTTCGATCGAGAAGCGAAGTAAATATAAATGCATATATTTAGTAATTTAAGCATTGTTTTATTATTTATTTAACATTGTTAGTTAAATCATAAAAGTATTGGCTTTAATAAAAGTTAAAGAACTGATTGTTCAAATTAGTTCCCTTTATTTTTGCCAAACAATGTTATTTGTTGAAAATAACTAATTTCTCATTTTTTTTTAAATTAAATTTTTTGTTAATAAAAACTTTTTAAAAATATTGTTTCTCATATCAAAAAAAAAAAAAAAAAAATTAGAGCTTGCGTGTAGCATGGCAGAATAATCAGGTAGATGCAATTCGGAGAGCAAGAAACGACAGAGCAAAACAAAGGCGTAGCTATAATGCCAGTTTACATTTGACGTTCAGTCTTTTAGCTATATGAATGCATAATTTACTTGTAACCGTATAAATCAAGAGAATACCTCGATTTCGTGTGTGAAAATACAAGAAAAATTATCAAAATCCTTTCAAATTTAATAAAATTAGCTGTGTTTTAAGTTATAATACTGAATTAATTGTATTTTGGCTCTGAATTAAGCAAATAAAAGTTAACTTTTAATAAAATTTTCATTTAACTACTAGTTAGATTGTTCAGTAACCAATTTATTTGTTGACATTATAGCTACGCATTTGTTATTGTTTTGTTTGTCGTAGAGAGCGTGTTTCTGGTGCGCTTACCTGGTAATTCTGCCATGGTAAATGTTCGACCATATCTTCGAAACAAACCAAATCGCCTGTCGAACGAAAATGTTACAACTAGTGTCCGACCGAATATTCGGTTTCGCTAGCTAGTTTCGGCTATTCGGCCATATTGAGGCCGAAACTTTTGGTAACAATTTCTTGCATCAGTCATTTAATTAAAATATAAAAGTTTGGTTTACTAAAAATATTTACAACGCATTGTACAAAACAAATATTATGAATTCGTCTATAATTTGATTGATCGTGTTAGCGCAAAACATTTTGGTTAATTTTATGCGTTCGATACTATCATTTTCAATTTTATCATCTCTATTGCAATTAATATTAAAGTTTTATAGGTATTGAAGCCAAAAATTGATAACTTCCGAACGAATTCTGTGTGTGTGGAGTAAAGGAAAAGAAAACGAAATATTTCTATTTCTATAATATTAAACCTTTGAAAAAAAAAAACAAAAATACTTTGTTTTGTTGTTCTAAAAAATGTACATTGTAGGTGCATACTATTTTGAGTGTGTATGGAAAGTATAAAGTATGCGATGCTTTTGTAATAAAAAATAAAATAAAAATGATCTCATTTATTCTTAAATAAACTTCAAATAATACTTTTTTTATATTAAATTTTTTTCTTATGTGTATGAAAGTACTTTTGTTTCTTTTCAATAAAAAAAAATTATTTGTAAATTCTTTAATTTTCATATTAATAACTAGTTTCAGTTTCGGCCGAATACTATAAAATGGCCGAATATTCGGTTTCGGCCGAAATTCCGGTTTCGGCCGAACACTAGTTACAACATACTGCCAGATCAAAAACATCGCTTCGATGTTTGCTTTGACAGTGAAGTTACTACATGGCGCCACTGGCTGGCAAAGACTATGTGTGAGGGCGAAAGTGATTTCTTCAGCATTGAAATTTGGAAATGATCCTTTTATTTATGAACTAATAAAAGGAAATAACTACATGTATTCACTTACTTTACTGCTTTAACTTTAAATGTATAGGTGAGTCACGTAGTTGAATTAAAATAAATTTGCGGTTGCTTATTTTTCAACATTTTGTTATTCCTACAGGAAAAATTGTTATAACTTTTTTGTTTATTTAAATGAAATTTATACAATTTATATATTTTATGATATAAAAATTTAAGAAAAATTTTACAACATTTAATATGACATGACTTTTTTTTAAAATAAATACATCAATAGGTTAATCAGAATTGTTGCAAATTGTTACAAGTTCTTACTAGAGTACCGTTCACGTAATCGAAAAACTTGCAACGAGAGCGTACAAAAGTAAAAGAAAAAAATAGCTACAAATTTCTGCTAGTAAAATTTTTCTAAACAATTCTAAAAAGTCTCTAAAAAAACCCCAATAACCATAGATTAAATTTAAATAGATTTTTTGAAAAGAGTTGCAAGAATTCGTCTTTTGTGAATATGCAAAAAAAGTCAAAACTGCCTACAAACTTTGCAATACTGTATGACAAGTCCTCTCATAAATAGTGGACGCACTATATTAAAAACGATATGTGCATTTTTGTTTTTGTTTCAGGGAAGTTTTGCTATTTAAAGTTTTTGTATAAAGGTTTTTACAAGAAAAAAAATTAATGGTATGGTATGATTATCATAATATGATGGTATGGTATGATGGATATGGTATGATTAGTTGATGGTACAATTTTTCGAAGTTGTATTAAAACAGATTTAATCTTCTCTAGCCATTATTTGTAATGTGACTTTTTTAGTAAGACTATATTAAAGAGTAATTTAATTAACCACTTAAAAACCTCTACTTTTTTGGTTAAAGTTCCACTTCTACCGTCAAACACATATTAGTTTTATGTTTAAACGGAAAGTATGAAACAAAATGCTTTAAAAATTCAAACTAGTTTTTTGTGTAGCGATATTATTTGACTTATAATTTAAAAAAAAATATTTTGAACCTAAACTGTGATCCACTATATCTCAGCAACCGGCGCCTTTTACTTCCCCTACTTTTGCATTTTTTATATACTCGGATAGTACAAATTATCATCGAACTCAAAAATAAAATGACGTGAGTTTTTTGACGTGTTTTGACCCCTAAGTATAATTGAGCTAAAAACAAATTGAGTGTGTTTTTATAAAGTTCTGAAAGCAAAAGTTCTCTTATAGGCTCAAAAATAATATAAAGCATTTCAACTCATCCTAGTTTTTCAACCGCATACTATTGCGATCGAACCAATGGTTTCTGATTGCTCGCTTTTTATGTGAATTTTACGAGAAAATTTTTTTCCAAATGCATACAAAGTTTGCCTGCTTAATGATAAGAAGAGAACAGAACAAAAACATTGTGGTAAAAAAATTAACTTTTTAAAACAATTAATCACCAAGAAAACCCCCCTCTGCTTAGTATTTCAAGCGAGATTTAAGGAAATTCGCTTGTCAGCCCTGCTTTCAACAGCGATAAATATATAAATAGACTTTGCGAAAAGTTAGTAAATTTGTTTGACAGGCAGAAGCTGAACAAAAAAGTTACAGTTAGTCACGAAAATTTGCTAATTCGACAATAATTCCTACTTCATGCGCAATGAGCCAACCCTTCAAGTAAATAATTGGTTAAAAGAAATGGTTGTCCGTACAAATAGAAGCTGGTATTTTATGATGACTAAAATCACCATAAATCAAAGTGTCAAAAAACTTAACGGTATTAAGTTTGCTCTATTCGACTTCCTCATTCGCTACCGCCGAAGAAGGGTGGCGGCTGCATTGCGTTCTATCGACAGTAAAATAGATACAGAATGGTTTGGTAGAGCTTTTAAAATAGCTTGTGAAATTAACACCCTCTGCGAACTTCATATAGAATTCTACCAAATTATAAAATCAAACCAAATTTCAAATAAGCACATATTTTTTAACTGCACTGCATAATTACTTTTATGATTTTTTTAAAGTTTAGTTTAAAATACCGTTTAGTGCGAGTTTTTTATGTTCAAACCCCCCCACAAAAGCCTATAGGTGTTTAGAGAAATGAATACAAATAAGACTATTGAATACGACTATTCAGTAGGGAAATGAGAAGTTATTATTGCCATAACTACCCAGTTGGGGAAGTAATCATTACTGAACTAGTTATATAATGATAACTTGTTAATGGGAGGTAGTTCCCTGCTGGATTACAACTTACACAAATAAGGCATTATTTTAACATGGGCTTGTCATAGGCGGTAATGTGTGGTATTTACATCCAGCATTACTTACAAGTCAGTGGTGAACTCATTACATCAAGTATTACCAATAAATCAGAGGTCAACTACTATTCTCCAGTATTACCTATAAGCCAGAGGGTAGCTACTTACCTCTCCTTTTTACATGGAAACATAGAATTCCATCTCTCACACCAATCATGCTAAATAGGTCTGCATTGTCCTTAACGGAAAATATTTAGGACTCATTCTTGATAGGAAGCTTAGCTGGAAACTTAATATTCTGAGCGTATAAAGAAAGCGACAGTTGCGCTGTACACTTGTAAAAAAGACACAGTTTCGATAGTATCGTAAGTGCAGACGTAGAATTCTTTTTTATACAGTAATAGAGAAAAATTCTTGTTTTTTTATTTATATTTTTCAAAACTATTTTCAAACCTTTCATCTTCTAAATAAAAATTATTCAAAAACGAATTTGTTGTTGTTGTTGTTGTTGCCTTCTTCAAACTAACTTGATCTAAAAAGCTCTCAATTAAATTCATAATAAAATTTGTTTTGTTTTATAAATACTTTTCGTTTGATATATTATTATATATGTTAATGCTCTTTACTACAGGAAAAATAAATAATTAAAATTTTTCCGATATTTATTTCCATTTATTAAACGTAACCTTGAATTACATTTAGTCGTAACCAACATAAAAAATTAACAACAAATTCATCACTAAAAATATCAAACGAAAACTTTTTATAAAACAAAACAAATTTTTACATGAATTTAATGGTGAGCTTTTTAGATCAAGTAAGTTTAAAGAAGGCAACAAAAACAACAAATTTGTTTTTGAATAATTTTTATTTAGAAGATGAAATGTTTTTAAATAGTTTTTAAAAATATGAATGAAAAAACAAAATTTTTCTCTATTACTATATAAAAAGGAATTCTACGTCTATACTTACGATACTATCGAAACTGTGCCTTTTTTTTAAACGCGTGGTATTTGTGTGGTAATTTTTAATGATCGTGAGATTTTTTTTTGACATTTTTTTATTGCGGTAGAAACTTTTTTGTTTTTCTTTACAATGGTAATTTTTGTTGTATTTAATTTATGTTATTGTGAAAAAAGTAACTTTTTGTCGGATTGTTTTATATTTTAACTGGCATCCTTGGCTGGTACATTTTTTTGTAGACACATACTGGCTCTCTAGCTACATGCATCTGTATTCTCTATTGCATTACAACCCAACAAGCCATGAATGTTACTGTGCCAGCTAAACGGTACTTAAAACAGCAGCGTCTGATTTGCTGGTATGAAAATGACAAGTTTTTGTACCTTTAAACCAGGGCTGGGCATTCTAACACAGTCACATTTTATTTTGTCTTGTTAGTATTGGTGCGCTCTCGAATAGCGCACACTGAGCGAAATAGTGGTCACAATTATCTAGATTGACAAGATTGTATGTTTATGCCCCACACATATGAGATATATGAGTTTAATTTTTATTTGATGTTTTTATTTTTAGTCATCGTTATTGTTCATTAACTATTGTTCATTTCATTTTAATTGTTCAATTAACATTAATTATTGTTCATTTCTTCTTTGTCAACATCAAAGCTCTATAATTTTATTCTAAGTAAATAAATTATATAAGTTTGCTTGCAGTGGCAAATTAAACATTCTGTTTCACCAGAAAGATTCGATTCATATAAGCGTGCCATTTATTAAGTTGTATATTAATGTTGATTTTCTATGATTTAAATACAAATTCTATATGTTTGATAGTTTAAATCATTCTTGATTTTAAATACAAAATCTAGTTGTTCGATAGTTTAAAATCGTTTATTGAGCTTCAGGTCAGGTTAGAACAATTAATTGCTCTAACGAATTTTTTTCAAAGAAACAACAGCAACAACACTTTCAATATGAAAAGAAAAAAAACATCACTAGCTGATTAATTAGTTAGCTGATTGATTAACTAGTTTAACCTGACCTAAAGCTCAATAAACGATTTTAAACTATCAAACAACTAGAATTTGTATTTAAAATCAAGAATGATTTAAACTATCATACAATTAGAATTTATATTAAAATCATAGAAAATTAACACAAAAAATAACAAGGTCATTTAGAAAACTTTAAGTTGTATATTAATTTTATTTGTTGTTAAACAGTTGTAACCTTTTCTTAAAAAAGTTTTTATTAAGTTGCAACAATAAACTAAACAATAAACGGTAATTCAATTGCACTTCCTTGATTTCAATACATAGATGAAAAAAAAGGGAAAAAGGCAAGAACAAACGACACATCAAGCGAATATGACATAAATTTCAATTCGATTCTTGATAAATATAAAAAAGGGCTTTACAATTATATAGAGAACAGTTTAAAGCAGCGCTGGGCGCCCCATAGCTCACTGAGCCCTCTCTGAGAATAGCTTTTCACATGTACCCAAAACTCACAATAGAAGAGAATATAATTCAGTCGTTTGCTGACAGTGATGCTGTGAAGACCTATGTCGACAATTTTATGTACACTCTTAAAAAACCAGCTTTTTAGTTTGTAGATACATAATTCTTATGCATATATTTTTTATTATATTCAATTTCAATATAATTCATACATATTGACTATTAAGATTCTTTGCACTATTTTCATATTATTTGTGTTCACTAATTTTTTGATTATAATTTTAATTATTCGTATAAAGCAATATATCATAATATTAAAATAAAAACAAAACAACATACCAAAAATTTTTGAATCTGAATTGGAATGTGATTTCTTTTCCGCAGAGAATCTTTCTGGTGAAACAGAATGTTTAATTTGCCACTGCAAGCAAACTTATATAATTTATTTACTTAGAATAAAATTATAGAGCTTTGATGTTGACAAAGAAGAAATGAACAATAATTAATGTTAATTGAACAATTAAAATGAAATGAACAATAGTTAATGAACAATAACGATGACTAAAAATAAAAACATCAAATAAAAATTAAACTCATATATCTCATATGTGTGGGGCATAAACATACAATCTTGTCAATCTAGATAATTCCCTGCAAAAAATAGGTAACCGATTTTTCTAACACTAATAAAAAATTTAAGCTCTACACCAACACATTCAAATAACATTTTCACCTCACTTAATTTTAAAAAAGACAACTACAGTTTTTTATTTTTGATGAAGTAGTCTTTCACTTTTTTGTAAAAAAAATATTTTTCGGTGTTTTAAAAAAGGTGAGCAAACAGTTTTTGAAATATTTAAAATTATAATGAATAAAAAAACAATAAGTAACGAAAAGTGCTTACAAAGACAACGCGAAAAAAGTGATGCGAAAAGGTATTCGGGAAATTTAGAAAGATTCAGTGTTAAAAAAAAATAAAAACAAATAACGAACACTTCGACTCATGCTCAGCCAGTTCGTTGGACAGTCTCTTTTTTTACGATTCCGACCATAACATTGAACCGTCTACCTCCGCAAAAACAAACGACATTTGCAACATAGCAGAAAAATTAAGATATTACTGCTTGCGGTGGAACGTGCCGCACAACCAAATTAATGATTTATTAAAAGTATTGAATGAGGCATAAAAATCTTGCCAAAATGCACTTTGCAGCCACTTTGCTAAAAATACGAAAAACAATGCGGAGGTGAAGAAAGGTGTGGAAAAAGTCCCATTTAAATCAGACTTTATCATGCCATAGGTTTGAAATGGCCGAAGATCTATTTGATGAACCAGTTGAATCATCAAAAGCTTTAAGAATCCTTCTTTGCACCAGTTTAAAGCAAGAAGTCGAAGGTTTTGGATTTACTGAAGTCAAATATAAATTTTTTAACATAACTCAAAATGATAAACAAATCCTTATACCTGTTTTGCTCCATTGTTTTAGCAATTTTACATCACAAAACTAAAAAAATCACTTTTTAAGCTTTGGAAACGGCCTACAATAACTTAAATCATGGAGAATGATATACAATATGTGAGTAATTTTAATGCAAAAACAAAAGTAAATTGAATTGATTAATTATTTCTAGTTGATAACTTCGACAATATTCCTTCAACTTCATCGACAGCTCAGACCACCTTCAATAACACCTCTAGTTCAAAAACAGCACATAAAAAAAGAATACGATTCGAAAACAATGAGGATGATATATGTAAGTACTTACAAATGCAAAAGCAAATTTTAATAAATTTTTTGCTCTTAGTTGAAAACTTTGGCAACTGCGACAACATTTCTTTAACTCCTTCGTCAATGCAGTCCATAAACATCCTTTCTACTTCAGAGCCAACACACAAAAAGAGAAAACGATTCGAAACCAGTGACAATTATTATAGCAAAGGTCAGAAACCATTTTTGTTATGCTAAAAAAATGCCTCATTAATCAAATGTATCTCTTTGCTAAAAAAGTATTTATTTCGTTAAGAGAATTTTTAAAGAATATAATTTTATAGATGATAATGTTTTGATGGAAAGCGAATCACAACCTGCCATAAACTACAAATGTGCCAATTGCATTTCTATGAGAGGTTTGTAAGGTTTGGTAAAATCAAATTATATTATAAATTATCATGACATCAAATTTCGACGTACTTTGTAAACTCAACAGCTTAGAAACGTCAATCAATAGCATCAATCTGAAAATTGAGTCAATTTCGAAAAACGTGAGTCAAAATACTCTTTCGATTGTATATTCTTTCGAGAACTTTTAGCACTTATATGTGGGACATTCTTTATCAAATCGGTAAACAAAAATAGCGTCCACTGCCAAACATGCTGATATGAATATTTTCAGTTTACATACGCCAATTCAACAAAAAAAAAAAATAATTATAAAATTTTTTTTGATGATTACTTTTAGTTGAGAAGAAAAATGTTTATAGTGATTTTAAATGTCATCGAATGGCTCTTACAAAAGTCTTGTTTAAAGTCTAAATAGGTTGTGACGAAAAAATTAGTTCAACATTGCGTATGAGTGATCTGCAATTATTTGCAAGCTTTAAAAGCGGGCCAGAAATATGTGGCTTGTCAGAGTTTTCGAGACAATTTCCAACGCTTCTTTCATATATATCAGCAAAGTTGTTGGCCAGAGTAATAGGAAGAACTTTGCAAAATAAACCAAAGTTTATTATAGTGTTATCGTAAGTTATTCATAAAAATAGTCATATCTTAAAATTTCGAAGAACCAAGAATTACAATTTTTAGGGATATAGTAGAAGTACATGTACTATGAAATTTGAAAATCAAAAATCGGTGATGACGTATAAACACCAGCAGATAGTATTTACATAGAAAAAATCAAGACTGAACAAACTCAGCGTTAGATTACGGTGTTTTTAATAGAAAGTTCTTAACAATTTATTAAAATCATTACAAACATTTTTTTCTTCTGCACTAAAAATAATCATCGAAAAAATTTTAAAAAACCATTTTTTGTGTTCAATTGCCGAAATTGCAATAAACTGAATATATTGATATCAGCACGATTTGCGGTGGTCGATCTATTTGCTGACCGATTTATATTAATTTTGTCACCCATTTTATTTTTTAATAGCCTTTTATTATTTGAGCTCAAACTAAGTTTTGCTAGTTATTTATTTATAGGCAATCACAAAAACGGCTTTTTATGTTCAAAATAAAATAATACGGGAAAACATGATATTAACCAAGCAGCTGCTGAAAAATTGTCAACGCGTTTTCAGATATACAAAGACTGAAATAGACATTGATATAGCTGCAAGATTGCCACTGTCTTCTTTAACTGAATTCATGGATCTTAAAGAGAAGTTAAAGAATGATGAATATACCACAGCAATGGTATTAACAGTATTTAGAAAATTTGGAGAGTTTATAATTAATTTTTTTTATTTCGTTCTTTATTAGAAAGCAGATCTTTTCACCTTGAAAGGTGCAGCCGGTACTATCGACTCCTTATTCAAAAAAGTTATTACAGACAGTTGCTGTCAAAGTCTTAACTGGGATGGACTTCATGGAAAAAGAGCTCTTCAAGTCAATAAACTCTTCAAAAATACTTTTTTTGGTAATGCGCTTACGTAATTGTAGTTATATGATAAAAATTTTCATATTTAATGCAGACAATTTTCCTGATATGGCCAACAACGATGTCGAAAAAGATATAAGAAAAAGTATCGAAAAAGCACATAACAGAACCAAGCAAAGCAAGTTTAAGCAAAAGAAACTGGATGCAACAAGCACAATATAAAAATTCCGCTTCTAATTCATCTAAAATAGTGCAACAGCTTTGCAGGCGGACACTACCTTAGTCGAATTTATTTGCTGTACCTTTAATTTTAACTTTTTTTTATCTTTCCATAAAAACTAACTTTTTTAATTTCTTCCACTAGATTGTAGAGCAATTTTATGTTTAAACTTTCGATATGAAAATATACAGTATTATTCTTAGATTAATTTTAATGTAATTTTGAATTTCATGTAAAAATGTTACTTTTGTTAAATTGAAAAAAAAAATCAAAACGGTAATAAAAATAAAAAACATTATTATTCTGGCAACACTCTTTTTTAGTTTTGATTTCTTTACTTTGGCAATAATCTGGAGTACGGTATTCACCACCCTTATGAAATGTGCGAAAGAGGCGACTACATACTTGATATTCATGTTGGAGGGAGATACAAAGTCTCATGTATATTTACACCGACGGGGAACTTTCGGTTTATTTTTTCCCTATGCTCTTAAAAAATTAACTGGTAAGATCCGGAAAGATTAACTGGTAATTAACCAGGCAACTACCAGTGGCCTTTTTTGCTGGGTTGTGACCACTATTTCGCTCAGTGTGCGCTATTCGAGAGCGCACCAATACTAACAAGACAAAATAAAATGTGACTGTGTTAGAATGCCCAGCCCTGGTTTAAAGGTACAAAAACTTGTCATTTTCATACCAGCAAATCAGACGCTGCTGTTTTAAGTACCGTTTAGCTGGCACAGTAACATTCATGGCTTGTTGGGTTGTAATGCAATAGAGAATACAGATGCATGTAGCTAGAGAGCCAGTATGTGGCTACAAAAAAATGTACCAGCCAAGGATGCCAGTTAAAATTTAAAACAATCCGACAAAAAGTTACTTTTTTCACAATAACATGAATTAAATACAACAAAAATTACCATTGTAAAGAAAAACAAAAAAGTTTCTACCGCAATAAAAAAATATCAAAAAAAAAATCTCACGATCATTAAAAATTACCACACAAATACCACGCGTTTAAAAAAAAAGGCACAGTTTCGATAGTATCGTAAGTATAGACGTAGAATTCCTTTTTATATAGTAATAGAGAAAAAGTCTGTTTTTTCATTCATATTTTTAAAAACTATTTAAAAACATTTCATCTTCTAAATAAAAATTATTCAAAAACAAATTTGTTGTTTTTGTTGCCTTCTTTAAACTTACTTGATCTAAAAAGCTCACCATTAAATTCATGTAAAAATTTGTTTTGTTTTATAAAAAGTTTTCTTTTGATATTTTTAGTGATGAATTTGTTGTTAATTTTTTATGTTATGTACATTTCTGTTGGTCAAATCGTTTGTCAAATGATTTGATGAGCGATTTGATCAATGTGTACACCCCTATTCTGGCAGCGTTTGCAGAAAGGGGACAGCCAACAGAAATATAAAATTGAATTGAAGAAACATTCTGTGCAGATTGTATGAACAGCCCTTAAAGTCGGTTGTAATTTGCAGCATATATGTATGTCAGCTGCAATATATTTGCATATGTTGTCAAAAAGAAATTAAGTTAAGTACACTCAGAAAAAAAATTCCAGAAAATCTAGAAAAATAGCACCCAATCGTTAGAAAATCGGGCTTCATTTAGCGCCATTGCCGATTTTCTAAAAATGAAGTATATGTTTTTCGTTAAATTGACACCAGAAGTGTGAAATAGTTCAGGAAAATTATCCAATCATTTACGAGCTATTTCACTAAATTAAAGAAACTAAGCGCAATAGTGTTTAAATCTTATTACATTTGAGTAAGTTTTTCTACCGTTTATTTATCATAGGCTATAACTAAGAGAAACATTTTCTCTTAAAATAAGAACTTTTCTGCCATTTATTAATCAGCGGCTATAACAACGAGAAACATTTTCTCTGAAAATAAGAAATTTTCTACCGTTTATTAATCATCGGTTATAAGTAAGAGAAAAATTTTCTCTGAAAATAGGAAATTTTTCTTCGAATTCCTGGAACAATTTTGTAATTTTTGCAAAAAAAAAAAACAACCATTTTTAAGATTTTATAAACAGCATACTGTGAGAATTATGATTTTTATACTGACGAAAAACTAACGAGAAACATTTTTATTATTAACATTAAATTAAATTGAAAAATTACCACTACCCGGGCTTATCCATTCGATCATAGCAGTTGTTCAGCAATCGTCGCTGAATTTGCTTCATTAAGAATCGTTCGCTTCGTAAGTAATTTTAAAGCATTTTTTCTAGAAATATTAGAAATACTTCCTTAATGTAATGTAGTACATGTAATTCTATAAAATATCCAAGTATTGTAACCTGTATTTCTCCAAATTTAAGAAATCATGCTGTAGAATGTTGCGAGAAAACTTGATATCAATACAGTTTTTCTTCAAATTATTTTTTTTTTATACAATTTTTGGAAATTTAACTTTTATCATACCTTCATTTCTTATATTTAAGTAGAAACTTGTTTTCAAAACTAAGGAGCTGTTTTGGTAACATTGCAACGAAATCAAGACGTGAGGTCCTTAAATCTTGTATAAATTCTCTATATTAAGGAGAAACCTCTATAGAATTTGAAAAACCCATGCCTATGAATTGAAGCCACAGTTTCTTAATTTAAGGGAAGCAGACTTTTTTGAGTGTACTAAGAAATTAATTAACTTTCGAAAAATATAAGTTTGCCACCTCGTTTGCTCACCTAAATTGAAAAGCAAATATATCTGGCTTGTGCAAAGGCTTCTCCATACAAATGTGACAGTTCATTTATAAGGCTGATAAACTTACAGTGTTTTTACGATTTATAAGGGTATTGCCCACTTGCATGAATACCCTTAGTGTAAGTAACATATCCTTACTTTGGCATAAATAATATTGGCAACAATATATGTTTCAATCATACAGCGTTTAAAAATTTGGCTAAAGGATCAACTTAAGTACATAAAAAACACCAAGAAATATTTAGATATTCTTGTCGTAAAGATTTTGTTAATAGTTTAACAATAGTTTAATATCATAACTACTATTAAAATAATGCAGTCAAAACCTCTGCCTGACTTATGACTTATTTATAGCCTTAGCTCCTAAACTGAAGGTTTTTGATTTAATTAAGTACCCCGCATTATGTTAAGTACTCTTAGCAAAATTAATTAGAATGAACGGCATATTTTTGAATAGGAAAATATCATAATTTCTTCTCCTTATAAACATTTACGATTCTGCAAAAAGTTGGAGATACTTATTATGCATGAGATACATTTTTTACGAAAATTATGGTTTATCTTGCCATGTTTGTCATCGAGCGGAAATGGTATCTCATAAGCCTCTGCTCCGGTTTGATGGCCGCCATATAATTTCATGTGGCTTTTTCATGTCAAAAATATGGTGCACTGAAATATATAACAAGACAAGACAAACGAGAGGGAACCAGTCAGAAATGTCTCAAATATTCCTACATACATACATTATAATCAGCATCATGGCGGTGTCACTCACTCACTTACTGTCCGGAAATGAACTGCTGCTCTAAAAGCAACAACAGTAAGTGCAGCAGCACAACATACTTTACAAAAACCATGAAATGTACTACTTCAGATTCTGCTTGGTTTCATATGCCTTAAGAGATTTTTTCTGCTTGGTCTGGTGCAAGAATGAGACGGACTCTTTGCATTTTACTATCTGTGTCTTGATCCTGCGGAAAGGAGTTTTTGAAACGAATTTTGCCAACGTGGTTTACTTTAAACATAAATTGCCGCGTGGTGGCTCCAATTGGTGTTGGCTCTTTTTATATTCTAAAACTAAAATGCTTCATTCTGACGTAAGTATAGGTGTTTAAAATGCGGAAACGAAAAACTAGTTGATGCATGAAAATATAACGTAACTAATCGCATGCTTAATATGAACTCAATTTAATGACCAAAATGAAAAATATTAAAAAGTCTAAAAATGTGTTTTCTATTTGCTAATTGACCAGACGTATGCAAAACTCAACGGATTTCCACATTGAATTTATCAAACAACATCAATCGCTCGAAATCTTGAAAGGTCTTCACATGAGACTAACATTAGAGAAATACATTTAAAACTAAATATCTATCTAGCTATCCCCGGCCAAAACTAAACAACAGAGATTGTTGTGGCACCGTCTGCATCATAAAATTTGTTTTGAGCAATCAGCTCTTTTCAAAGCCTCAATTTTAAGAATGCTTATTTATGATTATTTACCTGTGAATTGTTTTTATTCTTTGCCTGATCAACGTCACCTGTCAACTTCAGAGAAAACGTTATCGTCATGTTATGATTTTTCTTCGCGTTCGATAACAATCGTTATCCTCCCAACGACTTGGAGGGGCGCCGCAATCGAGTGTTATTTACAAGCATCGAAATTTATGAACAGTCGCATTGATGGCTTGTATCAGATTTCTTCACTCTTTGCTCACAATTAATTGACCTTTTGCCAGATTCTCTTGATTTACTCTATCTGATTTAGTCTTGTCTCTTTGTTTGATTTACTTGATGGCTAGCCACCTTCATGAATCATAGCATCGTTTAAATGCAAATCTTGACTTATGCCACGTGTATTAACTCTTCAACACATCTTTGTAGAAACCAATCTCTGCTTTTGTGCTTCTCCTCTTTCACTTTGATTTTAATGGCTCACTACATCTTTCTGCTCAAAGATTCCTAAGCAGCGATGCTCGATATGTATGACGGAGTTCGACACGTGTTGTCGATAATGTTGATTGCTGTTTTTGTAGCGCACTTTTGTTAAATAAGGGTTCTTTTTGCAGAATTGTGGGTTATGATGGTGTCACAAAACGGTTCACAAAGTCAATGCTACCAATGACAAAGATTTCTTTTTATAACTGATGACTATCGGTGTGGTGCAGGATGTAACACAGTTATGTGTCCTTTGGGCTCTAATACTCCCAAATAATAAATAAATGTGTGTAAACGAGTCTTTTTTGCATTAAGCGTGCAAAGTCCAGTTCACATGAACTCAATACCATAGCTGCATTGACATAAAGAGAATCGAATTTTTTTTTGTGATTATAACAAGGACATGTGTGAATGTTGTTTTGCTTGCAGTTAAACCACCCTCAAATAAATTTCTCCTGATAAGAGTTTTTTGTGTCAATTGTAGAGCACGCTCTTTTAATATTATTAGCTGATTTCATGAGGTTTAAAAACATCAAAAATAATTTGGAATAACAGTACAAATGTGCTAGGGCTTTGGGCGTATGCCTATCATTATCTCGATATAATTAAATTAATGGTTCTTTGATGCACAGTGCAATAAGTTAAACTATATCTTGGCTTTGATTTTCTACTAATATTTAAGATTCCTTGTTTAATTCTTTTAGATATTAAAATATGCTGTACTGAGGTGATTTTCTCTTCTAACATTGTTTTTTATTAAGTTACTAATTACGTTTTTAAAAATAAGAAAATTAAACTTTAGGTTTACGATATATCAAAATATTTTACCCAAAAAGCTTCAGATGTGTGTTCCCACATTATTTAATATTTTAACATTCTAAAATAGGTTAATAATGCTATTAAGGATAATTTAATAAATCCCGCTTTACAAAAATCTCTGGACTCAAATAATTTAACTTGATACAAAACCAAGGTTGAATATATTTTCGTACAAATAATAATATATCATATTAGATATATATATAAATAATGAGTATTTACTTTGTTATTATTATCCCAATAAACAAAAGATTTTCTATATTGAAGTTATTTAAAAAATTTTTTAATAGAAAAGTTAATTACGACCCACAGTAGACTGAGCACATAAAACAGGTGGACAAAAATAAAAGGAGTGTTCCAATCTTCATGAAATTTGCCATTTTAGTTAGTTTGAAGTCGCTGATTTTATTTTTGAAATCTATTATTTTTCTCAAAAATCGCGTTTGTATTCTGAATTTTGAGCATTTTCAAAATATTTCAAAATATAATTATATTATTATTTTTTTATTTTCTCTTAAATTTCGCAAAAAATGGAGTTTGTTTAATGCCTAAATTTTCTTCTTATCTAAACTACAATATATTTATTTTTTTGAAAGAATTTTTTTGTTTTCAAGATATCATTTTTTTAGGGAGCGCACTTTAAGGAGCCTAAAAAATGCTATTTCATATAAATTACATAATTTTCTGCAGTCATTTCATTAAGGGGACAATACACACCTGAATTTTCAAAAAATACAATTTTTTTTTATGATTGATTTTTGTTCAAAATACCTCAAAGAATCTAAATTTAATGATATAAAATTAGAAATTAATTTCTATGTTAAATGGCGAAGGTTTTAAACGCAGAGCATCAAGGCCGTATAATCGGTGTTAAAAACTTTAAAGCGCTTTTTCTAGAAATGAAATTTTTTGCGTTGGCGGGCGTGATAAAAAAAAAACTACTACACTGATCGTTCTGAAATTTTAATAAGTTATTGTATACATATAGATTGAACTACGGATAGAAAGATCGTTGAAGTATTTTTGGTTTTCAAGGGATTTTTTGGTCAAAAGAATCGCCAGATTTCGAAAAAAAGCCGCCATTTTGTCAATTTTTGCCGAAAATTCTTTTAGTTCAATCTATAGCGGCTTTAATGCTGATTAAAACCCCGTTTTTATTTTTTTTTGCCAGACATTTCAGTGAGCCAAAATCACGCCCGCCGTGATCTTTTTAATGTTATTTTCAAAAACCTGCAGCAGCCAAAAAACAAGCTGTAAAATCCAAAATTTTTTATTTATATTATCTATTTATTTTTTATTTATATTAAAGATATCTTGTTCTTTTCTTAAAAAAGTTTGCATATTAAAAATTTCATTTTGGAAAAATCCAGGCGTGCACTGTCCCCTTAAGTCTGAAATATAGCATATTTATTGATTTGTGGGTGGTAAAAGGGGGTGTGTCAAATTTTTCCTAAACCATTTTGTACTCGAAACTAATCCATTGCCAAAATTTTACCTTAATCAGCCCTGTTTTGGATTCTTTTTATGATTTCTTAAAAGTGGGCCCAGATACAGTGGGACCACGCCCATTTTTAGTACATTTACTGACATTAACCATATAAATATATTTATAAACTTTTATTCTAATACGGTAAGAAATGAGTCACAGACGCTCAAAAACAAAAAAATTTACAAAAATAAAATTGTCCAAAAGTAGTGATTTTAAAGGGTTATAGAATCCCCAAAAATTATCTTTTTTGGACTAATAATTCGGACTAACTTTCTTTATAGTATTTTCTTTATAACGATATGCATTTTGTTAGGTTTCGAGACAAAAAAAATACCGTGCGACCTCGCAAATAACTAATTTATAATTCTATATAATAAAATTGAAATGGTGTTCGTTGGTAGCTTCATCACTCATGAAGGACTCAACGCATTAAGCTGAAATTTTGGCTGCAGATTTTTTTCCAACTCTAGAAAATTTTTTGCCACACCTCTTTCACCGCCCACAAATGAATAAAAATTGCATATTTCAGAGGGTATAATTTTTTCTTTGTTCAAACTTGGGTGTAGTTTTTCTCGAGAACCAGAACCAAAAATGAGTAAACAATCAGAAAACAAAGTAAAATAAATTTAATAAAAAATGAATGTATTCTCAAAAGTTGGCTTAAAAAAAGTTTTTCTGTCATAAATATGATCTATGATAATAATATTAAATGATAATTTTTTAAATTTTTCCTTATCTTAATGAAATGGCTAACAATCCTGCAGCATTTTAATTTGATAAAGTTGCTTTGATCGCAACTTCGAGGGTAAAGCTTCTAATTTAAAAGTGAAATAAAAATCAATAAATTCTGAATAAAGTAGACCAATTTTTGATCAAGGACTAATTTTTGAAAAAATCTGATAACATATTCAGATTAATCAAACGATTTTACATGAGAGTTTTTTACAGTCAACATTTTTTATGACTTAAATGTAAAAGGAAACTAGTCCAAATATCAATTTTACTTCTTCAAATTCACGTGTTTTAGCTGCGCCCACCCAGTTTGAAAATTTTCTGGATTTTTCTTCGCGTCACGTGCTTATTATCATCCAGGATTCAGAATCAAGCCTTGCAGGCAGGTTCTGATATGTTAAGAAAATGTATGGAGCCCAAAACCCATCTAATACTAAGGACACACATATGGTATTAAAACTGTAGTATTGCAACCATGAACGACTTTATGCCAGGCGCGTACCCAGAAAAAAATTTAGAGGGGTTTTCAATTTTTTTTTATAATTATTCCCATTTTTTTTTAAATATTATATAATAAAAGCATATATTTTTTTTGTGGTAATGCATTTAAAATTTCTTTCGTGGTCACTTCCACATCCCTGTGAACATTTAGAAGAGCTAACCCATTGAGCCTTTCTTCTCCAGTTTTACTTCTCATGCATGTTTTGGGTCTTCGAAGCGACGAAAACGAGGGTTTGCTTGAAGCGACTGAAAACGGCAATGTTGCACCAATCTTCAGGAATCGGCTTGTTGATGGATATATAACGTATGGATATATGAATGCTACAAGTAGATTTGTCTGTTTCAAGTAGTGCCTACAAATATAGGGTACAAAATATTGATAAAAATCAATTCATACACTAGAAAAATTATCACGTTTTCAAATTTTACATACAAAATTTCAAAAAATGTTTCAAGCAATTTTTTAACCAATTTTTAACAATATGTTATAAAAAATTTGCATTCAACATATTTCGTCAAAGTAGGAACAAATTGTTTTCAATATGTCGCCCATTTCATATTTAAGTGTAATATCAGTTGCAGTGACCATCTCCGATTTGGCTCAAATTTTGTGCTTAGATTAGTTTATTGCTTAGAAAATCAAATCCGGAGTTTCAGGTTTTGAGATTTCTTTCGTGGTCCGATAGCCATGTGAATGCCAAAGTAGGATCTATTTTGAGCTCAGTCAATTTAAATGCGATTTTCGTAAATAGGGTATCATTGAAAATTTTATTTTGGGGGAAAAATATTTATTTTTTTAAAAAGTTGCCAGACTCTCTGTCAGCTCATGGAGAGAGCACTTTTAATTCTCTCGAGATGGGCATCCACGTGTGGTTTAAGTGTAAACCCCGAGAAAACAGATCTCATTCTTTTCACTAGGAAATATAAAACCCCCAACTTAGAACCTCCGCGTCTGAACGGCACGAGGTTGCTCTTTAGCGACAGCATGAAATACCTAGAAGTTATTCTGGATAAGAAGCTTATCTGGAATGTTAATATTAAGGAACGTGTTAAAAAGGCAAACAAAGCACTATTTGCCTGTAAAAAAGCTATAGCTAAAAAATGAGGTTTCTCCCCGAAAATAGTACGCTGGATTTATACAGCAATTTTCCGCCCCATACTAATGTATGGCTTACTGGTATGGTTGAGGGCCCTTGATAAGGCATCCGCACTTCAGAAGTTTACAAAGGTGCAAAGAAGCGCAGGTCTTTGTATTACGGGGGCACTGTCCTCAACACCAACTAGCGCTCTCGATATCTTTGCCAGGGAATGTGCCAACACAGCAGCCCTGAGACTTAGAGAATCTGGTAATTGGATAGGTAACAACTGCGGCCACACAATTATTCTGAACTCGTCTGCACCCGACAAAACAGACTACTGTGTGCCGTGCTTAAATCTTGAAAAGAACTATGCAGTTTTCATCCCTTCACGGCTAGACTGGGCAAACAAAATCCCCTTAAAACCTCCGCCATAAAAATCTTCACAGATGGATCCAAACTTCGAGAACAAGTAGGGGGAGGTATCTACTCCCAGGATCTCGAAATCGAAGCGTCCTTTAGACTTCCTAACTATTGTAGTGTCTACCAAGCGGAAATGATGGCTATTCACGAAACCACTAGGATTCTAGGTCAAAAAGACCTTGAAGGAAAAAGTATTTACATCTTTTCAGACAGCCAAGCTGCACTGAAAGCACTGAACTCAAATATTGACAACTTTAAAACTCTCACTGAGTGCCGCAAATCTCTTAACGAGATGGCAAGGCTACTCAGGATTCACCTCATATGGGTACCCGGACACAGGGATATCGAGGGCAACAATTTGGCCGACGAATTGGAAAAGGGTACGACCTCTAACACCCTCTTAAATGAGGACTTTATTGGTATACCCATTTCCTCCTATAAACTCCAGTGCAAGAACAGATCCCTAAGTCTTGCACAAGAACGCTGGGAACGCTGGGAACGCCTTGATACATGTAGGATAACTAAGCTAACGTGGCCTACCTACGACTTAAACGCACCAACTCACTGCTTGAGTTAAGCAGGGTAAACCTGTCAAAAATAGTAGGAATCCTAACGGGTCACTGCCTGATCGGAGCGCATGCCCTTTGGTTGGGAGTTGCATCAAACGATTTCTGCAGAAGCTGCAGATGTGAGGAGGAGGTGGAAAACGTTCAGCACCTCCTCTGCGAATGTCCGGCTCTAGCTAAAAGGAGAATGGCAACTCTGGGCCTTCCCTTTTTAAATGGACTTGCCGAAGTCTCATGCCTGGAAATCAAGCATATACTCAAATTCATTATCCGCTCGAACTGGTTTGAGGAGGGAAATCTCTATTAGGTTTTTAAAGAGATCATGTGGTATCACAACGGGCCTGCACTGGCCTAAGTGTACGAGTCGTCCATCGGCTCAGCCACCATTACCTAACCTAACCTAACCTAAAAGTTGCAGTTACACGACCCATTATTTATTTGAAAGTTTAATACCATACCAGTGCTATATTTTTTTTCCTTTTTGATTATTTTAACTTTTATTTTGCGCTCCATTATTACCTTTCTAAAGATATGAAATGAAAGTGTGTTCTTTAAGGTTTCAGAAGTTATTTTGACGAATTCAACTAGCGTTGATATTTATTGTAAAAAATTACAATACAAAACTTACAAAATGTTTTTCGAAGCACATTTTTTTCAAAGTACAAGTAGTCCTTTTCAGCTGGTGTCAAGATGTTTTGGTCCCAATTTATCGAAAAAAAATCAAAGTGCATATTAATAAGATGACGACAACCTTAACTAGTATTATAAAGTGTGGTTACAATTTTCCCCCGCTACGGGTAACAAAAGCGTTGAAAATTACAGCAGTTTTTAGAAAGTAGTGCAAAGTTGTTCCTATTGGGCCAAACTTAATAGTTCTAGTAAAGGTTGTAGCTACAAGTATCTGTATTTAAATCCACTTTAATTTTTTTTCGATAAATTGGGACCAAAATATCTTTACGCCGGCTGAAAAGGGCTACTTTTTTTATGCCACCTATCAAAAAGGAGATGCAATTAAAAACAAAAAAAATTCATTTTAGAATATTTTTTTATATTATTTACACTGAGAATAAAAACATACTTTAAAATTAAACTAAAAATGGAAATTTAACGCTATTGCCTTACAAAACAAAATTAAAAATAAGCGTATTAAATTTTCAACAAAAAACTCAATAATTTTTTTTCAATTTTCTCTTATTATTTCTTTACAATAACCAAAAATACATCTCTATCTGAGTTTGAATTGAAAAATTATGTTCAGTAGAATCTTTGAGAGTAATTGTCAGACAATTGAGACCAGAGACCTGCAGCGATGAACTGCAACTGCTTTTACACCCAGTACATACACCAGTACTACAAAATATGTATTTTTAAGAGTTTTAAACATCATTTATCAGTGTTAAGGGGTCGCTGATTTCGAATCTAAAGTCAGAATTTTAAAATTCAAGATGGTGGATAGGGTTGCCACCTTAATTTTTTGTAGTTTTATGAATTCGGGGCTGGCAAAAAAAAAATGGTACGCCAAAAATGGGTCGCTGAATCCGAATCCATTGTCAGAATTTCAAAATTATAAAATGTTGAAATAATAGGGTTGCCACCTAATAATATGTCTTTTCAAGAGTTTTAAACGTCATTTATCAGTTTTAAACTCTTGAAAAGACATATTATTAGGTGGCGACCCTATTATTTCAAAATTTTGAACAATTGAACAAAAGTTGTAGCTTTATTAAAGATCTGCATGCATACAAAATCTTATCAAAATCAGTGATTAAAGGTGTTTTATAGTAAAATGGCGTCTGATATAATTTCTTAAAAAACTAAATATAATAAATATCTTTAAAAATTTACTAAACAAATTTTATTGCTCACTCAATTAAACTTTATAATTTATTTTAAAAAAGAAATCAGCTCAATTGAGCCATTAGCTTATGAGCTACAAGCTCTCAAAAGTCACGCAAAGTAACTGCAATATTACTGCAATGTTACTGCAAATACTTTGTGTTCGGAGAACAAAATAAGCGCTGGTTTTTTTATGCAGGAGTTACGCTTTATGTCTTTGTTTTGTTGCTTGTAAATGACCATACTTACCATTGCATACCAGAAGTTGAAAAGACCCTGCGCTGGTTATCAAACCAACAACTCGAACGTGCATTATTGTGGTCTTACGACACGCTCATACACAGTTGGCTTCAATGTTGCAAGTATGTTCGACACAACAATCGCAGCGCTTGCGTAGTGCGGTCAGACTGTCACTGTATTTGTTGAGGGTAGATTGCAAGTAGCGAAAATGCCATCGCTTGCAGATCACTGATTGAGACCAAGCTGAGAAAACCCGGATTTTACATTTGATTGTGTGAAAATATTTTTTAAATTGGTTTCTTCAAATAATGAGTATTAGATGAAATAAAAACTAATTTGTTACTTTAATATTTTAAATACTTCAATATTTTAAGCCGCCACAAACCCAAACTTTATTGAATGGAGTTAAAACACGGTATTCGAGGGGTTCCGGGGTTCCGGGGTTCACTAATTACGAATATGTCGTCGAAAACTCGAAAAATGGTGGTTTAATTTTATTGTTTTTATTTTAAGAACAATGTTTTAAAATTATGTTTTAAAATATTTGTTTTCAATACTAAAGTTTTTGTTTTACATTTTTTTTAAACAAATGTTTTTAAACTATAAAAGTATGCTTAAAAACATTGTTTTGATAAAAAAAACTTTGGCTATTATTTGAACTGTACAAACATTTGAGTTTAAGGTAAATGAAATTTTTTCAAGCTCTATTTAAAAAACAAATTCATTTATTATGGACAGTTCCATTAAATTTGATTATCCGGTGTACTTAAAAAAAATTTAAAGTCTATATGCTACAGTCTTTTCACAATAAATGTTTTAAATTGATTCTTTTTCTTTTTTTCCATGTTGAGTGAGTCTCAAGTGTGTTTCTCTCGAAGCTCGTTAAATTTTTTTCATTTCAGGGGGGTTCTAACCCCCCAAAACCTACCCTGCGTACGCGCCTGCTTTATATTATTTGGAATCAAAGTAGTGACACACATATCGAATTAGTTTTTTTGACAATTGTTTCAAAAAATTATTTACATTTACAGGTCTATTCTGGCAAAGTATCAATTGTTACCCAGTATTTTTATTATTTCTATGTCTTTGCTGTAATTTTGTGATTTCAAAACAAAATTTTAAGCTCAAAAATAATAAATTTTGATAGATTTTGTCACCTGCTTTTGTTTTTTGAGTTTCAAATTTTGTTTTGAAATCACAAAATTACAGCAAACACATAGAAATAATAAAAATACTGGGTAGCAATCGATACTTTGCCAGAATAGACCTGTTAAACAAAATTCTTATTTCAAGAAAAAAAAAAATTTGCATAAAAATGCTTTCAAGCGAACTGTTTTTCTTGTACTTGAGTAATTTAATATTAAAAGATCAATTGAGCAATTGAAAGTATGGATACGCAAGAGTAGAAGGCGAGCTCTCATATATTTAGGCGACTGCTGTATTTGAACAACCGTTCTAGTTTTTCAATTCTTTTTTTACAGTTATTTCCTTTGAATTAAATTTGAATTAATTTTTTGACTTTTATGTAGTCAGATTTTTCGTCGCTATCAGGGTTGCAAGTCAAAAAAAGTAGGCGAAACCATGAAAAATTGTTATGTTTCGTAAACCATGAATGAGGTGCGATACTAGCTTCGTGAGCTGGCTTATACAGTGAAATACATATATACAATGAAATTTCTGACACACATATGGTATACCTAATGCTACCAACTCATGTTATTAAAAAATAAGTATATTTGCTTCTTAGAACACTGAAAAGTAAGTATTAGTAAGTATAATTTTTTAAAATAAGTATAAGTAAGTATTTTACCATAGAAAAACAAATTGAATATTTTTTTGTTACAATTTACTAATTTATGTTAAAATCAATAGAACCCACAATATTCTTAGACAAATATTGTCACACCCTCTTTTTGTTTTCCTTGAAAAGTTTTGTGTATACAATCTATCTAAAACCAAAAAGTCTTCAGATAAAAAATAAACAAAATATTAATTTTATATATTTGAAATTCATATATATTTCTAATATATAAAATAGTTTAAAAACAAACAAAAGCATAACAAAAAATTAAAAGTTATACGCACTTTCAAAGTAGTCAAATAAAAAAAAATAAAAAAATCACATTCAAATGTATACAAAGACCAAAGAAAAGTTATCATTATTCGCTCTCACTGTCACTGAATTGAAGCGCTACACTAATTTGATTTTTTCTTTTTGCTTGAAATCGTATTTGTCTTGGATGTAAATTTTATTTAAGTGTGAAGTCTAATTGGTCACTTTCGAAAGTTTTTTCTTTTTTTTTTACAATTTTTGTATATGTACTAAGAATATTGTATTAAATTTTTATGAAATAATTTTTTCAACCCAAAACTTTCTCTGCCTAAACTCATGTTAGAACGCATTTAAAAAACTTTAAAAGCGTTTTTCTCAAAACTACGTTTTCACGGACGCCCCACACTATTTCTCCGGTGGGCTGATCCTTCTGAAATTTTAACCACATATTTAACAGAAAACTACTTACAAAAAAACTATAATCGTGTTAAAAAATTGATGTTTTTATTTATTTTTTTACAAATAACAGCGAAAAAAAATTTTTTTTTTGGTTTTTGTTACTTAAATTTACCAACAATTGCTAAAAATTAATATGAATAGTCTATTTTATAGTCCTTGTCATATTGAATCTAAAACACTTTGGTTTTCTGTTTCAGATAAACAGATGCCGAGATATCGTGTGGGAGCCGACCTGCCTCCAAATTATTAAAAAACATTAATAATTTTTTTTTTATTTTTATAAATTAAGACTTCATTTATCATTCCTTATTACTTATATAAGCATATCTTTCATAGCAAGCTCACGAGAAATTCCCAAAAATAGCCTATTTTTTTAGCCGACGAACTACAGTACACCCTTAATATTTCAGGTCTTGTCTTTAAAAAATTGTAAAATTCGACACAGCTGTATTCAATATTATTTTTTAAAAATAAAATTGACTCGAGAGTCTGTATTTTTAACGCTGTTGGTTACAATTTTCAAACTTTTTCCACTTTTGCAAATAAAAACGTTCAACCGGAGCTGAAAAGTAAGCATAATTAAGTATAAATCTTAAAAGTAAGTATACTTATAAGTATGGAATTTTAGTAAGTATATGAAGCTGAAAATAAGTATGATACTTACAAAGTAAGTATAGTTGGTAACATTAGGTATACCCATAATGGTCTATACTATGGCATCGATACCATATGTATGTCCATAGTATAATGTGCCTCTTTATATATTTATTGATACGTTTTGAATTAAGAAAAAAATAAATTTTTTAAATCATTCATGTAATAGGTATTCCGTACTCGATTGTTGAAACTTGCTAGCTGCTAGAACTGGTGCATGATGGAAAAAAAATAAGTTGATTGGTGTCAAAAATATCTCCCTTCGCATGCGGGGAACATTTATAAAATTGCGGATTATATGGATTTTGACCATATTTGTTCCATATCTGAAAAATTTCAGGCCGCTCGCAATTGGCTTAGGAGTTATAGGCCTCCAAAGCTTAAAAAAGGCCTAAAAATCTGGTTTGTTTTTTTCAGTTTTCCAAAGAAAAAAATAATATTGTTTAATATTGGAAAATTTTTGTATTCTTAAGTATTTGAAAAGTTCAAAACTTGGGGGCTCAATAGTAATTAATGCGATTTCATTTAATGATAAAAGAGACCTCACATTATTTATTTTGCTTTTGTAAAAAATTATTTATATGTTGTATTACATGACAAAAATAAAATGAAATTTGAAAATGTTAAGGCATGGTACGAGAAAGATTTTTACTAGTGTGCGTATCATGTTACCAAAACTAGTACTAAAAACCTCAGTTAATCGATCAATATAGTTTTAATTTTCTTTAGGCGCATTCCAGACTCCTTTTTGCCTTTGCGCCCTCCCTGAACAAATCCTGCGGACGCCCATGCTGCTAAGGATATTCAAAAGGACGAATGCGTAGTAAGAAACTGTGTGTACGTCTTAAATATTTTCATTTTTTTCTGAAGAAGCATCGATTCTTCTGTAAAACAAAGTTCAAATGCCAAATGTGTACGTATCATTTGTTGCCCCTCGCTAACGAAATGAAGTTTCTCATACCAAATATTTCAATGTTTTAATGGCAACAACAGCAGTTACAACAACAACAATGACAACTACAGCAACAATAACAACAACACTGTGGACTAATTAACGAGAATGCTTTACATAAATATTTTGAATGTTACGACTTACGGCTTAATGCCTTTTTAGTGCCTGACCCGGATCGTAATTTACAGGTGCAAATGTATGAAAATGGCCTGGTTGGTGGCTTCGGACAGCTATTGTTGTTGGTGCTGTTGTTGTTCTTGCTGTTGCTACTGTTGTCTCTGACTAGAAAATGGTCAAATAATTTTGGGTGAATTAAGCAATTAATTAATTCTAATGGGAAAGTAGTTAAGAATGGAGCCATAAAAGCTAGGGAAAAAGCGACAGCTAACAATGCAGTGGAAAATGTAAAAAAAAAAAACCAAAAACATTTCCAGAGTAGACGAAGACAACAACAATGGATGAATTTAGTTGTGACTACCGGGGATTTGATAAGTGCCATTAAACTTAAATTTATTTAAATTCTTGGATTCAGATTAGAACCATTACAAACGTTAGAAATAATTATCATTGAAATGCTTAATGAATTGGCTGCGGATGTCGTCCACCCTCATTTCTAGTTGCCATTAAAGCGATTCTGGCAAAAATTTAGTAAAAGGTTCATAACGGTCTATTTGGTCAAACTTAGTTTTAATCACAAAAGTAGCAACAATAAATTTTGCACCACAGTGGAATGTCCAATTAAAACATGAGGAATTTACTTCATTAACAAGATGCAAGAGTAAATTACCTTATATTTATTTTAACAGCCCAATCAAATTGACCTTAAATTGTGAATAATACAAAAGAGCGTCAGGTCCATCAGCTCACTTATTGCCACTTTGTCAATGATTTACGGCTTTTGCCAAACGCTTAAAAGATGCTTTCAATTGGCTTCTGCAAAAATCAATGCGGATGAGATGCGATGCAATTCGATTTGGTTTTAATCCAGGTATAAGATGCGATGGACGCTACCAAACGATGTGATGGCCTTTCGGTAGCTCTCACTCTTAACGCTCTCTAGCGTACTTGGCCAATAAATATATCTAATCTGACACGATCTCAGGAGCTGATCGGTGGCCATGGAATGCAACGCAGCGCAGGACCGAGGAGCAACTCAAATGGAGCGTAATGAAATTGAAGAACGTCTTCGTTTTGCTGGTGAAACAAGTCAATGAATGGATTTCGAGATAGCGATAAGGTTGCTACTTTGGAGTAAAGAGCCATCGGCAACAGAAGTATTCCCATGAGATGGATGTGCAGTCGTGTGTTGTGGTCTTGTACGACCGCAGATAACAGATAATTATTTCATCCAAGTATCGTTTAGCTAGGCCATTAGGAAAACCAAAGCGTTTGCTTTCTGACTGTTTGCCGTAGCGTTTGTTGCTGCAACAGTAACGAGTGTCAGTCGATTTTGTGAACTGCTCGACACTTATTATTTAAGATTCCATTAAGCGTCATTTGAAGACAGGTAGCATTTTGCCGTATTAATACCACAGGTGGTCCGGTGACTTGTTTTCTGCCACGTTAGTTTGTTTGAAACTGCTTTTTCCGACCTTATGTATAGTAATCAATTGGTTATAGATGAGTGAGTAGATTCGAAAAATTATAAGCATTAATTAATGTTAAGAAAGTTATTGCGATTTTGTTTTTGTTAAAAATCCCAAAAGCGTGATATGTGTTAAAATCCTGCTTTGTCCCACTTTTTTCCTTGAAAAAGATTCTAAATATTGTAAGATCGTGGAATTATTTAAGTTTATACTTATAAATATATAAGTTTATACTCATATTTAAGTATAAGTATAAAGTTGTTTAACGTTGATAAAGTTGTTTAACGTGGCATTTTTATTCAAAAAATAAAACAAAAAAAAAAATATTAAATGTGCTCATATTTTGTTCCAAAAATGCCTTACGGTTACGTTAATTGTTTTTCTTACTTAGGTTGTTAACAAAAACTCAAAAAAATTGTATTTTTTTTTGAGTGTGCCAGGAACAAAAAGAAAACAAATATTTGTGCACATATCCAAAAATATTTTACTATGGTATATGGCGATCAGTTAACTTTTTGTGTAGCCACAAATCGATACCGCGCACTTGAAGTATGAAAATGTATTTTTAACCGACTTCAAAAAGGAGGAGGTTCTCAAGTTGGTTTCGTTTTTTTTTTCTTTTTTTTTAAATGTATGTACATTGATTACTCCTAATCGAAATTTTTTGTCAGCAGATCGAGACATTGGACGCGGAGGTGTCCGTCGGTATTCGACACAGGGTCGTAGCAATATAAGAAAAACTCTGTATATAGAATAATATAATCACTAGAGTACTGAAGTGCAGTACAGGGGTCAGCACAATTATTAAAAATTATAGTAAAAAAGTGGGCGTTATTCGATAAAAGGCGTGGCAATATTAGAAAAACGCTGTAACTCGAATAATATTGACACTAGGGTACTGAAATAAGGTACAGGGGTAGGCATAATTATGAAAATTTGCAGTGAAGAAAGTGGCCATTGTTGGACAAAAGGGCGTGGCAATGTAAGAAAAACGCTGTATCTCAGTTAATATGGACACTAGGGTACTGGAAATTGGTACAGGGGTAGGAACAATTATTACAAATGATGGTCAAAAAAGAGGGCGTTATACGATAAAGGGCGTGGAAATATTAGAAAAACGCTGTAACTCGAATTATATTCATACTAGGGTACTGAAATAGGTTCAGGGGTAGGCATAAATATGAAAATTTACGGTGAAGAAAGTGAGCGTTGTTAGACAAAAGGGCGTGGCAATATAAGAAAAATACTTTATCTCAGTTAATATTGACACTAGGGTACTGGAAATTGGTACAGGGTTTGGAACTATTATTACAAATTACGGTCAAGAAAGTGGACGTTATTTGACAATGGCGTGGAATTATTAGAAAAACGCCGTAACTCGAATAATATGGACACTAGGATACTGAAATTAGGTACAGGGGTAGGCGTAATTATGAAAATGTGCGGTCAAGATAGTAGGCTTTATTGTACAAAAAAGCGTGGCAATATAAAAAACTACTGTTTCTCAGTTAATGCTGACACTAGGCTACCAAAATTCGTTACAAGAATGGGCAAAATTTTTATCATAATCGCTAAAAAGGAAGAAATAAAAACTTTTTAACAAAAAAAAAAAACCAACATCAAAACCACTACAAAGTAAAAAATAATTTTAAATTACTTTTCACATTAATTCTTGGTCAAATTTGAGAATTTATTTATATGTATATGTTATAATATTGGAAATCTTATTATTATATTTTTTTTTCTATTTTGTATTATTATCATAAATATATTAATTCCTCCATGAATAGAAAACCTTTAAAGTCGGCGCTTATATAATCAGACTTTGATAAAATAAACGTTCCGGTTTTAAAGGTTTTATATTCATGGAGAAATTAATAGAAAAAAATTCAAAATAGAAAAAAAATATTATAATAAAATTTCCAATATTATAATATATTCATATAAATAAATTATCAAAATTGACCAAGAATTAATGTGAAAAGTAATTTAAAATTTTTTACTTTGTAGTGGTTTTGAAGTTGGTTATTTTTTTTTGTTAAAAAGTTTTTTTTAAGTTTAGCGTGTTAGCTCATTTTTGCTGGAAATTAAAGTTTATCGCTGTGTGGCATCAGTCAAAATGATAAATATTCCCAATGCGTCTAGGACCTAGCGGGCTAGCTTATTCAACAGTACCCAAGAGTAGCCAGCAGTAGCTATTTTTATGCGGCAGGACAGTCGCAATTTCGATCCATTTATTTACAATCAAAGTTGAATAAGAGAAGCAGAATGATTGGCATAGCAATGGCTCTCCATTCAGTCTCCTCCAACAGCATCTAAATCAGCGCTCGTGTAACTTTGGAAACTTCTTTGAACCCTTTTTAAAAATTCAATAAATTATATCCGAATTGATTTTCATCCTCTGCAGTTTTATTTCTAACAATTTTTTGTATTTCCTGATATTTTCTTTGATTTTTTTGTTTAATTTTAATTTTTGCTTTTAAGCAATTTGTTCTGCTTCCTTACGGATGAACTCAAATGAAGGGTTGATTGCACAAGAAAGTTTCCCAATGCAGTTTCCACATTAAATATTATTACATTGAAATGTTCAGAGCAACACACAATCTTATCACCAAAATTGCTGGCTGCAAAGTTTCGGAGCCAAACGAGACCAATGAGAGTAGATTTGGCCATTTTCTATAGAAAAGAATTGTACCTTTTTGTTTCACAAAATCGCGTCAAGGAAGAGGCAGCGTATGTATATTCAAATGCTATAAATAATGAAATGGAAAAGTAGACTTTAAAAAAATGAAACAGAAATTAAACAACGGTACCACTCTAAAAGAAGGAAGAATTTATATGGCTTTAAGACTCTTGCTAAAACTCATCTTTATCTACCTATATTGTAAAAGGAGATTTTTAATTCATTTCAGCGAACATTTAGTGTCTCACAAAAGCGGTTGTTTTTATTTACTTTAAACTTAATTTTGCTGTAGAATGACGTATTACAGCGCGGTTTGTATAGAGGTTTTTTTTCACAAATTATTTCAAGCACATGCAGCGTTCTTGTTTATACTTTGGGGTATATCGACAGCCTTTAATATTCATCGTTCAAAAATAAAATATAACCCAAAATTTCAGTTATGTACGGGGTTGCAATTCTAAAATCTCATCTAAAAAATCTATCAAATTGAACAAAAAACTACCAAAGTAATATAAGGCTTTAATACTTTTTCGAAATACTGTAAAAATGTCTGTTAAACAATCGTAAATAAAAATACACATTTTTTTATAAACCCGAAAATTTATACATATTAATTTCATTTAAAAAACTAAAATTCTTAAATATAAAATAAAAATTATTTCTATAAAACACAATCACAGTCTTAAATTCATGTGACTACAAAAGCGTAATAAAGGTATAAAAAATTTTAAAGGGACATAAAGAAAAACATGTGATTCCATATAAAATTAAAAAAATTTAAAAATCGGTTTTAGCTGACCAAACGTAGTGAACATCTGTATTATTTTTGGCCAATTCTTTAGACAGCATTACCTTCACATAAATAGGCGTAGGCGAAACAGTTCGGTACCATTTTCTTCCGTATGATCTTTGACCTGAAATTTGAGCATTTAAAAAATATTTCCTATATAAAACCCAAACTTTAAGAGATGGAAGAACATGGTGTAAGAGGAAATTTTAGTCATTGGAAATTTTAGACATTGGGAATTTTAAACATTGCTAAAATTTACAAAAAAATCTCTAATGGATACCCTACAATTAGTATTTTTTAAATTTAACATACACAATGCGAATATATTTATATTGGGATGGTGAAATTACCTACACTTTAATATTATCAATGTCAAGTCAGAAAACATTATTCCATCTCTTTTTTGCCAAAAACAGGACAAATCGACAAAATTTTTAAGATTTTACAGGATTTACAGGACGTCTTGCAAAAAACAGGGCATTTACGCCGGCCGTAATTTAAAGACGAAAAATTATTATTACGTGTATGTTCACAGAGCAAAAATAAGCATTCTCATTGATAATATTATCAAATTTATTATTTAATTTAGGAATTGAAGTATAAGCTTCAAATATAAAATAATATTAGGTTTTTGTATTTAATATATAATTTTGTTGAAATAAAAATAATATTCAATGTTCTTATTTAAATATTAAATTATTATATACAAACAAGGTCATATAGAAAACTTTAATATTAAATTATATTCAATACAACAAAAAATTAAAAACAAAAACATATCAGCCTACTTAAAATGGCACATTAATTAGATTTTCCAGGTACTCCTTTGCACTTTGAGCAGAACACCTCATACTTAGATTTTTGTAAGTTGATCGCTTAACACACTCTTTCGCTTCGACATTTCGACAAGTTTTAAAAATGAGTTGCACAGACACTTTTAACAGGGTCGCAAAAGAAGGAAAAGTGTATTAAGGGAAACTTTTAACTTATTACTAAAAAAGGTATGAATAATAAATAAAGTCGAGTAAATTGCAAACATAGGAGAAAATAAAAAAAAAACAGGACAAAATAATAAAAAGCAGGATTTTGAGCCCTTTACACTGGACGCAGGACTTTGTTCGACTGTCCTACGAAACATAAGACGGATGGGAGCGTTAGGCATGACGTTAAAATGGCGGGATATTCTAACAGTCAAACAAAAGTACTTAATTTGAAAGCGTTCAACAGAAAGCGATACTTGGAAAGGATTACAAAATTTTCATTATTTTAAAAAAGGTGAACCAAACCAAAATCTACCAAAAATATGCTAAAATTTTCCAAATTGAAAAAAATATACCAAACAACCGAAAACCGATTTGAAGAAAAAAACTTCCACATGGTAGTAGAATAACACCAAAGCGGCAACGCTGGTTATGTGGTGAATGAAACTAATATCTAACTTTGGAATTTGTCACTTTTTTAATAAAGTCACAAAATAGCAAAATCTAAGAATAAAAATCACATACACATGAAATGTGTATTTAATTTCCCAAACGTTGAAAGTGACAATTGCAATAAAAAATGAAAACCCATTTTTAATAATTTTGGTGAAAGTTGCATTTGTTCAGTGATCTATAGTTATTGAAAATGTTACAGTGAAATGTCGAATTATATTATTTCTTATACAAAATTTCTATGTTACTTACTACTCAGAGGGTATGGTACTTTCGAATGATGTTCACTAAAATTTAATCATATATGTCTTACATTGCGAAATTTCGAGATTTCCAACAAATTAAATTTATTCTTAATTTGGACCTAATTTTTTCTTAATTTAAAGGAATACATTTTTTTTCGTAATTCGTTTTTTTATATTGAAATAAAAAATTCGAATCTAATATTTTGGGCCATAAAAAACTTTTATGGAAAAAAATGGTTTTTGGCAAATTTGTATGGAATACCCCCATATAACAAAAAAAAAGTTACAACATTTAAATATTTTTTATTTTGCTATTTATAGAGAAGAGAGTGACATTAAAAACTCTTAAAGCAAATATAATTTTTTTTCAACAAATATTGAATTCAATAAGACAAAACCTATCTGAAGTATAAAGTTATTGATTTCGAAATCGTAATCTGTTAAAAACAACAAAATTTTCATTATTTTAAAAAAGGTGAACCAAACCAAAATCTACCAAAAATATACTAAATACATGTATTACATACATGTACATTATTTATTAATTACAATTTACTATAGAAAAAATTATAAATTTATATTTTTATATTGCTTTTACTTTAAACATACATAAAAATTAAAAACTATAACTTTTCTCTATCTGTACTATTATATAAAAAGGAAACTTTTAAAAATTTAGCATTTTTGTGGCTGCCGGTAAGCTCATGAACCACTGAACGGATTTATCTGAAATTTTATCTATTCGAATCATAATTGATTACAGATGGCTCATGTATACTCAAAATTTTGATATATACAATAGTGAACAAGTTATTGACTGGCTTTAATCTCAATTTTTGGTAAAATTCGGCACATTTACCCATTTCTTTCCTAAACAGTAAAATATACCTGAAAATTATGTATGAACATATGAAAGATCTTTCCGATTTCAAAAAAAAGGTCAGCGGTGACATGTATTTTTTTTTTTAAATTCAAGTAAAAATTCGAACGTTAAGTATTCGAAAAGAGCGCCAAATGCTGTCATGTTATTCGAGCGCTTTAAGCACTTCCAAAACATTAAACGCCGTTTACTCAAAATCACTTTTTTTTCGAACTGGTTGACAGCATAACTAAGACAGTTTTCGTCCGATCGATTTGATTCATGATGCGGTATGTTGCGAAAATGTCAGCATGACGTAGCCTTATTTTATAAACAATAAATGAAAAACATGTGAAAGTGTTGGTTTTTTTTCAAATGGTCGCCATTTTTTTTCTATGCCAGATTTTGTAAATACTCTACGTCCCGCTATAGCCGGTAATATATATATTTTGAGAATCAATTTCGTTTTTTGTCCTCAGTTGATCCATGTGTACAAATTGCTGTCAACGCCACTGAGACCATATTCAAGAGGTGCCGTTTAAAAACAAAAAATATAATGTTTTTGAAGTACTTATAATTGTTTTAAAGATGTGTACAAAATTGGATATGAATTCATTAAACTGATTTCTTTTTATAAAATAACAAACCACGAAATAAATCAATTATTGAGCAAATAAAATCATAACTGACACATTTTCATAGTAATATTTTGATTGGCTAATACAATTTTCAGAATTTTTGAGATTTAAAAAATTATAAAAAAGAGTTTTTGCAGTTCATTAGTGTGGTTTAATGATTTATTATTATTTGAATGGAATTCTTTTAAAATAAAATTTGTTAGTATTTAAATAAGTTCAAAAATACGTTTGTTAAGGGTGATAAAACCCAATATTGCTAGCATAAATTGAGTTTTGCTTCAGCTTTATGATAGTTTGTACGAATATTTTATAAGCCCGACTTCAGTAAATACACCAATATTAATACTTAAAAGTTGACAAATTGCCACATTACAACTAATATATTATAAATTTTGCCTTCTTTTAATTTTTCTTTATTAACAAGACCAAGCAGGACCAACACTGATACAGAATAGGTATCTGCAGCGATTATTCATAAACCATTTATTCAAAGAAAAGAAAAGCTTAACCATTTAATTTTTTATTTAATTTTTATTTAATTTAATTTTATTTTGAAATAATAAAAAACTAATGAAATGAAAATGCCATGAAAGCCATGTGGCAAAAAAAGAAAGAATATTTTAGTTTTATATGTACTGGAAAAATGTAGAAAGTTTTATTATACCGAATCGAATTATTATACCGGATACCGAATCCGAGTCAACGCGAACATTTTCTTGACATTGTAAGCCCTAAGATTGACATTTAAGTTTCGATAGACGTTGTATTCTTTATTACTGATAGACCAGTGCTATGCCCTTGCCTTTACCAATTCAAATTTATTAAAATCTTATTCACAAATTCCCACAATATTATTAATTGTGGGTTAATTCAATTTTTTCTTTATTAGTAAATAAAGAATGGATAGTCAGAATCCTAGGACCGAGACGGATACCGAATAGTTATGCAATGCGAACCTTTACAAGGCAATAAAGCGTGCTAAGGTTTTAAGTTTTTGGTAAAAAATAATTTTAATGCCATATGAGTTGTATGAAAGGTTGCTTTGGTTTTGTGTCATTACTTTAGCTAAGGTCATGTTAGAAGCTCTAGATTTTGTTTGTTTATAGTGCTTTATGTTTGGAACACAGAACTGCTTATTTCTGTCTTAAGTCAACTTAACCCTTTCGGACCTGGCGATGGCAATTGCTACCATCAAATTCAGAGGTTTTCATTACCGGCGCAACGGAATATTTATACTGCTCTCTGCTAGAGGGCGCTTCAAATGGGCCTTATCGTGTCGCAAATGCAACAATGAAAAAACAAAAAATTCCATTTTTCGTTTAAGTGTTATTTACGTGCATAAGTAATAATCAATAGGAAAAAAATTAATTTTTGAACGGAAAATAATTCAGGGCTGAAAGGGTTAAGCGATTGTTGCTTATCGAAATTCCTTCGTGTCATTGTTTTTATAGTTTTGGTTGTGTCATCTTTCATTTCACTATCGTTCTAATGAGAATGAAATCGCAACAATATCTGATGAGGGATCATTTATGCTGCAGGATAAGAAATGAAGTTCGAGGTTCAAAGCTTACCGTGCCATTAACAGGCCAGGCCTAGATTCTTCTTTAAATTTGAATGCTGTTATTTACGTTACTCACTGCTGCAACAAAAATAAAAAAAGTAATTGTGTACGCATCGCAAGCAGAGTTCTACGTCTACACTTACGATACTATCGAAACGCCCAGTAGTTCTTAAAGGAAGTTTCTGCATGAGCTGCTGGACTTAACAAAATTCATACAAAATATAATGCAAAGCAGCGGTTGTCAGCGCCTAACTTTTTCCACTCTATTAAAACAACTTCAAGTTTCTCAGTACAAATCTTTTTAATAACTTTATTTTTATTGAGCTGGATAATATCTCGATAGAATCTATATTTTCACCATATCTATGCATATAATTCATCTTTAAGTTATTTCTAAAAGAGTTTTTCAGTTATGTTTTTGTTTTATTAAATAGTTCATATTCATGTTTTTTCTCAATACCAATGGTTTTAGTATCTTTATTTTTATTAAGCTGAAATAAAAATGCAAATGAATTTTTTTCAAATATTTTATAAATAAAACTTGAATTCTCTACGAACTATTTTATGGTATGAATTTTAATAAATTATTTTGAAAAGAAGCCAACATGTTATTGTCAGCATGTTATCATAACACAGGACAAAAATGTCTTAACGTTGAATTTTTGTGTTAATTTACGAAATGTTGAGGAGTCTCGTTGATGAAATTTTTTAATGTTTGGCTGGAATGTCCTGCATTCCACTTAGAAATAGAAGTGAAATTGAATAAAAATTTAATTCGATATTTGGTGGTCTAAACATAATTTTCTTCGTCAATACTATTAATTTTATTAATAAATTAAATAAATTGATTAACACTAGACGAAAAAAGTGATATTTAGACCACTAAATCGAACTAAATTTTGATTCAATTTCACTTCCACTCGAAAATGGAATGCAGAACATACCTGTCGGTCAGCAATTCGTTGACGAAATTGACTACATTTTTCTATTTTTCGTCAATGAAACTACCTCAACACTTCGATGTTGTTTTCGTGCACGATAAATCCCAACGTTTCATGTATCATTCGTTAATGAAATTTCGTAAAAAATTTCTGTCTACTTTTCATTAACTAAACTTCCTCAATATTTCGATATTGGGCTCGTGCATGATAATTCCCGACGTTTCTGCTTTGCCTCTTGCCCAAATTTGGAACATTTATATGAAATTTTCGTTAATGAAATGTTTGATCAAATCAGCATGTTTCGTCAAGGATCAAGAAAAATCGTACATTATGCATTTGAGATTTCCTTAAGACTGGAACTACTGGGCGGTGTCTTTTTTGCTAGGGGAAAATAAAGCACGAAAAGTTATTATATATTAAAAGGGTAAGAAAAATTTCTGATTTATTTTGATCTGCAGAAACAAAAAGTGTAGAAAATTTTAAAATTGGTAAAACAAACGATAGGAAAATCTGATTTTCTTTAATCTGAAAATAATAATAATAACTATGTTATTTAAAAACTTTGAGGTTCCCTAAGAAAGGAATTAAGTTAATATATTGTCAGTTTTAATTAAAGGTTTTTCTAAATGACCTTGTTATTTATTATGTTGATTTTATAGGATTTAAATACAAATTCTAAATGCTTAGAAAAATCTTTACTCAAATGGTAGAGCACGACCAAACAGAAACAAGCTGAAAATATATCAGCAGGAATCTAAAAACAACTTCAGTAACCATGCTTTGTTAGTGGAAGACTTCCAACAGACTGTTGGACTACATAATTATAACATAAGCATTAAGACTAAAGTAAAGCAAAAATACAACAACAAATGTGAGAATGTGAAATGGGAGAAAAACTGAGAAATTGACACTTCAAATCTCATCGCCTCTGTGGTTCAGTGCGCTAGTGCGCGCTTGCACGGGTATCACAAAGATTTCTGATGAAGCCTTTAGCCGGGCCGAAATTGCAATAAAATCAGCTAGTGATTTTTTCCTTTTCATATTGAAAAACTTTGATGCTGTTGTTGTTTCTTTGGAAAGATAAAGATTCGTTAGAACAATTAATTGTTCTAACTTTGACCTTAAGCTCAATAAACGATTTTAAACTATCAAACAACTAGAATTTGTACTTAAAATCAAGTATGATTTAAACTATCAAACATTTAGAATTTGTATTTAAATCAAATAAAATCAACATTAATAGTTTTAATTTTAAAAATCCTTTAGTAAACATTTTTTTTACATATCTTTAAAAATATGCAAAAAAAAATTGATGGTTTGCAGTCCCCTTCACTTTAAAACCAAAGTTTTTTACACGGTAGTAAAAGTTTCTAACATTTTACAATTTTTGAAAACTTAAAAGTAGATTCTTTCTTTATATTTACTATAGAGATATAATAGTAATAAAATATATAAAAATATTCACTTATATTGCTGATAGCTCTGACCTCTGGAATTATGATGTTTTTCATTAGAGATAATTTACTATTTTATCCCATTATCAAAGTGTTACCAAAAATTAAACCATAATCCTGATGAGTTTTCAAACATTTTATACACCAATTTAATATGGCAACTTTTAAAGTTGCTCATATTGTTCTTTCTGTTGATCCTCTCGTTGTTGCAGCATGCACAGCAAATATTTTGACATTGCATTATAAATGTTCTGGGTACTTTGGTGTTTGCACAGTGGGGTCGAGAAGGTTTGCCAACACTCACACGGCCTATTGCACTGGTAATTATTTTTCCATGGTCATAAATCCACTGGGCTGGGTATGAGCTAAAATAAAGTATTTTTGAGCTTTTATGCTTTCCCTAGACATCACTCTTCTACCAACTCCTTCTTAGGTTCGCACACAATGCTATCCACAAATGGTATTCAAGCGTAAAATCATTCATGTATTCGGAGTAAAATTTTACATGGACATAGGTATGCATTTATTTTTAGAGTGAAAACCAGTGAAGTAGTGCACGTGGATTAATAAAATACAAAGAAAAAACTAAAATTATTTTGTTATAGAGAGATAACCTTAAGCTTGGAATTTGATATACCCGCTGGTAAAACTTTGTCGAAACTATTTAATAACTTATCAGTCGTCCTATTGGAATATACCTACAACTGTAAGTGAAATCTGGAGCAAGCTCATTTTGTAATTTTTACAATACATACAACTCTCTGCTGTCAATGGTGAATATCAGAGAGTAAAGGCCCTGAAAACCTTGTTGAGAACGTGGCTGTAGTTGGCGCAAGAGTTGAAGGGTCAACCCTTTGACAATTTGTGTTCCAACAATTAATAACACGCATAACTTCATTGAGCATAAAAAGCTCGATCTCAAAGCTTGAAAATCACAAAAAATTTACTTATAATAAAAAAGAAAGATTTCTGTAAATTTTTTATACTTCGATAATTTACTGTCAAATTTTTCTTACTTTGCCTATTTCCTCAGAGATGCCATCATCAGTTCTCAGACTCATTATCTCAATGAACCAGTTCGGAGATGGCGCCTTGGATTGTGTCTTGGCTAAGAAACAAAACATAAAAAGTACATAAGATGCCTAACATAAATTGCGTAACCATTATACTTAAGCCAATAAATCACCAAATGCGTTTCTATATATATATATATAATAAAAATTTTCAAAAAGTGTCTGTTTCCCTCCGCTGAACGTAATTTTTAACCAAATTACTTGATTCTTTTTAAAATGTAGATATTTACAATACAAAGGCAAAAATAAAATTGAAAAAACATACTAAAACATTAAAAAAGCGAAAAAAATAAAATAAATAAAAGCTATAGACTGAGCTTTCTGTCTAGAAAGCTGTTTGTTGTACATATAGTACAAAAATGTTGCAATAGGTGGCGCTTAACAACGAAATTTAACAAACCCGAATAACTTGGCTCATGAAAGCTAGGATCTTGAAATTTAAATCAAAGGTGTTATCAGAGTCAATTCCCACAAGTAATACAAGTGGTATAAGATAACAGGGCGTTGCACATCCTATAAAACTCCAACACCTCAAACATGATATTTTGCTACTTATACAAGTTAAGGCCTTTGAATTGGGCAGAACGATGAATTTTATAAAAACTTATCACCAGAAACAATACATCTCCAAAGCCAAAAAAAAATCGATTGCTCCGAAACTAACCGTTGGATTGAGTTTAAACTTTAGGAAAGTTTTTACCTCTGTGTCCGATTATTTCGATACAGACACATAACATAAGGTCCATGTTTATAAATACTAGCATCGGCTTGTGGTCGAAATTCGACCAACTTTCTGAAATTTCAATCGTTTTTTCTCATTCTGAGGCGTTGACCTTGGCTTAAGAAAATGTGATGTACTAAGAAAATCTTAAGTTAAAATTTATCGCAATAATTTTGATATAAAAATAACCAAATATTTTAAAATATTATCTGTTAAAACATTACCCCAAAAACTTTCGTATACCGTTATTTTTCCAACCACGACTTTTCATACAAAAATACGTTGTACTGAAAAAAAGCTACAGTTTACGAAATATCGTCATAACTTTGATGTCGAAATAAAAGGAATTTTTCAAAATTTACTATTTGTAAGAAATTGAACTATCACAATATCGTCGCTTGAGAAAATAAATGTCGTATGTGAAAATTTTCACTTTTGTGCTATAAATTTTAAAAAAATTGCGGAAAGTTCACAAAAATCGTAATCTATTGTGAAATGTGTCTGTAATTAGGCCTGAAATTCTGAAGAACATTGCTCTGCTGGATTTTGAATTATAACCCCTTTTTCTCAATAATCTCAAAAGTGAAACTTTTCACATACGACATTTATTTTCTGAAGCGACGATATATATTCACACATGTTACATAAAACTAGTAAGGAATTATCTTCGACTGGGCCGAAGTTAAAATACCCCCACGGCCGAATTCGAGTATATATAAAGTCTTAAGCAAACTGTTAAATATATTTAAAGAGATTTTCCCGTTTTGTTTAAGTACTTTGTATGGGAGGTAGGTGTGGTTTTCATCTGATTTTCACAAATTTAATACTCAAAATAAACATTAAATATTTAAGACACTGTGCGAAATTTGAAGTCATTAAATTGATTTTTGTGGAATTTACAGAGATCTTAACCAAAACGGGGTTAAGTCACTTTGTATGGGAGGTAGGCGTGATTTTCATCCGATTTTGCTCAGATTCGAACTTGACCTCCATTTTTGTATATTAAGCTTATATTTTGAATTTCGTTATGATAGCTCAAAAATTACGGCTGCTATCGTGGACACAGACGAACAGACGGACAGACGGACATGGCTAAATCGACTCAAAAGGTGATGCTGATCAGGAATATATATACTTTTCTATACCGGCCACGCCTCCTTATCGGCGTTACAAACGGAGTGACAAAATTAATATCCCCCCATTACGTTTTTTAAACGTGGGGGTATAAAAATGCTTATTGGAGGGTATCCGTAAGAGATAGCAAAAAATGGTTTTTGTATGTAGAGTGCGGTGGGGTGAAGCGTTTCACCTGTGAATTTTTGATAGTGCACTTACATATAACCAAGTGTCATGTCGTCACGTGTTGCTTTCGTTGCCGCACAGTTTTTCAGAAGATGTGCCAAATATGCTCGTCGTTCTTGATAATACGAACTTTGGCTCGAACAAGGAGGTGTTTACATGGTGCTAGTATTTGCATATATATAGTATATGCTAGTATAGTATATCCTCTCTTCGTTCCACTTCGGTTGATATTGGCCCGATTCAATTTACTACAGCAAAGCCTAAGTCAAATCGTGGCAGAAAGACGATGAAGTCAGTTAACTTCCCCTAAAAAACATTCGGTGAAAATGAAAGGAGCGTCTTTGGGAGCACATCGCAAAAATCAACATGCAAAAAAGCCAAGAAACAGCGTCGTTGTCAGGAACCTTCTTCCAAAGAAGAAGACCGAGACTTCTCCTTGTTGTGTTCGAAATTGATGCCAAGAAAACTGAATTCGAACAATTCAATTCATTGCAACAAATGCGACCGGCATATCACTTCCCGATACGTTGACAGGTGTAGTGGCTACTCATTTTTCATTATATTTTTCATTCATTTTTGAGCCGCAAATAAAAGAATTTTGTGTTGGATTCGATGACTTTTATTCAGAATTATAGTTTCTTGCTGACTCAGGAGCCTGCCCGAGGAAATTAAACCGATTTATGTTGATGTTTATGCAAATTGACGAATCAGCTTCTCTGCATCCTTGTACCAATTGAAGAATAAGCTATGCTGCACCCTTGTATCTGTTTATTTTTCTTACTATTAAAAAAAATTTAATTTTTATTGCTTTGTTCCAAATTTGATTTTTAAAAACATCAAAAATTTTTATCAGAATAAAAACTGAGATCAAACATACAGCAACGAATTTATCTCATTTTTATTAATTTACATGAAAACGGAAAGGTCTTTTGGTGAAACGCTTCACCCCACATTTTCTAAAGCTTTCGTTCGTAGCGTACGTAAGAAAAAAAAAAATGTAGATGTAGTGAAATGGTAGGAAAATATATATTTATTTATAGCTTCTGATTGGCAAGAGATATTAAGAAAAGTTTTTTTTCAAAATGATTTTGGAAGCTGAATTATTTTACAAAAAATATAAAGAGAACAATTTAAAAATAATTAATTGTTGCCAAAAAAATCCAGGTCCATGCAATGATTTCTAATGATATAAGCTTTTTTTTGAGTTTTTTGCCGAAACGATTTTATTTTTGCCTATAAATGATATGTCATATGAAAGACTGTGAAAAAATACAAAAAAAAAAAAAAAAATAAAACAAAAACAACTCTTAGCCTATTTTTTTAGCGAACATTGAATATTTTAGAGGCTTTTTTAAAACAATATTTAACATGGAATTGGTGAGGTAACAATAAATATTTTTCATGTTTTCTATAGTGATTTATTTCAGCTATCAGTCAAAGAAAATTGGAGGGAAATCGATTAGAAAATAGCCGAGATCAATAGTTTTTTCTCATTCCGAGGCGATGACCTTGCCTCAATCTTTAGTTTTTCAAGTATCGCAATAGCTTCTATGTCAAAATAATGATAGTTTTTTTAACATACTATTTTTAAAAAATATTAGCAAAAAAGCTTTTGTATACCGTTATTTTTCTTTTACAAAAATACGTTGTACTGAGAAAAGCTACGGTTTTTAAGATATCGCAATATTTTTGATTTCACAAAAACGGACATATTTTAAAAATTAATATATGTAAGAAATTTTACCATAACAATACATATTCACACTTGTTAAAAAAAAAAAAATGCTTATTGTAGGGTATTCGTAAAAGATAGCAGAAAATGTTTCTATTATTTTTTGTACATCTTAGCAATGTCTTCAACTCCCCGTTACATCATGTTCTTTCAGCTTTTATAGCTTAGATTTTATTTAAGAAATACTCTTTTTACGCTAATATTTCAGGTCGAAGGTCACCAATCTAAAATACTATCCTATTTTGCAGCCAGACCGTTCATCCGATACCTCATTCACACTTCTACCTCTTTCTAGCTTTAAGATCCCTTACTAAAATTAATATAAACTTTCAACGTAAAAAAGTGTACGACAACATTCGATTTTGGCAAAAGCTAGTGTTGGAAAAGCTAGTGCTATATATGTTTTTTAATCTACTTAATCTTGAGAGTAAGGTAAGCTTATCCCTTTTTTTTCAGATCGATGACCAATTCGGTCAAAAAGCTCCCCATAATAGTCTACTTCCATGTGTTCTCATTATATTTTCATAGTCATCTGGATCTACTCGTACATTACAAATATACCCACATTACTTTGGCAATCAAAAGTTCATTTGGCAATGTGGTGATATGAGTTATGGACTCTCATATGAAATTATGTACATGGACAGCTGGTGCGTTTGTTTTCAGACCATCCCCAGTTTTGGCACAGAACCTCACTGACTCCAACTTGTTCGGCTTTCATGCTTTACACTTTACCGTGTTTATGTGGCAGTACATTTCTGCTATCTTCATATCTGTGGGTAGGTCGAATGGTTGTTTCGGCCTTCCTCAATTGCTTTTAAAGCCGAATGTGCTCACGCTAACCCATATACACTGTGGAGTCTTTCAGCATTTATTACCCGATCCAGCCTGTCAGCGGGAAGAGCATCAGAGTGAAATACGGCATTTTTGAATCCTTTGCGGGCTCCTGCTTCTCCTGGTTAAAAATGTTTGAGTGTTGGACAAAATAAAATATTCATATGGTTCCATTATATCAAACAGCTGGGTGCAGACCAATGGATAGACAAACATACGGACAGACAGACAGATTGGTGTTGTTGCAACAAAATCGTTTGGTGATGCTGCAAAAGGAGTGTTGTGTACGAATGCAGGCTTTTCAAGCTTTTTCAAGCGGCACAGCAACACTGACAACTTAGAGACTGATTTACGAATAACACTGAGAATTGACGAGGTGACAAATGTTCTCACATATCCTAAAATGTACGAGCGAATTGGTGTTTTACATCTGCTCAGATGCAGGATAATTGATTGTATTATTTTGCTTTATTTGTGTGTTTTTTGTTTAAAGTGTTGTTAACCTCGCCTTTAGTTTGAAACTTAAATATGCAAGTTAAATATTTATTTAAAAATAGTTTTTTTTTGCTACCTTCAAAGTGTCAACCCTGTTGTGCAATATTTCTAGCATGCTTATTCCTTTACTTCCGTTTCCATGTGCTTGAAGTATCCGAATGATGTTCGCTGGGAGTTCGTATGATAATGGCTTTGTAAATGTTCGTGTAATAAATCAGTCAAGGGTGTTTTAAGGATATTTATTTCTCCTTAAACTGTATGCCGTTGAACTCACTTTTAATGTACTTTAGCCTTTTGACACTCATTCGGATGTGTCTGTGTGAAAATGAAATGGGAAAAAATGCTCGCACATTCATTTTCTCAACTTGCAGTATACCTTCGTATAAGCGTCAGATGTGATGCTTTGTATGAAATAATTGCCGAGTTATTGAGAGTCCAGTGATAAAATGACTTTGTGAAATTTGGATCGGCAAGAAAAATCGTAAAATGATTTCTGTCTGCCTTAAGCCTATTGAATATTACACTGAGGGTAAACTGATTGCTTTGATCACATAAATTTAAGATCTCATGATATAAATTTTTGCACATATACATATTTCGATTCTTGTATTGAGAACATAGTGAAATCTGAATTGGCTACATGATGCCTTTTAGGAGTGTTAAGGCCAATAATGAATTCGATGTACTCATCACATAAATATGTGTTGGTTATGTATGTTTTGAAAACATATATGTACCATGCTGTGTGTACACCCAAAAATAACTTCCTACTTTACACGAAATAATTATTGTATTCTATAAAGCTGTTTGTTCTTTTTAGCCGACGCACAGTGTAAGATTTCGCTCCCTGGGTGATAAAAATTCTGTAACTTTTGCAAATCTTTTCTTTTGGTTTTTTCGTTTTGTTGGAAATCGATGTGGATTTCAAAACAAAAAGAAAAACTTTTTAAAACTACTGGGAAGGAGCTCAGAAGGGGTTGTCCTAAATTTAGCTACAAAATTAAAATTTTTATTGTAGCCTTTTTATTATTTTATTATATCATGATCATGTAAGAGTGCATTACTTCTATCCAATTTGCAAATTTTAATAGTATTAACTATGATTTTATAAGTTCTTTCTGACCCATTGGGTGTTCAGTGTATCTAAAAAGATGCAGAAAAATGTCCAACAATTATAAAAAAAATTTTAGTGAACCATTTTCTGAGCCGTTGCCTTTTTTGCATCAATATTTCATGACTTTATTTTACAAATTAATAGTTAAAAAGTTTCAATGACGAAGGTATTATTAGTTTTAAAAGATCTACAGATGAAAATGAAAATGCGCAAGGATGAAAAATTTTTACCATTATTCGATAGAAGATATTTACTTGATTTCAGAAATACAGAAATTAATGAATTTTAAGTTCGAGTGAAACTATTTTAGACAAGTTGTATTGAATATATGGAATAATGGAACTTTTCCTTTAAGTACTTTAAGTTAAAGTACTTGAATGGAATCTTGATTACTGGAAAAGATTGCAACGAGAACAGAAGTAGAAACCTTTGTAATTTGTATTTTTGAATTTTTAAAAAGACTTTGTTATTATTGCAATGAACCTTTCGATGAAGTCACTTGTGTAAATAGTTTTGTTACTTTAGAAAAAATAATGGCATGGAAAAACACAAACATAATGGCCGATCAAAAATGGGTTCAAATATTTGACCACTTTATCCAATAAGATATGTCTTTTAAAAGTACTTAAAAATTACCGAGTTTTCTTTTTGCCTTTCTGCCTCAAATGCATTTACCGAAAGATTATTTTCAATTATTAATAATATTTGGACAACTGAGAAATCGCAACTAAATGTTGAAACGCTAAAAGCAATATTAATTAAAAAATTTTATTTTGATATGACTTGTACTGAATTCCACGCATTTTTAAAAAGTCAAACTGATCTCTAAAAAACCCACTCAAGTCAGAATTATAGTATCTAAGGATTTATTTTAGTCATTAATAGACTGTTTTAGAATAAGACATAAAATAATAACGCTTCTTGTCAAGAATCTAATGGCATGGAAAAACACAAACATAATGGCCGATCAAAAATGGGTTCAAATATTTGACCACTTTATCCAATAAGATATGTCTTTTAAAAATACTTAAAAATTACCGAGTTTTCTTTTTGCCTTTCTGCCTCAAATGCATTTACCGAAAGATTATTTTCAATTATTATTAATATTTGGACAACTGAGAAATCGCAACTAAATGTTGAAACGCTAAAAGCAATATTAATTACAAAATTTTATTTTGATATGACTTGTACTGAATTCCACGCATTTTTAAAAAGTCAAACTGATCTCTAAAAAACCCACTCAAGTCAGAATTATAGTATCTAAGGATTTATTTTAGTCATTAATAGACTGTTTTAGAATAAGACATAAAATAATAACTCTTCTTGTCAAGAATCTAAGGTCTACTTCAAAGTTTGTCGTTGCGTCAAAATCTGGTCGATGATTTGTGGAGCATTTTACCCAGAAACGCGGGCATGACTTTTGCTCGTGAGGTTTTTTTCGATTACGTCTAAACAGCTAAAAGAAAAAAACTGAAAAAATTCTGGATATTAAGTTGACTCGACCTCCATAGAAAACAAAAAGGTGTCAACTACCTTCTTCTATTTTATGAATATTTCCAAAATATTTTGGCTGTCGCAATAACCGCCAGTGAGCTAAACCATTTTGAAATAACCTACAAAAATCATGTTTTTCGTAAGTATATTGGCTAGTGTGATAGTTGTAAAAAATTATAAATATGGTTTTGTGAATAGTATCTTTTAACAAAAAGAGAAATTTAAAGCATTTACATATGGTCAGCGTGTTGAAAAGAGAGATGTAAATTATGAAATTATAATAACATTTTTAGGACAAATGCTTTCTCTTTGTCACCTTTAAGACTTTATTCTTGAAGTATTCCGTTCACTGTCTGAACTGTACTGTATATGGATTAAAGAATCCATCATGTTTCTGTGCAACATTTTGAATCCTTCTTTTGTGGGAACATAAAACAAGGATTAAAATCCTTATTCGTGGTTTGTCTCGTGCTTATGTTAGATTTCAGCTTTCTCCCTATTTTATTCTTCCTGTTCTTCTACTCAGCAGTATGAATATTTTTATGCATTGCAAAGGATTCCGCTCAAATCCTTTGGATTTTATTTTCTCTTATTATTATGAGCGTTTTGTGTTTGCTCGTCTTTTTTGTTGGTTTTTGTTTTAATGTTTTTATTTTACTTTGGTTTTGTGTTTTTTTTAGTTTTGTTTCGTTTTAAGTTTTTTGTTAAATACAAATGAAAATATGTTTTGCAGAGGGGGAAATTTTGTCTTTTTTGTTGCCTCGTTGTTTTCGTTGACATGCTTTTTTACCCATTTTCCCTCACATTCGCTCGCGGAATCCTCTTGAAGAGACGTCGAACCCAAATTGTTTGTTTTTATATTGTATGCCATGTAGTTGTAGCTAAAAATTCCGCCTACTATACTGCATCCCTTTACCCCAAAAAAAAAAAAAAAAAAATTTAACCAGCTGGCTTTGTTTCATACCTACAGCGTGTAATTTTCATAAGAGTTCGCAGCAAATTTTTTCATCATGCTTAAGTAGGAAAAAAGTCAACGACGAAGAAGAAGATGATGATGATGATGACGATGCCGACGGACAAGATGAGCATAACTTAAAACTGCTCCCCTTCGTTTTTAGTGGAGCATCGTAACTGCAAATAAATGACGAAGCGGTGAAAGTGAATGCTCCAAGAGCTTTAGCTAGAGAAACGGAAAAAAGTTGACAAAAAAGAACAAACTGCTCATGGCTCATAATGAGGAAAGTTGTACGTTCTTTAATGAGTTGTTCTTTGCTGCCAATGGATAGCGAAATCGGGTGCAACATGTGCTCTGAACTTTGGGTAGTAAGAAATTGCATTCCGAACTTGCAGCATTTGAGATTTTTAAAATTTTTTTGTTTTGCTTTGGCCATCTATTCTTTATTCATTTAAATAAAAATTTAAAATAAAAAATATATATTTCATTGAATGCCATGCAACTTAAACTAGTCCTAACTCACAGGGCGAAGTGGAATAGATATGATATCTACGAAGTTATCAATCACCATATCTTAAGGGTTAGCTAAGGCCGTAAACTTTATAAAACGTAATTAAAAGTACGTAAGTCTTAATATTTTTGATAGCATAAAGAGTATTGCCTTCCTCTTGCTTATTTTCTATCAGCATAATTTATATCGATCCTGAGTTTAATTTAGTTTGCAACTGATGGCTTCTTGTTCCCATTAACTGTTTCTCATTAATCTCTAGCGAAAAGGCACAAAAGCTACCCCTCATCGAGATTCCACAAACAAAACAAAAAAAAAAAAAAAACCAAGCCCAGGTACAAAGAAAATGGCACAAAAGTGAATAATCAAAATAAATATGCGACAGTAAAAACAGGTAACAAAAGATTTAATCAACCTGATTTCAGTACAACACCATCAGGCGTAGAGTCAGGCAGCTGGAGGAATAGCAATGCAGACACGGCAGAAAAATAATCGTCCAACTTAGCCGATTAATGAATGCATAAATCTCTCTAATTACACGCCGCTTAGGGCTTAGGTTTGAAGGCTCAAGTGTTCCTCTATGGATTACAATTTTCTGGCAAGACTTCGTCAACATCAACATGGAGGATGTGGTGGCGGTTGCCAGTTTCCATCGAGCCAATGCAAATGATTGAGCGACCAACATTATGTTGATGGAATTCGTGGCAATACAAGTAAAACATAGTCCATGATTACTGATGTTGTTGCTGCTGTTGAAATGTCGTGTCTTGTTTACCAGACTATATTTATGATTATGCGAATTTTTCAACACATAACATACCCAGCACTCAGTCCAAACTGCAGCGGATGATTTTTTAAGGATAATTTAAAAAAATTGCAATTATTAGGTCAAAATAATTAACATAAAAATTTGTATAATGTCAAATAGACTGAATTTTTCTTCTTAAAACTAAGTTAACAAATGCATCTTTTTCGACTTTTTGTCGAAATATTTTTCACTCAATACAAAATAACATCCAAACGACACTCAAAATTATTGAAATTGGCAGCTCTAGCTTTTACGGTGAAACATCAAAGAATGCTGCATCAACGTCAATTAGACAAAAAACAGACAATTCAGAAGTAACTCCAACATATAAGCACTTCTCTGCTACCAAATCTCACGTCGTGTGTGGTTGAGATTCGTTGAAAAGTTGATTAGTTCTGCAAAAGATATTTTCCAACATCTTGTCGGCCACGAACAAAGTAGAAAATAACGCTTTGTGACTGTCAACTAATTAAGCCATAAAGATAATGAATTTTTATGACGGCCCCATTGTACGAGTATGAAAGAAAATTTGATAGGTGAAATGGATGAAAAATAATAAGAACCCAAAAGAAATTTATGCGGTTAGTAGAGTAGCAATAAATAAGAAAGGAGGGCTAGACAATGTTTTAATCAGATACCTGGCTTAGAAGCAAAGCTAAAGTTTTTTTATATATTTTGGAAAAAAATCATTCAAGCGCAGTTGCAGGACTTTATTTCAAAGAGGAGAAACACATGAGTGAAAACTAACGCTTTTACTTAAATTTAAAAAATAATAACTTTTTTGAAGAAAATTTCAATATTGTGATAATTTATGTTTCATAAAATACACAAATTGAAAAGTGCTTAACTAATGTAAACAGGAGCACATGTAAAGGATTCTTCACTTTGCAGATATGGAAACTTTTTAATAAATTAGTCACATAAATGAAAAGTCCAGCTTTTACAGATTTTGTCATGATTTCTTCTCGAATATGGGCATTTCCGTAGCTGCACATTTGACAGTCGTACGACTTTAATGAGTAGAAAAACAAAGAAAAATTAAATTTACAGTTTTCTTATTATGATTTTTCAATAGTTTATTAAGCGCACTATAAAGCTAAACACTAGGTGTAAAAGCTAAGAGTTGTCAAAAGTTCGACTCTCAGATAGAAGCCTCCAAAACTGATACGTTACGTTACATAAAATAGAAGTGGTTCTAACATGCATCAATATAAACGAAAAAATTTACGAAGTTCATAATATTTTATAGTTTTATTTATTTAATTCATCAGGAACGTTACAATCGAAAACTGATGAAATTTAATTAAACTTTGTATTATACGAGTTTTTATTACACTTATAAAATTTCAACTTTTGTTAAAATTTTTCAACTTTTGTCACCATTTTTTAACTTTTGTTGCCACTCATTATGTTTGCTGTCATTTTTTTAAATTTAAGTTGAGATCAGTTCTCAGTACTCTCACAATATAAATTTAGACATTTTTTCTCTATTATGGAGACTTAAACGAATTTTAAGTAACATTTAATTTTTCAGTCGTGGCAGACCTTTCGGCGAAAATGCCCATATGACACGAATTGTTTAAATTATCGAATTTGTTAAGTCTCTCTCCTGGTCCCCCCTGCGGACGCCCATACTTAAAGCACACATATCTCCCAACAACAGTTACAAAAATTATTAACGCCACTCTGCGGAAGCTTGACTCACTTTGATAATAATTTTTCATTTATATATTCTCGTAACTATTGCATTGTTAAGTTCAGGGATTTTTTATACGAGAAGAAAAATAAAAACAGTTTTCATAACCAAATACCAGCTGAAAAAGTATTCAGGTCACTTTATAACAATTACTGTTCATTCATGAAAAAGTTTATTCAATTCTCTGCAGTGAGTGTCCATTGTCCTGAAAATACTTCTTTGAGAAGCTTGTAGGGTAGTATATAAAAAGTGATAAATGGTTGTGGCTTGTTGTGATGTTGTTGCTTGTTGTTTGCTGCTGCAAGGTTACTCCTTTCATTTTATTTTAAATACATATGTGACAATGAAAAGCATCAGTTATGTTATGCATTATCAAAAATAAGCGCTTGTTTTGACTTCAAAAAGAAAGACATAAAACTATTTCTTAAGACTAAAAAGATGCTATTAACGAATGTGAAACTGATTGAGTACTTTTGATATTGAGGCACGAATGTATCAACATTTTTTTTTTCAGATCTAAGAATGGGTAAAACGCAATTGCTAAGAAAAAGTGAAAGACTAAAGGTAAACTGTTAATTGTTGAACAAGCTTCATGGCGCAATGAGTTGTTTTTCTTTATTTATTCTCACTAATTAACTTCATTTTTTCGTTCTTTTAAGCGAGATCGATGTTTTCGCATCGAAATTGTATAAAAATTCCTTAGTTTATTATATACGAGAAAGCCGCAATTTTAAATGCTTCCATTCAAAATGGTTAAAAAATATTGCACCCAAAGGGAAATACAATTTACCTGGAATTGTAAACAAACATTAAAGTGATTGTCACAAAAATGATAAACAAAATATGGTCAGAATTGCGAAATATATTTACGGTAAGTACAAATATGTTTGCTACAATCAGAGTCGAAAATGTGATTTTTCTGCGTGTATGAATGATGATTTCCGCTTACAAATATTAGTTTTTAAGGCATTACATGCTTCTTATACTTACTTGTTTTCTTTATTTTATCTCTTCTTTTTTTTACAATTTATCTAACCACTTATCATATTTGCATATTTAAATCGAATTATTAATCAAAACAAAAACATTATTCAGTTTAAAACGGTTATCTGCTAGTTTTATGTATGTAGAATAGAGTATGTATATACACTAGAGTGGCCCCTATTTTTTAACTTTATAAAAATTTAGCTCCCAACCCTCAATCTTGTTTCAATCAAAAAAAAAATAATGATCTGTGCAAAATTTTAGCTTAATCGGACAACTCTAATTAATCATGAACCAAGGCATGCGCCTTATACCAAACAAGGTTTGGTCTCTGACATAAAATTAAAGTGATAGATTATTTAGAGGAATTGATTGGAACCGTACGTGAATTATTGATAAGGCGAAACAAACGTGAAAGACAATTTGAAATGTGTTATGCCTTAACCTCGTGAAGCATTTTCAGCCCTTAGTTGTTCCTGTCCTTTAGTTTCACATTTTTCACAATTTAGCTGTGGATTTTTAGTCTTGGTTCGGATTCGAACCAAGGATCTCTGGGTTGATAGTCTAGCGCTCTCTCCACTAGACTACAAATGCCGAACGGATTGAAACAAGATTGGGGGCTGGCAGCAGTAATATTTTAACTATTAATAATCTCCATATAGCTAAGGGCCACTCTAAGTATAAGGGCCACACAGAGAAAATTCTTTGTATTATGGACTATGCTCACAATTTTTGCTATAATTCTGTATAAAATACTGATCATATATTACGATAAATTTTTAATATCCATAATTTTGATGATCAACGAGCTTGCATTTATTATGAACGAATTTGTTTTATAAGCGTTGACAATTTTTAAGCGTTGATTATAAATTGTTATCAAGTGCTCAAAACGAATAACACAATGAAAACAAAACAGAAGCTTTGTTATAAAATGGAGCAGTACAGAAAAAAAAGTGAAACTTTTAGCTGCTGACTGGTTCAAGTATAAATAAATTAAGTTAGTAATAAATTAAATAATTAAGTGAATAATAGTGAATTTATAATACTTATAATATTAAAAATAATCAATAAAATTTTTTATTTTTTTAAAAAAGCTATTTCTTTCACAGAAAAGTCTACCGTGGCTAAAGTATTAAAACTTATTAAAAACTAATTATTTGATGATATTATCTAAGAGAAACATTTTCATTATATTAATTTCAGCAATTTATTCATAAATGCATTTACCATGATGATCAAATCGTCTGCACTATGTAGTTTTTCATTTTCGTATATGTTCCGTAAACTTTTTGTTTTAGTAATAATGGAAGGCATTGGCTAAAGATAATGAAAAAATGCTTGAGGCAAGGAAAGGACAATATAATAAATTTGTTTTTTAATTGCTAAGTTACTTAACTACCTAATTACTCAATTGACCTACAATGGAAATGTTGGTAAAATAAAGTAAAGTAAAGCAAGACCAAAAAGCCTAATAAAAAAACCGGATTTTTAAATTTGATCACTAGGAAAATAAACTTATGTTATTTTAAACCCTGATAAAAAAAGTTATATACAAAAAGTCTGGAATAATTCAAAGAGTTTTGCAAATTTTGTAATCCAAGAAAAAATAACTTCCGTTTTTTGTAACGATTTTTGGAACACTGATATCCGCGATCGGTATCTATTATATAAAAGTATAAATATAATATATATAAAAAGTAAAAAATACTTTAAAAAGTATAAATAGATATACGTCCCTAGAACTTACTTATTGGAGTACGCTTTTATTATGATGATGAGTAACCAAGAGAAGAGTTCTTCTGAATCTATAATATACCTACTACATATATACATATATGACAAATGTCAGTTAAATTTTTTTCTTTTTTTATTTATTTATTATTAATTTATTTCTTAATGTAGTGCTCCTTAATTACTACGCAAATATAAAAAAAACGTTTTTAAACGTTAGACATTTTTTTAATATTAATTCGTACAAATCGTACGTAACGCCAGTTTGGAAATATACATTAAACCTATTTGTCCCACAATTATTTATTTAAGTTTTTTGGTTTTTTGCATAAATTAAGATAAATTGGCATAAATAAACTTCTCGAACATATTTGTGAAGGAATTTTGAGGCTCCATATGTAGCCGTTGAGACACTTCGGGTTAAGCTGCCTTGAAAAAAAGTTCCATTTGTACCCCACTAAAAATGACCACTTGGTCTATTTTAAGACTCCCAAAATATTTTGGATCTATCGAAAACCTCCAGTAAGCTAAACCATTTTGCAAAAACCTCCAAAAATAATGCGTTTCGTAAATATGTTGGCTGGTGAAATAGGTGTTAATATATAAACTGTCAGAAATTATAGCCGGAAAAAAGTTCTTCCAATCTGCATACAAAATTTTTAATTATTGCTGTCTGTCTGTCTGTGATCGCGATAACAGCTGTAATTTAAGAGCTATCGTAACGAAATTCAATATTATGCATTTTATTCAAAAATAAATACTAAGTTCGAAAATGAGCCAAATCGAATGAAAACTTCACCTTCCATCCAAAATGACTTTACCAAAACTTTCAAATCTCTTTGAATTCCAAAAAAATTAATCTTATGATTTAAAATTAGCACATATCCTTTTAATTTAGCACATATCCTTTTTTAATGTGCACTTTGAGAACGAAATTTTTAAAAGTCAAATGAAAACCACGCCTACCTGTCAAACAAAGCTACTTTATGAAATCTGTAAAATCTCCTCAAACTCCACAAAAATTAGTACAATGGCTTAAAATTTTGCAAATTAGTTTTAATCTTTTGTATGCACTCGATTTTTAGATTGTAAATTATCTTGTTTAAATTGAGAAATTTTGATTTTTTACCAGCAATATGTACATTTTTTTGTATCATTGTGTAGTAGACCGGAAGAAAATTTAGATTCCGCCGTTTGATACCTTAACAGTTGCAGGAATTCATAAAAACAATTTCTGTATACTTTTTTCCAAATCGGAGAAAATTTATCGGGGCCTTTTTTATTTTCCTCTTAAAAAAAAACCTGATTTTTGCTTTGACTTTTTATTTTTCATCCAAATCTGCTAATTATTCCTTACTTATACCAACATTTTGCCCATTCTTGGCCATTTTGGCCAACATAAAACTCTTATTGACCTCCAAAACAGAATTTGTTGCTATTTTTAAAAACACATTTTGTTAAAACCGTTGTAAAAAAAATTTTTTCATTGTATTTACGTAAAATTGATATTTGTGGAAAGGTATTAAGTTCTACTTTCTAGGGGATTTCAGACTTACACCAAATGATCTTGCACCATAAATACTTAAAAGCAATTTTTCATAATAAAATCAATGACATACAAAATATGTATTAATCCAATTATAAAAACATTCTGTCTGAGCTGGGAATCAAACCCTGGATACCGCTGCTTTTTAGCATACAGTTCACGCACTCTATCCAGTAGGCTGCGGCTCCAAGCATTAATAAAATAAATCGACTTTAACCTTATATCGAAACTGAAATCTAGTTTACAAAATGTAGGTTTGCGATTAGGTAAACCTCTTCATTTTCGTGTTTTTAGATGCAGAAAATCGCAAGTAATATATATTTATCAAATATCCTAAATATTTCTGTAGTTGGTGAAACCAGTTGCCTATTTTACTTTACCATATTTATTTGTATTTATTTTATTTTATTCATATAAAACTGAGTAAGAATAAGAACAGTTTCTTTTCCAGTACAATGGATAACATTATGTACAATCAATTTATGTATATTTTTAAAAAATGGAATATTTTTGCAGTATTCACTTAACCTGAATTTTTCGATTCAACAAATAAAAGGAACAAAAAACATTCTTTTTTAATATGACGTCCACTGCATATAGTTCCTATTATGACCCATAAAAATAAGTCATTCACGCGATCAACGAAGTATAATCCACTACTTTTGGTCAAATTCCCTCCTGGTATTTGTCAGATTTTAAAATATGTATTTTACCCTGAGCAGCTTTAACAATTTCTTTAACTGGTCTGAGCAACTGGTAGAAATAGTTTTCATTCCATTTGTTGAAATCACATTTCGTCTTAATTATTCCAATAAATTATAATTACACCCAATTTGGTCAATAAAACGATGATTTGTTGGCTGTTTGTGTGGTTAAATCAAGCTTATAAATAAGGAATAAATACATTTTATAATAAATCATTTAAGTATGAGAAAACTTGTTTTCAAATAAATTAATTGTGTATCTGACACAACGTTTTTGCTTTGTTGTTAGTATTAGTAAGGTATAATAATAAAGTAATGAGGAAACACATCTAATAAAATGTTTTTTTGAAGTCCAGGTACATTATCTGGAGTGTTTAGCCATTGTTTAGCAATTTAGTTTATCTACAGACTCAAACACTCACAAAATAGCCAATGCTGCTGCATTTTTGCAAAGGCCCATATTACACGATGCTCGCTTCCCCGGCAAGCAATGAATTCTTTTTACTCTTTCATCGTTATATGATTTTTCGTTACATGACAAAGATGTCATGATTCAATTATTACAGGTTGTCCATTCGTTTGACAACACCCGTAAATTTGTAAAAAAAAATATATTCTCTCTCAAATATAAATGACAACCAGGGTTTTGTGGTCTCCTATGAAAAAAGTTATGTTTCAGTGTTTTGTTGTATATTTTTTTTTAAAAAGAAGTTATTCTATATTTTGCTGTTAGCAGGAAAAACATAGTTTGCATTGCGTTTATAATAATTATTGCTCTGATAATTATTATTAAAAATTGTTTTTAAATTTTGTTGCGAGTCGTTTTTTTTTCAATTGAAATATAAATCGCTACTATTAAGTTGTAATTGTTAAAATAACGTGCGGTATTTGCAAAACAGTGTATTTTGGTGATAAAATTCGAAAATATAATGTGCCAGTGGAAAATATAAAGCCGTCAGCGGTGTGAATAGATTTGCACAACAAAATATTGAAATTAGTTTTTTTAAAACTTACTTAAATTTAATATCAAAACAAACAAGCAGTGCAGGACGTAGTAGAAAAAGCAGCAGTGAAATGTATCCTTAGGTATTTAGTACTGCAAAAAAGTATGATATTCCTGCAACTGATTACTTTGATGGCATTAAAAAATTACTCTTTTGCTCTCCTCTTCAATTTTTCGAGTGTATATCTTCATTCTTGTGAGTAAACGTCAAATGAATGGACAACCTATAGTAATTGAATCATGAAAGATGTGGCAGCGAGCAACGTTTGACATTTCATTAAATTTGACTATTTTTTCTACTCCACTATATTCAAGTGATTGCATTTAATTTAACATGATTGCTTATTTTACATTTTGCTTGAAAGTTTCCATTGTTTAAGTTGTTTATTAATTCAGGATGGAATCCACGCAGCCATTATAATCTTGTCTGAAGTAAAATTCACAAGTAGCAAAAATTTATTTAATATTAAAACTATATTAAAATTTAATATTAATGCTTACCAATTCTTGCACCAGAACCACACACACTTTGTTATAGAATTTTTTGTTTGTTTGTTTCATAAAAAAGCTTGCCAAGAACAAGGGTGTCATACAAACAGTTTTTCATTATTTTTGAGTAGAAAAGTACTAGTTTTCCTCAAAATAGTACTTTTTTGCTACTTAAGCTCAGGAAATCTTTAATTTCACCACCCTGCAACACTGTTCTGATCAGTGCTTGCTGTCATGCACAGCGAGCAATAAATGAACATATTTTGCTCTGTCCATGGCAAAATTAGACAAGGTAGTGTTAGGGCAGAGAGCCGGTGACTGAAACTGTCAAAACGAAGTTGACATTTCATACAAAATCTGCAACCAATGAGAATGAAATATGAAAGCAAAAATTGGCAAAAATACCAAATTGGCTGAGTTTGACAGTTATCACATCAGAGAACACATCACCTTGTCTAGTTCTACTATGGCTCGGTCCTCAAAGTGTTCATCCGCTCTTTTACTCTCCCTGAGATATTTGACTGAGTTACTGCTTACACGTGATTTTTCTGACTGATGGCCATTGCAAGCATTTATTACTACTTTCCTACTACCTACTATTTTGTGATGTTGAGTCGATCTGTGTGCATCGAAGTGTTATAAAATATTTTAGTTATTTATTAATTTAATTTTATTGGAGTGTAATAATGAAAACATTTTTGATCTTTTAGGATTGAAACTGATCACTCTGGTACATCAATACGCCAGAAATTTAAGATATAATAAAAGTACTTTTATGCCTTACTACAATATTTACTACCATATGAATTGTTTGCTACTAGGCAGTAGAAAAGTAAAAGTTTGCAACCGTTTGACTGACTGATGCAGGTTTTAGGCTCACTGAAAATTTGGCTAATACGATGAATTGTAAAAGTTAATTTTCTTTCTCGCAGAGAGTTAATTTTATTTTTAGCTGGGAAGACAACAACAAATTTTGACTGATCAGTGATCACTGACTTTGACAGACGTGTAAATTGCGACATTGCCAAAAAGAAAATTTAAGTAAACAACCTGATTTGTATTTAAGTTAATTGCAAGAATAACAAAACAATGTTGTATTATATTCCTAAAACAACCCTATTACACTCGTATCCATGAGCTGACGAACAATCAATAAGTTGTTATTAACTTATAATACATAAGTTAAGCCCAGCTTACTTGCTAAACTTAAAAATTTTGCAAAGTCCTGTCAAAATTTTGTATGGGAAAAAACTTAGCAGCTTGTTAGCAAGTTAACAAGCTCAGCACCCACCTGTTTTTGTTTAGCAGATACCACTTCTTAAGTCGAAAAAGTCAAACTTTTAACAAGTACCAAATTAATTTTGATTTGCAGCTTTAAAGTCTAAAAACTGCCATTTATTAATAAAATAATAAAAAATTTGTAATGGGGTTGGTAGAGATTTAAAACATTTCAAAGTTTCAAAGTAGCAAATGTATCAAAACTGTTAACGCACTATAATATAAAAACTAATATACATTTTTGGATACTAGGTATACTAGGTTATACTTGGTATTAAAACAACAGATTTTTAGCTGCATAAGTCTGTCAGCTGATTTTGACTTTCAGTTTAGCACTTGATTGTTAAATGTCAACGCAGATGCGTTCACATCAACAGCTGCTAACTTTAACAATTTAGCAGTTTAGCAGGACTTCACAAAATTTACTGAATACCATTAATATTTTAAAACAGTTCCAACAGAGCAGCCACTTTTATGTAAAACTAATTAAATGACCATATTTTGACTGAATAAAAAAAGTGGTAGAATTTAGAAAATTGCTAATAGTGAGTGTTTTAAATAGCAGATGCCAAAAAAGTCATAAAATGTTGTCAATCTATCACAGATGTGGTAAAGTGGCACCATTGGTGGGAGCTCCAAGAAAACTTTAGTCTGTTTTACTTTTCCTGTTTCAGACATATGTATGTATGTGTTCGTTAGCCACAACTTAACACCAGGCAGAAAGACGATGAAGATGCAGAAATTTGCATAAATTACGGTTAAAATCAATTTCTGTCTGAAAAATAAAAATTACCAATAATTACGTAGCATTAATTTAATTTTCGAATTGATTTGCGTTCGAAACGCAGATTCCAGCCGCACTCAGCGTACACGAACAGACTTTCATGAGTAGCACGCATGCGCGGCTGCCGTTGGAGCACTAAATAAACTTCTTATTTATGCGAAAATGATGTCCACACAACTGCAATTATTTCACATAAAATAAGATAATAAGTGTTGGTTGGGCAAACATACAAAAAGACAGACACGGTCGCTGTGCGAAAGACGGGGCTGTGCGTTGGTTCAACCTCTGCTAAATGAAGGCGGAGCATAAGCGTATAAATGAATAATTGCCCCACATAAAAAGGACTCGCAACAGTGCAAGCAACAATGATGGCCAGTTGTTTTTTTAGCTGTTATTTTTCTTTTTGTTGTGTTTTCCTGGTTAGGATACTGGTCGATTTTGATGAAAATTATGCAAATTGGTTGACAGAACAAAGCAAAGAAATATTTATGCATGCAATGCGAAAATATTTTGAAAGCACATCATAAATTTACCAAAAATACATGAAAGTCACATGAGAGGTTTCACACAAATTAAAAAAAAAAAGTAGTAAATGTAAGTGTTTGAAAATCCCGGGTCGATTAAAATACATCCGAAATTTAAAAGAAAATCTGAGTATGCAGTCTTATTGCTATGTTGAGTACATAAAAGATTTTTCACGCATTACAAAACCCTATATTTGTGGCACGCTGTAGCGGTAATACAGTGGAAATAATACAAAAAACTTTCCGTACTCGAAAATACCTGTGTAAAAATTTGTATGAACTTTAGAAAAAAAATTGATCTGCATAAGAATAAAACATTCACGGTACTTGAAAATCCCTGCAAACAAATTTTCATGCGATTATCAGTTTAGGAGTCGTATATTGCGTATTTTCCTTTTAACAGCCACACGCTAAATAAGTAATGTTACAATAATATAATTTTGTCACGCTTTTTATAACGCCCACAAGGCGACGTTGCAGGGTACATATAAAAGTACGAATATTCTTGATCACTTCCACCTCAAGAGTCGATTTACCCATGTCAGTTTGTCTACTATACCTATGTGTGTTCGCAATAGCATAGTTTTCGAGCTATCGCACTGTGTTGTAGAAGGCGATTCTAGCGTGAATTAAATCAGCAGGTTTGAAAGAAAGCAAATTTTAAAATACAAGGGTAACGAAATTTAGTACAGTAGTAGCACTATTAATAAAATAGTGTATATCGGTTAATATTAGTTCCCTGGTTTTGAAAATCGATACATGGGTGGGTAGGATGTTTTTCAAGCACAGTAGAAAAGTGAAACGGGATTAGACAATGAGGCGTGGAACGATGGTAGAAGTGGGCAGGATGCGACATAAAAAAGAAGATATTTCTTTAGTAATTCGAATATGTAGTATCTATTTTATAAACTTTTAGTTAGCCCTAGGCTATATGCAGTAGAGTGGTCTTTATTTTGTTTTTTTCGAAAGTAACGAATTACGGGCCCGAGCTTTGTTTCTTTACAAAACAGAAGTAAACGGTGAAAATTTCAGAGAAAAATATTGATATTTAACCGTGCCGCTTTTGAACTTTGAGTAGAAAATCTAATTTATATGGGAAAAAAGAGCACCCAATAACAAAACAAATCCCAATAACTTTTTTAAGTGCAAATTTTAAAAAAACTGGCACGCGAATCGATTTTTATTTAATTTCTTCAAAATGTGCTATTAAACACGAAAATTTAACAAAAGCTGCAAGATTTGTGATTTTTTGGTTTTCGAATAAAATCACATTTTTTCCTTGTTGTATTAAATAATTATTACAGTAAAAATATTTTTTAATATAACACGTTTTTAAAACGAACTAAAAAGTATTAAAGAATTTCTCCTAGAGTGGGGCTTTAAGTTCTCCTTAAAACATGGGTCGCATGCTATAGAACATAGTTAGGTATTAAAAATTGTAGTACGTTAGTGAAAAAATGATATCATAACCCAGGTCTATTGACTGCCAGGATAGAAGTCATTCATGGATGGTAGATTCAAGTTTGCAGACTTCTATTGTGTTCAATAGTGTTCAATTTAGTTCAAGTAAGTTTTACTTGATTTAATTTTATTGTTATAGAAGTTATCATGGCTGACGAGTTTTTTTGTTAAAAATTTTCCTTTCATGCTTATATTTGACGAATTGTTGAGAAATTCGTGAATTAATTTAGCTTGGATGCGAAGAAGAAATGTGGCCCAGACAATATTACTCTCATCTATCTAAAATATTGTGCTATGGCACTTTTTCAACATCTAACTTTTCTTTTAAACCAATCCCTTAAAAAGGGAGAATTTTGAAATGTATGTAAAATAAGTCAGCATAAAATAGGAGTTCACGCCGACTTACGACTCCCGTTGTGCGCTTTTAGGCTTAAGAACCTTAGAGTTTAGAAGAAAGTATTTTTTTTGGCTATATTTGCGCGTGATATATTCATGAATCACTTAGATTGTGCACCATTGCTTGCTTTATTTAGTATATATGTACCCGAAAGGAATTTTAGGCGCAGACAGTTTTTTCAAATTCCATATCGCAGGAAAAATTATGGTAGACAGGACCCTGTTTATAATATGAGTTCTTCTTTTAATGCAATTTGTAGCAATATTGATATAACCCAAACTAGGGTCTCTTTTAAAAATTGTATTATGTTAAGCTAACATTATATTGTTAAATTCTTGTTTAATTTTAAGATAATTTTTAGTAACTGTAAAACAAACTTGATTAAGTTGAATAATTAATAAATAAATTATATGTTGGTAAGTCAAAATTTTAATATGTTAGTGAGCAAATGCTTTCTTAACCAAGGTATTCTTAACTCTTTAACCATGGATCACTAACCTGTTGCTAAGTTGAGGCACAGCTAGCTCTGGGTGTTTTCCACCCACATACTAAACTCTCAGCTATAAGTACAAAAATACATAAACCTAAGAAAAGTGTTGGTTTTTAATAAATCCCAGATTATTTTTACCATTTTAAAATGTTTTTTATTAAAAGAACTAGCATTCCCCGGCGGACGTTGACATGCCACACACTGCCTTGCTGCCATATACAAATTTTCATGTTAATCGAAAAAACAATTTTCCGAAAGTAGCCACATAAACTAAATTAAAAAAATTGAAGTCTAATTCGACTAAAATATAGAATCCGTAAAATTTTCGACCGTCCGTAATATAGAATTTTCGTTGATTTGTGGGCGGTAAAAGATGGTGAGGAAAATTTTTGTTCTTCCTCATACCATCTCGTACTTGAAACAAATCGACTACCAAAATTTCAGCAAAACTCCACGCTTTTTCCCTGAAAGAGGGGCGTAACATAGTGCGACCAAGCCAATTATTAATACAGTTGCCGAAAGTAACCATACAAACCAAATTAAAAATTTTTAGTCTTATACAGCCAAAACTGTCTGAAATATAGCATTTTTGGTGTATGACTTTTGTGTATGGGAGTTTTATGTGACTTTCAGTTTCAAAGCTATTTGATATCATAAATTTGCATTGTATGGGCACTGCCACGACCCCTAATCCAACTCTCGCTCAATTTTGCGTGTTACAGCAAACATTTTCTAAAAGTTTGAACTCAATCGAACGGTTAGTTTCGGAGTCTATAGAAAACACACATTCAATATCGTCTGAACTATGATGACAATATTATTGATTCAAGCGCGTCGGAAGCGAATTTCATCTGGGGGGGCAGTACAAATGGTGGTGCAAAAAAGTTCACCAAAATTTCTTCAAAGAAACATGAATGTGAATAAACAAATTTTTTATTTTAGTTTAAAATAAAAAAAAAAAATATAAAACTATATAAAAATATTAAAATTTCAATATATTTAAAAGTTCTTCTAATTTCAATATTAGAGATCATTCATTTAAGGATCTTTCATATGGTAATATAAAAATATAAGAAATAAGGGTTGCTTTTATAAAGCAAGACTAGGTATATCTTCTTTAGCTGAAGCAAAGCAATAAGTTTTTCAACTTAATTTAAAAGTTTTTTTACTGTATCCGAATTTTTTGCAAATTGGGATACAATGCCACTACAATTTAAAGGTGTTTGGCCAGGCAATTGCTTCAGCATTTTAAGTAGCGCCTGGAGGTCGCTCCCATCAAAGTCATCTGCATAAAGATCTAGTTTTGTTTTTAGATTTCGTTCAGAAGGCACTTTTCCGTTGAAGTCTTCGATTACAATATTACAGTATTAAGCTACATACTTAAGGGTGCTTTTAAACTGAAGTGGTGGGTTTGCAGTAGAAACTCTACATTTTGTACTACCTTTTTGCAAACACAGAGAAAGAAAATGGTTATCCGCAAGCATGCTTATGAAGAAGAAAGAAAGAAGAGGAAAATATATAATACAAAAATATTATCGTTGTAAAAAAAAACTGATATTTTGAATAACTTTTGAAGTTTTCTTTTTAAATTGTTTATCTAGCTAAAAAAGTGGGGGGCAACTGCCCCCCTTTTCCCCCGCTTCCGACGCCAATGTATTGATTGGTAGGTGACAACAGAACGTGTGGCCCAGCAGTCAATTTTAGTAATGTCAGTTTTAATAATATATAGTGTGTTCCCGCCCATTTTTAGTACAGTTCCCGAATACGAACTAAATTATCAAATTTTAGTCTAATGCGATCAAAACCGTCTGAAATTTAGCATTTTTTATGATTCGTGGGCGGTAAAAAGGGGTGTGGCAAAATAACTTTCCGTAAACCATCTAGTACTCAGAAACAATCTACTTCCAAAATTTTAGCCAAATCGGAACAGTAGTTTTAGGGCCAATTTTTCAGTACGAGTTTAAAGTCTAGTCAAATTAAACCGAGCTTAACTCACCAAAATTGGATGTTTAAACTTGGTTTATGCAAAAAAGAAACACATTTTATGATCATTTAAGTCAATTTAACTTCAACGAATGCTTAAATATCTAGTTAAACCGAATTTAAACGTTAAATTTTGGTGAGTGAAGCTAGGTTTAATTTGACGAAAGCTTAAACTCGTACTGAAAAACTGGCCCTTAGAGTATTAATAATTTTTAAAATTGAGCGTAGGAATAAGTGTCCGACCGAATATTTGGCTTCGGCTTCGGTATTCGGCATATTCGACCGATTTTTCGGCTTCGGCCCAAAATAACCGAATATTTGCCGAATAGTTTGGCTTTTCGTAATGCAAAAATTTTTTATATTTTTGTTTTTTACATTTTTTTATAGCTATAACTGAGTAAAATATCATTCAAAAAGGTTAAATAGAAATTTATAATTGTTCAATAGTTATAAGCCTCCGAGCCGACCGCATCAAAGTAGGAAGCGTACTATGTTTAAAACTTTAAAAGCGTTTTCTTTAAAACTGCGTTTTCGAGCTAGTGACTTTCATAACTCAGTCCATTTTTAACGAATCTGTATGTTGTTTTTTCAAAATACGAGCTATTAAATTGCCAATGGACAATAACCTCATTGATAAATTTCATATTTGAATTTTTATCAACAAAAAAGTAACGAAAAGATTCAGTAAAAATGACAAAAACTATTCCATAATCACATTCATACTTAACAGGAAAATATATTTTTTTGTTTTAGATGAATTTTGCGACCTGTGGGAAGGTCGCCAGTTCAGTTCGTGCTTCAGTCACTGGTCCACGTCGGCCCGTGGCTTGCTGCAGTATATTAATTAAATAATTATTGATTATAATCTGAAAATTTTATGCAAGCTTCTTCAAAGTACTGTTAATATACATAAATAGTTTAGAGTACCTATATTATTTACTTTTTCCAAAAAAGATAAATGAAAATTACATATTTTTCGGCCTGTTTAACCAGACTGGACCTTTAATGAAACATTCGGTTCGGCCAAAAATCCACATTCGGTCGGATAATAGTAGGTATAATGCCACCCAGCCCATTTTTATTACACTTACCAACAGTAAGCATAGGAACTAAATTATCAAGGTTTAGTTTTATACAACCAGAACCGTCTGAAATATAGCATTTTCATTAATTTGTGGCAGGAAAAGGGGAACGTGGAAACCAATTTTTATTACAGTTGCCAACAGCAACCATACAAATAAAATTACCAAGTTTTAGTTTTATACGACTAAAATCCTCTGATATGTGCAATTTTTATTGATTTGTGGGCGGTGAAAGAGGTGTGGCAAAACCATATAGAGTTGAAAAACAATATACAGCCAAAATTTCAGCTTAATCCGTTGAGTGATGATTCATGAGTGATGAAGCTACCAACGAACACCCACATATACATATATTGCATTAGAAATCTTGCATAGAAAAAGTGACTGGGTGGGTTCCACCCTAAGGTTAGTGATGCTGGGTTAATGTACTCTATAGCATGCGCCCCACGTTTTTAGGAGAACTAAAAGCCCCACTCTTAGAGAAATTATTTTATACGTTTTAGTTAGTTTTAAAAACGTGTTATATTAAAATTTTTTTTTACTTAAATAATTATTTTCTGATTTTTAGTCTTTGTCAAAAACTTTAAAAATTTGAATTTTCAAAAATTCACCATTGAAGGTGACAAATGAATTTGTTCAAGAAACCGAAATAGTTCTATAAATTTTAAAAATGAAACAAAAAAAAAAACCCGGAAAAAATCCATTGACATTGTTGAGGCTCGAACTTACAACCTCACGATTATAAAGCAGGCGCCCTGTGCTCTGATCTACAGAACTCACAAAAAATTCATTCAAACTATTTTCTTATAAAATAAATAAAAGTTTTTTTTTTAAACTACTTAATTACAAATTTTTGTTTCACAGTGGTGAATTTTTCAAAAATTGAATTTGTTTTATAAAAAAAATTCGTCCACATTGTTGAGACTCGAACTCACTACCTTGTGGTTATAAATCAATCGCCTTACGCTGAGCTACAGAACTCACACCAAAACTTTTTCTAAATGAGGTAATAAATTCACTTCAATTTTGAATTTTTGAAATTTAAAAATGTTAATGAGTTTTCAGTATTTTTGTTTGATTCTTAAAATGTTTGTATGCATGTATGTTTCCAATAATTTCGCAATTTAGCCAAACAAATAAGCGGACAGACAAGAATATAAGTAATTATTGTGTTGTCATCCAGTTTTGAGCTACATTTTTAGTTTAAAAACTCTAGCACATCGGGAAGTTGGTTAAAAATTGATTACAAGATTTGTACGGGACACACCTGAAGTGAAGCCGTGAAAACCGTGTTAAAAAATTATAAAAATTCAAATTTGAAAAAATTTAATTGAAATATTATGAAAATATTTTCTTAAACTATATTTAAAACAGATACAAAAATGTTTGTGATTACTCCAGAAGAAAATTTGCTACTTACACAGTACTTCGCCGCGTCACAATCAATAAATTTTCGACACACATTTTATCAAGTATAGTTACTTCTTGCATCTTTCAGTGCATGGGGAAGAAAGCAGACTTACTACTTTCTCGATGTAACTGTGTGCTGAAAAGTATCAATCCAAGCTACAATACTATTCAGTTAGTGTTGAGGAAAATAAGTGGACTGTACTTCTTTATGGATACAATTGTGTGCGGAAAAGCATCGATCCGAACTACAACATAATAAAATCTGAATACGGTTTTTTAAAATGGTTTTGAATGAAAGAAAAAATAATAAGAAATTTTTCTATTAAAAAATTATTAGTCGAATATAGCTCAAGAACTAGTTTTTTAATTTTAAAAATTAAACTTAAAAAAATAACTTTTAATTGCAAGGGAAAAAAATAAAACTTCAAAATAATTTCTATTTTGTGAGGAACAATATGAAACTTAAAAATAACTGTTATTTGTAAGGTAAAAAAATAACTATTATATATGTAATAAAACTATTTAAAAAACATAAACTTTTCCATTATTTCACCGCAAACGCACCACGCAAAAGTCAGCTTAAAACTGATAGATGCAGCATGCACAAAGAAGACAAAAAATGCAAAGAAAATAACGGAATGATGCTTTTTCTATTTCTGTTGCAATTTATTAAATTTTACTATCTAAATGTGTCTTAAGTTTTTACATGTATTTGCTTTCTAATTTAATATATTCATTCACCCTATGCATTGTTCACTTTTAAAAATACTAAAAAACGTCAGCATAAAACAGAGCGTCATGGATTTTTGGCTCTAACTCTAGACGCCTGCGTGACAAAAATAAAACTAATTTGTAAAAAGTTCAACTGTTGCTTTTTTATTGGATTTAAAAACGAACAATTTCCATTGCTTCTTTTTTCACATTCAAAGTGTGCGAGAAAGTAGTAAAATTAATCGTTGTGCTCAGATTCAGCATACATTAAGTATCAAGCCGTATATTGCTGCATGTACTTCTGTTTACGTAAGCAAAAGTAATCCTTCGGAAGTGATGTATCAAACCATGCAACTGGGCAATTTCCTTCTCGGAAGTTAAATAACCTGGTCGTTACGAAATTGTTTGCTTGATGTGTTTCTTTTTTGGAAATTCGAGTTTGGGTATTTTAACAAAAAAATTTAAAAATTTAAGTTTTGAAAAAATCAAGGAGGAATGGATTAAGGAAAGTTTTGCGCTATTTTGTGCAAACAATTTTAAAAACTCAAATTCGGATACTACAATTATATCTATTGATACTTGACTTTTTTCCAAAATTCTCAAAGTGTCTGTTTCCGACATCGAATAAAATAGAAAAAAAAAAACATCAAAAATCGATATACTGCGTTTTTAATTTTAAATTACTTCAATAATTTAAAAAAAATATTAATGATTTTAGTTAGAAAAAATTGTGGAATTCCAGGCATGCCAACATATCATACCCTTGTTGAAGGATAAAAAATATTAATTACTATCTGCCGTTTATTTATTTGGATTTAAGAATTTTTAAAGTTTGTGGGGTTTTAAAAAAAATCGATATATAAATTTTTTGTGTTGCACTTTTTAGCCAAGCGTGTACGTAAAAACCAATAACAAAAGCACAAATTTGTCTTTTTCTGATAAAGTGAACGTTAACTGACGTTTTATTAAATAAAATTTTAGACAGTAGTGAAAAATTAAATTTATTGGTTTTTAGGGTTTTTTATTTTTTTTTTACCCTAAAACCCAGACCATGACAGCCCTGGAATTGTAAATTTCTTCAAACTGAAATAAGAGACTTTTTTAAAATTATTGAAGTCATTTCAAATGAGAAATATAGTTTTTTCCATTTTTTATGATTTTTTTTTATTCTAAATGCCAGAAAAGTGCACTTTGAGAATTTTTGGAAAGACGTCAAGTTTCAATAGCTATAACGTTGGTATCCGAGTTTTGTTTTTATTTTAATTTTTTGCACAAAATAGCTCAGAACTATCCTTAATCAATTCTCGGTGATTTTTCAAAACTTGAACTTTTACATTTTTGGAGATTTTTTCCTAAAAATACCCAAACTCAAAATTTCCAAAAAGGTACACTTCTAGCAAAAAATTTTGTTACGTCCAGGTTATTCAACGTAAATACACACGTTGTTGTATCTGTTTTAACCCTCGGATGGACTATGTCGTATGACCAGACGAAATGGTTTTTCTTTTTGAATAACTTTGTTCCTAGTTGTTCGATTGGCAAACGCTCTCTTGGGCTTTCGAGTATGTTTTCCTTCTATATGAAAAATATAAAATTGAAAAGTTCTGTAAATGTTGGTAGTTATAACTTTTGTCCCAAAGTCAAATTCTTCATAAGTGGACTATGTCGTCTGGCCAGATGAAATTAATTTCTGATAGATAATAGCGAAATATTTTGTTTAATTTCATATCCTTGTCTTAACCTGGGCTCGTCAGATAACAATATAAATATTGCTCAAACATACATAGCAAACATATGTATAAATACTCTGAAACTTAAAACTACCGTTAACCTACCTGTCATTATGCTATACCTTCGTAATTGGGCACACCTTCTATATCGTCTGGCCAGACGACATAGTCCATATACTGTCTATCGGATCATTACCCATCTGAGGGTTAAGTATAGTTTAGAAAACTATTTCCTCAACATTTCAGTTAAATTTTTTAAAATTTGGATTTTTTGCGATTTTTTTAATAAAACAAGGAAAAAATTAGATTTTTTCGAAAAGTAAAAAATCACAACTCTGGTAGTTTTTGACTAATTTGCATGTTTGATCAGTGAACGAAAATTTACCTAACGTTGCGTTCGTTAAGGTACTAAAACGTTTATTTAAGAGAACTGAATATTAATGTTGTGAAGCATTCATTACAGCGCTCATTAGGCGTTTAGATTCAAGTTTGCTTACTTGAACATAAACATTATTATTCCGTACCATAAGCTACATTAAATAACCGTTTCCGAAGCGTTGCTTGAGAGACTGACAAAGCAGAGAAAAAACCATTTCATTTGTTTTCAAGCACATGCAGCCAAGGTTTCCAGTTTTTCAAAAATCCCCAAAATCCCCTTTACCCTATTTTTCATGAAATATTTCGTGGGATTTTTCAGCGAAAAATCCATTTACCTGATTTTCGTGGGATTTTATCCTTTGGGATTTTGTTTCCCGGAATCCCGTGACGTAGGAGTTTTTATTTTTTATTTTTGGACCTACTAAGCTTGTTAGACTATAATTTTATAGTTGGAAGAGCTAGTAGGGTCAGTGCACCGTATCAAGGACACTATTCTGAGACACAAAATGAGAGAGAGTAGCCTACGTGAAAATATCGTATGCGGTATGTGTTCAGTAGTTTAAACGCATACATTATAACATGCTTTGTGTGCCATGCTGTTGAACGTAACAGAATAATAATGCTTATGTTCGTCGCCACACATATATACGTAACCGAACGAAAATTCATGCCATGTGAGGATTAAAATATCGTTCGGTAAATTTTCGTTCACTGTGTTTTAAAGCACATTTTGAAGAAAAATTAAACCAAAAACTTTACTCTTAAAAAGTTATTAAGATTTTTTTAAAAAATAAATTTTTTTAAAAAAACTGTTTTCCCATATAAATCAGATGTTCAACTTAAAGGTCGCAAGCGGCACGTTGAAATATCATACAAATAAGGACAGCTCTTCCTTAGTGCAGTCACTATCTCTATTTTCAGGGAAAATAACTTGTAAGTCAAGCCAAGATCTATTTTGTGCTTTAAATTTGGCTTTACTTCTTTGACTTATTTTCCAACTTTTTTCAACTTTTTATAAATGTGGTCAATACAGTTCGACTGTTAAGTTAAACCACATTTACATTATTTCCTATAACTAAATTTTAATAAAACATTCCAAAGTTCCAAATCTTTAAAATTTAGCCATTTCTTAAAGATATTCATATTATTTGGTACAAGACTCGGTAATGACAATTAAAATAAAATTTTAAGTTGCAGATGGGTGCACCCAGTTTTTATTTTTTCTAGAAATTAATATAATTTTATTTTGGACAAAATAAGTTATTACAACCGTAAATATCCGCATAGTTTTTTTATCCATTATTTACCATAATACATTATACACTTTAACACAATGAATTTCTTTAATAAAAATACTTTTTAATCACAAAAAGTGCACTATTTTAAGACGAGAAAGAACATGGCGCGAGTGAACAGTATCAAGCAATGTTTGTTGCCTCCTTGCAAAGCATAATAAATATTAATCACAGCGAAACTCCGCAGGCTCCTCGAAAAAAGTTGTTATGCGGTGAGCGCCATAATTCGTTACCGGATCATCTGAAAACAAAAAATCGATATGCGTTTAAACAGTGATATGTTTCCATAGGAGGTCACGGAGAGTTTTCCCCCCTGATTTTTTATTTTTGGCAGCATTTGGAATTGAAAAATAAGATTTTCGCTAAAAAGTTTGATGAATTTGTTATTACAAAATGGAAAAAATGGTCAAAAAAACTCTTCGTGACTACCTGTGGATTTGTGTGTAGATATAGTGTTTAAAATTTCAAAAGGATCGGTCAAGTAGATTTTAAGTTATAATGTTCACGAACGATTTGCGAAATAATCGATTTAAAGTTTTTTATGCTCGAACATCTCAGTATGAGGGTCGGTCGCTTGAAACGCTGAGTATAAAATAATTATAAAACTTATGATTTTACCACTTTTTGAATTTCGTGCCTTTTAGTAAGCAAAACTAATAGACAGGTATCATTTGAGCGTTTGAGTGTGGCTTTTTAAACTCAAGTGAAATATTAAACTTATTTGTTATATTACCAATATTTAAAAAAAAGCTGTCATTTCTGTAACCAACTGTGTATTCAGTTAGTGACAGCCTAAAATGAAATAGTGTGTAACACATTAAAGTAGTAATCAAATATGTGATAATTACATGCGGAAAAGTGTTTTAGTTTTCTCTGATGTCTGCGATCTTCCAATAATGAAGGTTTTGTCATTCCTGTAACTGTCATTCCTGAAATTTGTTTGTCATTTCTGTTATAACTCAAAAAACACAAAATGCATACAAACCAATTTCATGACGTCAATCATGTAGCCGCAAGCGATTTTAGCTTACTTTGGGTCCAAATAGTATAGGGAACCATATTTTTAGCTTCAAGTTTTATTTTTAAATTTATCTATTTTCCAAATGAAAAAGGGCACTTATGACGGAATTACCCATATGTAAAAAAGTGTTGTTTAAAAATATCCCCTCCTCCCTCCAAAAACTAGAAAAGTGTCCTGACTTGTTTTCAAAAAATTATGGCAAGCCTACATATAGGCTTGAATATTATTACGATATTCAACATATATGTAGTATATCGAAATGATATACAGGGTTGCCCATATTCGACGGACCCATCTGGCAACGCCATAACTTTTGACAGAGATGTCAGATCGCTTAATGACATACCGCGTTTGAAGCGTCAGTCCAAGCAGATTTTTACCATGGAACAATACACGCCACGCGAGCGCTCTGAAATAGTTGAAATTTACATTCAGCAGAAGAAGTCAATTGTGAAAACTCAACGTGCTTTTAAAAGATTAAAAAATGTGAGAAGTGCGCCTTCTAAGAACACCATTAAGCGTTTATACGAAAAATTTTCGACTGGTGAGGCTCTTTCTAATCCGAAGAGGCCAAATAAAAGTCGACCAAGGCGATCGGCCGAGAATATCGCTGCCGTACGAGCCAGTGTTGAAAGGTCCCCAAGAACATCCCAAAAACGCCGTTCTCAGCAGTTGGGCATGGCTCGGTCCACTTTACAACGGATTATTCGCGTTGATTTGCATTTGTTCCCGTACAAAATTCAATTGACGCAAAGATTGTTGCCTGCGGACAAACCTCGTCGATTGGAATGGGCCCAAAGAGTCTTCGAAATGGCCGAAGATGACGAGGAATTTTGGAACAAAATTATCATGTCCGATGAAGCCCATTTCACATTGAATGGGACCGTAAATAAGCAAAATTGCCGTATTTACGCCACTGAAAATCCTCAGGAGATTCAAGAAGTGCCTCTTCATGACGAAAAAGTCACAGTTTGGTGCGGCGTTAGTGCGAAAACGGTCATTGGGCCGTTTTTCTTCCAAAATGAAATTGGCCATGCTGTTACCATCAACCAGGAGCGTTATCGCGACATGATGACCAATTTTGTGATGCCAATTATTCGTCGAAAGCGTATGAGGCAGTTCTGGTTTCAACAAGACGGCGCTCCACCGCACACAAGTCGCATAACAATCGATTTTCTGAAGAATTTGTTTCCGGGCCGTTTGATGTCGAAAAGTGGTGATTTGGACTGGCCACCGCGTTCGCCCGATTTGACGCCGCCTGACTTCTTCTTGTGGGGATATTTGAAGTCAAAGGTTTACGTTAACAAGCCAAGGACCGTAGAAGAGCTCAAGGACAACATTCGTGAAGAAATAGCCGCTATTCCGGCCGAAATGTTGGCGAAAACGATGGAAAATGCTGCAAAAAGGGCACAATACGCCATCAACGCCAGAGGCGGCCATTTGAGAGATATCATACAAATTAAATGTTTAAGATTGCCAACCGCCAAATTTTTATTTTTTTCTTTGATTTTTTAAAAAAAAACATGGGTCCGTCGAATATGGGCAACCCTGTACTACATATATGTTTAAATTTAATATTTATATAAATTCAAGTCGGAGAATTTTATAAAAACCACGCTTACCTTCAATATAAAGAGATTTTATCAAAAAGATAAAAAAGTCTTTAAAATCCACAAAAATTAGTCGAATGACTTGAATTCTTGCACAAAAGCTTTAACCTCAAATATGCTCCTTAATACGAAATAAGTCAAAATAGCTCATTAAGAGGACATATTACACCCAACACTTATGCAAAGTGGCTTTATCGAAACGGTAAAATAAAAAGGGATTAAATCCATAAAATTAATATAATTCCTTAAAACTGTGCAAATAAATTAAAATTTTTACTTTGGACCCAAAGTTTTAAATATGACAAAAGAAAAAAACAGAATACACCGCTTGCCTCCTATACAAAGTCATGTCATCATAATAGCAAAACCTTCATAATTTCCATTAAAATTAATGAATCGACTGATATTTTAGATTTTCTAAGTTTACTATTTTACAGTAACTCCTTTATTAACAAAATACTTTAGCTACGCTTTGTTTTGCAAAATTTACAGTGCTATAATAATTATCACTATTTTTTTTTTAAATTCCAATATACCTGAACCTTTGAATGAATGTATCGTGTATTTCTTAAAACAGAAAAAAGGAGACTTGCTCATTTTTATTTTGAAGCTTAAGCCTAGCTCTAGTTAAAGAGAGTTATTCTTTAGAATAACAAAACAACACGAATGAACCTATCCAAAACTATGACTTTTTTAGTTGTACCAAAAACTATTTTTATTTTACGAATAAATGGTGCAGAGCTTCTTAAATTATAACTAACTCTGTTCAGAACAAGAATTAATGCTCTTAATGCTAACATATTTTTGTCCTTAAATGTTATTGAATTTTTCACAAACATACGCAGACACACATCCATTCAATTATGTCTTGCTGGCTGCAATTCCATGTTGCCTTGTCTCAGTCAACTTTATCAACACTCTATCAAAACTGCCATTTGAGTCAGTGGCGTCAACGACTCACCATCGTGATCACTCTACTACGATGAACTGCTGCGTCGATGATTAATGAACACATGTCACGGTGACAAATGGAATCACTACGGATTCAATGAGTTTATCAACAGTCGCAAGGGCTGAGGAATACGAGCAGCACTTCAATAGAAGTTAGAGACTTCAAATGGCAGCGAAGGATGAACAGGATTAGCCATAAGAGCGCGGGTTGCATGGATGCGTTCGGTCAGATAGGGCGGATCTTATCGCACACTGGTTCTAGTTCTCATTCAAAATGACACTACAGAGGAAGACGAAACTGAAGGCCTATCGTATTTCTTAGCTACACAGCAAATGCATTTACATTTCGGAATCTAAATCCACGGAAAGCGGATTTATGTGTTTCATGTTGAAAGTGAATGAGTGAGTGACTGATTATAAGCTAAAGTGTATCTGTGTGCGTGCTTGTTCTCTTTGGGTACTTTTCGGCTCACTTTATATTCTGCCAAAAAAGGTTCCACCAAAGTTACAACGAAGACAAAAGCCAAAGAAAAATTAAGCCCATGATAAGGCAAAACCTATTTTGATGTCTATTTGTCATTTGGATGAACAAAAAAAGGAAGAAAAAGAGGCAGAGGTGGAGCTTCTTATGCATCCAATAAGTTTGTTACACTGAAAAAAATTGGTTTAAATATAATGGAAAGATTCGCTGAAAACAACTTTGTAGAGTGATAAAAAACAGCTATACTAAACTAGAAATTAAATGACTGTGAACACTCATGCTTAAAGTCTATGTAAGAAATTTGCTAAAAAGGAAACAGATTTGAAAAGTGAAACAAAGGTGCCTCGAATGGTCGTTACATAAATTCCTTCCCAGACTTAATCGCCTTGGAAAAGTCCTTGACAGTGACTAATGCATTTGTGTGCGAATTCCATGCAAAATAACCAAAAATGCCGTTTAACCACCGCAGACATATTCTGCCTTTGTTCCTAGGTAGTTGGGCGTGAAGCTCTTCCTAGCCCCACGCATTAAACTGGACGTGGTGGTATAGAGCGCGAAACGTGCGTTGAGCTAAACGCCCTCAACATTTATTCGTTCTTCACTGCTCCACAAACAAATTATCCTTTCCATCCTCCGCTGCACAGCACAGTGCTGTGGAACGAACATTCAACGCGGCTGCTCCCACCTTCAACAACCGCTGCATTACCAATTTTCTAATTAAAACGGAAACAAGAGTGTTGAATGCTTCGTTTCCAACTCAACTCCTGTCTTGAATTATAATCTTGATTTATTTCATTGTGTGCTCAGAAGTGAATCTGCTCCCTCGCAAAGAAGAGCAAAAATATAGTACGATGGCAACGCATGGAAGCCGGACGAGACGAACAAGTAAAATCCGTTAGCAGTCTATATGGCAGATACCACAAGCAATGCTAAGGAAAGTGCGAATTGATGAGGTGAAGTGCGACTGAATTAATTGCTGGGGATTAAGTTCACGTGCGCTGCTCCTGAACACTCGAAGAAAGTATTTAGCTTTCTTGTTAGAAAACATTAAAAATTTTAGCTTAAATCTACATAGAAATATTCCTAAAAAAATGTGCCATAACGAGAGTATAACAATTTTTAATATATATGTATCACAAAAATCAATCGTTTCGATTCCGAGATTATACCGTTACAGTGGCGTATCTAGAAAAAATCTTGGAGGGGTGGAGATAGTAAAATACACCTTTTCGAATTTTGGAAATTTTGTCTTTTTACAAATAGTCATATTAAAATCCATTTAAAATAATTTGTCTCTAAGAATTCTTCTACAACTCACTCGCAAAAGACAAATTATATCTAGTTGAGTTATAAATAAACACATAGCGAAAAGTAAATAAAAACTATAACAATAACTTATTGTTTCGAAGTAAGGTTAATTTGTTCAAATTTATGGTACACTATGAAAAGGAAACGAACATTACAAAGTAAATACTTCTCAGTGCTAGTAGATAAAAAAAATTATAGGAAAAATCATCATAGCGCTTCTCTTTTGCGGCAAAGTTACCAATAACTTCACTAATATTTAGTTCAATCTCTCTAAGAATATGCAACAATGCGAGTCTATTCAGTCGTTCTTGCTACATAGTTGGAACGTTACCATGTTTTTAATCATCGCAGGGTTAAAAACTTCACTCAGCTGTTGCTACACTGAGGGAAAGAGCAGCGAAGATAGCACGGCATTTTTAAAATTCTGAAAATTTTTGAAATGATATACTGAAGCAATGCGAAAATTTTTAGCATATCATTATGGGGCGCATTCTGATATTGTTTAAGTTTTTTGTAAGCAAAACGCTTGGAACCATAACACGGTGCTACAGTGAAAATGTACTTTTAAAGTGATATAGCACAGGTTGTAGATCTGGTCGAGTATAACATGGCACCATACTTGAAATATTTAATACACCCCCAAAATTTAATTTTACCGTTAAAAACCTATTTTTAGGCACTTGACGCTTTAAAAAAATCAATAATTTAGCAATTTTTAAACTGATTTTCGATTTTAAAACAATTTTCGAAAGATAAAAATAAAGTTTTAAAAATGTGTACATGCTTTAAGAATTTAATTTATAATAAAACCTCACATTTTTAATTTTTTTCCAATTTTTTAACTTTGAGGATTATTTACTGCCAAGGTTTTGTTTCAAGCTATTACAAACGCATTTCTGAAAACACACTTTACTTAGAATGAAATGCGTGTTTATTTTTTAAAGTCGTATGAAAATTGACTGAGTTATTGAATTTTTGTATAAATAACAAATTACGCCTTGATTGCTCAAAGGGTCTTAGATGCGTTCATGTATCACTTTCACATTTCCGAGTCGAAATATAATTTTATGATTTCTTTTAAAATTGGTGTATTTTTTAAATACGAATGACCCAGTCTATTATTTTCCTATTCGGAAATAACCTTTTAAACACTTCAAGATTATTACTTATACACTTAACTAATTTTTATATGAATATAGCAATATTTTAGAGTTTTTCCATGTTTTGTTTCATTGTAAAAAGTTTTTTCGACTTTCATCGATAAAAGGGTAGTTTTCAGAACAAAATATTACTGTAAAATTTGTTTTAAGTCAGTTTAAGGCTTTTCCCTTGAAAACGATTTTTAAGTGATGGCATCTCTTGATGAAACAGGGTGTTCATCGCTCAATTTACCAAAATTCTCTGGGAAAAAGTTCAAATGAGAATACAGAAAATATATTTTGATGGACATTTTGCATCCAATTTATCCCTTTGGAGTCACTTAGTCTAGGAAACACCGTTTTTAAGTATAAAAAAAGCTTCGCATTCTGTGTTAAATCGTTTCATAAACTGCTTGATGTAATCCAATTTTAGATGCAATGGCAGCAAAATGATTTTTTCAGCTTGCACGAGAGGAATGTTGACAACATTACTTTCTCCAATCATAAACGATTTTCGCGGTGGATACTAACGGCGTTTGTAGTGATCCTTCGCACGACTATTCCACTCACAAAGAGCAAAGATACTTTGTATATCCGCCTTGTATTCCAAATAGTGAGGACTTTCATATCCGAGACGATGTGCCATTGATGTTTTGTGTATTCAATTACCCTCCGAATCTTCGACATTGTTATGTACGTTTAAAAGGCTATCCCAAGAAGGGAAATAAATGGACATTCGTATTAAACATACATAAATTTTAAAAGAATTCATAAAAATATATACATATAATGGAACCGTCAAAGTGATACATGCACGGTCAAAAGGCCCATTGAACAATTAAGGCGTAGTTTCTTATTCATACAAAAGTTTAATAACTCAGTCAATCTTCATCCGATTTTCATAAATGAACATTAATTTTATTCTGAATAAAGTGTTCCTTCAGAAACTTATAACGATTGTTGTAGCTTTTAACATAACTTTGGCAGTAAATAATCCTCAAAGTTGGAAAAGTTGGAAAAAAAGGGTAAAAATTTTATATTTGGCCGATTATAGCTCAAAAAGTTCTTTTTTAAGTTCTAAAGATATGTACATATTTGGAAAGCTTTATTTTTATCTTTCTAAGATCGTACGAAAATCGAAAATCGGCTCAAAAATTGCTGAGTTAAAGATTGTTTAATGCGTCAAGTACATAAAAATAGGTTTTTAACGATAAAAAAATTTGGGAGGTGCATTGACAACTTCAAGTATGGTGTCATGTTACACTCAACCAGATCTGCAACCTGTGCTATATTACTTCAAAAGTACATGCGATTTTATTTTTTTGTAGCACCGTGTTATTTTTGCGTGAGTCTGCTCGCCTATCCGTAGGTAAGCCCCTGCATTCTCTCAATTTTGTGATTTAAGGATGTAGTCTAGTTCGTCGGCTAAAAAAAGAAGCTATTTCTGTGAATTTCTCGTAAGCTTGCTATATAAGATATATTTGTAAAAAACGTTTGGGATGATAAATAATGTCTTAAGTTACAAAAAAAAAATTTAATTAGTTTTTCAGTTTTTTACACAAAATTCGTACTTAAACGGAACGCCATTTATTTGGAGGCAGGTCGGCTCCCACACGATACCTCGGCAACGGCTTATCTGCAACAAAAAAACCAAAGTGATTTGGATTCGGTATGATAATGAAAGGCTATTGATATTAGTTTTTTTACAATTGATGTTAATTTTAAGTAACAAAAACCTAAAAATTTAAAAATTGTTATTTTTTCGCTATTTGTAAAAAAAATTGAGAAAAAATCACTATTTTATGATGATAATAGTCTATTTTCAATAAACCAGAGTGAGTATTTATGTGTAAAATATGTGATTAAAAGATAAGGAAGGATTGGCCCAAGGGTTCCGGAGAAATCGTGTTGGGCGTTCGTAAAAATGTAGTTTTGAGAAAAACGCGTTTAAAGTTTGTTCGAGCGCTCAGGTATGTACGTGCGCGCAGGTAGTAATCTTTGGGTTGAAAACACTTCTACTGCTCAAATCTTCATAAAAATCTAATTCAATATTTTTAGATACATAACCATTCGAAAAATGTAAAAAAAATATCAATATTTCGAAAGTGACCAACTAGACTACATCCTTAAGTTTAGTTAGATTTCAAAGGCTGTGAGAATGACGTTCATATATAATGCGTGATATTTTGAAGAGTCAATTGCTTTACATCCTTCCAAAGTAACAAAATAAAAAAAAATCTCTTGTCGAATTTTCCCACGTTCTCTAACGACCTCTACACATTTGTTAAAATTAATTTTATGGGGGTGACACAAGGTTCAACTTAGAATGCGCTTTTGTGGCAAGTGCAGAATCTGAAAACCGATCCTTACCGAAAACATTGCAACACTCTGTGAATCATACATACATTCTTATAACGCTGTTGTATTTGTTGTGATTAAAAATGTTATCTGCCCATCATGCCAAAATGCTGAACAAGGACACGAGACACTGTCAGTGCATCATACACACTAGGGAGTCCAATCCCAGAAGCTTTTCTCGATCCCGGGATTATCGGGATTGAAAATCTCAATCCCGAGATTGAAAACTTTAGGAAGTATATATTTCAAAACGTTTTTAATACAATCTTTTATTATTTCTTACTTGAAACTAAAAAAATGTAAATTAATTCATTTATAAAACAACAAAAATAAAACACATTAAAAGTATTCAAAATTGCGTTGTTTTCAGTGTAGTTAAAAACCTCGTGGTTTTGATTGATACCGCACTTTACCGAGCGGTTTTTATATTTTTTGTTGTTTAACATGAAATCTCTAAAAACCAAAAGTGTGGTAATTTTAAGTAGCCCAATGATATGTTTAAAGAAGGTTGTTTTTAAAGTTCCATAAACAACTGATCGGTTGCCAGTTATTTTCTAATTGCAAAAATGAAAGAAGCGCAAAATGCAAGTTCAACTTTTTTTATGCCATATATTAATAATATGTAACAAATTGGATAGTTAATTCATTTGCATAGTAACAAAAAGCTTTAGTGGGAGGTTCCCAACCACAAATTATATTTTAAAGGGTGCTTATAATTGTGTTTTTCAAATATGGCAAAAAACCCACAATACCACGTTAATTTAAAGAACAGAAAATATAAAAAAATAAAGTACAGAACAGTTTAAGAAATTATTATATAAATGTTAAACATTTTTTTAAGACACCGTCTTCATGTTTTTTTTTTGTGTGTTTAAGGCAAATTAAGGTTGGAAAGACTTTTCAAAATTAAATTTTTTGTTTTAATTATTTTTAAAGTAAAACATTAAGCTGATCAACGCGTCTTTTTTCCAATAGAGAGTTTTGTGCGGATATTATTACAAATATGCATAACGCGCTGATGAGAAGCACCGTTCTGATTCTATGCTAGTTGGAGAAATAGTCATACGATAATCGTAAGCAATTTGGAAGTTTCGATCACGATTGCCTTTAACACAAAACGAAATTATTTCCTAAGTCAGAATTTTTGACAATTTTGAAATACATAGCTGACTTCCCGATGTTGCAAATTCTTCTAAGACTTTGCAAAGACTTTGCTACAGTGATTCAAACTCATCGTCCAACAATCTTTTTCAGCCTCAACAAAAGGTTTTTCTTATTCTTTTTCACATTAACTTAAATTGAAATGGTTGCATTTTCATAAATATTTGTAATAGAAATTTTTTATTCAAAAATCCCGGGATGTAAAGGGGCTTAAATACGAAAAACGGAATCCCGGGATTGACTTCCCTTATACACACGAAAACACATAAGTTCACATACATTTTTTACTTACAAATAAGCAACGTGTAAGTGTTACCTTTGAAATAAATACTACTTTTTGGTTCCCAACCTCTGCTGAACAGCATCTTTGAGTAACTTAATCTGAAGAGTGTTTGTGTTCCCTTTGGAATAAAATAAATATAAAATGAGAGCTTGATAGTTGAAGTGACTTTTGTGAGATAAACAAAGATTTTCCACACTGAAGGTGAATTTTAGTTAACCTTTTTTTTAAAAAACTTAAGCAAACTTTATCCGATGCTAGCCAAAGTTTGAATGCAACGTACATATATAATGACCTATCCTCTAGTAATTCTTTTTCACAATTGCCAAGTTATTGTATGCTTGATTAACATTTCTTATTAACGTCGAGTATAAAATTAAATTGGAGTTAAAATTAAATTAAAAGTAATTGAAACAAAGGACACATGACGCCAATACTTATGTATTTTGTTATTCCCACACTTAAATATACTCACGCACACTAAAAGCAAAGAGGGTCTTGTGGGTGGGTCTTGTTGACCTAATGCTACAACTATTTCTTGGAGAAAATGTGTTAATAGCAAAAATAAACAACAACTTTAACTCCAGATTTTATGTGTTGGAATTATCACTCAACACATGACAAAAGTTTCTTGGTGGATACTTGTAACGAGGTCGTTTAAGGTTGTTACCTACTCCTTCGATATAATTTCAATAACATTGATTAACATGATAGCATGAAAGCAGAAACCCTTTGAACCAGTGTCGATGTTGATGACAAAAAATCTTGTGTTATATCTTTCCAAAGCGTATACGTACAACACCATTAACTCTCTAGTGGTTTGTAGAAAGTGTTGGAAGGGTGTAAAACTGAGTGAGTGAGCCTTAAGTTTGCTGCTTTTTGTGAATTTGTGGTATTTGTGGTTTTTATTGATATAAATCTTAGGGAAGAAAATAAACGAAGTGACGCATTCATTTTTTTTCTGTCAAATGTCCTGAGGTAGAAAAAAACGTGAATGTGGGAACTCAATTAACGGTGCGTCGTCTCTCGTCTACTCGCTTATTTCCAAGGTGAAGTTTTCAGGATTCATCTGCCATTCATCAGCAGAAGCTCCGGTGTGCCGGGAACTGAATTAATCTATAGAAAATCAATTTTTAAAAGACAGAATACTTTAGAATGTCAGCGGCTGGCTGTGGAAAGATTTCTCTTTAGCGTCTGGTTGGGGCAGACACATCTATTGAATAAGTTTGAGCAACATGATGGTATTGCGATACGATTGAATAGAATAAAATTGAGTTCTTATCAACAGCAGGATAATAGAGGACTTTGATGGATGTTTAGCTTAGTGCAGTGCTTTCTTAGCGCCTCCCTGACACTTGATATGTTGCCAGAACCTCTCTTTTTAAATTGTTTTTTGGGATCAGTTTGTTTTTCGTGGTTGTTTATACTATGTATATTATGCATTTTCCTTTCACACAAGTACACGCACATGGATCCACAAACTTATGCATAAAAACCTAGCTAGTTCTTTTTTGCAATTCGGCCAAATTCATATAAAAACAACATCATTTCTCTTAAAGCTGTGAAACGTGCCAACTTGAAATTACATTCGTCTTGTTGACTTGAAGGGAATAACATGCACTCTCACACACACACACACACACACACAGACGCATCCAAAAACAACAACAACACTTACGTACACTCTCACATACGGAAAATTTCACTTTAATTTAACATTTACAACATAGCATAAGTTGCAATGCGAAAAAATCTCCAAAATATAACTTTGTGCCAAGTGCAGATGTTTTATTCATACTTGTATCTGCATCCATGGTAAAGCGAAGTAAAGTGATGTGAACTGCAGTTGAACCGAACCTAGCCAACAGCAGCAGCAACATCCACAATAACAACAACAATGCAATAAAGCAGTCAAAAAATTATTAAAAGCCAAGTCAAGCCAAGACAAGGCAACGGAGCGGGGTCAACTGCTACATCTGGCAACAGCATGCATGCCATTATGGTCAGTCCCCAGTTGCAGATTCCGTAGATTGGATCACGTCGCTCATAAGTTACACATACCGCAAAGCATTTATTCATTAAACTGCGACTATGAATCACAACGCAATCCTTGCGGAGACGAGAAGTGCGGAAAGCCGTCAAGTTCTTCGTACGGATGTACCCACTGCAATGTGGAGAGAGTAATTGTCGGTATCATAAATTCTGGCAGCAGTCTCTAAAGAAAAACTGTACGCAATTGGAGAAATTATGTTAGAGTAGAAACATGCTCCTCCATTCATTTCTAGCTAATAATTATGTAGTGGATTTAGAAGAATTGCCAGTGGTTTCTAACATCCAATCCGAGGACTTTGAGCTTTGTGTAAACATAAGCTGTAAGTCAATAATAAAGAAATTGAAATTCTTAGATTTGAAGAGCTGGATGCTCACAAAAAGCTCCTTTTGGAAATGCATCTAAAGTCATCTCAACTAAAAACATGCTCATATCCACTCAAGCACACACAACACACAACAATAACTACAACGACAAGCTGGAAAACATCGCAGGAAACGTTAACAAAGGATATGCAAATGTTGAATGTTTCGAAACAATCCCAGCGCGTCGCATTGTATTAACATTTTGGTAAGTCCTTCAAAGTCCTGTTGACCCAGTTGCATAACAAGGCAGCATAGCAACAGGCAAGGACGATTGATGATATGCGTCAGCTAGCCACTAGGTTACGAAGCTAACACCGCATGACGAACGTTGTTTAGCACAGAGGAGCCAAACATGCCGGCTTTAAATGTAAACCGCCAGAGCCTGCAGTATGTGTGTAACTAAGTATGATTGAAATTCGTGACAAGCATTGTTTAGGCCCATCAACAGAATACAACTTTTTGCGCTACTTAGAGTAAAAAAAAAAACACCGAAAAGGCTAGAGTGCAGAAGCATTGCCTGGTGAAACAGATAAAATTCGTGTATTCAATAACTGGTAATCGTAACTGGTCCAAAATGTTGAGCCATTTAGCAATACTGCTCTTGAGTTACGAATTTTGCACTAGTTACGATTTCCAAACGTCAATCTGATGATATTTGACAAAAATTCTTCAAAATGTTACGACTTCATAAAGAATAAATCCGATCCGATTTCACAAATATTTTTTCATGTAAGCACATATGAGAAGGTATCGGCTTGTATATAAAAAATCTGACCCTCAATTCCGGTACCAACATTAAATAATATATAAAAAAAATCTTTACGATTGGCATACTTTTTTTAGCACAAAGAAAATCAAGCTTATCAATCAGTTCCTTGGATACAGAAACTTAGAACTGCAAATTTTCATTCCAATGCACTAACGAAATTTGACAGTTTTTTCAAAAGAATCTGCTTAGAAATGAAATTTAGATATTAAATTTAATCATAATTTCTTGTTTTCTATTTTAAAGCTTTTAATACTTTTGGGTTTATTTTAGTTTAATGCAAAATTAAAGTAGCTTTTGGAACGCTTTCTGTTAACAAAATAAGAAGAATGCGTGCACATGATTTCTAATACTGTATTTTAATTAAAATTTTGTAAAGTAACCAAACAAACATTTCTTAAATGATGAATGATCCTTAATTTTAAACTCAGGTGAACATTTATTCGGCTTCTATTTCAAAATGAATATAAATACGTTTTGCTGTTACCCAATTTTCCAAATTACGATTTTCAATCATTATTGAAAAAAGCTGTCTTTTTAATTTTACAGTAGCATAACAAATACTTTAACATTAAAATTAGCTGATGATATCGTCTTTCTTATGCTTTGTTTATTTATTTAAGTGTAGAAAATTGAAAAAATTAAACATTTTTCTTACATTTTTCGATAGTTTATATATTCAAGAATATCTCCTAACAAGGATTTTTCGAAATTGAAGTATCGTCAGTTAGACTGCCTGAAACTTAACTTTAAAACTGAAAACTCGTTTTTCATCGAAACTACTTTTTCCAACACCGATAAACTTTAAATTTGGTATATCCCTTTTATGTATATCCCTCTATATCCTGAACTAGGATTATGCACAAATTTGGTTTTTTAATATTTTTAAAAAATTCATGACGAAAAATTCATGCACTAGAAAAAAAGACAAAAAATTACTTTTCTCAAACATTCACCATTTCACGAAAAATGGCCATGTTGCTTTATCCCTAGTTCGGGCTATAGGGACATTCCTACTAATTAACATTCCTTTTTTTCCAGATGACTAGAAGGGTTGAAATCGTGTCGAGACGTGGATGCACCCTTTCAACTTTTAGCAAATCAAAAAATTGATCTATTAATTTTATAACTTGACCTTTAAGTATTTCGTTGTTGTATAATATACAATGTATATATATATATATTCTATTTTGGTTCTGGGTCTGCGATTTAATTAATTATTAGAAAAACATCTTTCTTACCTTTGAATTATTATATTCTGCAAATATTTTTATTTTCTACATTTTTGAATATTTTCAGGAGAATTGTATATATTAATTAAAAAATTGTTGAACCATTTTCACATTTTTCAGCTACTGTTGTCTTTATTTGAGTAGAAATCATAAAAATTATGATGAACTTTTTGACTTTGATGGAAGACGACGGCAAAGCTTTACAAAAAAATGAAGTATAGCGGCGAATTTGAAAGTCTAATTTGTATGAGCGATTTGGGCTTGCCTCGGTTCCTTAAAAAAAGCTCAGCAGTATTGAATTCGACCTTGAATTTCATTCTCTATTTTGTGAAGTGTAGACACAAGCCCTTATTAATGCTTTAGTACTTAATTGCCAACTATTTTTGCACATGAATTACTTATTTAAGCCATAAAGAAGTAAAAAGTAACATTTAGTTTCAACAAATTAAAAAAAGCGAAGAATTCGTAAACCTCAATTTGTTCTTACAATTAATCTCAGCTTACATTTTCCATTACATTATATTTCTTGCAGCGAAATTGAAATTACATTTTTCAACACAACAAATTTTATTATTTTGGTAGCTTTGCTTTTTAAAAATGTTGTTTAAATAGAGCTTAAAAAGAGAATGTTTTTTCTCGCAAACATGATGATGCTCTTATGATTTCAATTATTTATTTAAATTATGATTAGCACATTTATGTAGCTTCACTTTCAAATGGGTATCATGGCTACAAAATAGAAGAATAATTATTAAAATACCGATTGCCATTCTTAAGCTCTGAGCTGACGAACATACGTGAGTCTTCTTTATATAATAGTATATATATAGATTAATACACACATAATAAACAAATGGATACTAAAACATTAATTGGTTCTTTTTAATCGACCGTCAAAAGAGGCCCGAATTTCGGAGCCTAGAATACTGCCTTAAAGCTTATTTTCCTGCAGTTTTATATAGACCCACACAAAAACTGTCGAAAATTTCAAACTTAAGGGCAATTCCCTTATATTTTTTTACTTAAACAATACAATACATTCGTTGTCCAACAAATTGTTATCAACATCAACAAATTGAGAAGTAATCGTTCTCTAAAATACAGATATAAAACTTAAATATACAGTATAGAAAAACCTATTTTAGCATAAACTTAAAAATTATTTATTTCAGTTAAAGCTATAAGGATAAACCAAGTAGACTGAGAAAGTTTTAAGACGTCTAAACTAGGCAGCTCATTTCTAGTAAAATAATCAATTTGATTGAATTTCACATATCGTCGTTGACCAAACCTTGTTTGTAATAAATTTAAAATACCGTTCAATATCCAACAACAAACGCTGTTGAGTCCCCAGGATGGTATGCGCCTCACATTCTGTTAATGATGTCGAAGCGAGCCACTGCTGCCAATCTTTGCGCATTTTTCCGCATTGATTCTCACCATAGAGAATAATAAAAAATCGCTTTTATTTCGATTAAGCGTGAGTTGTGCGCAATATTTGGGAAAAAGCGAAACAATTTGAAAATGCAATTTAGTCAGAAGCTTGCCAGCGTTACTGCCGCAAATTGTCGTTCTACGACAGCCTCCCGCCATCCGGGGTGTGTTTATATAAATTACTCCTGGAACAAACTGCACATGGAGTCAAATGGAATCCTTAAAAATGCGATTTGTCGTAAACCAAGCGCTATAAAAATCCTAATAAACGAATTCATACGCTGCGAAAGCTTAAGCTCTTCAACTGCTACTTTAGTCAAATGAAAGTCATCTGTAGGTGCCTTAATATCATGACAAAACAGTGCCAAAGAAGCAAAAGACGACGACAATTGCTTCCTGCTGTTCATTGAAACGATATCGCATCAGTCAGAGTGTCAGCTCCTAGGTGGGGGTTAAATGGTTTTCCTCGATTTGTCCTTGCTGCAGGGTGGCTCAAAGTGCCAAACTCAAGTGACAGCCGACAATCTGTCTTCCGTACATGTAGACTTGCGCCAGAGTGCGTTCACTCTTACACACGATTGCACGCAGGAATTCCTTCGTGTTGGCAAGCGTTTGTGCTGATGCAGCAAATTATTTCTGGAAGAATTCGAAAATTGGTTGAAATTTGTTAAGAAACACTTTTCTTTCACTACAAAAGCGTTCTCCCAGACATTACCCTACCATTATGCCACAGAAAAATGACTCCACCTAGAAGTCAGTGTAGACGAAGCTGTGCCAATTAAATATGCTGTCAACGGATTTTAAAATTGTTGTCAGGTGAAGTTCGACTTGAGCTGGTTTCCGTACAATTCAGGTTTATTTTGTCTACATACAGTTTTTATCACTTTTGAAGGTAATCAAATTAAATACGATAAATATTGTTTTGCCGGTGGGAGTTGATGAATTCTTCGTATCTTGGTACTTGTGGTCATTTTATATTGAAAGAGATCAAGACTTGTTTTCCAATCTTTCTTTTACCTACTCCATAAATACTTCGTTTCTTTCTTCAAAGAAGATATTAAAGTTTGGCTTTACAACCGTCTTTATTATCGTTTTCATGTTAAACTCGCTTTGTTTAGTATTTGTTGTTAATATTAATAAAAGTTTATTCTTAATTGTGAAAGAGTTTGCTGTAGGACAGCAGGCAGCAGCTAGTTCGAACGTTGTTTGCATTAATTATGATAACAGAAGACAAATTTTTATTAGGCTATTAAGAGCTAACAGGTCCACATTAGGAAATGAAACACCTTGCTTCTTTGTACAAACATAAGCCGATACTGACAAAGGTGCAACCGTAAATTTCCATTAGTCAAACGTAGACTGAGGAATGTTCAGGCAGCTAGTAAGCCATATCTAGGGAACCCTTCGAGTTCAGCGAAGAATGACATATGCTAGATTAAAAAGGGATGCAACACCTTTCATCAAGCCGAAAATTTAGAGAATTAATAGCTTCTGCATAAATCCTCGGGCTCGGAAAAGAGAGCATAAAAAAAAATTTTAAACAAAACAGTAATTCAGGCGGTTTCATAATCAGTTAGTTCAGAGCTATCTGTGGTGTTGTAACCATGAAACGAAGACATACTCCAAAACGGAGCCATACCGAAGAGTTGCCAAGTTAATGTAAAAGCAAACCTTTTCCATAAAAATATATATGTCAAAAAAGAGGGTGAAATGAACGCATTAATTAATGTTCTTCCGCACGTAGAATTCAAAAGTGTTCACTAGGGATGTCATTCATGGGATCCCTTGCGATTTCAGCCTAATTTTAATGTTATAATATCAGGTAGCATTACAAAAATTTATAGAAATATTCTTAACTAGTAAGGAATTATCTTCGACGGGACCGAAGTTAAAATACCCCGGCCGTGGGTGTATTTTAGTTTATTCGAAGTCTTGAATACTGTTATTCAATTTTGAGTACGTTACATTTAAAAGGCGTGGTTTTTATCAAAATATCTCACATTTAGAGCTCAGAGTGTTTTTTAATTATAATTTATTTTAATTTATAAATATTTCACTATTATAATTACGTCACGTTGTATGGGAGGTGGGTAGAATTTTCAGTTTTTTTTACCAATTTCTTAGCATCGAGTGCATAGTAATGATTCAAACTTATTTGAAAAATGTGAATCCATTATAGACAATTTTGTGGAATTTAAGGAGATTTAACAGGGCTTTAATCATAGATGGGCACTTTGCAGTACCAGTAAAAATACATTTTTACTGATAACGAAATTCAATTTGCATTACCAGTAAATTTTTACTGATTACTGAAAAAAATTGCAGTAAAAATAAATGTTTACTGATTACTGGAAAAAAATTTGCAGTACAAATAAATTTTTACTGATAATGAAATTCAATTTGCACTACCAATAAATTTTTACTGATAGTAATCAGTAATCAGTGATCTGTTGTTTAAATTATAAAATTAATTTTAATTGCGAGCTTTAGATCAAGTAAGTTTTTATGAAGGCAACAACAATAACTCTAATATTGAAATAAAATAAGAAGCAACTAGAACAGATGTTAGATTTGGTAGAGTTGATGGCTATGATCTATAAATAGCTTACTGCTTTAAATGTCATATGATTAAGTAGCCGATTTGAACGTAAAGTTCTTACGAATTTGTTCAAACATGTGTGAAATCATATACGACTTGTTATATGAAACAGTTATTTGATCACAGCTTAATCACTCGAAGACTACTGAAGAGGAAATGTAGCGATTTCCGAAACAGACTGTCTTGCCTAGACTAAGTGATTGACTCTACACAAAGTTGTTGGTTTTGTTGTTGTTGTTGCCTTCTAAAAAATTTACTTGATCTAAAGCTCGCAATTTAAAATTCATGTAATAAACGTAAAAAACTCCAAAATGTACGTTTTTCTTTAAAACAAATTGACTACAATTGACCCTTTCCGGGTCTATAAACATAATTAGATTGGTATCAAATTTGATATTTTTTCGTCTTAGACCTAAAGGAATAAGAATCAGTTCAGGGCTTTTGCATTTGTTGATTTTAAAATTTATCCATACAAATAAGGACACCTCTTATGTATACTGTAGCTCGGTTCTGTAACTATTGCGACAAATAATCACTTTTTATGACGTCACAGTGTTTCATTCCAAAATACTTACTTATTCAAAAACTAGTGTTTCTGTAACTAATAAGTGAGTAAATAGTGGTCCGTGATAAAAAAGATATGCAAGCGAAAGGGAATATATGAAATTGCAACAAGTGACAGAAAACTTTGTGTGAAATGTTATGAGGCTCTTCTATAAGCAATAAATAAAAAACAAATATAAAAATTATAAGTGCTTAATTTATTAGTATAGCGGAAATATACATTGTTTATACTGACTATTATTTGTTTTGATGTTAAACACTACAACACTTAGTGATGTTGATATTCAAAACACAAACCTCATCCACAAATAGCATTCCGAGTATTCTTTTAATGCGGTAGCTTAACGCAATGATACAAAATTTATCACGAAAGAAATTTAATTTATAAATTATTTCAGTTTGGATATTCAATAAAATATACATTGTAGTACATATAATATTATTTTAATAATATATTTATAATCTAAATAAACAAATTTAATTGATAGAAGTATAATGTAACGTGGATACATTTATTTCCACAACTTCATTGAATATGACTGTTGCACAAACAAACAAAAATGTTTCTCACCAAGTTAAAACATAGTGAGAACTATAATCGATTCGAGTCGCATATTTTAGTTTACAGGAACACTTCGTTTATCGAGTTCCTTCGCAAGCAGAATTGAAACAAGCGAGACGAGTCACCGTTTTTTCTCATTTTATTACAGAGACAGTGCAAGTGAGAATGACGTCAAAGTGAGAAAATGTGGTGAGAACTGCGGTGAGAAAAGTTACAGAACCGAGCTACTGATATATAATAAAGGTTTAAAAAAAATTTTAAAGATTATGCTTAAAAACGCCTTTGTAAACTTCGTATGTACCTTAATTCAATTGAAAAAACCATTCTGTCTGAGCTAGGGTTTGAACCAGGGTTCATTAGCTTACGGGCCACGCACTCTACTAGTAGGCTACGGCCGCCACAAAATTTTTGAAGTTGTTTTGTGTGAGTGTCATCCAACTTTTTTAATATTATTTTGATGTGAAACTTCTTAGGCGAAGATTAGATATTGAGGGTAAAATATTTCGAGTTTTGTAACGTTTTTGTGCAGATAAGCAATGATATTTTTTGTTTATTTTCTATTGTTTGTGATGCTTGTATTGGAACCCCTAAAGAGTGACAGATAGAGTGTAGGCGTGCTTAGAAGTTAAGTACTTCTGTACTGTATACGCGCTAAACTGTATTTTTTTTTTGTAATTAAAAGTTATCCTCACCAATAAAATTCATAAGAAGTTGTTTAAGCAGTTGCAAACATATAAAAATATTCATTGCATTTTCTGGTTAATTCAGTTTTCATGATTGCTTCTTTACACAGCAGAGATTGTTTGTTTCAAAATAGCTGAAATAAATCTGAGCCAATATACATATCGATATAACATTAATTTGACCAAATTATCACTTGTTAATCCAAAAAAAAAGACACTTTGTAACAATTCTACATAAACTTTTACGTTTTATTGATTTATATAACTAAAATAAGAAACGAAATGCAAAAATAAGCAAACATTAAATTTCGGCGCTTTCGTTCAATTATACACACCTTTCCTATTTTTCAATCGATTTTCTTCAATAGTAGCCCAGCAGGTCCAAGTTTCAACTTGACCTGAAAAAGTTTCAACTTGGACCTACTACTTGGTATGAGAATTTACATACCTTCAGTGGAAGGGGCATGACCCTCGCCACGTTTCTTGTACGTCCTTTTAACACATCTATGTCATTGACAGGGGCGAACGGACCCAACGTGCATTACCATGGGCTTTACAATTCTCCTGTCCCATTGGACCATGCTTGTATAGGCTAGAGAATTGGCATGCCCAAAAAGATATGCTGCCACTAGCCGAACTACAGGAAGCTTATATGTTTTGTTAATGTATGGGCTCTGAATAAAACATCCCAAAATATTTTAATTTTTAAATTAATTTGGCTTTTTTTTTGTCAATTTAAAAAAAACAAACGAACATTTTTTAACTATTAAATTTATTCCCACGAAACTAACGAGAAACTAAAAAGTGATGTAGAGATAATCTACAGTGAATTCGATGGGATTGCGAGATATCTGTAATTAAATGGAACTACCCTTTTTTTGGCAAAAGAACTAAAATTTGTGATATCTCGAAAATAAAATGAGAAAACAATAAAAATAACGGCCCTTTCAGGATAAGGGACCGATTCTACATAAGAAATGGAAAGTGGCATTCAAATCGCATTTTGGTTTGAAATGTTGTTCCCGTTAACTCTACAATTGAAAATCTTGTAAGAGTTGTTTCTCTTGTGTAAGCCATGATAAAACTACTGTATATAATACATGATATTATGGTGTAAACCTTTTGAAATAAGTTCTTTTGTTTTTTCATTTCGAATTGATTTGGGTCTTATTTCATTTTGAGTTTGGGGCTTTATTTAATAACAGACGGGTTACAAAATATATTTTTTCTACCTCAGCTTCTTTAATCTTACTTATTTAGGCATTTAACTGATGATTGACACTAGGTCTCAATTTAGTAATGAGTTAGAAAATATGAGTTTTGGACATTTTTTGCAAATTTACAATTTCCAAGTTAAAACAAGTCCAATCGAGTATTTCAAAACTTAAGTAATAACATTCCCAATAAGATAAATCAACTTTTTGTTTCTTCGATCTTAGAGTTTCTTTCATTCCTGCCCTGTTAAACAAAAATGCAAAATAAAACAAATTACTAAAAATGTTTTCGGCTGTTGGGACGTAAATAATGGCTTGATTTTAGTGATGGATGGCTCAAAACTGTTGGCTTAATCTCGACTTTAATATTTAATAATAATATATAGTTTTAGTGCGAAAACAAATAGTTTTTTAGCATAATGCTCTGGTGTACTAGTCAAAATTCAATTTTTTCACGTTTTCACAAATATCTCAAAAATTAGAGCCAATCCAGAACTTTCATGACTAATTCGAAAATTGTATATACGTGATTATAATAATCCGCTGAGATTTGCAGAGCAACACTCACTTCAGATTATTTTGTTGAGCTGTGTTATTTACTAATATAAAAATATCTATGCTAAAATGAGACAGATAACAGAACCAATACAAACACGAAGTCAAATCAAAACTGTACTAAAAAAAAAAGGCGTTAGTCGAGTTTGGTGAAAAGCTTTGGCACTCACACTGTGCACCGGTGCGGTGTACAAATAGATTTTATACAAAATGTCAGTTGGTTAGGTAATAAAAAACTTCCACTCTCCTTGTAATTGGTAAGATGCTTTAAGGACTACTATGACTAATGCGCCATACTTCTGTTTTGCGACTTAAGATGTCTATAATAAATGCTTTAAGCAAAACATGTCCGAATTGTACCGATTTTCTTAATGCGTGTTTTTCCTAATTTTCTACCAACAACTAAAACCAAGTTGTCTACACTTCTTTCCACGTGACTTATCTGCAATTCTTTGTGATCTAGTATAAAGTTTTGGGAAAAAAGTTGTTCAGCACGTTCCCAAGATTCCCGAGCGAAGCTTTGCAATTTAGTCTCGTGTCACTTGTGAGCGAGAGCAAAGGCGCAGTGACGGTAACATACTAGCATAGACATAGACATCGGCAAGAAGCTTATCGCGCTGTGGCAGCGGTAAGGTGTGGCAGAAAGTAAAAGTTCAAGAAGCACGCGTGGTATTCTTTTTGTTCGATATTTCTTGTACACGTATGTTGAGCGTTAGGTGGAGAGCAACAGCGTGTAAGCTTCACTGGCTGGTTGTCGAAAGGATTCATTAAGTTTGTGAGTCAGATGCGGAGGACGTGTATAAAAGTTGTTGCTGATAATTGCAAAGAGGGTAAACTTTTGCGTGTTGAATGGAATCAGCTGTGGAGGAATGGATAGTGCAGCACATGAGGCGAAACTTTATTAATTTCTATTAGATTAGTATATAAAAGAAAGATTGGCCAGTTGATTTCGTTGTTGCAATGGTCAACGATAAAATGTTGGTTTAACTTAAATAAAAGCAAATAATCACTAATCAGAGAAAAATACTTCTTATGCGCTCGAATATTTTAAGATAAAAACGAAATGTTTTTAAAAAAAATAGCAATAAAGTGTAATGAAATATGCATAAGAAACATTTTCCTTCTCCGTGAAAAATTGGCTAAGCAGAATGGACTTTTAAAAAAAATATAATTGGCAGCCTGATAACATGATTTGAGGGAGAAACCTACCCAAATGGGATCATTATAGGACTAAAGTTTATATTTTAAGTCAATTTCTTAGCATTCCCAGCAATTGTGACATAATACCAAGAAACTATTTGTGGCACATTCTATAAAGCTATAATTATATCAAATACAGTGGTGGCTTCAGTACGACAAACTTAGTATTGTAACGGTAACAATAATGGAAAAATAATGCATCTGCAAAGAGGGAAATCGCTAGCAATGAAGAAATAATTTCAAATATATTCTAAATCCTAAATTTATGAGCATGACATTCCCACAAATCCTTGCTTCCCATCGTGAGTGGCTGTGTGTGGGCTTGTTTGCTTATGAAATCGCACACAATCACATACTTGAAGCCAACTCACACTTGTATGCCAAGGTTTACATAATCGCAGGTGCCAGGGAAGGCTTTAGCCCAGGGTTGCTTGTGTGGTGCACACACAATCGTTCCATGCAGGCTGCATTTATGGTCTATCCACCGATACCGCAGGCTGTCAGCTTGTCGTCCAGACCGACGTTTGCCGATTGTTACGTGATTATGTCCTCGGTAAGACGCATATTTATGGCCCACAACTAGATGCATACAGAATTTGCAACGAAAATAAATCCTATAGGCTTTCACTGAGCGCTTAAAGGAATTTTTGGCTAACTTTAAGTGAACAATTAATTTTTATACAAATAGGAGGAAACAGCTAGGAAACGCAGAACATGAAGCCTATCAAAAAATAGGTTCGAAATATAAAATTATAGAAATTGGACAAATTTATAACATATGCACAGCAATACAAGCTACAGTTGGTCAGAACAAACATTGAGATACACATTTCGATAACTCTAAAAATATTGATATAATTCATCATCTTACACATAATGATTTTTTCAATTGAAAACTTGTAGAACCAGTTTTCGATCATTTATGTGCAAACAAAAAATATGCACAACACAATTATTGTTCATGCGTAGCTCGGTCAAAGTCTTTTCGGGAGCTAAAATGGACAATAAGTATAAGCAAAAATAATGATTTTTTAAATACAAACATTAATCTTAAAAGTCTGACAAGTCTCATATCTTTGAAAGGCTAGATTGTCATATCGAGACCTATGCACGATAGTTTTGCAAGCTCCTACATTGACGAAAACGCAATGTAAAGAACTTATATATTGTTCTGACGAAATCAACAATTTTTAAAAAACTAAAATTAAATATCAAAAACATGTATATTATTGTTTTTAAAGTTATTGTTTTGATTTAACATCAATGATTAATAAGTGGCAATAATTAAGTTTTACAAGAAGGATAGTTCGATGCTACTATCATCGTGCGAAAGTTCGCGAATCTAACGTTTTAACTAACTTGAAGAAAACTCATCTAACATTTAAGTTAACTTTTTGAGAATATGTCTCGATTGTACCAAGTTAATAAAAAATTATCATTCTGAAATATATTTTTTATGCTAAAAATATTATAGAGGAAACTGAATTTCACTTACCTATCATCTACGACTGAGCTGTCTTGAAAATAAGATTTGTTGACTATTGATTCAAGATCCCCAAAGTGCATAAAAAATCCTAAAAAAAGAGCATTATAAATCACTAGTTCCAGGCATTATAAATGACTAGGCTGGCTTGTATGGCAAAATTTTATTTTTGTAGGATCGTAATCAATCCCCCTAAAAATATGCGAATTTATGAGAAATGATTACATATGAAATTTGAGATCCATCCAAAGTGATTTAGAGGTTGCTCGTGTGGGAATATTCGAAAAATATGAAATTTTTTATTTTTTGAAAAATCGCAAAAACTCAAATATGACAGTATTTCAATAACATTCAGTGGAAATATTTGACAAAACTGTGACTAACAATAACGCAAAAATTAAGTGATTATGTTGAATAACCTAGTCGTTTTAAAGTTTTTTCTGGAAGTGTACCGTTTTGAAAATTTTGAGTTTGAGGATTTTTAGGAAAAAAACTTCAAAAAATCCAAAAATGCAAAATTTTGATCACAGAGGTTGTTGTGGCATAATTTTGAGTTATTTTGTGCAGAAAATAAAAAAAAAAAACAAAATTCGAAAGATAGTTATAGCTGTTAACACTTGACTTTATTTTCAAAAATTGTCCTAGTGCCTGTTTCTGGCATATCGAACACAAAAAAAATCAGAAAGCATATATTTCTTACTTGAAATAACTTCAATTATCTTAAAAAATATCGGAAAAATTAATGTTTTTTAGGGTTGCCAAGATATCAGTCCCTGATTTTTGGTTAAAAAAAATAAAAACCTTATAACAGGGATATTTTTTCAGAGCTAGATATATTTTTGAGCACAAAGTTACTGCTAAATTTTAACTTTTATTTGTTCAGGCAAAAATAAGAAGCAAAATTAGGATTTAAGCTTACGGTTCAACGAAAATTGAAAAATAACATTTATAGCTTGTATTGAAATACACATTTATAATTTATCTTAATGGTTTAATTTAACGATAACTTAATTTGATAACAAGTTTGTATAATTTTGTAATAATAATAACAATGTTGCTGGTTTTGATATGCACTTCACAGGTTATGACCTTACGAAGCACTTACGAATCAGCGCTTATACTGATATCTTTGCAACCCTGAAAACCAAACATTTTTTCGAATGAAATTCAGAAATATTTTTTAAAAATAATTTAGGCCGGGCCAATTTGTATGGAGCCGAAAAATTCGATTAAAGCCATCCCCTGGGATGATTCTATGGACAATTCTAAGCAACTTTGGTGAAGGAACCATAGGTCTATCTCGATTTTCGAGTCTCCCACTTTTCAAAAAATGATTTTTCCCCTATAACATCATTGATTCAAAATTCGATTTTTTATTCATCGTTATATTATCTTTTTTATGTGTATATGGGGGGTTTTTGGGGTCGAGAAATTCATTTCTGATCTTTATTTTTACCTATGACCACCGCCAGAGGGCGTTTCATGCCTATTTTAACCAAAATTTTTTCTGCTGCTTTGCGGACTTTTTATCTCTGACATTTATTGTTCTTAATTTTAAGTAAGTCAATTGTTTATATCCGCACTGAACAAACTCGTCGCCCACCGCAAACTGCATTGATGTGTATTGACGGTCGGCGATGGGTTTGTGTTGTTGATGTTCAGTGCAGCCTTTTGACACTTGCTGTCATATGTTTAGTGATTTTTTTCCCGTTTTGGCTTTTCTCTCGCATTCCTTTAACCGCGTTGGTTCGTTTTTTTGCGTATGGAATTTGGTTGGTTTTAAATAAATAAAATTAAAGTAAATTAAGTACAGAAATTGTGTTCGTATTTATAATTGTTTAAACGCGTCAGTTTTTTCGCATACTCCAGAGTGCATTACCCGGCATACCAACAGCACCACCAGACGGCACATCACCAGACGGCACATCACCAGACAGCCGCAGCAATTAACGACACAAGGCTCCGCCACCAGCAGCAACATCATCCCCACCGACTACCAACGCACCCAGGAGAAACCAGGCAACACCAGTAACACCCACATAGTGTGTAAAAACTAATACGTTCTAACAAGAAACGTAACTAATAAAAATAAAATTCTCATCATTTTTACCATTGCGTTTTTACCAATTTGCAGGTGGAAAAAATATATTCGAACCAAATGTTTTAAAATATACTAATTTCAGTTCTTTTTTAAGTCTTATGTATGCAATGGATCTAAATGCATTGCCGTCTACATCGCAAACCGCAACATCATCAACAAGTAACGAAACTCATTTGAAGCATTCGCCTTCGCACGATGTTGCTGTTTTTGGTGCATCTTGTGATTTGAGTGGACTCAATCTGCCAACGAAACAGGATATTTTAAGATGTTTTTTTTTCTTGGCCGAACGTGCTAAACTCGAAAACAAAATGTTTTCGTATAAAACATTCGTACCGCACGTAACAGACAAATTGATTGAAATTCGGAGTCAACTTAATGTTGAAATTATAACAAAAAAAAGTGTTGGTAGAAAATTGGGTACATTGATTGACAAGTATCAAATCGAAACTAAACATCCAAAAATCGCCACATTCAGAACGTTCGTGCAATCTACAAAAGAGTTATTTTACATCGGCAAATGTCAATGTGACTTGAAGGCAGCATTATGCTCATGTGGATTGATTCCAGATCATTTGAAAGAGTTTATGCGAGATCAAAATAATGTCAGAAGATTGACGATACCGGAATTCGTGCCAGAAGTTGAAGAGCCAGCACCAACGTCAACAATAATACCAACAAGCGTTGAAGAGACCCATTTAGCATATGAACCAAGTACTGATGCAGATGAGCCAAGTTCAAATCCACAAGATGTTCCGCCACTGATACGAGGACCCAGATACGATGCTTCGAACTTCGCTGCGATGTGTGATCGATTTGGTGTGTCAGATAGAATAGCAGCATGGATAAAAATAAAGTGCGTCGAGAAAAAGCCAAATGCAGAGAAGAATTGCTTCGTAAGCAGTATGATGCATCCAATTTGATAGCATTTTCATTCGACGGCCGAAAAAATGATGCTTTAACAATGGAAAAAATCGATGAGAAGTTGCATCCAAGGATGGTGAAAGAACCACATCTAGTTGTTTTGAAGGAACCAAATTCTCGATTGATAGGCTACACAAAAGTCGAAAATGAAGATGCTGCACACAAATTGATGACATTGAATGGATTCTTCGTCGAAAAAGAAATTGCTCTCGATGCATTAATCGGCATATGCTGTGATGGTGAGCCAACAAATACTGGCGTAAGAAATGGGATTTTGCGTCGATTTGAATTGCATTTAAATAGACCGCTGCATTGGTTTGTATGCCTTCTGCACTTCAACGAGCTGCCATTTCGTCATTTGTTTAACACTTTGGACAAATCATCGACCACTGGACCACGAACAACAACCGGAACGTTGGGCAAACAAATTGAAACGTGTGAAAATCTTCCGGTATGTATCATTTTTCACATCGATTTTTTCCATTATTAAATGGTAAAATTGCATTTAATTCATCTAATTTCTTTTTTTTTCAGCTTATAGATGAATTCGAGATAATCGTGTTAGAGAACATGCCACCTGATTTAGATCCATTTGAATTATCCACCGATTCAAAGTACCTATACAAAATGGCCAATGCAATTTCGAATGGTGTTGTTCCTGCGGATTTGTCTCACATTAAACCAGGACCAATAGCACATTCACGTTGGCTCACCAAGGCGAATAGATTGTTGCGGTTGTATGTGTCAACTGAAAATCCATCAAGGAATTTGAAAATTCTGGCAACATACATAATGAAAGTGTATGTGCCGATGCACTTCAACATCAAGTACTAGAATTCGGTGGTCTTCGGTAGTGTATTATTTCACAAATTCATTCGTTGGACACAATATTTGGATACAAATCTACGCCAAGTTGTGAATAATGTCATTAAAGACAATTCATATTACGCACATTCCGAAAATATTCTGTTAGCGATGTTATTTGATGATAAAAAAGAGACACGAAACATCGCATTCAAGAAAATTTTACACTACCGAAGAAATCTGTACGACCCGGCACATCTTAGAGTTTATCAAAAACCTTTGATAAACTTCAATTGTACAGATTATACGAATATGATTGATTTAATGTCTTATTCGAACCACCGTTTACGCATACCATTCCGTATGATCATTTGGAACAATATATAGAATACGATGATCCACCATTGCCTGATCCAAGAATTCCGGTACACATACAAGCAACGGAAAGACATGTTCAGTTGCTGGCTAGCGTTTCTAAACGTGTTTTACAAAAAAATCGACACAGTGTTATGGCAGTTCATAGATGGGCACTTTGCAGTACCAGTAAAAGTGCAGTAAAAATAAATTTTTACTGATAATGAAATTCAATTTGCATTACCAGTAAAATTTTACTGATTACTGAAAAAATTGCAGTAAAAATAAATTTTTACTGATTACTGGGAAAAAATTGCAGTACAAATAAATTTTTACTGATTACTGAAAAAATTGCAGTAAAAATAAATTTTTACTGATTACTGAAAAAAATTGCAGTAAAAATAAATTTTTACTGATTACTGAAAAAATTGCAGTAAAAATTTATTTTTGCAATTTTGTTCAGTAATCAGTAAAAATTAATTTTTACTGCATTACTAAAAAAAATTGCAGTAAAAATAAATTTTTACTGATTACTGAAAATATTGCAGTAAGAATTTATTTTTGCAATTTTATTCAGTAAGCAGTAAAAATTTATTTTTACTGCAATTTTTTTCAGTAATCAGTAAAAATTTATTTTTACTGCAATTTTTTTCAGTAATCAGTAAAAAATTTATTTGTACTGCAAATTTTTTCAGTAATCAGTAAAAATTTACTGGTAATGCAAATTAAATTTCATTATCAGTAAAAATTTATTTTTACTGCAATTTTTTCCAGTAATCAGTAAAAATTTACTGGTAATGCAAATTGAATTTCATTATCAGTAAAAATTTATTTGTACTGCAATTTTTTCCCAGTAATCAGTAAAAATTTATTTTTACTGCAATTTTCTCCAGTAATCAGTAAAAATTTACTGGTAATGCAAATTGAATTTCATTATCAGTAAAAGTTTACTGATTACTGCTTCTAGTAATGCAGTGTGCCCATGTATGTGGCAGTTACATCAGAAAGCCGTGCAAAATACCCCAGACTGGAAAGCAAGAAAGACTTTCAAAAATAACTTATTTCGCTTTTCTTCCACTAAATTAATTTTTTTGTTTTTTTTGCACATGTTCTTAGTTTTTAGGTTGAATTTGTGTTGACAAAAAATAAAATAAAGATCAATATTACCGAAAAAAATTTAAATTTTTCTCAGAAAATAGACGAAAAATAGTTAAAATATGCATGAAACGCCCTCTGGCGGTGGTCACAGGTAAAAATAAAGATCAGAAATGAATTTCTCGACCCCAAAAACCCCCCATATACTCATAAAAAAGATAATATAACGATGAATAAAAAATCGAATTTTGAATCAATGATGTTATAGGGGAAAAATCATTTTTTGAAAAGTGGGAGACTCGAAAATCGAGATAGACCTATGGTTTCTTCACCAAAGTTGCTTAGAATTGTCTATAGAATCATCCCAGGGGGTGGCTTTAATCGACAAAAAATTTGGCCCGCCCTAATATATATATATAATATAAAATAATATATTTAGACAATTCACAAGGCCTGTTGCATGTCTGACGTCGTATATCAAAGTTCTACAAAATACAACCCATGTGAGCATCCCTTAAAAGTTGTATCGTTGTATCGTTGTATGACACATTTCTAACACATAAGTAAACAAATATTTTTATAAATAGCTTTTTTCCAATTTAAGGACTATTTCCAAATACGAGTAATATGCGATTCGTAAATTTTCACACAGAAGCAATGCATAAAAACATACCTAACTAATTCCAATAAACAACATGCGTGTGCGCACGTAGCGTAAAATATTCGAAAAATTTAATATTTCACTTGCGTGAAAATTTGACAGCTTTTGACATCGAAACAGCTGTTCACTTCAGAGAAACTTCAAATACTGTACTGTACGAACTATTGATACCATACTAAAGGTATTTTTGTCACTCAAAATTGATAAAATGCCTTAACATTTTTTTTTTCAATTATGACTGTTGAGTAGTTTGTCCTGGTTGTAAAAACTTAAAGATCGGTTGAACTCAAACAAATCATAGCAAACAAAACCCACACCTTTGCCAAAAAAAAAGCATCACCAGATATGTTTTTTAGAACAGCTCAAAAATAATCCAAAATTGGCATGTTCACAAAAAAATAAATCAGCAAATGTAAAAATAACTATGCAAACACAACATTTTCTAGTATTTTTGAATGCAGAAAATTTTTTAATATAACTGTAAATACCAAAAATTTGGTTTTAAAAAATAATGGCGGTCCGTTTAAAACTAGCACCACTTCTTTCTGAAATCAAATTTTTTGTCCTATTTTGATAAAAGTCGCAAAATTTTTTTTTCAAGTGTCATTAATTTTTACCAATCACCGCTGATGAGAAGACAAAGTGTGACCACAAAATTTGGAGAATTACTTTTAGTTTTGGTCATAAATGAGAAATAAATTGTAAAAAAACATCGAAATGTTTTCATTGTTGTGTAAGAAATGTCGCGTTTTTGGCTCAAGACTACTAAAATGGGTCACTAGTTGAAGGGCATGAGCCATGTTAACCGTCGGATTAAAATTTATGTATAATATGTACGATGGAAACGTGGCAGACTCTTGAGAATAAAGACTATAATAACACAAAAACTATAAATTTTACTGTAAATAATTCATATCAAAAATTAATCAAGATCAAGAGGATGAATTACAGTTTTGTACTATTTCAGTATCTGTATGATTCTGTGATGGCAAAAGAGAAAAAGAAGGTAAAGTCGGAAGAGTTGTCTTACTGCATCTTTATGTAAAACGAAACGAAGGCTGAACGTCGTGAGAGAAATGAGCAACAATATCTTTTGAAAGGGACAAATGTATTGCTAACCGTGCCTCGCACCACGTTCAACCATCGTTTTGTTTTACATAAAGATGCAAGTAATATGACTCTGGCTTTTAGACACACAGATTTTTATTTTTAAACCATTTAACTTCTTACTTTTAAGATTCCTCTGCTACAAAATTACTTTTTTTTTAAAAGCATTAAACTGAACTCCAGCCACTAAATTATTATACATTTTATTGATGATCACTACAAGGACAAAACCTCCATACAATTCTTTTATTCACGAGGAAATTGGTTTTAGTCACATAGCTTTTAAACTTTTTTGTTGAATTTGGACTAAACTTCTAGTTTAAATCGCGAGCTTTTTAGTATATCCTTAAGTTCCCATCAAGAACTATTGGTAACATTCAATAAGTTAAAAAAGTTTCGCGACTTAAGCAAAAAAATTTGTTTATATTTCAATAACTTGAAACTGCGATTATAACAAAAAATGGACCACCATTTTTTACTAAAGACTGTAATTCGGTACTGTTTGAGGGTTAAAAAAATTTCTGCATTCAAATATGCAAAATGTTATGTTTGCACAATTCTCTTGACAACAATCAATAAAAAAACATTGTTAAAAATATTAGTATTTCCTTACGTTTCTTACATAAAGCAACATACTGATGTACCATTTGCCTTAGATGTAAATTTTTTAAGTACGATTGGAAAGAAGATGTCAGTAAGCACATCCTTATCAAAATTTTTTGTATAAAGGCCAATTAAAGCAGATTTTAAACCACTTCTACAAATATTTCTAGGTTATGCGGTTTTTTGGCGTGGTCTGCCTTGCTAAGCAGAAGTACAGCATATCATATGTTCGCACTAGGGATGGCAAAATCTAGGCTTTTTCTCATCCCGGGATTTTCGGGATTTAAAAATGCAATCCCGGGATCCCGGGATAAGTCCCGGTATTTTGCCTCTTTTTAATTATTAGAAAAACGAAGTTAAAATTTAACATAATATTGTAATAAATGCCCGAAATGTACTCCAATTAGGAACAAATCAAACAAAGTTTAAGAATTTCGATTTTTAACGAATTTATTTTGAAGAAAAACTGATAAAAAAAGAGAAGAACTTAAATATTTAAAGCGAACACTTTTGGTTTTTAAAGGATATTATCGTCGGCCTAATTCTAATACGACATAAGTCAAAATTATCTATTGTTCAGGAGGCAAAGAAAACTTTTTATTATTTATATGAAGCTCATACGATAATGTATTGTTTCAAACGTTCTAACTTCCTTTTTTTCATACAAACATTATAAACTAAATTCGGACAAAGATGAAGTTTTGACCAATCTACCTAACCGCTAAGAAACGCTTCTTTGCTCAATTTTGACTTACAACCTATTAGAAATAGGGCGACGTTATATCACATGAACTAAACTTCAAAATACAATTCATATAAAGGGTCCGCCAAATTCCTTTTTTGTTTTGAAAATTCTATAAAAAAAAAACTACAATCCTTCCGGTTAATAATGGAAAATAATTTCATTCAAATGGCTGTCTCGGCTGGCCATGCAGTAGCCTACACGATCGGTCCAATTTTTAAGCACATTATCGATTGTGTGCAGCTGTATTTCACCAATGGCTTCACGAATATTGTCCTTTAAAGCGTCAATTGTCTCTGGCTTGTCGGCGTAACACTTATCTTTGAGGGCACCCCACAAATAATAGTCTAACGGTGACAAATCGCAGCTCCGAGGTGGCCAAACGACATCAGCTCTGCGGCTGATAATGCGATCTTCAAAAACAGTGCGCAAAACATCTTCAAAAACAGTGTAGCTTCGGCTGTGTGGCACGTAGCGCCGTCCTGTTGAAACCAAATGTTGCCAAAATCCTCCTCTTCAATTTTTGTGAACAAAAATTCGTTCAACATGGCCCGATAACGATCGCCATTGACTGTAACGGCCACTCCTTGCTCATTTTCGAAGAAAAATGGCCCAATTATGCCTCTGAACCAAAATCCGCACCAAACAGTGACTCGTTTTGGGTGCAGCGGCTTTTCAATGTATGCGTGCGGGTTTTCTGTGCCCCAAATGCGACAACTTTGCTTGTTTACATACCCGCCAAGATCAAAATGAGCTTCATCTGAAAAAATGATTTTTTTGGCAAAATCGGCATCTTCTGTAAGTCGATCGCAGGCCCACTTAGCGAAGCGAAAACGCATTGGATGGTCAGTTGGCTTCAACTCTTGTACCAATTGGACTTTGTATGGCGTCATACCAAGGTCTTTATGCAAAATTCGTCTCAATGATGTCTCCGAAATGTTCAATTGTTGAGAACAACGGTGAATTGATGTTGATGGCGCTTCACGCACACTTTCTGCCACAGCAGAAATATTCTCGAGTGTACGCACTGTTTTTGGCTTTTCACGCTTTGGTTTATCGATGAGGATGCCAGTTTCTTTCAGTTTTTTCACAAGATAACGAACATACGGAGCTGACGGTGCTTCTCTTCTTCCAAAATCCGTACGCAATTTTCGCACATATTCTGCAACATTACCATGATTTTCAAAGTAATGTCGCAATGTTTCCCAGCGTCGTTCAAGCGTATACACAACCATATTCGTTCAGCGGAAGGATAAAACTATTTATCTGCCAAATCAGACATGAGCTAAGTGTTACCATTCACGAAATAAGCACTAGTTGAAAAAAAAGTTAGATGGTGGGCCCTGTATTAGCTTTTTCTTTAATATTATATTTTGCACCATAAGGTTTATTTTCGTTTTTATATAAAAATCAAATAAATAAAGTAAATAGTTAAATAAAATAAAAAACAAATTAATTTTTTTAAAAACTAAACAAACTTAAATATTTACTATTTAAAAGATTTACTATTTAAATCAGCGTAATAAGTTTTTAAAATTGTTTAAGACCACTAAAGAGCCTATATATAAAGCAAATTTGCATTATATGCGTGAATTTAATTTCCTGAATAAATTTTTATATAAACAGTATATCTTGCGATATGAAACTAATATTAAATCAAACCCTAAATCATTTTGGAATTTTATACAGTCTGCTTTTTGCTGACTTCTTTAAGTCCAACTTTACTGTTGAAGATGATTTACCCGTTAATGCCTTGAACACTCTTGATGTCTTTACTAATATTGGATCTTTTTCAGTATCAATTAATGATGTCATTGAATCCATTAAGGATATGAAAACTTCCTTTAAAGAAGATATTGATGGGTTTGCATCAATTATTTTTATAAAATGCTCACATACAGACGTGTTCAAAAAAATAAGAACAGCCAAAGCCAAAAAAGAGATCGTTCTTTAAAATTTTAGGAAAATGTTTTTTAAATATCGTTCTATACTAATTTAATTGTACACATGATAAGCTTTATAGAAACACAAAAATTTCTAATCAAGCTCATCTAATTATTTTTGTACTGGCAATAATGCTGAAGCAAGTGCAAAACCAGCTGTTCGAAAAAATAAGAACATAGTGAAAAAGTGTATTTTTTTCAATTTTATTCCTTAAAAAATTTACAAATGTGTATTATTTGGTAATAATAAACTAATATGAAGTAGCACCTCCACAATTTTTGATCACTTCGGCACATCTGGATCTCATAGAAGCTATCAAAGCGCGGCATCTGGATAGCGGAATATTTTCCCACGAAGTCCTGGCTGCATCCCACATTTCCTTCCTGTTTTTGGGCCTAGCGTCTCTTACACCTTTCTTAACATCCATCCAAAGATGTTCTATTGGGTTAAGGTCCGGCGATTGTGCTGGCCATGTCATAACATTAATATTATTATCTCGGAACCACTTCTTTGCTAAGTTTGAGGTATGCTTTGGGTCGTTGTCTTGTTGAAAGACCCATCGCAAAGGTATTTCCTCTTCAGCGTAAGGCAGCATTACGGCTTCTAATATATCTCCGACGTAATAGCTGGCATTCATATTCCCAACGATTTGAACTAGAGGCCCAACACCATTCCACCCAAAGCATCCCCATAGCATGATCCTGAGACCGCCATGTTTTATAGTTTTGGTAGTGTACTTTTCTTTGAATTGTTGATTTGGTGGGCGTCTTACGTATTGTTTACCCTTACCGTGATCGAATTGAACTACTTTTGTTTCATCGGTCCATAAAATATTACGCCAAACAGTCGCAGGTTCATTGATGAACTTTTTGGCAAACTGAAGTCTATTCTTTCGATGCTTTTTATTCAACAAAGGCACTTTCCTTGAACTTCTTCCTTTTAGATTGGCTGCAATCAAGCGTTTCCTTATTGTCGATGTAGCAACTGGTAGGTTCAATTCATTTTTTATCTGTGTGGACGTCATGAATGGCTGCTTTTTAACGATCCGCGTGATCGCATCATCCTGTCTTTTGCTGGTTTTTCTACGTCTACCCCGATTTTCAAGCTTTGGTGACCAGTTTCGTGCATTTGTTATCATTCCATTGGAAATACCGAGAAGTGTTCTTATAAAAGCAAACGATTTACCTTCGCTGAGCAATTTTTTTATTAATTTCCGTTGATCGGCAGAACAATGCTTGCTTCTTCCCATTATCGAAAAAGTTACACCAAAATTAGTCACTATTCTGCACAAAATATGATAAAAAGCAACGCAACAATTATATTTGAGGTTAGGTTTTTCAATTCTGTTACATATGGTAAGTAAAAGTGCGACCTTTCTGATTTGTTCTTATTTTTTCGAACAGCTGATGTTGCACTTGCTTCCATATCATTGCCAGTACAAAAAAAAAAAATAGATGACTTGATTAGAAATTTTCGTGTTTCTAAAAAGCTTATCATGTGTACAATTCAAGTAGCAAACAAAGATATTGAAAAACCTTTTATTTAAAATTTTATAGAACGATCTCTGTTTTTACTTTGGCTGTTCTTATTTTTTCGAACACGTCTGTACTTTAGCCGCACCTCTGTGTGCTATTTTTAATAAGTTTCTATCTGAAGGAACATTTTTTAATTGTTGGAAAATTTCTTCCATTACTCCTGTTTTTAAATCGGGTGAAAAAAATAATGTCGCAAACTATAGGCCAATCTCAAAACTATCCAATATTTCTAAACTCTTTGAAAGAATAATAAAAGTAAAGCTTAGCTTTTTAATAAAACGCTATATTTGCCCTGAACAACATGGTTTTGTATCTGGGCGCTCTACCCTTTCAAATCTAGCTCTTTTTTCTGAGTATTGTGTATCTTCCTTCGTGCAGGGATACCAAGTAGATGTAATATACGCAGATTTCTCCAAAGCATTTGATAGAGTATCACATAATTTACTACTTTGGAAACTATCACATATGGGAATTCATTCAACTTTTTTGAGCTGGATTAAGTCTTATCTGTCAGATAGAACCTCTTCTGTTTGTTTAAATAATAATAATTCATACGAATTTGTTGCTTCTTCGGGTGTCCCTCAAGGTGTCCCTTTTCGTGAATGATATTTCTAAACATATTTTTAACTCTCACTTTCTACTTTATGCTGATGATGTTAAATTATTTAAAAAAATATCATCTTCTTGAGATATAGATGACTTACAAGATGACGTTAACAGACTTTTGGCTTGGAATGTTTCAAATGGCCTTCCTTTAAACTTTTCTAAATGCTTTCATCTTACTCTATCCAAACTTTCTCTTAATACCTTATCTAACTCTTACTCTCTTTCTGACTCAAAATTTCAAACTGTGCCTTCATATCGAGACCTCGGTGTAATTTTTGATGCAAAATTTTCATTTCATGACCATGTCAACTTTCTAATTCCTAAGGCCTACTCTCTACTTGCGTTTGTCCGAAGAAATTGCAGTGATTTTTCTGATCCACATACTCTAATAATGTTATTTAATGCGTTTGTGAGATCTAGATTGGAGTATGCATCCATTGTTTGGAGCCTGTATTATATGTCTACCTCTTTTAGACTGGAAAAAATACAAAAAAATTTCACGAGGTTTGCCCTGAGGTCAATTAACTTTTGTGACCCTTTGCCACCCTATAACTCTCGTCTAATTCTCTTAGGACTTAAATCGCTTGATTCCAAGCCTTTTCATATTCCACCTTGGAAACTACCTTTTCATATTCCATTAAGAAATCTAAGAATTTCCAAATTATTTTATGTAAAATATTGTTGAACAAACTATGCCTTAAATGAGCCAATTACAAGAGCTTTGTTACTGCATAATGAATTGAATGATTCTAATGAATCTAATGACTTTGATCTCTTTGTTCCGAAACAAAAGTTTAATAATTTTGTTAATAGTATTTACTTAACCTAGTCTTAAGATTATATTTTTACTATAAATTTTTAATTTTAGCTTTTCTCTAAATTTATATAGTCTGTAAGAATTTTTGTATTCAAAGACTTCCAAATAAACTAAACTAAACTAAACTATTTAGGCTAGCATTGTCTCAAGACTTTTTTATTTGGCGTTGACATAAAAACTCGTTAATTTTGGCTGCTTGCAAGGGATGACTTCACAAACTTTTCCGCCTTAATTTTTTTTTCATTTGACTGCTGCAGGAGGAGTTGTTGTGCACTTTCAAATGCGTGTGCAAACCTTTTGTCGATCCGCCTTTTGTAAGTAAAATTTGACCGCACTTAATGCATTTCGCAGTTACACTTTTATCTGGGGCGATCAAAAAATGCGACCAAACTGAGTTACAATCTTCCGATTTTTTTTTGCGGAACAAGTGCTGTAAACAGAATAAATGTCTATTAAAAAATTTTTAATTAAAATGTTTTGAAAAACATATATGTAAATAAATCCCGGGACTAACATCAACTAACCCGAGATTTTCGGGACTTAAAAAGTCCGGGAGACCGGGATCCCGGGATTGCCATCCCTAGTTCGCACACACGTTCAATTGGAAATTGGTTTTTCCCGCAGCTTCCGCATCGTAAACACAACGCATCTCACGCGTTAATGGAAATGGGCCTTTAATTAACCTGAATATCGTGGTTTACTTCAATATTGCCAGCGTTTATTGCAGAAACTTCAACTCAAATTGTAAAGAAAAAGTAAACAAACACAGCCGATAGGTAGGACTTTCAGTAAACATTGCTCGCAAGGTTGTGTTTGTCCTATTTCAATTTTGCATGTGAAACAACGACAGTGCTGATACAACAATTGTAAAAAATAGAACAATAGGACACCATATACTTTATACTTTACACAACTTTTAAATAAACATTTAAATAACTACCTTGTCTGTACGTTATTTCCACCATTGCAATGCAACAAAAATTTATACAGTTTTTTTGGTGTAAAATGGAAATGCATACCAGCCATAAAACAATGGGGCAGTTCAAGACAGTTTGTGGAGAAACTGAACATTTGCTATCAAAGTGTTCAGTTGTTTTTTTTGGTTACTCTGCAACACTTGTTGCAAAACTAAACACAGCAAGTTTGCAAAACATAGAAAAAAAAAACCAATCAGTTAGGAATAATTAATTTTTTGTATTTTGCTTAAATCTGCAATATTATCTCGAAAAAAGTGAGAAATAACAGGCTCTTTAAGAGAAGAAGCTGTTGAAGAAGCCTTTTTGTCTCCAAATGAAATCAGTTGATCAGTTTATTGAGCTTACATCCAGTGTACGCATATGCGTAGCATTCATAAGCTGCAGGTTTTCAGTACACAAGTGAAAATCTGTGTGTTTTGTTAGGTAAGGCTAGGTTAGGTTGTTAGACCTGACCACTTAGACCAAATTATTGGTTCGTTGTGATACCACAAAATGAAGGAGTGGAGTGAGTAATCAAGTGAAAATTTTGTGTAGGATGTAGCAGAAAGCTGTAGAAACAAATTGTTATTTTATCTGAAGCAAGTGTTGTGTCTTGAACTTAGTCAAATCAAGTTACTAATCGTTCTTCTCCACAAACAACCACCAACAACTACAACTTTCCTTCGTAAATTGAAGTTGTTTTGATTAGAAGTAAGGAAGCAAAGGTTAATGCGTAGGACCGTGGCCCGCCTATGATTTGAGCCCAGGACCCCTGGGTGACAGACAAGCGTGCTACCTCTAGACCATCGAGACCGTCAAAATTTTACACTCATGCAAGATCATTTACACTAGATCGTGGAATTTACTATTGTATTCAGCTATGTTAGGGTAAATCTTATAATATAATTTCAAGTAGAGTAATCAAGAACCTGAATAATCTTTCAACGATGGTTTTGATTTTATAGAAAAAAAACAACAAAATTCACCAAAAATACCATCCCAAAAAATTTAGATTTTGTCAACAAAGGCAATATTAAAAATTTTTTTGTCTTGTATATAGAGTAATAAGAAAAAGTTTAGGGTATAAATCGTCCTTGTATGATGTATGGTTTTGGAGTTATGTCGAAAAAACGATATAAAATATTAAAAAAAATTTTAAATGCTTCTAACTTTTAAACTAGAAGAGCTGCGCAAACGGACCTTAATTTGGAATGAACATTTTTTAGGTCGGTAGTCGAAAACGAGACTGGATATCGATAAAATAAGCTGAATCCGGAAGGGGGAGTGAAGAGTTTTGAAGCACGCTTTGTTTGGTTGTCAAAATAATTACAAAAATGACTTTTTTACATGTTTTCGAATCTTTAGAGCATTTTAAAATACTCTTCCTGCTTTAAGGATTTACATAAAATCCAAAAGTATCGGCAATGATTGCCTGTTGATTCAAAAAAACTGGTTTTTGGAGTCTTTAAAAATCGTAGGGAGTTGTGCAGCACGAATAAAAACCGCAGAAAATTGCATTTTTTGGTGAAAATTTTTTATTGGATTCAGAGAAAATGACAAATTATTATGATTATTATATATTAGAGTTAAGAAAATGGATAAAAATGAAAATTCTATTGAAAAAATGTGAAAAAGGCAAGATGCTCAATCATTCAGATTCGCAATGAACGCAAGTATAACCGTCGCCCGATACACGTGCACACTTCAAATGGTCTGCTCGGTTGCGGTTTTATCATTGTTTTCTTATAGTTTTCAAAGTTTCCTAACAGATTTTATAATTATTTTATATTTTTAATATTTGTCAACTCCTCGATTTGAAAACTATATTTTTCGTAAGTGAAAACAGAGAAAAATAGCAATATTTGTTGAAAAAAATCCTTGGAATTGCTCTAAACATTCGAGTTTTTTACAAATAAGGCGTAATATGCATGATAGAAACGGTTTCAGGTTGACATCAGTCATATTTTCCGTGCTTAATATTCCCCACTTGCTGTGCTTCGTTTCTTCCCATTCGCTACTTTTTCAAAATTGCCACCGCGTAAATCCTTTTGAACGTCGAAATCATAATCATTGCTGATTATTTTGTGTGTACTCACCTTTTCGATTCGCTTTAAAATGTTTATGAAAATACTAAAAACACGAATGCTCAAAAAACTTTTCGAACAAAATGTTGAAATGTTGTCTGGAGAGATACGAAAAAAGTGTGCCAACGGGACGAGTACTAGTGCAAAACTGAGATGTTAGGTTAAAAATGTTGACAGTGTATAAGAGATATCAAAACCACTGCTAAGCGACATCTATGGCGCAACTCCTCTTGCTGCAAAACTCCCTGTTGTCCCCTACTTAACAAACGATGTATGGTTTGGATTTCATAGCGAAAAACAAAACAAAATTTTCCAAAATTTTCGATTTAGGCGACAAAGGTCATTTTTAAATTTTTCCAAGGATGCAGTCTTGTAGCTAGCAACTGACAACCTAATGTCACTCAATCTTATTATTTCCTAATGTTTCCGAAATGTTAAAATAATTTAAAGAGTATAATTTGCTGTATGGAAGAAGGTGTGGTTAAAACATGCCCAAATCATGCCATATGTGAGGGTACTCTCAGCTGTTGGGAAACCGAAATTTTCAAACGAACATAGATTATATTTTAAGAATATTTTTTTTTCTCAAAAGCTTGCGTTACTTTAATCGTAATTGCAAACATATTTAGTTTTACTGCTACAAAATGTACATCTGCAATTGTCTTCTTGTCTGGAATTTTTCCAAAAGGTTCAGTAATTTTCACTGTTTACGTAATGATCTTTTTTCATTTTACGTATTCTGTGTGAATCTCTTGAGTTGTAAGTCGAAACACAGCAATAATCTGTACAAAGTGCCATTGGAGCGATAATGATAATGTTGGTTCTTCATTACCACTGGATGGGTCCTGCCCTTACAAGCTGGCATAGTCCTTAATGGATGATTGGGCGTTACGAAAGCAATTATCATTAACAACAGCAGTTTCCTTGCTCAACCAAAGAGACACAAATAATGATGCTTGTGTCGCCATTGAACCTCGAATGACCGAGTTAAGAGGCACTGTTAATGTGCTCACTATTGAATCGCTGAGCTTTTGTATAGAATAACAACAGCAACAGAATCAGTAACAGTAACAGCAACAACATCAAAAACAACAATTACAATATGAGCAACAAAACCATCTCATATTATTTCCATCTTCATGTCCCAGCTGTTATCCAAGATAGAAGCATCAAAGAAGTGGCAGAGTGGGTTAGTCGAAGCAATGTTTATGTTTCTGAACCGGATGCTCCTGATAGGGTGTCAACGATGGGGTGTCTTCGTAACTTTGTGGTGGCACCATAGGTCTTTGCTGTCTGCTGTGCACGAGAAACAAACACTTTTGCTACGATTTGTGACTATTATTTAGTGCTCCGAACATGTTTTTGCTACTGTCCGACAGTTTCCTTTCTCAGCTTTGGCACTTTCGTCCTAGTGGGCTGTATAACAGCGGTGTAAGTATACAATACAAATTGAACATCCCGTTGCAATAAATACCAGGGACACATACGTTTTATTAATGGGCGAAAAAGTAGTTTCTAACGAGAAAAACAATTTATAGTATATATCGATAAATTTGTTTGGGACAATGAGAGTAGGTCTGTGGTGATTCTTGACCATATTTGTGTAGCTTCTCTGAAAAAAAGGACGAACAGTCTTTTTATGTCTTTGCATAAACAGGCTTTAGAACATCCTTGTAATTTGACCAAGTATATTAATCTGCCCCTGAGCACCTGACATAAATTTCCAACTGCACAGTTCTAATATTAAGGTCTGCTTACTTAATCTTAAATTAATCCTGAATAATATATTTAATATGCACAACATCTTTGCAAGCCACAATTCTTTTATCTTCTGCATACAGAAACGCGAAAGTGGAAACTAATAAATGTTGCTTGTTTATGAGTATTGCCCGTATGTGTTTGTGTGTGTGTTTACGTTTGGGGCGGGCAGAGTACGTGTAGAATACCTGCCACATGTATGCATGTTTGGCAAATTCTCGAAACAATGTTTAATTCAGCCGAAGCAATTGTCATCGTAAATTATTTTATAAATAGTCCTAATCTCGTGGGGTTCGAGAAGGGATACGCGACGTTCAAAAAGACGTGCTCACATACACTAAAGCCGCTCATATGTGTAGGCTTGTACGCATCGTTATCTTGCTTGAATCTATATTAAATGTACGCATTCAAATAAGCATAAAGAGCTTCTGCATGTTATTGTATTTTGTGTGAGAGACTTTTATGCGGTTGTCAGAAAAAAATCCTTGCATAAAATATCCTTGCATTATGAGCTTTGTTGGAAAAATACTGTACATTGACTTGCTTGACTCCCTGCAGCACATAGAACCATGACAGTGATGGAAATAAGAATAACTCACTCCCACTGCGTAGCTGCTTCAATCTTATATAATCTCTTTCCAAAAATAATTTAACTTTCTTCATTAAAAACTTCGACTTGCAGTAAAAAATACAAAAAAAAAAAAAGAAACAAGAAAACTAAGCTAAGGAAAAAAGTACATACAAAAATAAGACATCCAAAATCCTAATAATCAACATTTTCCCAATTGCAATTTTAAAAGTTTGCTTTTGCCTGCACAAAAATACGAACTAATCCGGATCCCACATGATTGTGACCACTCAGCCAGCATGCGGACGGTCGAAAGTCGTGACCAACTCTTCTCACACTGGCTGTGATTCGGAGAATATGTCTTCTCTGTCATTCGCTGGTTTTCGTCCTTGAATGCAAAGTTGAAAATTCGTTACAATTCGTTAATTCAAAAGAATTTTCTCGTGCATAACGAGAACGTATTAAAAATTCAAAAAGTGTCTCTCCGAAGGATTAACTGATAATAAGTTTGATGTTCTGGAGAACGAACCGAAATGTTGGTTTTTGCTAGTCATCATCATCCTAACTTTGGCCGGTTTTTTTTTCTATTTGGCACACTGTGTTAATGTGTAAATGTGTGAATGAGCATGTGCTTATGTGTTTGTGTGGCATTTGTATTTTATTGAATCGGAAGTTTTGCTAAAAAATTACTTAAACTCTTATCTTTATGCCATGTAAGTGGGTGTCTATGTGTTGATGCATGTGTTTGAGGTGGTGTGCTGGGCACTTCAGCACTTCGGAAAGCGAAGAGATGAAGTACAGAAGCAAGTAAATTGAATTAGACTAATCAAAAAGTCAGAAGTTGCGATGCAGGCAAAAGAGGATGTGGACACTTTAGTGTCGAACTCCATCTGCGCCCAGTTGTGCAACTCAAGGTCTGGCTATCAGTTTGTGTTGAGCAGACAGTTCGTGAACACGAAGAAGCTTCGTTTTGTATGAAACAGATTTAAACTTTTATGGCAAGTTGTGCTTTTTAGTCCCGCAACAATAGTTGTACACTTTCCGTTATCTACTTGGATTGAAAGTGAAAAGTTTTGCCCTTAATCCTTATTTTTAATTTTGACTGTTTTGAAATTTTCCTAAGAGCCTTTTGTTCTTCTTGTTCTTGGATTGGGTGATTCACAGGGTTAGGTGGCGAAAGAATTTCTTTTGCCTGGATGTTTTTTTTATTTCGAATAAGTTGATTACTATAATATAAGAAAAAAAAAATTAAACTGGAAATTGGATGATAAAAAAACAAGCGAAACACAGACAAGATCTTATAGCTTATGGATGGTTAGAAAAAGTATTAAGGTTATATATAACCTAAAAACTTAATTTTGGGTTTCTTTTGAACAGGACGTGCAAATTCGTTTGAGCTCTTTTATACGTACTGGTATCATTAAATTATTAAAATAAATGGCTATTTTGACGCGTGCTTGAGAATTTATCATTTTTTACCATTTTCATAATCTTACAATTTCACACCAACAGCCTCATGAACGTATTGTTCCGCAAATATCTCCAAATCTGCGATGAGCAGATTCTGATTTTAAATTTGATTTCTTGGCAAAGCAAAACGTATTAGACCTATGTATGTAATTTCTTATTATATATATAATTTTTTTAGAAGGGAAACAAAACTCGATTGCAAAAGATAATACAGTGACTCATCTATTTTGTATTTTTAATCAGTTTGAGGGTCTGTATGAGGCGCCCCGTAGCTAATTCATTTATAAATAACGACACAAAACAACGTTCCCTAAATGCAATGTTTTGTGTTTACTCAATCTTTCGCATCACCAACAATAAAATATATCTAATTTTATTAGCTGTTTTACGAACACTTTAGCAGATTCTTATCAGCTGGAACAAATGACGTAAGCTGCTCATGGTCAAAGTGTGCTTTAAAGAACTTCTGACTGGAGGCAAACGTCTGAGCATGAAATGTTTGTTTATGATTTGCTGATCTTGTAAACAAATATATGTAAACAATATCTACTGAAAAATGCCTGTGCAGCATGCTCATGAAAATTGTGTTCCTGTCAAAATAATTTTTATTTTTTATTTGCATTCCATTTAGTTTTATTCTTAACAATCCAGAGAACGTATTTTTGAAATTTTTGGCAAATTTTATAAAATAAAAATTAGTTTCGATTTTTGAGATTTGCTGCGCTGAGATAAGACAGCTCTTATAATTTTTCGCTTGTTCTGTTGAGTGGTTTTTCCCCACAGTTATTTATTTTGTTATTTCAAGGCATAGCTCACGATCACATTTGGTTTTAATCGATTTTAAAGTTTAAACAAGGGTTTGCAATTTGTTGCAGAAATCGACAAAAATCGACAACTTAAAATTTTTTTATCTTAAACTGAGACTTATTACTCAAAATCGCAAATTAAGTAAAAAAATTATGATTTTTATAGCATACGTACAAAACTCCAGAAAAGTACTATTGATTGAAAATTTAATCCTTTACAGAACTGCAACAAACCGAAATAGTTGCTTAACAACAACTTCATGATTCAGTTACATCAAAAAAATTATTTTCGCAAAACACAAACAACGTGAAGAGTATGTTTTTAAAGTCAAATAGAAAAAACAAAAGCTTTTTGAGTTAAGGTCTCTGCCCACTTGCGGCACGTAACGAAACGACACGAAACTACCAAATATAACTACCATGTGTTCTTATGTATACATGCTCACTAAGCGACAATGAAACGGCAACGACTGTTGACGCCGACGAAAAAGCCGGTGGTGATCTTTTCAAAGAATTCTGACCGGCTTGTCGTTCTTTTTGTTTACAAAAATTACAATGGATTCCAACAGTTTATTGTGCAAAGTAAAAATTCGACATCGATAGGTCGTTTTTAAAGCATAAAATCAATCTAAAATCTATGATTTTATCAGTTTTCTACATCGTCATCTAATAGCAAAGCTATTTAAGCTAATTGTGTACTAGAGAATTCTGCGCTTATTGTTTTGTTTAATTAAAATTTTTGTTGCCGTTTCGTTAAGTGTGCATTGAACATAACGTTGCCTTTTCGAAGCCGGTTTACAGTCGTTTCGTTACGCGCCGTAAGTGGGCAGAGACCTTTAATCATATAAAGCTAAAATTCATAATTTACCATATTTTTTAAGTCATTGTGCAAAACACCAACAATTATAAAAATAGACTTTGATAAATCATAATTAGCTAAAATTACCCTCATGTTATTAAAAACACATAATTTTTAGTTTAAAGCGTCTCACAGCCGTGAGCCTTAGTGTATGCGAAGTATGCAATGTTGTGTTGTTTCGAAGGCAAATTGCTCAAAAGTCATATTCAGAGAAAGTTTTGTAGAACAAATTGAGTTGAAGGGCATAAACAGTGTAAGACTTTCAATAAATAATTTTGATTTTTTTTTAATTATTAGTTTATACCCCAAAGAATATGTGACTCAAGTTTCAAGTGAAAACTCGAACGTTAAGTGTTCGAAAAGAGCGCCAAATGCTGTCATGCTATTCGAGCGCTTTACTCTTCAAATGCAGTTTAAACTAAGACAGTTTTTGTCCGATCGATTTAATTCAAAATGAGTTTTGTTGAGAAAATGTGCCTCTTTAGCCTGACGTAGTCCTTTATGAATTTATTTTTTATAAAAAATTTTCCAAAAAACACGTCAAAATGTTGATTTTTTTCAAAAGTTCGCCATTTTTTTTTCTAAACAATATTTTGAGAATGCCCGGTTTAGCAAATAATATATATTTGAGAATCTTTTTCGTTTTTTTTAGGCCATATTCGAGAGGTGCCATTTTCAAAGCACATTATGCAAAAAATATACCATTTAAAAACAAAAAATGAAATTTTTTTAAGTACTTATAAATGTTCTAAAGATGTGTATAATGTTTGATATGAATCCATCAAACAGATTATTATTATCATTATAGAATATATACAAAACACTTTAAATTCAGACGTGAACACTGTTCATACCCCTTAATACATACATTTTTGTGAAATTTATAAAGGTTTTGCTATTATGACGACGTTTGTTTGTATGGGAGGTAGACGGAATTTTAATTTTATTTTCAAAAAGTTGATTTTTTAAAATATTCGTGTGTTTTTTATAAAAAAATTTAAATTCATTACATATTGTTAAGAGTAAGGGCGTCCGTAGGATTTGTTCTAGGGGGGGGGGGGGGGGGGCAAAGGCATAGTTGAATCTAGAATGAACATAACCAAAATGTAACCTATATAATGCTTTTTACTACGATTATTGGTACTAATTTTGTGAATATGATATGCACACTACACCGGCTGACACACGATTGTATACAGATTAGAAAATCTAATATAATTTTAAAGATGATGTGAAAAGCTTTCTCGTATCATGTCCGTAATATTTAACAATTTTATTTTTTTTATGTCATGTAATACATTTCAGTAATTTTTTGCTAAAGCAAATATTTGTAATAGGTTAATAAATTAAATAATGTGAGGTCTATATTGTAAAATTAAATCGCATTAATTACTATCGAGCCCCCTGATTTTAACTTTTTCACAATATTTTTTTTTTGTTGAAAAACTAAAATAAACTAAATTTTTAGGCCAGTTTTTTACTTCGGAAGCCTTATACTATTAAACCAATTTCAAGTGGACTAAAATTTTTCAGATTTCGATTTAGAAGGTCAAAAGCCATATCATTCGCAAAAATTAAAAATTTGAGTTGTAGCTATTCTTGAAATGTTCTCCGCATGCTAAGGGAGATATTTTTCACCGGATCTCACAACTCATTGACACCAGTCTACCTATTTCTTTTTCCATCATGAATCAGTTCTAGCAGCTTGCAAGTCTCTACAATCGAGTAACAAAATATACCTATTATCTGAATGATTTAAACAATTTTTTCTTTTTTAATGCAAAACGTATGAATAAATAAATAAACAGGTACATGTATATTAGATGTGTTTTGGGTTACATACATTTTTTTAACATATTAAAGAACCTTCTGCAAGGCTTGATTGAGAATCCTGCTTTAATATAAGTACGTGACTCGAAAAAAGTACAGAAAATTCTCAAACTGGGTGGGCGCCGCTAAATAAGGTGAATTTTAAGAAGTATAAAATGATTGTTTGAAATCGAGTCTCCTATTTACGTTTATATCATAAAAACTATTGATTATAACATATTCTAATATAAAATCGTTTGCTTAATATGATATAAAGTTTTTAAAAAATGAATCCTTGATCCAAATTGGCCTACTATTTCCTAATTTTTCTTTCGCTTTTGAATTAGAAGCTTTCGCCTAAATAGCTGCAAATTTCTTAAATTTTGAATGCTGTAGAATTGTTTGTCATTTCATTAAGTTTAGGAAAAATTAAGAAAAAATCCAATTCTTTTATTAAATTTATTTACCTTGTCTTCTGCTTGTGGCTTTAAAACATAAATTTGCTTATCGTCAAAGTTTATATCCGTTATTTAATTAAATGCACTTTGCTTTTCGTTGCTACGAAGAATTATCTTCGACAGATAAGGGATATCATTCCTTAACATTCGTCCATTTCTCGTAGAAATAACTTTGTAATTTATTTCAATACATTCGTAGTATTTACTAAAAAATTTATTCGTAGGTTGACTGTATCATTATTGTTAAAAGTTGCGAAGTCTTAGTTGAGCTTAAAAAATTTACAACTGAAATCGTTCAGACTGGTTTTTCGAACAATTACCGAATATAAGGACATGTGTGATTGCAAGGTGGCCGTAGTCTACCGGAAGAGTACGTGGCCCATACGCTAAAGAACCGCGGCTCAAACCCTAGCTGAACAGAAGGTTTTTTCGTGACTAGATATAACGATCATTCGCAAATGTAAAGTACAATATAAATTTGTTTTTGTACGAATACGAATAAAATATTTGAAATGTGTACCAAACTACGTCAATTCTTCGAATTCTATTGGTGTCTGAAAATTATGAATAAAATTCGTGGAAAAAATTTTTCAATTTAAGAATACGTATTGAAAAGCTTTTGTGAAACAAAGGTAAATGAAATGGTATCGTAACTTATTTGGCCGTGTTCATATTACTCTTTTTTGTCGCGATTGCGACATCGCTCTCATTTTTTTTTCGCTATCGCGGCTGAGAAATACTGAATATTAAATAAATAAATGTATATAAATACATACAAAATTCATTATTTTTTAGCAGCGTTTGCAAAAAAAAAAAAAAACGTGGTAGCAATCGCGACTAAAACGCGTAATATGAACACGGCCTTACAGCAACGGGTTCAACATACTATTTGAAAATGAATGGTTTAGCTCTGCTTCATTTATAAATTAACCTAAAAAAAGTATTATTGTAATCTTTTCAAAATATATTAAATACATAATGAACATATTGCCATATGAAATCAAAAAAGCCATAAGATACAAAAAATTCAAAATCAACTTTTTGATTGATTATGATGCATGTTTCGCAAAATTTTACACTTCTAAAACTAAAACCGACGTTTTTATTAACAAAGGTCTCAAAGCCCTAAGTTTAAGCGCAACTTACAATTTAGAAAGTAAGGTTTTCTCTTAAAATTTTTTAATTTAAACTTACAGCTTTTGATGAAATAAAATGAAGATATATAAAAAATTTTCATTGCCTAGGGGGAGGGCGAGCACCCCCTTTTCCCCTGCGGACGCCCATGGTTAAGAGTGAGATACAAAATTATACTACTTAAAATTGTTATAAAATAGATTTTCAAGTACTATAACACAATTTTCAAGATGCTCATAGAAATGCCAGTAAGGCTGTCTGATCAGTGTTAACACGGTCAATAATCTTGGATTAAATTCAAGTAAATCCTGTATTGTCCATATGATGATACCTAAGCCATATTACAATTCAATCGACGTCAAATATTAAAATGGATTTTTATTCCACATGGGTTCAAATCTTTTATATGACTAAATCATTTAAGCCGTCATTATAGAGAAAAAATGTTTTTGTATTGTGTCTCTGTTGTCTTTGTTTATATTATAAATTTTAAAGATTTATTTTTTTTGTGGTTTTATTCAAGAAGTGACAAAACCCAAAGTTAGATTTTTGTTTCATTCGGACTCTAACTGATATTTTGGCATATATCTTTTTTTTTGTACGATGAATATTAAAGACTGTAGGTTGGGCCAGGTCGATTTGTGGGGAATCAAAAAATCGCCCATACATTTGAACTCGATGGGACTCTAAATGGGTCAAAGGGGGATTTTTTAAAAATTTGTTCCTACGAGACAAAAGTCAAAAGTTGGGGCATTAGAATTCGTTTTAGAGGTATAGTTCCTCCGGCAAAGTTTCTTATTTTGATCCCTAGAATGCGATTTTCACTGAGCAATGGGCGCTTTTTAAAACAAAGTGTTAACTAAAATCCTTAAATGTGCTTGAAAAAATTTGTGGAAAGACGTAATTCTACGTAAAAAATTGTTTGGTAAAGTTAAAGATGCCTATAATAACATATAACAAAATTGAAATGATTTTGTTGTATATCGTTATAAATAATAATTTCCGAAATAAACCTAGAAAATTAGGCCAGAGCACCATACTACATCCTTAAGCAAACTTGTAATAGTTTGAAAAGTTTTAATTTTAATAAAAAAGGACAAAAAATTTATAATTCCAAGGACTGGGTTAAGGACTAGTCCAAGATTTTTGACTGTGTATCTAAGAACGAAATACTTTCATCAAAATGGCGATGTTTCAAGATAATTGTGTGCTTACATTTTTTACAAGATGCATTTTATAGGTGCATATTTTTCGGTGATTTGAGAAAAATACTTTATCTACAGGACTTTTGCAATAATACTAATATACTCGATTTATTTCTTGTGATAATTGTTTTGTTTTAAAATCACTCACTTGCCACACCTGGCTGCAATATAATTACTTTAACTAAATAAATGTGTTTTCATGGTTGCAACCATTAAATCAACCCACATAATCACATTCACTCATACAAGCAAACATTAAAAGCTACACAAAAACGCATTTATTTAACTGCTCAGCATATTAAATTTTATTTAAGAGAACAGCACAAAAACAATTAAAAGTTGCCTACCACCAAGTTGCACAAAAGAGCACTTTTGACGTTGAGGGGACAAAGTTGTAGTCGTAAATTGCAATCAGGAGCAATCATAAATCAACTGTCAAATTGACAACACGTACACACATGCAGTCAATGTGTGCGAGAGATAATAAAAAGTGACATTAACATGTGATGCGTTGCATAACACAACATTACGTGAGCCTGTGTTACGTCCACCCCCACTCGAACAGAGCCACTACGTTAGCCACGGCCACTCAGATGGTCATCATAGATCTGTCGGACCCATGTGTCAAAATGTGCACAGCTTGTCCATCCAGTGACAGTCATTCGAAAGCATGCAAACGATATTTGGCTGGAATACAGCATCTAACAATGGGTGCAAAAGCACCTATCTCTTCTTCACTTCCTGCTGTGTCCAAAGCTCTAGGCACCATCGAGTTCACATCGGGCACATCTCAGTTATGGAAACTCAAATAGAATTTGTCCTTCCGACTAAATGTCGAATTGATGTAAAATACGGTTCAATGAGTACCAAGATCCGCTCGAATTATTTTTCACGCCTACTTCATTCAGGCTTGCATGCAATTCAATAAGTAATCGGAGACCAAATTAACAAAAAAGGGATAAACAAAAAAGAGGTTTGTCTCGAACATGCGTTACCACTGACGCTGCAATTTGTCAAAGTATCCGACAATGTAGAAAAATTGCTACGAAAGAGGATGAAGGCAGCCGGAAAAGAGAAGAAGGGAGGGTTTGGTAAGGATACATGAAGTGTACTATTGTTTATTAACACGCATTTGATTAATTGCCGCCGAATTTTGAGTTCATTTTTTATTTTCCTCATGTTGTGAGCTAATAAAAACTCTACCACCAACAAATGCTGCTTGTTGCAGGAGCAGGTAAGCTAATCCCTCTCGAGTGCGTAACGTAGAGCAGACATGCCTAGTTTACCTACACAAAACCCTTTGCTTGAGAGGAAAAATAAAACTGAACGTTAAAATTTACGACAAGGAAGACGCCTGTGGAACTTAAGCAGATAAGATAGAGGAAAGGCAGCTACGTACAAGATAAATCAATTTAAGTGATAGCAACTAAGACAATTTTTATTTGAGGAAATGTTGAAGGTTTTAAATTTTTAACGTTTCATTATACACAGAATATGTCGTTTGGTATGCATTTTCACTTGAGTAAATTTTACATTTTTTTATCAGTTTTAAAGTAAAGAAGCCAAGTCACTTAACCCTTGTTAAGGTTGAGCCGATGGACAGAGTCGGATGTCAGGTTTGTGAACATTTCACAAAAAGCCACGGAACCTAAATTAAATAGCTTTGTAAAATAGGAAAGCCGTGCGTAAAAATAGTTTTAAGGAGCTGAAAATTTTTGTGGCAGTGCCCACTTTTCAATGTCGTTTCCTTTTTTATTAACTCATCGACTTTTTTTAAAATCTTAAACTTTACAAAAAATGTCTAGAATCCAAAAATCGATTTGTTTCGGATTTTCGTATTAGACATTTATTGTTTTGAAAAATCAAAATTGAATTAAAAAACTAAAAAAATTAATTTGCAATTTTTGGATAATTCACGGCACTTTCTGTTATTGAAAGCTTTTTTAGTAAAGTTCATCCGTTTCGAATATGCATTTTTTGTTGCATATTTTTGTTGTTTACATTATTGGATAAACCGTCATATTCCGAATTTAAGAAAAGGACAAATGACAATCAAAGTGCGCACGTCCACACAAATCTTAAGTCTCTAAAAAAAAATTTTAAGCACGGGACAAAAAAAAACCATTGCATACTTGTTATACCATCATGCATAGTACCAAAACGATAAAATCTTTTTAAATTCCAAAAAAATTAATCTAATGACTTCAAATTTTGCACATAAGCCTTGATCCTCTATTAAGCCTTAATCGAATGATAACCACGCCTACCCTAAAATAACTATGAAAACGGTTATATCTCCTAAATTCCACAAAAATTAGTACAATGCAAAATGAATCTTTTTTATGCACTCGATACTAAGAAATTTATAAAAAAAACTGGAAGCTGAGTTTCCCTGCGTCATCATAATAGTAAAACCTTTATAAATTCCAAAAAAATATATGTTTAAACTTGAATCCACGACTCATAAAAGTGACGTCATCAAAATAATACAACATTCTATACTTTAAATAAACTAAAATACGGTTGTGGGGTATTTAACTTCGGTCAAGTCGGAGATAATTCCTTACTAGGTTTTTGTTGCAATTAAAAATTGTGCTAAGCTGTAATGGCGTTTGCATCCCTAGTTATTGATATATTGATATTGATTAAAATGTTCGAATTTCCATTCTAAACAATCACATAAATTAATTATGATAATTATAAATTAATAATTTAAGAATTACGTATGCATTACGGGGGGGCGGGGTCTTTGCTTTGCTTATTTTTGATAACATGGTGGATGAAGGGGCAGGGTGGTGATTAAGTCAGCAGTATTTATTTTTTACTTTTCGAATTTTCTACAAAATTTAGTCGATTTTGGTTTGAACACTTATGGCACTACTTTTCTATGCTTGAAAAAAAAACACATTTCAGGGATTCCCGATGCATATACCAATGTTAACGTAAGCATGGGAGATGAGGGGGGGTAAGAGCTTTGCTTACTTTTTCTGCCGAGGGGGAGGGGGTGGTTAATATTTGAAAAAATCTGCTTAGTAATACTTAAATGACCCCTATGTACTTGTTTTAAAAATAACAAATTCATGGTAAAAATGATTTTAGGCATTTTTGCCCATCTCAGATATTTGTAATGAGAAAACTAATCCAAAAAATAAACTATAATTATTATTGTAATTGCTTCTTCCACCTAAAATGCTTTAATAAACCATAATTGCTGTGTTATAAATTACATCGATATTAAATTCCTCTGTATTGAATTTCTTGTTTGAATAAAAAAGTTGTAAAAATAATTTTTTGCCAAAATTTTGCACGCCTCCGGCCATGCATCCAAGGCGGATCCACCTCCTACGCCCTATCTTGGGTCCACCTCTTCCGAAAAAGCAGCCACTACAGATACTACAAATAAAAAAATTAGTTGACTTAATCGTCTTTGAAGTTCACACAAAACATTTGCCGACTAGACTAGCTTACAAAAATAAGAACGCATATAAAAATATTTGTAAAAAAATGACAGTAGAGCGTGCATTCAGTATGAAGAGACACAACAGATTTAGAATAAGAGAAATTTTTGTGAAAGAAATAGAGTGAAAGAAAGAGAAAGAGAGAGTGAGAGAAAGAGAGAGATAGCTTCTTAAAGCTTCTTCTGCATGTAAAAGTCGACTTCGACTTTTTCAACCGTTGCAAATGTAAAAGTCGACTCATCGACTTTGAACCTTTAGAAGTCGACTTTTCAACTTTTTTCCACTTTTTTTAAAATATTATTGTACCGCTTTTGTAGGGCAGTTTAGAAGCAAATGATTCAATATGAAAAATGTGTTTTATTGTTAAAAAATAAACAAAAAAATGGTACTTCAGTAAATAAATAAAATACAAAATATTGCAATTTTAGTCAGATTTCTTATGAATAATGTTTCCTGGGTAATAGGAAAAGGGAGAGCTAATTTTCAAGATAAAGTTTAAGAACATTTTGAAAATTGTTAATGCAAATTTCTTCATCAACCGTCAATATATATAAAAGTACAAAAAAAAAAGAAGGTGATGTCTCCATCTGCTATCTTAAAAATGAAAACTCCTTTTCCGATTCCCCAGGAAACATTATTCATAATTGGGCTGAATATCAAGCCCTTATCGTCGAATTAACGTAAGCGTTATAAACCAAATTTTACAAGAGCTGCATTTTATTGTGTTTTTTTTTTGCATAAGCGGTACATGTATATTTTATTTTTGTGTTCGATATAACTTTAGAACAGTTTAACGTAGAGATGTGAAATTTTGGAATTGACGACTTTGTTGTCGTACTACTGTTTGCCATTTAAAAATTAATTTCGAAAAAGTGGCGCTTACGTTAATTTGGCGGTTAGGGCTCGATATATTTGTGCACAAGTGAATGCACAATTAAGGGAACCACATGTCTTCACCAACTGAACTTAGAAAAACCAACATGTTAAGATGTTCTGGCAAAAGCCTGTTTCGCAATTGGTTCGCTATTGGATGGCATCGAAGTTGCAACAATTGATAAATATATTTTTGCAACGGCCCAAACAAAAGTAAATTCAGTTTCAAGCAGACAGCAAGCGGATTTTTATATAATTTTCGATCAACAGCTGGGCGAGCCAGATAAAGACACAGCTAAGTGGGCATTCCTTCAATTTCATCAGTTGTAGAGTCCATGTTTGCTTTAACCACCTCATCCATTAAACATAATATGCCACTGTTATCGGATTCTTGATTAATAGATGTCGATGCCGCTATCATAACTTCTTCATTTGAAATTCTTGCTTGTCTCATCTCGGCATTCACAAGATCACCTAAATGGAAGAATGTAGTTTTGCAGTAATTATTTATGTACTGCTGCTTACCAAGGTGAAAGATAGCTTAAGAACCCACATGGATATTTTGAAATGCGTGCTTTTTGAACCTAGGATCTAGAAGTGTATGGTTTTACCAATTCAATATTGTACATTTTTTTGTGATTTCAACGGCAAGCATTTGTTTTAAAATCTTGCCAATTTGACTTAAAGCAGAACATTCCTCTGTTTCCTATAATAAAAAATGAATCCATTTGAGCGTAGTTTGAATATTGTGAATATGCTTTTGTATTAACAGCCCTATTCTGGCAAAGTAACAATTGTTACCCAGTATTCTTGATATTTCAATGTGTTTGTTGTAATGTTTTTTTATAGCAAAATTTGAAGCTCAAAAATAAATAAGTTTTGATAAAATTTTCATTAAAACATTTTGTTACGCGTGTAACGTAATCAGATGATACGCAATTGCTTTGTCACACTTCCACTTACAGTCTCTTTTTTTTTTAATTTTGCCGACCACTATTTTACATTTATCGAATCAAGAGTTGCCAACGCAGATTTATTTGTTGTTAAGAAACTATTTCGTTTATTAGTTTAGAGATTTTTCTTTCGCATAAAATGAAAAAAGTCGAAAGTCGAAATATCAGAAAGTCGATCGCCAAAAGTTGAAAATTATCAAGCTAAAGTCGACTTTCGACTTATTTCTACTTCGACTTACACATCCCTAGTAAATGAATACATACAAAATTTGCATAAAAATATTATGTTTATTTAATACTAGCAAATACACGCTGCTTTGCCTGCTGTAAGAATAGTAAATACCATGTAAAAGTTTGAAATCTTAAAATTAAAGTGTTTGGTTGTAACTAAATGAAATGCATAATATATAAATAAATTGTCTTTTTTCTTTTAAATCCCTTTTTTTAAATCCCATGTGAATTCCCATTTATTATTATTATTATTATTATTATTATTATTATTATTATTATTATTATTATTATTATTATTATTATTATTATTATTAAAAAATGTATTGGTGTAAAATAAGACACAGTCTTTTTAGTACTTCATAAAGATTAACATAGTTTGAATAAATTAATTAAAACAAAATATTAAACTTAAAGTTACATCGTTGTGAGTTATATGTAGAGTAGCTTTAAACAAATGATATGGAAAATTAACACATAATAAAATATTTCAAAAACAAGTTAACATTATTATTTAGCATCTTAATATATTTTTGTAAAGATAACTGAAAATAGAGTAGAGATTTTGGAGTATAGAGAAAATATAATAGATAAAGAAATGAAAAAGAATAGAATTATTGATTTAAAGTATTTAAATATAGCATGTTTGAAGCTGGTTCGTGAGGCAGTTCATTTGAAAGAGCTAGGCAATGCATTCCACATTCTAATGGTGCTGACAAAAAAGAACCTACTACTGTTCAGGAATTGTATCCTAGAAACAACAAAATTAGTTGACCGTTGTGATTGGAAAAATTGCAATTTTTCGTAAAGATTTTCCGGGCTTTTTGAATACATTAGCTTGTGTAAAAATAAAATGTTTCGAATGTTTAAATACATACCCAGATAAACTACAGCCAAGAATGCCTTTACTTTGTATAGAAATATGGTCATACCCAGTGGGAAAATCCATCCTTACATAATGCGTTATTCCCCACTTATTTGTCATACGTGGGGCATGAAAACTTCAATACCAAATGCCCATTACTTTTACACAGGCATGATCGCCACTATAAGCTTTCTTTTGTAATGTTTGATATGCATCATGCGTGCTTACGTGACACTTTACTAAAATAAAGTGCAGGGAATGTACTTCCGACAATCGGAATCGATCGGGCTTCCATGATTATGCACTTTATTTTATAAGTAGCATGTATGCATGAAAACGTAAGGTATAGGTAAGGAATTTATATCCCGAATGTACATTCTCTATTCTTATCATACCACGATGGAACATGTAAACACTACTTACGTTTTCGCTTACAAAAAAAGGTAAGCGTTAGGCAACGGTTCTAAATAAATAAATTATTAGAAGATAATAAATAAGAGTCAATACATTAATGCCAAAAATTTATAAATAAGTGAGCATCCATAGTCTTTAAGTTTATTTATTAAACTTTAATAATGAAAAAAATTGTGGATATCATAATTACGCAAAATTTTATGTTGCCGCACCGACGATCAGCAGACATTTATTTTTTGTTTTTAGTTAATTATTTCACTGTATTTTTTTCTACACTTCATCTCTTTCAAGCAGTCGTTAAGAACCGCTATGTCGGCTTGCCGCTGCATGACTCCTTCACTGAAAAATAATGTTTATATATAAATGATTACACGAAGAGGCGATAGGCTCAAACGTGCATTCTTTTTTTATTTTAAATCGTAAGCGAAGACGTAAGGTGCTGTAAATGTAACAAAAAACATACTTACTTTCGTATGATTCTATTCCTATCTTAACTAGCAAAAGGAAACTATGCATTATTTAGTAAACACCTTACGATTTTTCCCACTGGGTAGCGATCAACTCCATACACATACCTAGCTGCACTATTGAATGATGCCAATAGTTTATGCTGCGACTGTGAGTCAAGCTCAAGAATGATAGAATAAGAGATTGCGCTTTGCGCAGGTCCGTTACTTCTGCTAATCGAGTTTGACAACCAGCTGTTCAGTTGACTACGTCACAATCATGATACAATGACCAGGTATTATTAATAGCGACTGCGCTGCCAAGCTGTGGGCATAAGATGTCAAAAACAAGTGATGTACACCGAAACAAATATAGCAAGGGATTTTTTAAAGCAAGCATTTTGGCGTCATATTGCTATCATTATATTCACAATGCTATTTATACACTAAACTTATTTATTGTAAAAACTTAGATTTTACATCAATTTGTGATCATTTCAAGGACAACAATTTTATATCACAAAAAATCTTCAAACGTAAAATTTTCTTAGTCCAAAAAGAGCTATATTTTCAAGAGATATGCATGGATTTTCATGATTTATACTTCGTTGAATAGATACTTGCCTTTCTTTTGATTATCATTAATATTACTTTTGTTGGAAAATTTAAAAAATCACATGTTATTGAGGGCATTTTTCTAACTTTGGACCCATATAATTTCTGAACGACTTGAGAGCGGCCCTTAATTTTTTCACTACTTCCTTTTTTAGCTCCAAATACACATTTTGAAAAAAATAAAAATAAAAAAGACCATTTTTGCTAAAGGTTAAATGTTCCGAAAATTGTGGCATTTTAAAAATTATTATTTCCCTTTTAAGAAAAATTCCTTTTTTTTAATTAAGAAAAACAACATCGTTAAATGTCATCACCTCATTTTGACAATATATGCCCACGCTGAACAGCTGTTTCAGCTCGATTAATACTACCTTCAACTCATTCTATCATGGTCACAATATTTTTTTTCTTTGAGAAGCGTACTGCGATTGGTTGTGTTTTATTTAATTGTGTATATATCGAAGTATATTTGCGAGTTATTAACTTAAAAAATGAAGTGTGCAGCTGCTAATTATGGTAACAGTAGTAAATAAATATTTTTCAGAAACCTGATGTTTGCAATAAATACAAAAATTAAGCCAAGAAATTGTAGAAAACGCACACAAACTAAAACAAAAATACAAAAATATATTAACTTAACAAAATTTTTTTCATTATTTAAAAACTTGGAACTATCATTTATTTGTCCTTTCAATTCACAGGTGAATTAATGGAAATAAAATATCTGGGAATGTTTAAACTACATCAATTAAACTCTTAATAAACATTTTTATTAAATTAAAGTCGGAAAATAATGTTCACTGAAGTTGGTTTCTCAGACAAATTTTTTTTTTGACTAAGCTGCTTACTGCCTGTAATAAAATAATATTAAAAATAATGTTTGCAAAGGAGTACTTAATAAATTTACCTTCTTCTCGTTCCAATAAATTGCTTCTTACTTCTCTTATTTTAATTATACAAATTAAAATGTCTGCAATTTTCATTTCTGTGTAGAAATCGTATGCAAAGTGAACGCTCTGCAAAACAGCATTGATATTATGCAATCTTTGTATTCTTTCATTCTTGAGTCAAGCTGACTATAAACTACATCAAAAAATGTTATATGCGTCATGATTAATTGTATAACTAGTTTGGTTTGTTGAATTGTGAAAAAAAGGTATAAATATTAAAAAATTACTTAATTTAAAAACGATAGTTGTTACGATGACATAAATTTTCTCGTTTTTTTTATTTTGGCTATTCAAAAAGTACTGCATAACAGGGTTATAAGAAATTTGGTAAAAATTTTCTAGATTCTTAACATAAATATATTCTTCTTAAATTAAGAAATAAGTCCGTAAAAAAAAAATCTATAAAACTATAGATTTTTTTCAGTACATCGCATTTTTGTATGAAAAGTCGTTGATTAATAAAAATAAAGGTAAACGAAAGCTTTTTCGAATATATCTTGTACGGTAGTATGTTGAAAAAATTCCCGTTCTTATGACATTAAAATTATTGCGATATCTAAAAACTGTAGTTTTTCTCAGTATAACGCATTTTCTTAAGCCTCTGAATGAGAAAAACACGATTTAAATCGCTATTTTTAAATCGGTTTTCAACAAATTTTCTTTGTCTTCAGTTCAATTAAGTAAATTAGGAAAATGAGAAAATGTTTACCGTTACCTCACCAATGCAATGTTTTATATTGTTTTCAAAAAACCTTTAAAATATCCAATTTGTACACTTATTTTTAGAAATTACATCATCTTTTTAAATGACTTTAGTATATAATTAAGTATAAAAAAAAATAAACTGGCCATTTCAGCCATTGGAAGGACTTTGACCTAGCTTATTGATCAATCGTGTTGTGCGTGCTATTAAATGTTTGATCACAAATGACCGAGAACTTTACCTACGTGTTTTATGCCGACTTCGAAAGGCCTATGTTCGTAAGAAGCTTTCCATGGCAATTTTTACTATCTGAGGTTTTGCCATTGTCTGCAGAGAGGTGACGACTGAACAGAAAAATAAATTCCATTGAATAAAACTTTCTGTCTAAGCTGGAATTGAACTTGGGCCATCGTGGTTCTTTAGCTTAGGGGCCACGCACTATACCCACTAGGCTACGGTCGCCACAATTCAAAAGTCAAAAATCAAAAATTGAAAAGTATTATAATTTGTAGGAAGTAAAAGCTTCGAAGTAGCTAAAAATTATATTAGAATTCTTAAGCTTCTTCACGATTTTTTAACATAATTGATCTTAGTACTGAAGAACTTCTTTCAGCAGAAATCACTGGAATAACTTCATTCGTTTTTAGAAGTATCAACATGTTAGGAATAAATTTTCGTAATTCTTGGCAATAATGAATTTTATTGTCTCCATCACTGTTACTGTTTTTAGATCTTGCTTAGAACAATGTCATTGTCACAGAACTATTTCGGCTTTTAACTCTGCTTAACACGCTCAAACTGTTATCATATGTATATTAAGGTTGCCTTTGCAATCTCATTAAATGAAAATTTGCCTTGATTCCTAAAGACTAAGCTCTCCAAAGGTAGTATATCTTCAAACTTGCCTTAATTTTAAGGTTCAAGGAGGAAATAATGTGATCCATATAGGGATAGTAGAGAACAGCACTGTAAAATTGTAAATATGATTTTGTGCAATATACAATATTAATTAAAAGCACAAAAATTTACCAAAAATATTCTTCAGGTGCACAATTTTTGACTTTGAGATTTCTTTGATACTTCTGTTGTTGACATACTCGAGGAAGTTTTATTTCAATGCTTAGCTCAGATCCTGTCTCTATGGCATAAAGGAAACTTTCAAAACTGTTTGAATCTATTCTCATTTCAAGATATGTATTTGTTAATGATGTATTCTATGTGGCTACAAGCTGATGAAAACTGAAGATTAGGATTTTGAAGAGTTCTGCTGAAAGTTGAAGTGAAGGAATTTACGTTATGCTTGTATATAAGTTATAAAATATATTGGTAGATATAAAATTATAAAATTTTTTTGTCACGGTCATGCTCCATTCTATAAAGTGCCTCTGAAATAAATGGTAGCAACTCGCAAGAAGTGTGCAAAGATTCATGTCCAAGTGGGTAGAAAAGGTGCCAAGTTTATTTGTAATCGCAGATTAAATCAAATCCTACAAAATCTTGATGAATTAAACATTTGTTGATATTCACATATTGGATATAGAGAGTAAACTGTTATTTTGTACTTATATCCATTGTTTCATCACATATTTTGGCTCATTGACTTTGTCAATAATATTAGCACGAATAATATTAGCGCTGAGGTTTTAGGCAAACAATTTTATGAAAATCCAATTTTTTTTCAAATTGAATGTTAATGTACAAGTGTTTAAAAAAAATTTCAAATCAATCCCGCTTATAAAACATCTTCTACAGCTCTTAAGACCCAATGCGCCAGAATAATTTAAATTAGTTTTTCTCAAAACATACTTTTTCAAAACGGGCCACACCACAGCAAACAAACTTATTTACCGATTTAAATTATTTTTTAATCTGTTTGTATTGTGATATTCCGAAAAAGGCGTCTTTGTCTAGTTTTTACACGCAACAATATGGCCAAGAATGACGTAAATTTTACAACTTTTTTCTACGCTTCATAATTTTCCATTTTGGTAAAAGATTTCTTAACATTTAAGGGTCTTTTTTCGACTGCATGTTTGTTTTTTTATTTTCAGACGATCTGGAGACGAGCAATGGTGTGGCCCGATTTTCACCTTTTTTAAAGCATTCCAACTTCAGCGCCATCTTTATATATAAAAATATATGTTAACAAAAAAAAAACATCTTTTTACTGAAATTGATGATGTAAAGTTAGCATGCAAATGCAATTTTGTGTATGTGTAATTAACTTTTCTTGAAAACACCTTCTAAAATATGCCTTTATTTTAACCGCTTTTGCCTAAAACCTCCCTCAGTGTGTTATAAAACATGGAGTAATAAATCAACTTTTCCTACATAAGAAAAGTCAAAGAATTGCTACTCATTTAGTCCCGTAAAACGTTTACAAAATTTTCAACTTGTAACCAGGGTTGCCACTTGTAAAAAAATTTAGTTACCAAAATTTGATCAAAAAGTTACCAAAATTAAATAAAAATTAATTAAATAAACAAACATTTTTTTAAAGTGAAAAAATCAATAAAATTGTAATTTTTGTTAATATAAAACATTTATTCAACATTAAAATACTTAAAATTACTAAACAGAAATAGTGGTAAAATAAATTTAGTTCATAATTTTAAGTATTAAAGTTTTCTTGTTTAAAATTTCTTATTTTTAATAACTAAAAATCACAAAATAAGTAAAATTCATAAACTCATACACTTATAAAAATCAAACGTTTGTCTTTTTGATTTGAATTAAATAAAAAAAAATAAAAACATATAAGAAAAAGTGCAAAATTTTTCTCGTTAAAAATTTATTTAGTATATAAATAAAAAAAACGCAAATAAGTATTAAATTCCTAAAAATAAAAATTAAATTTAAACCTAATTTTTTTGTCACAAAACAAAACAAAAAATTATAAATTAATGGTATAAAAATGAGATCCTTATCTTTTTTATTTGAAATAAGTAGGAACTAAAAAAATATACCGCATTCATTGGCAATGAATGTTGATTTTAAGAAAGTAAATGAATAAATACAAAGATATGGCATTTAATGCTTTAAAAAAACTATCGGTTTCCACAAGTTTAAATTTTAATCATTTTGTAATAACTAAAAACAGAAACTAAACAGGTCGTTTGTTTTATAGGATATCAATTCTATCTACGTGCACTGATTTTAAATATAAGGAAACTTTTTCACCATCACCTCAAGTTAAGGAGTTATGAAAAAATATGATATAAGTTAACACAAGATTCTGTCGAAATCGCTTAGAAGACAAAATCTGTGCTACATTCAAAAGTACTTGACTTTTGATAAATCTGCCAGCTGCATGGTTTTCAACGTGGGAGGATCCACCATGTAGAAAACCAGCAGCAACAACAACAATAACAATAGCCAAAATATGAAGCAAAGAGAGCACCAACGACAGCAACAATATCAACAGTAGTAACAACAACAGCAACAACAACAACTACATCAACTACATCATCATCTTCAATGTGCCCAGAATAGGTATAACTTAGGGTAACTATCAATTAATAAGTTAGTTTTTAAGTGAATGTTTAATAAAGAAGTGGCACATAGTGCCTAAAATAAAAATTCGTTTTTAAACTTTAACTTATACAGTTCTTTTTTCAATAACTGCTCCTAAGTGCAAACTATTGCAAAGTATTTAAAGCTTTTGCTGATATATTTTTACGTTTTAAAAAACATATTGTTTAAGAAACGAAAATTGTATTAAATTTATTCAAAGCAATTTTAAGCGGCTGGAAAACCCTAATTTTTCAGTAAGTTGCTTTAGAAATTTTTCCTATCAATTTTTCATGTAATCAATTTTCGTTATATCAAAATATATCCGGAATTATCCACAATATCTGCAAAGGTGAAATAAATGCTTAAACTTCAAAGACAATGATTCAGACAATTCACGGCAGCAAACATGTTTATTATGAAAAAGTTTTAAAATTTATGATTTTCAAGGCCATTATCATCAAAACAAAAGATGAAAAAGAATTTGTTTACAAAAATGGTTAGACCTAATATGAATAACTTTTCAAGTGGAATCGAAAAAGAGAGTTTTAATTTTTAAGATAAACCTCAAGAACATTTAGGCAACTTAACAAGAAAAAAAAACATTCAGGACAAAAATAACTTAAAAATGTCCAAAATGTTCTAGAGCTTTTTCTTAAAAGTTAAAACTCCCTTTTCCGATTCCGCGTGAAAAATTAAGCATGAAAATTAGGCTGAATATTTCCTAATCAAAGATGTCAAATACGATCTAAATCGACTTATGCAGTTTAAAGAAATTATTTTGTTAGAACATAACAGGTTTTTACATTTTTGCTTATAACTCCTAAACTAGAGCTGATGGCGAAAAAAAAATCTCAATTTTAAATCTAAAAATCTTCTTTTGGTGAACACACTAACGATTCTTGTCTCTCATTTCTCAAAATTCCTTTGATATCATTATGCTATTTATTGTATTAAAACCCAACTTGTTTCGTAGCTTCGTTTTTATAAGAGACTTCTTTGTTAACGTTAAATTTCAAGATTGAAATATTTTGACATTTTCTTTTGACATGATCTTGCAAACAAACTGATTATTTTGAATTTTTTGGAAAGGAAAAAAGTTACCAAAACTATAAAAAAATTACCAAATTACCAAGTCAAAAATTTTCTACCAAATTTGGTAATTAATTACCAAACTGGCAGCCCTGCTTGTAACAAAAAAAAAAAGAGCAAATTTTTTGCTTCAAGTATAAGAATTATCATATTTATAGAGAAATTGTCACACATCGTTATAAAAAATAATACCCCTGGATCCGCTCCTGTCCTCAATATCAAATCGCCGTTTGCTAAGATCCATATTGTAAATGACTTAACTTTGTATTATGTGATTCTTACAGGTTAAAAAAAAATTGTAACTGGAGAATGAGTTTAGCCTTTTATACTAAACAAGGAAATTAGTGAATTCTTGAACATAACAAGTAGTTTTTTAATATTACAAATACTAATATTTGTAAGAGAACGCACAATTTTTTTAAAGTGTTTAAGATTTAACTAAGAAATAAAACGCTTAGTTTTGGTCTTGCTATTCTCTATTTCTTCTAAGACTAATTCCGAGTTTGATTTATAGTAAAAATTATTACTGGTTTTTCAACCAACTTTTTTATTTTGTTATACACTTATGACATGATCCCATTATTAGAATAAATAATAGTTTCTATAGTAATTTTTTTTCTTCTCACAATTAAAAAAGCCAAATGTATAATCGTAATTTACACTAAACGATCGGAACTAAAGAAAATGGTATCTGATAGTAAGTGCAACGTTTTCGAAAGATTTATTAACATGTCTATGATCTTAATACCGATCACTATATCGAACTTGTGTACAAATTTTAATTTATATTAAAACCATTTTTATTTACTAAAGTATTTTAAATTTAATTGGTCACTTACACTGCATTTGAGACGTGTATAATATATGAAAATTCCCACATTTACAAAGGAAAGGTTGGCGATGTGTGTTGCTATTAAGTAATGCACATTATTTCATATTAACATATTTTAAAATGAAACAAACAAAATTTGAACACTTAACAATAAAATAAAATCAAGTTTCATCAACGTAAATCGTAATATCAAGTTTCAAATCAACGTAAAATAAGACCCAAATGATTCCTTTTGTTAAAAATGTAAACATGTTTATTAAACATTGATATGTCCGTAATACTTACGTCCGTAATTAAAGACGAATGAACGCATAAACTAGTATTATTTATTTGTAAGCCAGTATAATAGGATTTTGCTTGAAAATATTTGGCGAAAAGCTGATAGACGTGATATTCACTTTTTTAATGCAAAAAAATCTTCAGGGTTGCTTGATAAATTTTAAAGCTACTTCAAAAACAGACGCAACAGCAAGTGCTGTAAACTCAAGGTAAAAACCATTAATATGTGTAAGCCATGTTTTCACACCAACTGTTGATCAAATATGTAATGCGGCAAGAAAGACTTAAAAATATGCATCTGTCGCTTTTCTCAAACGACGATGGGTCCATTAAAAAAAAAATTAAGAAATCAATCAAAAGTTTTATTTTTATCTTAACATAACGAACATCCTTTCCGTAAAAGAAGCAGAAAAACAAACAGTTTAACATGTTTTGAGCTCATTACGTAGGTTTTTTCTTTGATTTGTTATTTAAGTGTCCTTCTTATTCAAGCACCACGAAGTGTATCCTTTTCGGCAATAATGTAAGCAGTTTTCCCTTGCATCTTCTGTTATTTTAGGACAGTGTTTTTCTAATGTTCGCTCAAATCTGGCTTCCGGAATATTGATTTCGATAAATATTTATTCTAGCATAGAGAGTGTTTGAAGGAATGTGCCCGGCAAATAAGAATACAAATAAAAAAAAAGAGGGAGCCAATGAATAAAGGAAAATTATTTAACATTCTAATTGTTTGTCTTGCATTGGTAGTAGTTTGTAATCGAAAATCAACCCCCATGAATGGATCCTTCAGCATGACTCCACTAGATTTTAAAAACTTTACCCTGCTTCGGTTTATCTCATTGTTTTGTTTAGACTGTGGTATGTGGTATGTAAAAGCTTACAACATCCCCACGATGTCGTTATTATTGTTGCCCCATGTGGTGACAATTACCCGCTTGACTGCGTCCGTACAACATGTAGCTTGATTTTATTTTAAGAAAATAAAAGTCATCTGTTAAAAGCAAACGTTAACAAGTCATTTTTAACAATTCCGCATTTAAGGGCACAGCTAGTATTTGGAATAAGTAATGCACAGAAAGCAGATCCGGTCGAATTAGTGAAACATTGTAGCGAGACTTAAACAATTCGGGAGAAGCGAGCCGTACTCCTAAAAAAAACCAAATAACTCTAACATTATAAATAAATACAATTTGGGAAAATATGCTAAAAAATTTCACAAACATTTCAGAATTTATGCCGCTGACATATTAAGCTGACATCAAAAAGGGTCATTTCACGAAGGGCACCATTCGTCATAATTGTGAAAATTAAGCGACCGCAGCAAGACGACGGCGTAAATTAGAGGAAATGCAGGATTGAACGACGCTTTGTCGGTGGGGTACCCACTTTTAGTTGTGGGCTGTTCGCTGTGTCGCTTTGTCACACAGGCAAGTTCTTAATGGGTTTCAATGAGGGTTTCACAGTTTTTATGGTAATGGCTGCAAATGCTGCGGGAGATGTTCAACTTGTGTTAGCCAGTCACTCTGTATTCTTATCACTAATTGTGGCCATCGGTTGTGTGGCTTCGGTTGTTCTACTAATGAGATCCATTGTTGGGAATTATTTGACTTTCACTTATTCAAATGCACAACAAGCGTAACTACGCACACAGGTCTAAAATTAAAAAAAGCTGGCAGAAATTAAAAAAAAAAACGAAAGTGGGCAAAAAATAAAAATAAGTATAGATATATTTTTTAAGATACTATATATGATATGTAAATTAAAAAAAAGACATACAAATTTGTAGCGATGGCCCCTCTCTTCATAAAAGAAGTCAAAGAGGCAAACTGTAGAATTATTTCAGTTTTATGTTTTTATAACAAAAGCTTTACCACAACCAAAAACTTTATCCAGAAATGTTGTTGTTATTGTTCATAAAAAATTAAGGTGCAAAAAAGTTGTGTTATCCTAGTTAAAGCGGAAGATATAAATACACGATTAAGAAAAAAAAAACACAGTTTCAAAAGTATCGTAAGCATAGACGTAGAATTCCTTTCATACAGTAATAAAGAAAAAAATCTGGTTTCTGATTTTCAAATTCAAAAAACAAATTTCTTCTGTGTAATAATTTTTCGTTTGATATTTTTAGTGATGAATTTTTTGTTTTCATTTAGTTTTATGTTGGTTTAACTTAAATGTAATTCAAAGTTATGTTAAATAAATAGAAATATATAACTCGGAAAAATATGAGCTATTTATTTTTTCGGTACATAAGAGCTATAGATACTATATATATATATATTTTAAAAGTAATTTAAAATTGAAATTTAAGCTAACAAAATAGATTTTTTTATATGGAAAAAATATAATGCATAATATAAATAATCGGATTTATTGTATTAAAAAAATAGAGTGTTCAGAGCACAACGCATGCTTGCTGCTGGCACTGTTGCTACATGCATCTGTTTTCTCTATTGTATTTATTTTGTTGAAAGTAATCGAAACCAATAGTAAACGACAAAAATAAAAGCTACTGATGTGTGTTTTATATACGTACATTTTAAATATATATTAATAACAACAACAAAAGCAACACAACACAACAACAAATAACACGATTGCGAACCAAACCAACAACCGCAATAAAAACCACATCAAACACCAAATCAACAACCATAACAACAGCATAAGCAGCTACTGAAGCAGCTTGTGTGTATTTTTTCTCATAAAAATATATCAATTTCTTCTTCTTAGATTTTGCCGTTTTGTGACTTTATTAAAAAAGTAACAAATCCAAAGTTAAATATTCGTTTTATTCGTATTCTAACAGATATTTTGGCATTTTTTTTTGTACGATGAATATTAAAAGCTGCAGGAATACCCCAAAGTGTCAACTAAGATCCTTTAATGTGCTTGAAAAATTTCTAAAAATGACCCCTATACAAACCGGGCTGAAAGACCTTATTCTACGTCAAAAAAACGCTCATTCGAGCTGTACTACTATTTTAAATTAGGTGAAAAACATTTGCAATGTTATTATTTTTATTTTCTATGAACGGTGTTAGATAAATACCACCAAATTTTGTTATTGATCATTATTCTGCTGAATCTAAATCTCCTACAAGTTCTTATGGTAGTAATACGTATTTATAAATTTTGGCCACATTTTCTTAACTTTTGACTAGTGTGCGACGTTAACGCCGTTTCTGTTAATACAGAATTGTGCTTTCCTCATTAAATGACTTTAAGCGTGGCATTCATTCTTATGTGGACTGATATCAAGGACAAGTTCAAATGGTCCTCGTTCATGGCCTGATTTCGATACACATATTTGGTGCACGGAGAAAATTATTTTGCTTGAATCAAGCAAATGTTTTGCTCAAAAGCAAATCAGCAAAACTTTGCTCAATAACGGTGTGATTTTAGGAAAAGACTGCTAAATTGAAATCACTCCTCATGTATTTAGGAAAAAGCAAAATTATATATTAAATTCAAGCAAATATTGGCTAAGTTATCATTAACTCAAAGAGCACATTTTTACTAAACTCAAGCAAATATTTGTTAAGTTATTATGAACTCAAAAAGCAAATTTTTACTAAATTGAAGCAAATTTATTCATGCACTTGTAACCACGCCTCCGAGGTTCAAGTCTCCGAATAAGAGTAATTTTTCAATTTAATTTAATGTTAATAATTATTTCACTTCAAAAATATGCTAGATTTTAGCAAAAATTAATCAATATTTGCTATTCCAATTTATAATAGCTTTGCAAAAAATATTTGCTTTAACTAAGTAGAAGTTTACTTTTGTAGTTTATAATAACTTTTGTAGTTTATAATTTTGCTTGATTAAATTCAAGCAAAATTTTACTAGGTTATAATAAACTGGAATAGCAAATTTTGATTAGTTTTTGCTGAAATCTAGCATAATTTTGAAGTGGCTGAGATTCAAGCGCAAGTTTTGCTTAGCCACAATACAAATTTAGCAAACAGTTTTCTTCGTGTGGATTGGAGATTTTCATCTGTTGTTTAATTTAATTCTTTTTAACTTTTTTTAGTGTAGATTTTACTGTTGATCTAACTTTTAGTGATAGTAGAAAGTCAAGACCAAATTGATCAAGTATGCTTAACAAGATGACGTTCTCAGATATTTGCTCACACGAATTGTATCTTAAACTTAAACAAGTCAGGCAAAACTTTTTATTAAAATGTTATGAGCCTGAATGAAAGAGTATCTAATTTAAAAAATAATTATAAGAAATATGAGCAACCCATCTTTGCTTTTTAAGTAAATCCCAAAATACATGATAAAAATAATGCTTACTTCAATTTTATACATTAATAAAGGCTGAAACAATGAAAATTTTACTGTTTTGAGTACTTATTATTAAACAATTAAAAATTTTGGACTTTTTTATTAAAACTTTTGATTATAGTAATTTTTAATCAAAAAAGTACTGTGTTTTAATCCCAAATTTAGTTTAATTTATTTTAACGGAAAAAGAGTTAAAATTTTAGACTATTTTAAGACTAAGAATTTATTTTAAACGCTTGTATGAAGACATTGTTAAATAAAGGCTTAAATCAGGTCAAGACCAAATTTGATTTTAAGTTATTTTTTATACTGTTTTTGTTTACTAATGTGCGTCTCAAAATTGTAAACTTTTTGAGGATTAAGAAGTAATCCTCTTTGGATTAGAAAATTTTTGAACTTTTCCTTAGATTAAACAGTAATCATTTTTGGTGTTCTTTCCAAAAAAAGTTTAAAAGTTTGACCAACATTTTTAACCGTGTGGTTATATCTTTAAAACAACAAAAGTTAAGGTGCACTAAAATTGAGGAGCACAATCTACGAACGAATTCTATGAAAGAGCGAAGAAAAAGTTTTGATCAATCTGAATATTTGACATAAGAGCGCTCAAGTTTTTTTCTTCACGAATGAGGAAAGCAAAGTGAATCGTTCGTCAATTGAATAATATTAATGAGGAGGAGTGAAATTTTTCTCTTCAATTGAGAGTTTTTGCGAACTCTGGTTCTAAACTTAAAGACCGCTGTTACAATCCATTTGACGTCAAAAATTCATTTCTCCGTAAGAATTCAGATGCCTACTCTTAAATTCTACCAGAATTAAGAATAATGTATTGGCTTTTAGCTTTAACAAAAAAAAAAAAAAAAAAAGGTCGAAATTAAAAAAAACAATTTGTTGCAAATATCTATTTTTCGCAACCAAAAAAATATGATTAAGTTCTAGTAAACATCATCCGAAAGCTAACAACCAGACGAGCAAGTCTTCCTTGGGACATATTTTTCTATCGTCATCAGTTATTGCAGTATAAGCGATTTAGAAAGGTCCTTTTTCAAAATCGCAAAACAAAAATATTTTTTTCTAAAATCCCTTGTTTTATATTGAAATAAAAAAAGTACGTATCAAATATTTTTGACCATTGAACCACAACAAAAAATTTTATGGGAAAAAAATGTTGGTGGCAAATTTTGTATGGAATCCCCCATATACATTTAAATAAAATTAATTCACTTTTTATAAAAAAAGTTTAAGTAAACTGTGTTTTTTAATGCCTTTGGACAGTTTTTTATTAAAAAAATATCCTAACTTTCATACCTTGCATTCGAATTTATTTTTGTTAAAAGAAAATTGGGTTTTCTCTGTTTTTCAAATCCCTGGATTCTAAATAATCAATCCCGAAAAGCCTGAGTACTATTGCAAGAAATTATATGAATTCCAATTAGTTAAAGAACATAACTTCTGAACAAAAACGTGCAAAACATTGGCAAATTGTAATAGAAGGAAATGCCAGCACTCATGACACACTGTTGAGTACCAGTAACACAGCATTGTGTTACCCAACTCTAAAATAAGACCAACTATTAAATTCCACGCCTAAAGCTGGAAGTTCATTCGACGCAGTTGAGTTTGGGTCCGTCTTCTCGCTATCGAATTTACGCAAAAACTTTATGGTAGAGTTCAAACTATTGCGTTCAGAGAAAGCGGGGCTACAAAATTTTTCAATATTTTTTATGTTGTTGAAATGGAATTTTAAATGTATTAATGCTGAAATACCTAGCGGTTAAAATAGGCCTGAAACAATACATTCTCTCAAGCCTTAGGGGTAATGGTAAGGCCTGAGTATTCAACACACCACTTGATTTCCTTTTCCATTAAGATGTCATACTTACGTAACACCTGATATCGTATAGCGTAAACTCAGGCCTGAATATCCCCAGGAAAATTCTTCCGAAAACTCAGGCCTCAGGGAACGCTAAAAAATCAGGCCTTTTATCAGGTAGTAAATACTCTGGAGTGAAAAAAGCAGGTAAACCTATTTTTCTTTTTAAAGTAATTTATTATATGTTTATATAATAATATAATATAATATAATATACATACATACATAGTATATTTTTTCATTTATATATGTTGCATTCAAATAGCTTTTTCATTATTTTCTTTTCAACGTTTTCCTTTTTAAAATTTGTAAGAATGAAAAAATATGCGTCGACTACCACGCATTGTTTGATTTTTATTTTAATTCTCAAAATTATTTGTTGCCATTACCACTTCGCTTCTAATCTCAAGCGTCGCTCAGGTGCGAATACGAAGCAAATTCAGGCTTCGGCTAACTGAAAGCACTCAAAAACGTTTGGCGGCATTACGCCTTCGCTTCTAAGCTCAGGGGCATCTTCCGGTCTGAGAACGAAACAAAACAAAATGTTCACAGTTTGGACAATTTCAGGGAATTTTTCAGAAAGCTTGAATGGAAATGCTTATTCTTAAATCAGTTATGATATCATTCCCGAATTTTCAAAGCAAAATAGATCTTATTTCATACCCAATTTCATCAGGTATTACAATTGTTGACCGCTGGGTACATATTATTTTTCATTTATTACAAAGACTTTTGAAAATTAGCATAAAAAGCGATTTTGGCCAAATGTCAACTAAAAACTCATCAAAATTTAAATACATTTAGGGTATTCACAGTTTCCTTCTAAAGTTAATATGTGGTAACTTTAGAAAGATAACTTATTAAAAGTGTGAGCACCCCTTTACATATTAATTCTAAAATTCACATTTTGCAATCGCTTCTGCTTCACCTGAGAAGAAAAGTTCAATCAATTCAATCAGCGACCCCTAAACACTAATAAATGACGTTTAAAACTCTTAAAAAGACATATTATTAGGTGGCAACCCTATTATTTCGAAATTTTATAATTTTGAAATTCTGACGACGGATTCGGATTCAGCGACCCATATTTTGTGTACGATTTTTTTTTTGCCAGCCCCGAATTCTCAAAACTACAGAAAAAGAAGGTGGCAACCCTATCCACCATCTTGAATTTTAAAATTCTGACTTCAGATTCGAAATCAGCGACCCCTAAACACTAATAAATGACGTTTAAAATTCTTAAAAAGACATATTATTAGGTGGCAACCCTACTATTTCGAAATTTTATAATTTTGAAATTCTGACGACGGATTCGGATTCAGCGACCCATATTTTGTGTAAGATTTTTTTTTTGCCAGCCCCGAATTCTCAAAACTACAGAAAAAGAAGGTGGCAACCCTATCCACCATCTTGAATTTTAAAATTCTGACTTCAGATTCGAAATCAGCGACCCCTAAACACTAATAAATGACGTTTAAAATTCTTAAAAAGACATATTATTAGGTGGCAGCCCTATTATTTCGAAATTTTATAATTTTGAAATTCTGACGACGGATTCGGATTCAGCGACCCATATTTTGTGTACGATTTTTTTTTTGCCAGCCCCGAATTCTCAAAACTACAGAAAAAGAAGGTGGCAACCCTATCCACCATCTTGAATTTTAAAATTCTGACTTCAGATTCGAAATCAGCGACCCCTAAACACTAATAAATGACGTTTAAAATTCTTAAAAAGACATATTATTAGGTGGCAACCCTATTATTTCGAAATTTTATAATTTTGAAATTCTGACGACGGATTCGGATTCAGCGACCCATATTTTGTGTACGATTTTTTTTTTGCCAGCCCCGAATTCTCAAAACTACAGAAAAAGAAGGTGGCAACCCTATCCACCATCTTGAATTTTAAAATTCTGACTTCAGATTCGAAATCAGCGACCCCTAAACACTAATAAATGACGTTTAAAATTCTTAAAAAGACATATTATTAGGTGGCAACCCTACTATTTCGAAATTTTATAATTTTGAAATTCTGACGACGGATTCGGATTCAGCGACCCATATTTTGTGTAAGATTTTTTTTTTGCCAGCCCCGAATTCTCAAAACTACAGAAAAAGAAGGTGGCAACCCTATCCACCATCTTGAATTTTAAAATTCTGACTTCAGATTCGAAATCAGCGACCCCTAAACACTAATAAATGACGTTTAAAATTCTTAAAAAGACATATTATTAGGTGGCAACCCTATTATTTCGAAATTTTATAATTTTGAAATTCTGACGACGGATTCGGATTCAGCGACCCATATTTTGTATACGATTTTTTTTTTGCCAGCCCCGAATTCTCAAAACTACAGAAAAAGAAGGTGGCAACCCTATCCACCATCTTGAATTTTAAAATTCTGACTTCAGATTCGAAATCAGCGACCCCTAAACACTAATAAATGACGTTTAAAATTCTTAAAAAGACATATTATTAGGTGGCAACCCTATTATTTCGAAATTTTATAATTTTGAAATTCTGACGACGGATTCGGATTCAGCGACCCATATTTTGTGTACGATTTTTTTTTTGCCAGCCCCGAATTCTCAAAACTACAGAAAAAGAAGGTGGCAACCCTATCCACCATCTTGAATTTTAAAATTCTGACTTCAGATTCGAAATCAGCGACCCCTAAACACTAATAAATGACGTTTAAAATTCTTAAAAAGACATATTATTAGGTGGCAACCCTACTATTTCGAAATTTTATAATTTTGAAATTCTGACGACGGATTCGGATTCAGCGACCCATATTTTGTGTAAGATTTTTTTTTTGCCAGCCCCGAATTCTCAAAACTACAGAAAAAGAAGGTGGCAACCCTATCCACCATCTTGAATTTTAAAATTCTGACTTCAGATTCGAAATCAGCGACCCCTAAACACTAATAAATGACGTTTAAAATTCTTAAAAAGACATATTATTAGGTGGCAACCCTATTATTTCGAAATTTTATAATTTTGAAATTCTGACGACGGATTCGGATTCAGCGACCCATATTTTGTGTACGATTTTTTTTTTGCCAGCCCCGAATTCTCAAAACTACAGAAAAAGAAGGTGGCAACCCTATCCACCATCTTGAATTTTAAAATTCTGACTTCAGATTCGAAATCAGCGACCCCTAAACACTAATAAATGACGTTTAAAATTCTTAAAAAGACATATTATTAGGTGGCAACCCTATTATTTCGAAATTTTATAATTTTGAAATTCTGACGACGGATTCGGATTCAGCGACCCATATTTTGTGTACGATTTTTTTTTGCCAGCCCCGAATTCTCAAAACTACAGAAAAAGAAGGTGGCAACCCTATCCACCATCTTGAATTTTAAAATTCTTCATCCTTCTAGGATGTATGGTTTGGGATTTATTACGAATTAACCGGGATAAAGAGATAGGAAACTTAAATTTTGCCACCTTAACACAAAAGAAAGACATGAGCAGAAGTGAGATAACTTTAGCAACTAGTGGTATCTCGACTTTGTACGTAAAACAAAAACAATAATAGTTAACACATGCTAAAATGTTTTAAAGTTAATAGACGGCAAAGTTAACAGAGCAGATAATACGGAACTGTGAACACCCTAATTAAAATTTTATTTTGAAGCTGCATCCCTGTAAGTTACTAGTTACTTTTCTTTCTGCTCGCTTATTGCTATTTGTAAATATTTGCTGCAATATTTTCAACTTCTTTTGCGTAAATTGCGTTTTCTGAGCGTAACGTTCACAAGCATTGAACTCGCTCCCATAAGCTTTCACATACTTGAATAAAATTTCGCCAGTGAGTGGACGGACGCAAAACTGCATCGAACGAACTTTCAGCTTAAAACAGCTGTTTCCACTGATATATATTTTTGTATGAGAATGTGCTCTTTCCTTTATCGTTTGGATGGTCTCATATTTTTAAGTCACATTTCTTCTGTTGTGTTTTTGTTTAATTAAAAAAATTTCCTTAATTTTAATGCCAGTAAGTCATTTGTCGCTCAGAATTTGACTTTGTTGCTGGGTGCACTAAAATGTTTTATGTTGTTAAAACAGCAAATAGTGAGTCCTTCACATCCCAGCCGATCTACACCGACATTGTTGCTTCAACTTGAGTCTTCTGAATAGAACTAATGATGCAACTAATTGTTATCCTCACGTTGCGAAGCGTCGCCGTCTTCGTCGCCATTGTCCTTAATAGTGTACGAACCTAATTTAGAAGAAGTATTCTTCTCTTCTTTTTCTTCTTGCGCTTGTTCTTGTTCTATTTCTTCTTTGCTCAAACAGAAGCTGTTTCAATTTAACTTCAGATGCAGCGTGTAATTAGCGCAACATTTTCGTTCTTCGAGTCGTAACTGTAATTTTTGTTTACTGCAGGGCTGCATCGTAACAGCTGCTGAACAGAGAGAAACAAACTCTTGATGTGAGTTGCTGTGTGCTGCCCTGGCTTCATTGTCTCTTGCAAAATATCGTTTATTCGCAAAGAAATTCATTAAAAAGTTTCCTTTAGTATTTGTTCATAGTGCCAGATATAACACAACCCTTCGCCATCCATCCTCCAACCAAATGCCATCCAGTGCCAGCACAGAGAACAGTGCAGAACTAAAAGTTTAGGTCCGTCCAAAAAAATACGAGCTGCGTTCTTTTGTGGCACACAATTACATGACTTGCTACACATAGCGTAAAATTGCTTTCTTGGCGGTCGATTGCGAGGTCGAGGCCTGGCCGGAGTCCAGTCGGGGGTTAATAATATCAAAGCATCATCGCACTACAAGTAAAGTGTTTCATTAACACGATTGTTACGTTGGGTACAATTTTTGGTCTATACGATTTCTTTATTTGTCCGAAGGCAGAGACCGAAAATGGAGAAAACAATGAATGGTTCTGAGCATGAATAAAATACCAAGGAAGAAATAGTACAGTAGAACAGAAGCAGAAGGTGCAGCAGCAGTGGGAAGATAATTTCAAATGTCCAACAATAAAAATAAAAATAAATACGTATACGTCTCGTGTGCGTGCCTTGGTGAAAAATCCTTGTTGATGCTCTGTGGGGTGGTACACTGAACACTTACTTGAAATAAGTGTGGCGATGGGGCTCATAAAACAGGATAACAATTCTGCTGGTGTCTGACATGATGACCATTTGTTCTTGAGTATAATTCTTGGCTCAATTTGTAGAAGAAAAGAAGAATACAATTTTATTTAGCTAATCCGCTGAGGCACATGAACAACATGCTAAGACAACGCATTTTAATCTAGAGAAGATGGAATCAGCAGATTCATTTTATTATACTTTTGCCTTCTCGGACAAGCGCTGTCAGTGAAATTTAGGCAATCTTACTAAGGGAACAGAATTAAAGCTAATCTTGTCGAAAACAAGACTGAAAACTGGTCGTAAACGGTTTGGAATTCGGAAAAATGCGATATTTCAGAGAAACTTAAGTCCGTTTAAAAACTTACAAAATGGAATTAAACTCATCAACAAGGATAATGTTGTTATAACCGAGTCAGATTAAAAAACGGAATGATTCTGTAAATTAATTATTTTTTCTTGTAATCCGTTGTTGTGTAATTTACTATTTTAATGTTTCCTTGAGAATCGTTCATTGCATCCGACCGCCCATAGATTAACCTGATTCTCTCATTGCACTTCGTCCTGCATCCCCAGCATGTTTCCTATTTTTTTCTCGCAATTTATTGTACTTTTTTAACGCCGTTTTTTTCATTTACGGTTGCAACTTAAATTCATTTTTATTTCTTTGGGTCTCGCCCTCTTTGCTCTTTTCGCTCACGACTTTACTTAGCTTACTTTGAATGCATTTCGGTTTGGTTCAGTTCGGTGTGCTGTTGTAAAGATAACGTTTTATGTTTCCGCATCGTTGTCCAGCCACTGCCCAAGCTCGTGTTCTTATTTTGTTCGTGCAAATTTTTGTGTTTTTCATATCGCTGTCTGTCGACAAACAAATCCGCTAGAAGCTCCATACAGCTCCATGCTTAATATAAGCAAAAAACAAAAAGATAAAAGTGAAAACTATGCATATCCGAAGAATTCGGAAGCTCTTTTTAATCTTTTCCGTTTAAAACGCGTTATCTCTATGAATGTTTTTGTTGTGTATTCGTTCTAACTGCTGATTCAATGACTGGAGCCAGCAGTAAAAAGCAAACGGATCCAAAAAAACTCCTAAATTTGTTTCTTTCATCTTGGCAGTTTTAAAAATAAGCCACCAATAGCTTGAAGTTATAAACGGAGCTGTAAAAAAGGAAAGCGTTTTATAAAATCGTAGAAGACACATGACGATGGACCTTTGAATAGTTCCTTTTAGCGGAAAGTATCGGCAAAACAGTCAAAATGGATGATTTCTCACAGCGCGATCTCTGACAAGAGCTCACGATTGAACCGTTCATACTAAAGCAGTGGTCATCACCGCAGGGCTCAAACAACAACAAAGAGAGCTTTCCGAGTGCACAGCTTTACACTGAAACAAGAAGTTGTTAAAAGCTCTCGCACCATTTGATCCAAGGATATATTGTCGAGTCTTGGTTTTTCAATACGATTTTTTTTGTTTTTGTGTTTTTTTTAGCTAATTTAACGAAGAAAAGAGCAAAAAAAGTAAAAGTGTTGAATTTATAATTTGTTTTTATATTTTTATAATATATATATTGTTTTGTTTTAGTATAAATGACAGATTATAATTGGAAACATTGTACAATACTTGAGTACATCCATAAATAATACAGCGTGCAATACCTTTACCGCATGAACTCTCAAAGCGTACTGACTTAAAGTTTAAGGCACAAAGTTTAAAACTTTTACGCAGTGTACAAACACAGCGAGCCGATTGCTACTTCGTCTGCAAAAGCACAAAATCACACGACGCCCGCGTGTTACGGGAAAAACTTAAGTTGATGACCACTGTACTAAAGCAGTGGTCATCGACGCAGGGTTCAAACAACAACAAAGAGAGTTTTCCAGGTGCACAGCTTTACACTGAAACAAAAAGTTGCCAAGAGCTTTCGCACCATTAGGTACAAGGAAATATTGAGTGTTGAGTGTTGGATTTTCCGTTTCGTTTCGATAACGTTTTCTTTATTATTTTTGTTTTTTTTTTTCGATATTTCAACAAAGAAAATAGCAAAAACGTAAAAGTGTTGAATATAATATATTAAAGTTTTGTAAATCTATATAATATATTTTTGTTTAATTTTTTTTTTTAATAGATTTTAAGTGTTTTATTTTAGTTTGTTTTAATTTTAATGACAGATTTGAATCAAAAAAATTGCTTTGATTATAATTTGTTCTTTCAAAGCAAACTAATACATGTTTTGATTTTATTATAAATTCGGGCTATATTTTTTGTATAAACATAGTGACCAAAATAGCCCGAATTTATAATAAAATCCAAACATAAAAACAAAAGAATTGGTCAAAAACAAATAAATTCACATAATACATGTTTATTTAAATAAATTCCAAAGTAAAGTATTTTTCGATTGATTTAACAAAATTTACTCTAAAAAAAGTTAAATAATGTTATGTTTGTTTATTTTTCGCTTTTTTTACGAAAAACGCACAAATTATGCTGACTTAAAATTTAAAGCATAGTAGAAAAAACAATCTTTTATGCAGTGTACAAACACAGCGAGCCGATTGTTTCTTCGTGTGCAAAAACACGAAACACACTGAAATCCCTCTTTCGCAATGTTGTTTAAAAAATAATTCTGAGATTTGTTTAACCATTTTTTTTTTGTAAAGTGCCTTACTGACAATTTTTACATACTACCAAAATGTAAAAATTAGGGATGAAGTCTGGTGTTCGAGTTTTAAAACAATTTTAAATTGTTTGCACATAGTCGTGATCGCCTCATAATTGCACTCTGTATGTTGTTAAAACTTTAGAAGCGTTTTTCTCGAAACAACTTTTTTTTAGAGGGGTGTTCCTGTTTTTTTTTAAAATGTGATTTTTTAAAATTTCTTTTTGAAGTTCGTTTTTCTGTTATATTTTAATGAAAAGTTTTTAATCTTCTACCTGCCAGAAGCCTACAGAAAAATAATCTATTTAAATTTTTTGTTTCGGATGACTGTAAGTACCGTAATCACCCGGGCCAGCAACACATCTTTTTTTTAAGGTGTCCACTTTGAACTTTGTACAGTTAAAGATGTAATTAATAACATTTAAAAAAATTGAAATGGTTGTATATTATTTTGCTATAAATAAAAATTATCGAAAAAAACTTTAAAAATTAGGTCGGAACACCAGACTACATCCTTAAGAACATGCTGTGGAGTAGTGCATAAGAGGATGCTGACCCTCCGCACCACATGCTCGCTGTGGGAACTGCTTTGTGACCCCATTTTTCATTCAGTCCAGTCCAGTCCATTGAAGGAGAGGACATTTTCGCATATTTTGTTTTTGTATTATGTATTTTCGCGGTTGATTGTACAAGCGGATTGTGCGGCGACTGAACGCATGTAGGACGGTATTTGATCGGTTAGTTGTCCGTCCATTTTGCTATTCATTTTGTTTCTTATCAAAGCTTCAACAGGCTCGATTTTGGGTGATTTTGTGCACCGCGCGCCGTTAGGCTGCAAAATGGACAATTGTTATTTTTTCATTTTCAAAATGCGCACAGAACGGAAAATTGTTTTCATTTGCTTTTGTTTTCTTTTATTTCTGTCGCTGTTTGAGTTTTCGTTGCTGTGAGGATTTTGTTGTCGTTGTTGTTTGTTGGTTGTTGCTGTGGCAGTCGTTGTAGTTGATGTGGCTGTCGTCGATTTATTCAAATGCAAAATCCCGGAAAATCCCTCAAGGGTTTCCTTGTGCTAAAAAATGTTTCAGTGCATTCGAAATTTACTAGCTGATGTGGAGTGGGTGGATGCGCAAAAAAAAAAGGAAATAGAAAACAAAATTTAAATTAAAGAAAAATACCGAATGCAGCGACATCAGCAGTAGCAACAGGAACAACAGCTTTAAATGTTGCAAACAGCATATATACATATCTGTTGTTGTTTATGTGTCTTTTCGTTTATTTGTTGTTCTCTTTTCATTGCGTTTATAAATTGCTAGGGATTTTTTTGCTTTCAGGACAAGTGCTATAGATATGTATGTAATACATTATGTATGGCTTAGCTGTGTAGTTTTTTAAATATTAAAGAATGAGATGAAGGATGCCCTTAAACTGCCCCCTTAAAGAGAGTAGCTCAAGAGTAACGTAACCTTAGATAATTCTTCGAATAGTAAAACAAGAACACATTTTCAGATTTTTCATTATTTTTCTTTTTTTTTATTAATGTTTATTTTAATTTATATTCTATTTTTTGCTTTTTATTTTGTTTGATCAACATTGCTTTTTCGTTCCTCAAATTTAGCTATGAATTATTTGATATAAGGTAAGGATATCTAAATATTTCTAAGATAACTTAATTTATGTCTACAACACTAGAAGTCAAAGAAAATAAAGTCAAATTTTATATTTTACATACATATGTATTTTTAAAGTGTGATTTTGTTGATGTGATTATCAAAGCACAACAAAAAGTGTTTTGTTATGAAATAAATGCAAGCTATATACATAGACAATATACACAAATACTTTTTCAGTCTTTGCATGTGTGTGTGTGTGTGTCTCAGAGTTTAAATGTTTTGCACTTGATTTAAGATGCTATTGGAACCAAAGATTTTTAGCGGCGTCTAACCAGTTATTTATTCTATTAGATAACTTATTACATGCGGATATAATTTATCATATTTCAGTTAGATATAATTTCGTTGAAGCTTTGAACTTTAGTGAAAAATCAATAGGAATTGCTTATTTCTGTTGAAATCACACGCAGAGATAACATCTTTGATTTGTATTTCTTACACTACATAGTATCTAGATGCATTCTTATTGCGATTCCATGAATCATATTAAAAATTTGCTCTTTTTATGTTCTTTTTATTCTTTTGGCGCTATGTACAAATCTTGGCGTTTTCTGTGGCTATATACATTGTTTTCTTCAAGCATTCCTAGTTTTACTACTTAACTTCGATTCATTTTAATTCTTTTTTACACAATATCAATGGAAGATTTTTTTGATTTTTCCTTCTTTTTAAATTATTTTTTACATTATCTTTCATTAAAGATACACATATATAAAGGATGCAAAAGAAAAAGAAAAAAACAAAAAAGTAAATAATAGAAAAGCCGATCGGTTCACAGGACGCAGTGCGTACTCAGGAACACATTTCACAAACTGCCTACGATAACGAAACAGTTCAGAACAGCGCCGTATTACAAGGATTTTCGTAATTCTAAGATATTTCTTATAAAAATAAACTTGCCATAGACTAGAAAAATGGTTGCTTTTCTTGTGATTTAACATATATTCGGCTTTACACGAACTACTCAAAACGTTATGTGGTGCTCACCGCTATATCCTTGCATTTGTCCTTGTTTGGTTCTTATTTCTAGCCAAATAAGCAACAATTTTAAGCAGGCGAGTCCAGAATTTGTTTGAGGGGCTTGACACTTTCTCGCCATTACCTTAGTTAGCACTATTTTTTGGTATTTACACGATTACCGTACCACAAATTCACAATAAATTATATATTTACATAGATTGTTTTTCTTATTTTATATCTACAACACCTTCCAAACATTAATTGTGACTATGTACAGCTACGCGATCTTCAACTTAAACTTATCAGTAACGAGTTTCAGTTCATTTACACATGCAGAGTTCGACTGTCAGAAGTGACAGTTGCAGTTGTGGTTACCGTCGTCAAACCCATGTTTGTTCGTACCGCCGCCAAAGCAGCAGGCGTTTGACTTGGAAGCATTTCACGATGCAGTAGGATCTCTTTGTCGATGGCAGCAACAGCAGCGGGTGCGTCTTTGCGCACAGATCTGGTCAGAACAGATATAATAAGGAGACCAAAGAACAACACCAATGAGCCAACTGCGGCGAACACTACGCTCTGCGTGAGGAAATCAGCGGATTCGCCAACACGTACATCAGCAATGAGTTTAGTGCGAATAACTGCAGAACTTTCCGTCGTTGTGGATGGAATATTGATGCTTGAAGACGGAATTTTGGCAGGTGCAGTTTTACTGCTGGCTTCGTTTGCATTTGGATTGTAAGGTGAAAGGAAATCCTTTGAACTATCCTTGAGTATGCGCATTCTAGAGTCCGTTTCTGCGGAGGAAGCCTGTTCGGTGGCAAAAAGGTTGGGCAGGGTCTTCATGCCTGTGTCCATGGCTATGGCTTGCATGCCAGTTGCTGTACTATCACTTAGCTTGTGAGTATCGACAATTAGCTTGAACGATCGCCGCATACCACCAGTTTCCTAAACATATAAGAAGAATGAAAAACAAGTTATAGAATCTGTAAAACATGCCAATACTCAAAATGCCAATTCTACAGAAAACATCTTCTTCGCCAGTGCAAATCAGTTGTTAACAATTTGTTTGACCCCATGACGAGATCTTTCAGCACTAAATGACAACAACAGCTGGTGTTTCTTAGTAACCGAGCAGGAACAAGTCACAAATATTAGTAACCAGACATTAATAAAAAGATAAGCAAGGATGGCGTTGCGAGCTACTCCTGTAAATCACTAACTGCTTGCCTTCATACTGACACGCAACCACTATCTTGTTCGCATGATTGGTGCCGAAAGCTACAGCAAAGGAATCGCATGCTATCATGCAATGTTATGATCTGCAGCCACTTAGAATGTGGCTGACAAGTGATTGGGTGTGTGGTATTTGCAATGGTGTTGTTTATTCCGATATACTATAACTAGGCCAGAAAAATCGGTTGACGCACACAAGTGCGCACAGTTAATTGAATAGCATCCCGCATACAAATAACTCCATTGCCTATCGCACTCGTGAGTGATCGCTACTACCAATAAACAACAGCAGTGCTATTAAGTCGAAAATTACTTGTTCTTACGTGTTCACTATCCAACTTCAATAACTTGCACAATCCAAAAAGAAGATGTTTCACTAGCAGCTTTCTACACAGCCAGAGAGAGTGAGAGAGGGAGGTAGAGATCGACCACGACGACAACAATGACTTACCTTATGCTTGCACGTAACTTGAACGTGATAGACTGTGTCTGGCCAAAGGGACAATTCAACGGTAGAACTATCAGTCAATAGATTGCCCATTAAACCGCCTCCGGAGACCTCCCATGTTACTAGACACTGTTTGGAAGCATTCGTAATAGCTTGATCCCAAGCGATGTCGGTCAGCACCAAAGATCCCTGGCGCAGTGCCGAGTTAATGTTCAGAGGAAAGGGACCCAACTGTTGATCGCAATTATTCCAGCACTGCAAATAAAGTAAATAAAACAATGATTAGAGATGCTGATATTATTGGGTTTGCATTAATTTGAGGTCAAGCTAACTGCTGAGTCTTCTACTGAGATTCTAAGAAATGTGCGAGTCTTGCCTTTGAAGTGGCCAAAGTTTAGTTAAGCCTTACGCTAAGGCATCCGCTAATGTGATTTTGCGATCGATCGATCGGTATTTTTAAATATGATACTAGAAGAATTGCAAGCAAATAAAGAGCGCATCACGTCATGTTTGCAGCTTCTGCACGTAGGACATACGAAGGAAGCGATGCAGGCGGACTACGTAACAGTGGAGAGTTTCCATATTTGGGCAAATGTCGCAAGCGATTCCGACCTGTCGCTGCGATTTGCAATCGCGATAGTTTAAATTGCAGCTGTTGTTGTTTTATTGTGGCACACAAGCAAACCCAACCGTCTTTCCACCAGCCGCCACTAAGTTCGCTCAGGCGGCCTATTATTATGCAATGCAGTAGCTGCAGGTTACAACAGAATATGAACTTTTATACAACATAGACACAAGCGTAATGAAATGATCAGGCTCAAGCCATGCATTGTTGAAGATATTGGCCTTCATTTAGATTAGATAAAACCAATTCAACGAATACCTGCTATCAACAATCACTTTGGACTGCAAATCATGGTAGAGCAGAGGTTAAGAGGCTAAGTGGTTGCATCGTACGGCAGCAGCTAGCATTAATCACGTGATATGCAGACCAGTGATGCTGCCTTGGCTTCAATATACGACTTATGCGATTATCTAATCGGCAACTGAATAATTTTGGCTATTACCCGTGATCCGAATCAGTGGCACTCACTAGCATTTGCTGTCTGGCGACGAACTGCAGCAGCTTTCTATTTAAAAATGCTTACAGCCTGTACATCGGTGTGTGTTTGTGTGTCTGTGTATGTGCGTGGGAGCATGGAGGAATAAGTTAAAAAATGCCAAGTCTTCCATTTGGTGTCCTTAAATAGAAAGATTGTGTAAACAGTCATCGATATAACCTGCGCAACACATACACACGCGGTAAGAGCAGGCGTGTTAAATATTTGGAAGTTGTGGAATACTCATCACAGTAAATCGAATCCGCATTTTAATTGAAATAAAATTTATTACTTTGGGTTATTCTAGGCTACGAATTTCGCATATAGTTTTATTTTGAACGCATATATTAGAATGAGTACTTTTTACAAAGAAAAATTCGACTTACTTTCTAAGACTATTTTCAGATTGGTTTATTTGTATGTTGGTCGAAAATAGGTTTTTTAACTTCATCTTTGAAAAATAAGTTTTTATACTCTTTAAAAGATATACACAAAATTAAAAAAAAAATTCTTAAAATAACTAGCATAAACAATACTAGCTTTATACATATGTGTATAAAGGCTAGGCTTCAGCAAGCAAATCAATATTAATGAGAATTTTACAAAGTTAAATGTAGCCAATGGTAGATATTATAGACTTTGGAAAAATCAACAATGGCTTTATATGGCTTCCCCTAAGTTTGGCAATGTTCAAAATTTTAAGAGTACGTTTTTTTAATTTTAAAATACATATATGAAAATATAAGATATCTACTCTGAAAAAGTATACAAAGCTTCAATGTACGCACTTGTTCAGCATAAGATAATTTTAAGAACACAATCCAAAGATCGTTGAAGTACCTAAGGACTGCGTTTGATACAATTTTTCACTGTATAGTTATAAATAACCTCAAATATATAGCGCTATTTAAAAATAAAAATTTAAACGTAGTTACTTTCTACGCATTAGTTTCTTTAAAATTTGTAAATGAATTAGAACAACAAAAACATATGGGCAAATCCACATAAAAGTCAACCGAAAATAAAAAATTAAAACTTATTAAAAACGTATTGTTTTATGATAGATAGTTAAGTGAGGAGGGAGCTAGTCACCTAGTTACTGCGGCCTCAAGGGCCTATTGTAACAAACCTCTATAAGTTAAAATTCATCCTTAATCGTTAAGTTCGTTAGGAACAGAGCGATGTCCTTGGGTAAACTATCCGCTATTTGGTGCGGTTCCAGGTACAATGCACCTAAGTAGTGAAGTCGGGTCCTTAGACCGTTACAGTGACACAAAATGTGCTCCTGTTTCTTCATCTTTGTTACAAAATCAACACAGATCTTCCTGGACTATACCCATGGTTGATAAGTGCTTATTTACCTTGCAATGTCTAGTTAGGAAACCTGTGACAAGCCTGATAGGTGTTCCACTCGTTTCGTTCTATGTATCGAAGTGGTTGGCATGAATGTTTTTGCCTGTATGTTACCTTCGGTTTCCCTCCAGTAATGGAGTGCCACTCTGTTTAGCCATATTTAAATGTTATGGCGCATAGTGCCATTTGGTAGCCCGCAGAATGGTTCTAGGCCTATGAAGAAACTTGCAGCTCCTTTCCTAGCTAGTTCGTCCGCAATCTCGTTTCCTTAATAGGCGCTATAGCCTGGTACCCAAATAAGGTGGACTCTATTATGGGTAGACACTTTGATAAGCAGCTGTAGGCAATCCCATACGAGTTTGGACCTAATTTTATATTCGTAAGTGCAAGTAGAGCAGCTTTGTTGTCAGAGTGAATGTAAATGTTTTTGTTCCTACTGGGACTGTCTACATACTCTCTTAGGCAGATCTCAATTGTTAGGACTTTAGCTTGGAAGACTGAGTTACCTATGCCCATGCTGGCATATATAGATTTTCCCTGCCTTGAGCCAAAAACACCAGCTCCCACGCCTGCATTTGTCTTTGAGCCATCATTATACCAGACTTGATAGTCACCAGCAAACCGCGGCCTTTCTGTTTGCCATGTGCTTCTGTTTGAGAAGGAGACTTGGAAGTTTTTGCAGAAGTTTTATTTTGGGAGCCAGAGATCGCAGGGTATTAACCTTAGATTATCGTCCTTAGTTATTTCGTCTAGTAGCGCTGGGTGAGTATTACTTGGTATATACAAATCGTTGTCAATGATGAGCCTGATTGCGAAAATCAGAGCTTTTTTTTTTGATAAGAAGATGTAATGGTGGTATACCAAGCAAAATCTCTAAGGCAGCAATTGGAGCAGTACGCATCGCTCGTGTGATACAGACACAAGCTAGACGTTGCAACTTTCTGAACTTGGCTTTTATTATGTTGTCTAAGAGAAACATTTTAATTTTATTAATATAAGCAATTTATGCATAAATTCATTTACCATGATGGCCTAATCGCCTGCATCGTTACACAAATGTTGTATTTATTTTCCGTAAATGTTTAGTAAATGCTTCGTAAATTTCTTTGTTTTAGTAAAAATGTAAGGCATTGGCTAAACACAATGAAAAAATGGTTGAGGCAAGGAGAACAACTTATATTAAATTTGTTTTTAAGTACTAAATTACAAAAATACTCAATTACCTAATTACTTAATTACCCAATCAAACTACAATGGAAAACTGTGTAACGTCCGACCCGTAGCGTCCGAACAAATAAAATTGTTAATTTTGACTAAAAAATACGATATTTGAGATGATGTTAGCCTTTTTTAAACTTATTTAATTCGCAATTTTTTGTTCCTTTAAACTTTCGAGGTGCGTAAGCAGTTTTTTGCAATTATAAACACCCCTTCCTCCCCCCTCAACAAGAGTAAGCAAAGCTCTTACCCCCCTCACCCAATGCTTACATAAACATTGGTACATGCATCGAAAATCCCTGAAAGTACATTTCGTTTTCAAGCATAGGCAAGGTAAGGTTTCCATTTGGTTTGTTCAAACTGAAATCGACTAAATTTAATAGAAAATTTGAAAAAGTAAGAAAATAAATACTGCAAACTTAATCACCATCCAGACTCCCCCATCCACCATGTCATCAAAAATAGGCAAAGTAAAGACCCCCGCCCCCTGTAATGCTTACGTTGTTCTTGAATGGACCAATGCTCATTTTTTTCCAAATCGAATCGTAGTCTTGAGATATTAAGATTTTTAATATTTGAACTCTATTTCACTTTAATTTAAAAAATTTTTAAAGTTTTTTAACAATCATTTTCCTTTTTTTTTTAAATGCCTTCAACGCTAAAATCGAGCTAGCCTGGTTGATTTATGATTTTTCAAATGTTAAGCAATTTTGCTTTTTCTTCCATTTTGACAAGATTTGAATATTAAACGTTAAAACTTTAAAAAAATCTTAAAATTTTTGTCTCACTAAGTGTTTTTATTTCATGAGTAGCTTAAATTCTGAAAGTTTAAGCAAAATCAAAGATGGTCCAAATTTTTGGTCTCCAAGAATAAGGAGAAAGAATAAAGCTAAAAATGGGTCTAAAAGTTACTACATTTTAATCGCAAATATCTCGACATTTTGATCTGATTAAAAAAACTGAGTATTCGAGTGTAACGTCCGAACACTAGGATTTATCCGTATTATAAATCTTTTCATAGATAATCCGCATTGGAGTTTTAAAAAAATTGCTAGAGAGGTTAAAATTAGTGTCCGACCGAAACCGAATATTCGGCCAATTTATAATAGTCGGTCGAAACCTAAACTGGTTTTTAATATGAAAATATGAGTTTCTACAAATAATTTTTTTTTATTACAAAGAAACATAAGTACTTTGAAGTTTACTATAATAATAAATGTGATAATTTTTTATTTTATTTTTTTTTACAAAAGTATTGCATACTTTATATCTTCCGTACACACTCAAAATAGTATGCACTTACAATGAAAATTTTTATAGAACTACAAAACAAAGTACTTTTGTTTTTTTTTAAGGTTTAGTATGTATTATAAAAATATAAATATTTCGTTTTCTTTTCCTTTATTCCACACACACAGAATTCGTTCGGAAGTTTAATTATTAATTTTAGGTTTCAGTACTTATAAAACTTTAATACAATGCGTTTTGTACAATGCGCTGTAAATATTTTTATTAAACCAAACTTTTATATTTAAATTAAATGACTGATGCAAGAAATTTTTACCAAAAGTTTCAGCTAGTGACGGCTATTCGGCCATATTGAAACTAGCCGAAACCGACAAGAAGGGCCGAAACTGGCCGTAACCGAAACCGAATATTCGGTCGGACAAGTAGTCCAAAGTAGACAAAAGTAGTCCAAAAACTGTTTCAAAAGTTATCAAAGAGTTTAAGTAAGAGCAGACCATCTCTCTCAAGAAAAGTTCTGTTCGAAAAAAAGGCATTATTAAACAGGAAATGGAATGTAAAGGTGTTGTCAAATTCAGGAAGAACCCAAGCATTTCGGGAAGAAAAGTCACGAAGGTTTTTTGTTTGCAAGGCAAAAAGGGAAGCTGGACTTAAAACTTTTAAAGTTCAAAAAGTTGCAGATAGGAATGCAAAGAAGAACAGCGAGGCAAAACAACGAGCAAAGTTAGAAACACCAAATTTTTGTAGAAATTTAACCTGCTATGCCATTGATGACGAAACGTACGTAGCCGATTTTACACAACTACCTGGCCAGGAGTTTTATACTGAAGACTGGAAGAAAAATTCAAGGCCAAGAAGCAGTCGAAATTTCCTCAAAAAATATCTAGTTTGACAAGCTATTGGCAGTTGCGGTGAAAGGAGCAAGTTTCTTGTAACAAAAGGAACAATAAATACGGTAGTTTACATTAAAGAACACTTCAGAAAAGGGTTGTTGTCATTCTTAAGGCAGCATAAAGTTGCAACGTTCTTTTGGCCAGATCCAGCCTCTTGTCATAACAGCAAAGCGGACCTAAACGGACTAAACGCAGCAAAGCAAAGAAAAAATTAAAAACCTATTAATGATAATTAATTAAAAAAACTAAGGATTTTTGAATAAAAAATATTTTTATAAAAAAGTTTTAATTTGCTAATCAGACTATTGGTTTGGCAGATATACTAATTTTATGGTGTACAATTTTATCGAAGGCAGTCCTTATACAAACGATAAGGATAAAAATGGTGCAACAAACAAAAGTGAGAAAAATGTTGTGTTGGGCTCAAGAACAACAAGAGACTAACAGTTTATCTCTATTGAGTTGACATTTGAGAAGTTAACATAAAAAATGCTACAGTTGTAAGCAAAGGTAAAAAAGGACTGACTGAGACAATTATATGCCTAACGAAATATAGCTTTGCAGATCTTTTCAAATCGATAAACCGATTCAGTGTGCTTGATATATATATATAAATATATTTAAGAAAAAAAGTCTTTTCTAATTTAAATTTTCATTTTCAGCAGAAATTCTATAGAATATGAAAAATTGAATTGAATTCCGATTCGAAGGTCTTTTGTAACGATGATATAAGAACACTAGATGTGTTATCCGGCTCGAAAAACTATGACATATCCAGCTTCATACTTTTCTATTTCTATTGCCAGTGCTTAATAAAAGTTAATTTTAGGCTTATGGCAGCATTTGCTCGCTTTGAATGCAGTTATGCACTTAATGTGCTCCAAATAGCTACCATTGCCAAGCTCCTCATCTAGCTGGGTTTGTGTGTGTTTCGTTGACATCTAAAAACTGCTGCTATAAAAGTGAATATAACAATCACACATTCACACTCACACGTAAGCATACACAGCCACACAGGAAAAGCAAGAGCCTTTTCACCTTCATGATATAAAATAATGCGGCCTTGCTTACTTTTGTACAGTCAGGTGTGTGAGTGAGGCGAATAAAGTTTTTGTGCACTCTTGAATGTATTTGTGGCATGCAGCTACGGCGTTAACTTGGCGCCAAACAAAGTCGCGTTTTGTGTGTGTGTGTGTGTGTGTGTGTGTGGCTTGCGTTATGTTTTCGCAGTTGTTTAGGAAAACGTATAAAATTGTGACAAACGTTTATGTGCTGTTGTACTTCAAGTAGTGTTTTTTATGGAACTGCTGCGTACCGGCACCAAGCAAAGAAACGAATTTAATTATTAACATTTTACGTTATGCTACCAGGTTAGAGGAATGAGTTTAGAAATATTCTCACTGAAGCGTCTCCTTTCGTGAAATTTTAGGGTTGAATAAAATTTTACCTTGTTGTCAAACGGAAGGATCCACTTCAATATATCATAAACGACTCAAAATCACGCTCCCTGCGGCCAGTATAAACATTTTGTAACTTTTTGACTTTGTATTTGTTGTTGTTATTTAATAAAATATTAAAACAGATTCAAGTGGAAATAAAAAGGTTAATGAATTGGAAAATCAAAAAGATAATAAAATGTGTTCTATTGCAGCCAAACCGGGCCAACGAAGCGGAAGCAGGAAGAAGCCAAAGAAACAAAATAAAAAGCCATACCATTTTTAAATAATTGGCGCAAAAAGCTAAAGTACAGGACAAGAAAAAAAGAACGAAAAATAACAAGAAAAGAGTAGTAAAAAGAGAAGCAAAAGTAGTAAAAATGTTGTAAGCAAAAAGAAACAAGTTGATGAATAAGAAACTAATAATGGCAAAAAACATAAAAGGAATGAGCGATGAAATGATTGCATGAGTGTTGATTAAAATCGCTCACAGCACAGTCAGAATGTGGAAGTGGTAATATTAGTAGAAGTAGTAATAGTAAAAGTAGCGCTAGTAGATAGTTAGTAGTTCTCGCACTCACCAGAAAACTGAACGCTTCTGGGATATAATTATTGATATTAGGTGGCGTGATGCACATCTGTAACGTAAAAAGAAAAAAAAGAAAGATAGTTTTGGTTGATTTCGATTTTCTCTTTTGATGTTTGTAACAAATAAGTTTTTTTTTGTTATTCTTAAAAAAATGCAATGCATTTTCTCACAAATCAAACAATACAATACTTGTCAATGTTAAATAGTTGAATAAAAAGATGCTTTAATGTGCTCAAAATAAAAGGATGTGAGGTGCGTGTTCAAGTGTGTGTGTGTGTGTGTGAGTTTGTGTGTGTGTGTGTGTGTGTGTGCGTGCGGAAGTTTGTTTTCGATAATTGGTGGGCAACAAGTACACATCATGCAATAACAACAAACATAAACGCAACATTTTGATTCTGTTCTCAAAAAGCACTGATTAAAATCACCATAAAACACAGATGAAATTTTAAATAGTTTACATAAATACAAATACAGACACTAAATGACTAAAAGACAAATAAAACAAAACAAAACAATGCTAATTTAATGTTCAAATGGATCGCCTTCGAAGCGACCGCCCGCTGTTTACGCTTATTTAACTATAGACAACATTTCAATGTTGCTTCTTTTTTCCGTTTTTCTCTCCAACTGGTACACATTGCGGCATGAATTATTTATGAGTGCAACTCTGAAATTCCGTTAATTCTCCACTAATTAAGCTTGTTTATCGACGTGGCGATTAGGCCAAATATTGACCGATAAGCACATATACACGCGCACACACACGAGTATGTTTGAGCGACCGCTAAAGGCCTAATTAACAGCATAAACAGGCATAAATTAGTTTCGCAGATTGATTGAAAATTATGATTAGCATGCAAGCTTATGGATAAACTCAACACAATGGAAATTAGAATTTTATTGATGTCCATAAAACTAAAATCAATTAAAAACCTCATTTAAGTTTATAAAAGTTTATTGGTTGAAATTTTAAGATTTCCTGTCTAAGTGAAGATCATGTCGATCATCGTTGTATTGAAGATTTCATTAACTCTTTGAAGATTATCCTTATTATAAGATTAGTTTTATATCTTGTTTTAACTTTTCCATTTCATTACAATAATGTATGACGATAAATATTTTTTATTATTAAAAGGTATAAAAAGCATTTACAGAGGTGGCCAAAATAATAAGAGCGTATCATCTAATTGCAAGTATATGCTTATTTTTATTTTTCAAGGTGGATCTTGCAAAGAGCAGATGCCAACTAGGAAGGTTTCTCTACTAAGCGCTAAGAGTGTCAAGCAACGGATTGAATTTGCTAACACCAAGTTTCTACCAATACAAGAAATTGGAAAACATATTCTGTATACCGACGAAACAAAAATACATTAATTTGGTTCAGATGGTGGAACTTTTGTACGAAGAGGCAGAAACCAAGAACTTGGTAACCAAGAACCAGGAACACAATTAAGACAGTTAAACACGGCGCACAGTTCTTCGTCCCATAGACAAAAATCAATAAATTAGTTTTAAAAAAAAATATTCGCATCATTTTAAAGGTAAAACGTCCACTAAAACAAATCAGCACATTACAAATGCGACCTCTAGAGCTTCCAAAAATTGACTATTTTATATGAATTTTGAGTTTTGCCGCATCTTAGCAAAGGGGTAAAAGAAAAAAATTCATAATACTAGAATTTTCCTGCAATACCATAAGTTTTTATTTTTTTTAGAGATAATTAATTTTCTTAATTTAAGTTTTTTAAATTGTGACAATAAAATAAAACCTAAAAATTTTCTGTAGTTTTAAATTTAAAATTGTCATTTTTTGGAAAAAAAAGTTGTTTTAGAAAAATTAAAAATCTCCTTCGACTTCGTCCGAATCATAATAGAATTACCCAGGTAGTGTTGACAGTTTTTATGGAAAACATAAGCTGTCAAAAAATTTACTCAAAAAGAGAGCGCTTTTAATAGCCATTGTAAATAATCAGTACCACGCCGCAGGCATCAATCCACCTCTGGCGATGAGCTTCCTTTGGAGGCACTGAATTGAATTTAACATCACGAAGTAAAAAGCTTTTCTCACAAATCACTTACGATCTTTTTACAACTTTCTTGATTTTAAATTTTTATTTGTTTATTTATGCCCGTATGACACTACGTTTTTCTTCTGTTTGTTTATTGTATTTTTCTTTTTAAATACTAACGAAAAACCGACGAAAATAAATTACAAAAATAATTCGGCAATATGTTAGAGGGAAACAAATGTGTTGCTTAAAAAACTGATTTTTAACATTTTGTTTCCGGCTGAAAAAAATCTGTTCAAATCGCGTTCAGTTAAAAAGAATAATTTTCAAAAATTTAAAATACGAAACTTAAGTGGACAGACAACTACGTTTTATTTTTATTTTGTATTTATAAAATAACACATTCGGTCAAATAAAGAAAAATTAACGAAATACAGACAACTATCAAAAACCTAACGAAATACGAGTTGGCTACTATGTTTTTAATAAGCTAGATTGTTTTTCGTTTGTTTTTACTTCGTTTTTTAGCAGATAGCTTTCTCGTTTACACCACTTTGGATTTCTAATATGACCTGCTCTTTCGCTCGAAAACATCATAAAATACACTAAAAAACAAAAAAAAAAAAGCGTAGTGTCATACGGGCATTAAACGCACAAAAATTCTTATTTTTATTTTTTTTGTTGAGATATTAGTTTTCGATGCTAGCATTCTTTTTTGATTTCTTTCACTAACAGTTTTTGACAGGCTATTTTTCCTTTTGGAGAGAAAATAAGCAGTTGTCAACACTACCTGGATAATTCTGCCATGGTCCGAATATTGAAAATATTTCATTTTCCGAACTGTCCTACTCTCTTTTTTGCTCTTATGTTCACAAAATATAAGTACTTCTAGGGTCTAATCGATTTCGGCCACTTTCGGAACATATCTATCTATTTGACTAACCTCCCATACAAAATCACGTAAAAATTAATATAGGTCCAAGGGAGCTACCCCTAGGAACAGACCGATTTCAGCCATTTTTGAAAATTAAGAAAATTGGCTTAAGCTTACCAAGCATACATTGCAGTATCATGAGGCACTCCTTCTATTTTTTTTCAACTTTTGTATGGGATCAAAGTACTGTGCGGCGCGCCAAAACAAAAGAAAATGTCAACTTTGCAATTGCAGTGCACAAGTACCGTGGACTTTTTTCAATCATTCGATCACAAAGTGATGTAGAATTATATCCTCTTTCGACCGATACCAATCATTGTTGGGTATCTTAAATTTGATTTTTTAGAACAACGACCCCAAACACAACGCTAAGGTGGTTTGAGCAAAATAATATCGATGTCATTCGCCTGAATTTAACCCTTTAAAAAACCTATGGAAAGAGTTGCAAAAAAGGGTCTCAAGTAAGAAAACTACAAATAAAAAGGCATTATGAGAAGAAATAAAGAGATCTTTGTATTCCAAAGCTGTGGAAACCTGTCAAAAACTAATTGATTCGATGCCAAGAAGATGCGAGGTGGTTATACAAAATAATGGATACTGATGCCTTCAGGTACATACTCTCCATTCATTTTAAAAACGAATTACAACTCCTAAAATTTTTCTAAAACTCTAAGTATATAGTTTTTAAAAATGTCACATCACATTTTTAATTAAAATAAATAAAATGCATTATTTATATTAATATTATTTAGTGAAGATGAGATACTCTTATTATATTGACCACAACTGTATATACATGCTCTATCAGCATAACATATTTAGTCAATTTAGCCTGTCCATCTGTGTGTGATAACAATGTACCGTAATCTTGAATCTATCGTTATGAAATTCGACATATAAGCATATGTTAAAAATAAAAATAAAGTTTAAAAATGCACACCAGGTCTAACCATAGTATACATTTTTTTAAAAACTAAATTAAAAACATGTGTACTTCACATTTAAAATTGATTTATGAAAACAATAAAATTTCATTCAGTTCCACAAAAATAAATACTTAACCTTCAAATTTTACAAATAAGTTTTTGTCTTTACAATGTACTCAAAGCTTAAAAAGAACAAAATAAAATGAAAGCCCCGCCCATGCGGACGCTCAAAGTGACGTTATCATAATAGCAAAGCCATCAATAAGCCCACAAAATTAATAAATTTAATAGTTATTTTACGCTTTTAACCCTTTCACGCATAAGGAACACATTTGTCCCCACATAATTATCACAATTTACATTAATACTGGCTAAGTAAAATTTTTTTACACTACCTTTTCTAGTTTACGCAGTGGCAACACTAAAATAAAACTATTATTTGTAAAAAAATTATACGCGCGAAAAGTGGAAAATATTTTTACAAGACGTAAGAAAAAAAATGTAGACCGAAATAAATAGATATAAATACACAAAAGCCTCAAGTCGACTCAAACCTCCACGTGGTGTTTCCTGGGCAACGACAAAACTGACAACCGTTAGTTTGGCGGCAAATCTGAGCGGCGGGCCCCCCTAGGCTTAAAATAGGTTGTGCGTCGGGTTTGAAGCCCACCCGTAAAAATACATTTCAATGAAAACAACTAAGAAAAGAAGAAAACTGATCCCCAAATCTGATGACAACTTCCGCAAACGAAAAACTGATAATGATTTACGGATATGCACCTGGAATGGCCGAACCCTTAATTGGGAAGGTGCCTCTATCCAACTGACTGATGTCTTGGAAAGAAACAAAGCTGATATCACTGCTTTCCAAGAAATGCGATGGAAGGGACAGGGTTGCATTCGGCATGCACCCTATGATATCTACTACAGCGGCCATGCGGAGAAGCACGAGTTTGGATGCGGATTTGTAGTTGGCAAGAGACTACGGCTCACGTCCTGCGAATCACACCTGTGAATGAACGACTTGCCATAATCCGCATCAAGGTTAAATTTTTTAATATAAGCCTAATATGTGTGCACGCTCCGACATAAGACAAGGACGATGAGATCAAGGAAATTTTCTACGAGCGCCTTGAAAATGTTTACGAGCGCTGCCCCCGTCACGACGTAAAAATCGTGCTTGGTGACTTCAACGCTAAGGTGGGCAAGGAAAATATATTTGGTCCAACAGTCGGAAAGTTCAGCCTCCACGACAACACCTCCGATATCGGAATGATGCTGATTGACTTCGCCGCAGCACGAAACATGGTCGTAAGTAGCACTAGATTCAAGCATCTCAATATTCATAAAGACAGCTGGATGTCCCCTGATCAAAAAACCAAAAATCAAATTGATCACGTTTTGATCGACGGAAGGCACTCTTCCAGTGTTTTGAATGTACGCACGATCCGTGGTGCAAACATTGACTCGGATCACTATCTTGTTGCAGCCAACCCTACACAGAGAAAGCTAGACGTCGACAAGCTGCAAACGATAAAGACAGCCGATGCTTTCGCCACTCGACTCTCACTCCTGCTTCAAAGAACTCCTCCAATCGATGATATATGCGCACAGTGGACACACATTTTCAACTCCATGCGTGCGGCTGCTGAAGAGGTGATTGGCTGCCACCGCCCTCGCCGAAACCAGTGGTACGAACAAGAGTGTCGTGACGCCACTGCAGAGAAAGACGCCGCCTATAAAGCCACCCTGCAGTCGGTTGTAACGCGCGCTGCTAAAGAGCGATACAAAGAAAAGAGGAGGGAAGAGAGACATATTTTCAGGCGGAAAAAAAGAGAGGCAGAAAAGCGCGAGCAGGAGAAGATTGAGATGTATGATGACAGGAATGAGGCCCGAAAATTTTTCGAAAAAATAAGAAGCCTTGCCGATGGTTTTAAAACCGGGGCCTCTTCCTGCAAGGATGAAAACGGGAATCTAGTGACAGATGTCCAGAGTACACTGACGTTATGGAGGGAACACTTCTCTAAGCTTCTAAATGGCGACGCTGACAACAATCCCGCCAATAGAGATGATATTCCGGAGACCCCAACTGTGGATGACAGTGTCGAAGTTCCGCTGCGCGACTATGATGAAGTTCTGACAGCTATAGCTCGGCTTAAAAATAACAAAGCTGCGGGAGCTGATTCATGCATTCCGAACGATTGGAATCTCAGTGTGCTCTGCCCAATCCACAAGAACGGCGATCCCGCTATCTGTGCCAATTACCGTGGGATAAGCCTTCTTAATATCGCATATAAGGTCCTGTAGAGCGTTTTATGTGAAAGATTGAAGCCCATTGTAAACGAACTGATCGGACCCTATCAGTGTGGCTTCAGACCTGGAAAGTTCACCATCGACCAGATTTTCACGCTCCGACAAATCTTGGAGAAGACTCAAGAAAAACAAGTCGACACCCACCATCTTTTTGTCGACTACAAAGCCGCCTTCGACAGCCCAATAAGGAAGCACCTGTACTCCACCATATCTGAATTTGGTATTCCTGCAAAACTAATACGACTTTGCAGGATGACACTGAGCAACACCAGCAGCGCAGGTAAAATCGGGAAGGACCTCTCCCCACCATTTATTACCAAACGAGGTTTCAGACAAGGTGATTCCTTATTATGCGACTTTTTCAACCTAATGATGGAAAAGATCATCCGAGCTGCTGATCTGAGACGTAGTGGCACAATATTCTACAAGAGTGTTATGCTGCTTGCGTATGCTGATGACATAGATATCATTGGCCATAATACGCGCGAAATCAGTGCAGCATTTTCCAGATTAGAAAGAGAGTCAAGTCGAATGGGTCTGGTAGTGAATGGAGATAAGACGAAATACTTGGTGTCAACAAACAAACAGTTCCAGCGTCTTGGAACCCACGTTACAGTTGACAATACCTCCTTCGAGGTTGTGAAGGACTTCGTTTATCTGGGATCCAGCATAAACTCAACCAACGACATCAGCATTGAGATCAAACGAAGAATAACTCTTGCCAACAGGTGTTACTTTGGGCTCAGTAGGCAATTGAGAATCAGAGCCCTCTCTCGACGAACGAAAATCACGCTCTATAAATTGCTCATCATGCCAGTCCTAATTTATGCATCACAAACCTGGACGCTGAGCAGTTCAGATGAAAAGACTTTAGGAGCATTCGAGAGAAAGATTCTTCGTAAGATCTACGGACCAATCTGCGTTAATGGCGAGTACCGAATACGGTGGAATGATGAACTGTACGAGCTGTATGCTGACATCGACATAGTCAAGCGTATTAAAATCGAGCGGCTTCGCTGGCTTGGTCATGTTCAGCGCATGAAAGACGATGCTCCAGTGAAGAAAACATTCGATTCGGTGCCCACGGTGGTCAACGCAGAAGAGGACGACCGCATCTTCGTTGGAAACACCAAGTAGAGGACAACCTGACGAAGCTTGGAATTTCCAACTGGCGCCAGCAAGCGAAAGACATAAATGGCTGGTGCAAATTCTTAGATGAGGCCAAGACCGACATACGGTTGTAGCGCCAACTAAGTAAGTAAGTAAATACACAAAATCATTTTTACTCTCTTGAATTAGTTATAAACATTTAAGGATTAATGAATTTTGATATTCAAGAATGTTCTGAGTTTGAGGTTTGTTTATTGACTGAGGAAACAAATTTATAGACTGACTACATAAACTTCTGCACACATAAATTTTTTGTTTTTATTGTATTGAATACATGTTGAAATATGTATTGTCTACAGATATTTGTACTGTGAGCAATAAACAATTCGATGTAATCATCACCGACACATATTTGGTTATCCATTTCGTGAACATATACATATATGTTTGTTATCTATACATAATCTCTGTGCTCACCACAAAAATGTTTTCTTTAGAATGGAAAATATTTGTTTCATATCTGTTTTTTAATTTTTTTATTTTGTTTTGTTTCATGTCATTTTCTTATCTTTTTTAAATATTTCTTTGAATCTATCTTATTTTATGTATTATATTTTGGTATGAGCATGGCAGAACTAGAGAAGGTAGCTGCATTTCGGACTGTGTTCTCTTTCTCATATCCAAAATTGTCAAAGTCAGATTTTTGCGAATGAGAACAAAAGGTAATCAAAGGCCGCATTCAGCGGAGTCAACATTTGGTAACTGACTGCTGTCGTAAAATACCCTAAGATTATTTACATAACTATATATAAATTATATATTTTACAATAAATTATTTACATAACTAAACAGTTATTAAAATCAAATTAAATAATTTTCAACTTTTTAACGTTTAGAGTAACAACACATTCAGAGAAAAACCTCGTTCACTGAGGCATCTCTACTCTAATAGTTCACAACAGTTGACTCCACCGAATGCGGCCAATTTTCGCTTTCTCATCATTTTCAGATATTCTATGAGCTGTCAACTTCGTTTTGAAAGTTTTGGCAGTCTGTCTCTTCGATATGCATATACCTTTTCTAATTCTGCCATGGGTATGAGATTTAATTTGAATCCATCGAACGTTCGAAAACGTTTATATGTATTTTAACTTTAAACGAAAAAATTAGTCAGCATTACTCCGATATCAAAAGTTTAATGAGTATTTTAAGTAAAATATTTTGCAATCTGTGGACACCTTTCCAAAACTGAAAAAGTCGAACAAAAAAAAAATTCCTTTCTACTACTACTACTACTTATTACTGTATTTGTCGATTTGATACTGTACTGTATCAAATAGAAGGCATTGCTAAAGGCTATAATTTATGTATAACGACATCTGTTGTCTTATTTTGCAATTTGCCACTTTGTGTTAAGTAACCTAGAAACCAACAGGAACGAAGACAAGGCCATCGATACCATCTTGACAAATTCTTGGAGTTCGATTATGAGTGCACTCTAAAAGGACTAAGTGCTAGTTAAAGAGTGCCACCACGACATATGCTAGCCAACTACTAAGACATAAGAAGTCAATTAAACAGTGTTGAAAAAAATTATTTTTTAATGATATTGAAAACATGCTTCACTCTGCTCCAAGCCATCTGTGCCTTAGTGCGTCTACTTTCTTCACGTGTGCTCTCTAGTATCTCAAAGTAAAAGATTGATTTTCACTTTGAAATCTTAATATCGCTTCGACTGACAGCTACACAACAGTGATTGACAGGCAATCAAAGCACTTTGGAGCTGTTTCCATGCATTTATTTATTCAACTCTGAAGATGACCGAGATTTAGACAATCCATGCGTTGTTGATGCATTTGCGTTTTGTTTATTTTTTTAGTACGTAGTATCGGATAATAGTTCTCTTTGCTTCTTCTATACCCTTCAATGGCTGAGGCTTGATTTCGCTCTCATGCTTTACCCCCCGAGTACAGGATCAATAAATATGTCGAGTGCTGCCAACGAATTGACATGCTTCACAATACAAATCTTATCAAATATTCTTTAATAGCTCCCCAAGTGTTCGTATTGATGTCTCAATAAAGGGTTATTTTTGGACAAATATCGAGTATTTGGTTGTGCTAGCTAGATCATTTAAACATGCTGCTATCACTGAAGCGCTGATTGTTTCTTAAATTTGTATTTCGAGTTGAGGACGAGTGTAGCCCCACATCATATTCGATCGCTTTATTTACATTTTTTTTCGTTCAAACCTAGAGGCTTGCCCCGACTATTGTACAAGCAAGTGCATTGAGCTGCTTTTCGAGCAACTCTCGAGCTGTTCTAATTGCTTTTTGATGGTGTGAGGCAATCAGGCAACTTGTTGTTTTTCTTGTGTACTGTAAATATTTAAGCCGAAACTAATTGACGAAGAAAGTGTGAAGAATTTGGAGTGAAAATTCAAACGCTGACAGATTGGCTTGTCAAATATTTATCCATACACACAAGAACACACACTCTCTTGTATAGCTTGTGTACAGAGTGAAGGCGAAAAAGGATTTGAATTTTTTGATTAACTAACTCAATCTGTCAATGTGGCAATGAGAACTGTGGGAAATTTGATGATATGTGGTTTGATGATATGTAGTAAGAGTTGTTGGAGGTTTCAATATGGGACATTTACAACAGCACACATAATTCGAGGGCACACATTCGACGCTACTGCTGTATTTGTTAAATTAAATGTTTTTTTCGTAGTCACACAATCTAGTAACATTTATTCTGAGTAGAACAATAGAAATCACTTTGCTCTAGTGAGGACGTTATAGGATAAACCTTTCTAGGTTGGCTTTTTAATAATCAAACAAGTTGTTGGCTATAGACGTCAATTCTCTGCAGTCACTTTTTTCTTGCCATATGTTCAACACTCAACGGTGCTCACCACGCTTGGCTTCACACTCTGTCATCATCATTATATGTCATCGTCACTCGTTTTGGCAATATTTTGCATTGTTTGCTTTTTATTGCTATACTGTTTCCATAACTTCATTTTTAATTGAACAAACAACTGTCATCATCTTGTGCTCAATTCTTTTTGTGATTATTGTTGTTGTTGTTGGTGTTTGTCTATTATGTTTCCTATTGATTGACCCTCTTTTGTGTTCGCAGTACCTTTAAATCAAACAACGTTCGATTTTCGATTAAAATCTGTTAAGTCGAAATTGAATTTTGTGAACGTTTGTTTGTTTAAAGATTGTGTTACTTTCATCTACATTTCGGTGAACGGCAGATATGTGATTGGGTAAGATACCGACTCTGGTGGCGGATTTTGTTTTATGCTCAACACTATTTCTAGGAATTGTAACCGTTTTTTGTGATAGCGCAGCTAAAGCCGGTTATATCAAGTAGAGTAACTTGATATTTTTGCTCTCCCTCAACTTCAGCAACATTTGACCAAATTGTTTCATAGTCGAATTCTTGTATGCGGATTTTGAAGTTAATGTTGGGATTCTTAATACGATACTCCAATTGGGAAACTGTGTGAGATTTATAACGATTTCCCTCAAGGATAACGAAGGAGAGTCTACATTTGTGCTCAATATTTGATGGTCTAACCTTCGTTGATGGTCGTCACAATCATGGTTGTTTTGTTTGCTAGCTACTTTTGTTTTAAGGTTGATGTTGTTTTTTGGGCTATGTTGTGTTATAAGAAGCCTTCCCTTAGGTCATAAGCGGTTTGTTTGAGATTTTGTTTCTTCTTCTGTTTATTTTTCTTAGCTTCTTCTTTGGTGTTGCTTAAAATGCATTCCGTTAAGTTTTTATTGATTTGCTGCCATTCGTATATGCTTATATATAAGACAGTTTGTGTGTGTGTGTGTGTTTTTTTTTGGTCAGCGGTTGCTTAAGTTGTCCTGCCCAGGTCATAATATAGTAGTTTCTGTATTTGTTGTACCTAATTGTCTTGTTTTTGTCTTTTCGACGGAAAGTTGCGACCATTTCTTCCTAATGGTACACTGTTGTTGTTTCGTTATATATTCCATCCAGGATTAACTGTAAACATGAGGGAGGTTTTCCGGATTAGAGTCGGTTTTTATGTCCAGCTATGAAATGTTTGTACATGTGTTATATTCCTTCAAGTGATTTATGCTTCTTTTTGGAATTTTGAAAGATTTTATAGAGCCCGTAAATCTATGTGCCATTGCATACCAGAGTTAATGAACACATTTTGTAAGGAATTAATTAGGAAAGCTTTTACCTAATTTTTAAATAGGGATAAACCAAATACTTAAAGTTATTTGGAATTTTCCAGATGTGTCACATATTCGAAAGAATTAGTTGTGACTAGATAAATTTTAGATAAATGTATTATTAAAAAATATAAGAACTGCAAACAATTACTAAGAAGCACAAAGTTTAGCAAATATTTAATATTGCCATAAAGATAGATTTCAATGGAAACTTTTTTAATTCGGTCATATCGCTTATACCAGTGCAATGCTTGGAAAGGCAAACAAAGCAGCCTGACGAAGGTAAAACACACTGATGTTCCATATACTAACTTATGCACTGCTTACATGAAATCAATATCCAAGGAACCCCAATGAATCAGAGCGAGCCGAAGCGGAGTGTCGTCAACTTTTGCCAAAAGTCGACATAACTTCCTTTGGCGCGACTCTTGCCTTGCTTTGTCGATAAATTTTCAATTGACCCCATTTTTTTTTCCTTGTCTTATGTTTTTCCTTTACTTAACTCTGTTCTTTTTGCTGTGTTTCGATTACTACGGGTAGCATTTTTATTATTCACTAAATATGTACATACAAAGGCAGCAGATACAATTGTATCCATGAGGTATGCGAATGGGAAACGGAATATTTTTTGACAGCAAAGCATTTATCTTTTTTCAAACAACACAACAACAGTAAAAACAAACTGCATTTCTAGTGCGTTTGTGTAGAAACTGAATTATTTAGAATACAAAAATAAAAAATTGATTTGAAAATAAAACTCGTGAATATGAATTCTTTGCCATGGAACACAATAGAATGAAACCATTTGGCAGCAATGGAAATAGGTTGATTTCAATTCGATGCGGCTCGAGCGAAGGCAATGATTTATTCTAAATTGTACTTCATTTGGAAAATTGACGGCATTGTTCAGAAAGTGTTTGGGTGAAACTTCATGGCTCCCGTTCTGGCTGTGGCTCCGAATGGATGACCAACTGGGTCACTTTGGTCACTTCCATCATCAGAAACTAAAAATAGAATCGCAAGCTATTTTAGAGTTTAACTCTTTCGTTCCACTTTATAAATTAAATAAGCGCTGCTCACACCCAAACTTACCCAAACTGTTCATGTAGAATAGTGTTCAAAAACGTGTAAAATTCGAATGTTAGCTGAGTTCGAGCTGAGCGTGTTTACAGGCGGCAGTTTGGTGGGACGAGCTTAAAAGTGTGCGTAAAATTTCACGAGCTATGAATCGAAGCGAAAATAAAAACGAATCACGTGGTTCATTGATCAAAGGGCACAAGCAAAGCCGCCATGGTTCTTTTTTCTGTGCGTCGTTTTAGCGTTGCAGTGTGGGCTGGACAACTGCCTCTGACTGTCTTGTTGAGGTAAAAAACAAAAATGCAGAAAGGAATTTGCAAAGAAATAAAATTAAGGCCGGAGAAGTTAGAACATTATATGCAAAATTGTAAGTTGCACGCCATCAGCGAACCAAAGTATTGGCACTCGTCATAACCGACTTTTTGTCTTGTCACACTGTTCTCTCTTTTTCCTCGCATCATCATGACCGACTCTTACCCCCTTAAAGTGCATAAGGCATGAAGCAATGAATCAGGAAAAAAAGGGCAGGTTTTTCTGGTAGCTCTACAATTGTTAACCCGTCGGTATTGACAATGCAGAACGTTGTTAAAATAAAAAAGTAACAAAACTACTTATTTCTATCACTTTCGTCTTGTTCTCGACACACTAGCATGTTAGTGGAGAAGGAAGACTCTTCTGAAATACAAATATGGCCACTTCGTCATATCCGCTATTGCTTCTATCAAAGCACGCCTTAATTAGCTGAGCAATGATGCCGCCTACCACACTGTTTGTTGCTGCAACGTTTAATTAATGCATAAAGTTGTTCGCTGGTGGCGTTAGCAGCAAAAGGCTTCCTTCGCTCATGCGGGAGGGTTAGCAACGCTACTTCTATCAGCCACGGTAAGGCTTAGCAAACCCCACACATACCAGTATATAGAAATAGGAAGCAAACGGAAAAGGTTTTTAAAGTTTGAACTAGACATCAGTAGTTCTTCAAGTAGTTGAGCTATTTGTAGCGTGCAATGGAAAGAGGGAGGAGTGGTGGAGATGTAGGGCAGACTGCGCTACTACTATTAGTACTATTTACTAAGGTAGTGTGTTTGGTGCTAATTTAATTATGCAGCAGTTGTGAAGGTTGTTAAAATTTAAATACTTAATTAGGAGCGCGCCAACTAAGTGCTTAATACATAAACGTTGGCTTCTGTTCAGGGCGGAACAGGTACACTTAATTGAATTTATGATTTTATATAGGGAGGCAAGCCAAGGGCTGGGTGACGTGCGGGTGATTAACGTATATTTTTAATTAAAAATAATAATAATAATGTTTTATATATAAATGCAAAAGAACTAAATAGCTATAGTCAAAATCAATAATTGGGAGAAAATGTGGATGAAACTTACGCTTTTGCAGTCCTCGAAATCCATGCAGTGATGCCAATCTTGAACAAACTGTAAGAAGACAAAAAATAAAGAATTAATGCACAATCATAAACATTTTCCACATACATTTTACATAACAACATTCAAAGGAAATTTGACTGAAATTCTAAATTATATGTCCATTACGAGTACTCTGCTATCTGCTATATGCTGCTATCCGGTACAACTTGTGACACACCAGTTTGACTTTTTCAAATAAATCAAATTTAAAAAAAAATAAGACTAATGAATGCTGTATTATGTATCCGCTGAACTGACAAAGTAGAGCTACAACAATAAAACTGTCAACATGGCGGAAAAGTGGGGGCAACTTAAGTCGCAACACTCACAAAGAACGATCTACAATCTACGCATTCGCCAGAACTGATCCCAAGCGAATAAAGTTGTTTTGTATTTCAACGAAAAATGAAGACTGAGTGAAAAGCGCGAGAGTCAACAACGGCAACGATAAATCTTCCCCTTTTTAATCGCCGAGCAGCAGTCGCTTGTGGAAGACGCATTAAATCATTTTGTTTCAAAAACAGCTAAACTAAATGTAGGCTATGAAAATCTGTTACAAATAAAATTTCCACGGCTACCGGAGGCAAAGTTAAACAGCTCACTAATATATTTACAGGAATCTATTTTTGACTTTTGACTTGAATTAAGTCTACTTAAGCTATTTTTTATTGTTGCTTGAGCTACGCAATTAAGAAGAAAATTTATGGAAGTTGTCCAGAGGTGTAGGTAGTTAAATCAATTTAATAATGGTCTGTAAAGTCTCGATGTTTCAACTGTACGGTTATTTTAGGAACAGGAGCTCTGAATCATTAATTATGACATGTTATTGAATAATATTGTTCTCTGCTTAGAAACAAACAAGTTTTCTCATTTAACTTCTTATCGCACTCTTGTTGATTGCTCAGGGGTGCTATAAATTAGCATAATTTCAATTATATAAAACATACAGCACATTTCTTATTTATCACAGATTAAAAACAATTGCACAGCTGTGCGAAGCAGGCAGCTAAAAAGGAAATATTTACCATTTTTTATGCATATCTGCTTGTAGATCCTGAGAAAACTGGTTTAACGATCTCCCGAGCGTTTCTGCTACTCTAAAAATTCAATGACAAAGGACTATAACCATTCCTCCTATTGACCTACCGCAGATCAGTTGAGTGCAACGTGTTCTCGATTCCGAGCTTCAATTACGCCATCTACTGTTGCAGCAGCGCATTTATTAGGAGGATCACGAAGACAATCTTGATTCCTACAATGAAACCCTTCCATAGAGTGAGCTGCAAATGACAAAGGAAGCCATAGATGGCAAAGACACCCGGCTTCATTCTGCTATTCATCTATTCAGGTTTCCGAATGCATTCAAACAGAAGCCATCGGCTGTAAGCCGCAGTAGCGAGAGGGGAAAATCTAGATGCTTTGTTTGAGCTTGGTGGCTGTAGGTCGACAACGGCCGCTGCGTACATATTCAGCTTCATTCAGCTTTTGTGAAATTAAACGAAAGAAAGAAAATGGCTGTAGAGCAAATAAAAAAAAGAAAAAGTAAAAGAATAAAAAAACTTTCATTGCGTTCACCTAAAAATTGTAAGCAGTCTTTTTATGCTGTCAGAAATAAACGTGGCAGAGTAGCACAGGATGTTAGGAGTTTTTAAGCAAGCATTTTTCTGCTGCTGCTGCTTGTCTAGTTTGGAAACTGTTCTTAGCCATGGTCCGAACAATTATGTGCATTGTGGTTGACGTTTATTTTGTTGGAATATGGAAGGAACGCACATAAATTCTGTTCACTTGAATATGTGTAAGTGAATGTATGTGCGCCTGCGCACCAAATTGTCGCTGTCGAGGCTTCGTTGAGCATTAATGAATCACGCAGTGTCCTGCTTAATTTATAGAGCCAAATAATAAAAAATATTTCTTTTTTTAATACCTTTTGTAAGTTTTTCTCCGTCTTTTGTTGCGTGGATTAAAAGGACCTTTTAGAATGAACACACTGCCATACACAAAGCGATGCTCTACGTTTGTACGAATACATTGCAAAATTCAATTGAGTGGAAAATATGTTCTCACAAGGACATTTCTTTGTAAGGCTGCATTTATTTTTATGCTGTCTTAGCAAAATTTTTTTTGTAATGATGACTAAGTGGTTTGCTAAAAGGACATAAAATGAACAATTCATTCATTCAAGCCAACAATTGTCCTAACATAGTTGAGAGCTATGTACGTACATACTTAAGTACGGTGCAGTAATATGTAAAGATTCACTCAAGAATGTGTTGACAATTGCAAAAGGACAACGAGTGTGAGTGTGTGTAGATCTCAGAACATAAAAGCGAAAAATCGGCTTGTTCATGCTGTAGACCAGTGCTGTCCAATTCATGACCCGCAGGCTGGGTAAAAGAAATAATATTTTTGGTATCACTTTAAAATTTATGGAGAAGTAACAACAAATATATTTCTTCCTGATTGCGACTTTATTAACTTTATTCGGGCCGGTTGTACAAAATCTATGCCACTTTCTTTAGTATTCGAATACGACTTTAAAAGGTAAATTTGAACATTTAGTTCCTAAGCAAAATTATTTCAATTTATTTTTTAACAGTTTCTTATTATTGCAGGAAGCGTTAAATTGAATAGAAAAAGAAAAATTATAAAAACAGCATTTCTTGACATTGTTGAGATGATAAAGAGTATATTTAGATAAGCATTGGACGATATACGGATACCCAGTGGACTTCGAAATCGATTTTGAATCGTTCGATATTCCCAAAGGAAACATTATTAAATGATTGATCGAAATAAATACACTCCAAAAGCATTCTTCATAAATTGTTAAGGAATTTTGAATTTGATTTTGAACAAAAAAGGTTTCCAGAATATAAAATAGCACAATCTTAATATTATTTGACAAAGTAATCTCCAAAAAGAAGAAAAACAATTTTATGATTATATTTATATAAATAAACTTTTACAAGTCGAATTTTTAAAAAATCCAAAGATTTTCTCAAAAATTTTAACAATAGATAAACCTTATTGTTTTTTTAAGAAAGTATCAAATACAAAATATGAATTTAATCTTCCAGACCATTTCAAGATAACATTCAGACTTTTTAATCGGAGAATCGAATATTATTTTTTACATATTTTTTACTGTACAAATATCTCTTATATTTTCCCAATGCTATACATTAATACTTAAAGCACCATATCGTTAAGCTTTTTTTTTATTATTTTTATCAATACTGAGTACAACCATGCATTAAATATTAAATATTAACTGATACGCCCTCTTCTATGCAAATATAATATATTCATTAGTTTTTATGATCTATTGAATAATTACATGAATTAAGATTATGAGCTTTAGATCAAGTGAGTTTTCAAGAAGGCAACAACAACAACAACAACTCTGTATAGAGTCAATTACTTAGCTGACTAGACAGTCTGTTTCGGAAATCGCTACATATTCCTCATCAGTAGTCTTTGAGTGATTAAGCTGTGATCAACTCACTGTTTTAAACTAGCATATGAATGTGTAGATCCTCTAATTCATTCTCATGAATTGTATGGCTGCTAATCATATGACATTTCAAAGCAGTAAGCCATTTTAGATCACCGCCATCATTCTTTTTGCAATAGGTGGCGCTTAGTAACGAAATTTAACAAAACCGAATAACTTGACTATGGAAAGCTAGAAATTTAAATCAAAAATGTTATCAAAGTCAATTCCAACCAATAATATAATATGTATAAGGCAACGGGGTGTGGCACCTCCCATAGAACTTTACCACCTTAACACGATATTTTGTCACTTACGAAATTTAACGCAACGCCTTCAAATTGGAAAGAACGATGCATTTAATAGAAACTAGTCATCACAAAAGATATGTGCGAGATAAGAAAAGAGAACGTGGCACCACCCATACATCTCCAAAACTAACCGTCGGATTGAGTTTAAACTTTTAGAAAATTTGTAAATCGGTCTTCGATTATTTCTATAGAAACACACAACATAAGCCGCAAATTTATAAATATTTAGGTAAGGCGTAGCAAAGACTTGGTGAACACCAAAAATATACATATATTCAACAAAATTCCATGGAAACCTTGAGTTCCATCATAACTTACTGCAATCTTAATTGGCTCAAGCTTCGTTGTTGTTGATAAGCAAAACCAATAAGCAGCAGGAATTTATTTTCATTTTCTATCGTTTACTTCACTTGTCCTATTGACCTCATAGCGTCGAACATATCATTGTCGAGATTTACTTGTCGATCATCAAAGATAGTATCGAATGAAAAACAATTCCTGGCTATTAACATCTTTTATGAACCCCATCCAACGAATCAATCAATCAGTGCTCTACTTTGAATAGCTCAGCATTTATTTTGCTCAGCTGGCCTAACTCATCTAAAGCGCTACAATCAATCTAATCTTGTTGAACAATAATTTTACTATAGCTTTTTCATGTCGATTTTGTAAACTTTTTCAGAGAAGTCAATTAATGGCTCCGTCAAAATGAGGTCACTTGGTTTCAGTTACTTTCGTTTGTTGCCGTACAAATAAAAAGAATTGCTTGTGTCGCATTGATTCCCCTCCTCTTCACTCTTATCTTGGTGTTCACAAACGCAGCGATGCATCGCAATGTACAAACAGTGTCTGAAATTAAAAACTGACGAAGCCATTTCTTACAGTGCGCCGCTTAGTTTGGCGGCAAACAGCTTGTCAAGGTAGCGAGCGACCCAAACTGCAGTGCGAGTGAGCTTGTAACTTATTGCAGCTGCTACAACACCACGTGGCACCTTGCCACAGGTTCAGAATGGGCTCCACGTGGGTGGCAAAGCAAGCGATAAGTAAAAACGTTGGGCAACTGTTTTCTTTTTCATGGAATGTTTTTTGTGTGCTTCAACGAACTACAGACAAGGGATACCAAGGATGTCCTTTTTTGGCGTGTTACAAATGCGAATTTAATCTTATTTAAATTGTCGCTTTTGCTATCCTCGTAAAGCTCCCTTTTCAATGTGTACGTTACTCTTGCGACGCCATGCGTTAGACAAGGATAACATGCAGCATGATCGAATCCCCTGACAGAGTCTGTGTTTTGAGGGGTTGTTTAGCTAGGGTTGGAGCTGCCACTGTGCTGTCATTCCATCACTTTTTGGCAGCATCGCGTGAGCAGCAGCAGACAAAGGAATTTCATATGGCGTGAAATATCCTTTTCGTGTGTTTACATTTGGGCCTGTTCGCCTGACAATATGCTATAAAACATTCATTTTCATGCATGCCATTGCAATTTGTTGGCGCTGCTTTTTATTCCACTCAATACAAAAGCAGAAGAGCAGAAATAAGAGCCGCGTAGATGGATAGAATCGCATTGACGTTGCATTTTTCATTGTCAGCCGGGATTTTGTTATCCTTTTCCATGCTGAGTGGGATTTAGAGCTCGTCAAAGCCAACGAATCGATGGCACGCGGCATGGAGTACGGCGCCATAGTTTCACATGTTCCAGTCTATATGTTGCTACGCCTGACTGGTAACGCGCGTACATCAACAATTCTTTGTTTAACTTTTGCTTGAAATTGTTTCCGCCACAGCGGCAAACAGTGGTTCAAAATAGCAAATTCGTAAACGTAAGTACCAAAATTCATGAACTATTTTGGTAAAGTTTTTTCTTTACGCTGTTTCGACTTGTTTAATTAGCATGATTCGAAAATATTTCTAGAAAATATTAACAGGTTTTGTGAAGACGCCTTTAAAGTTGATTTACGTAAAAACTCTTGAAAAATGTCATACAATTTATATGTTTCTTTTTTTTAAGTTACAACAAGCAAACGAAAAAATATTCACTTTTTAAAAATTATTTTTAAATCTTATTTTCGAGAAAGTTTTTTATGAAAAGACGATATTAAAATTAACGTGAATTTATTTTGTAGTACAACAGTCAATATTAGCTCTTTTTCGCACTTTTATTTCATATAAAAAAGCTTTTGTTGGTCTCTTAATTCAATGTTTCAAAAATAATTCTGATTAAATTTGAGCTCATTTGACGATATTTAGTAATCATAAAAATATTAGCAGGAAAATGTATAGATTTGCCCAGTTTCAAGGCTTTGTATTCTTACTATTTTGTTTAGTTTACTTCTACACGGTTGAAAATCTTGGACTAAATTTTAGTAAAGCTAAAATATCACTGCATTTTTCAAATCTTGCAGTTTAAAATTGAAAATCTTCAAATACTTACTAGCTCATATTAAAAACTCTACTGTACTAAAATTTAAACCAAAGAAATATTACAACTTCCCTTTTAGCTTTTCGGTTTTAAATTAAGTACAAAAGAAATATTACAGCGTTCTTTTTAGCTTTTTGGTTTGAATTTGAGAACAATTCTTTATTATTTTTTGTTTCTAAAACAATTTAGACTAAATTCTAGTACAGTTGGATACTAAATTTGGAGTTGGACCCGTAAAAAGTTAGCCTGGCAGTGCTAAGACTCAATATTAGGCGATTAAGTTCATACGTTTCCTTATTGATTTCATTACGTATAGTGAAATAGACCAGAAGTTAGATAAGTGAACTGTCAAACTGAATGTCGCGAGTTCGAATATTACGGTATTTGCTTTTTTTTCTATCTAAACCTGTACTAAATTTTAAACCAAAGCTGCATTAAAAGCATATTTTAGTATCTAGCAAATGCTAGATTTGAAACCAAAGTTGGTGAGGACTTATATTGTAGTATAGAAAAGTTTAAATTTTAGTACAAGATTTCCAACTGTGTAGGCATTGCTTGATTATTCAACTGGTTCGTAAGGAAGTGCGGAAAAATTGTCTTTTATGGTACCAGCAATAAAAATATTATTTAATGCAAACTAGTCAAAGGTTTATATAATTTTTAATCGGAACGTCCAAATTGGTTTTTATTATTTACTCGCCAGCTTACACTGCCAAAAAATATGTTAACATTTTTTTAAATTGCAGCATATCGCATGAGGTCGCTCAACATTTTTGTAATATGTGAGTATTTTTTGAAAGGTTTGTTTCTTTATTGTTTCTGCGAAAACCAAACCAATAATATCTTTGAATATTACACTCAAAATATTTCCTGCTTCATTTTACGAAAAATAAACCTGAGAATGCGCCGCCTCCACCTCCCATGATATAATTAAACTTGTTGAGAAGAACTAGTCGCCACAGCGATAAGAACACCAACTTAGGTCTAACAACAAAAGCAACAACAACTTGAAAAATTTTTCGTTTATGTAATATTTTTGCCAAGGTTCATTTTCGTAAAATGAATAAAAAACAATTTCATAATATTGAAAATAATTTCTATATAAAACTTAATTTTTGTAAAAAAAATCGTCCAAATTCAGAATTTTTGTTCAAAATATTAGAAATTTCCCATAAAATTGCAACAAGAAATTCTTAAATTTTAACAAAAATTTCGTAGCATGCACGAAAGACTTTCGTAGATTAAAACCAATAAATATTTCATTATATGTATTGGCACTTCCGTAGCTACGCACGTGACAGTCATATGACTTTAATGAGTTTAAAAATAAAGAAAAATTAATCTTACAGTTTTCCTATTTTGATTTTTCAATGGTTTATAGAGCGAACTATACAAGGTGTAAAAGCTAAGAGTTGTCAAAAGTTCGGATCTTAGATAGAACAACCAAAACTGATACGTTATGTGACAAAAAAGAAGAAATGGTTTATGTCTGCATCAATTTATATGAAAATATCTGCGAAGTGTGTACGAGCTTTTTATGAAAGTTTTTTTAATATAATCTTTAATTAAGTTGCTACATATTCACAACTGTTTCGTTGAAAAATCTTTTTTATTATTTTTATTTAAAGAATAATATGATACGTTACGTGATATACGTTACGAGACAAATTTTTCCCTTTAGAAAATTACAAATATTTTATAATTTTTTTTATTTAATTGAACTAGAATAACAAATAAAGTGTTATTCAAGATCGTAACAATCGAAAAAAAATAAAGTTGAATTAAACTTTGTATTATACGAGTATTTATTATACTTATAAAATTCCAAATTTTTGTAAAATTTTTAAACTTTTGTCACCATTTTTCAACTTTTGTTGCCATTCATCATGTTTGCTTCCTTTTTTTTAATTAAAATTGTGATCAGTTCTCAGTACTCTCACAGTAAGAACTCTCTCTTTTATGAAGGCTTAAAATAATTTTTAGTAACATTTAATTTTCCAGTCGCAGAAGACCTTTTGGCGGAAATCCGGAATTCGTGTATTTTACGCATGTAATTTTTTTGGTTTATGAACTACTAATTTTACCCGTCTATGTGCAATGGAATATATTTGTTCTTTCTAACTAAATATAGCGAATTCTAATTCATATACCAAATTTTATTTTTCTACTACGAATCCTTATATTTATATAAAATTTTTATATGTGACTTAACCACTGTGCGGCGCGCGCAATGCTAGTTGGATGAGGAAAATGCCGCTGTAACGTTGTCGGATCTACGTTAAATAATTAAATTTATTGTTTGTTAGTGGATCTTTTGTGTTAATTTCTTTATAATCTGACGCATACTTTAGGCATTGACGCCACATTAATGATAAACAAAGGATTCCTCAACCCCGAACTTCGAAGAGGTGGAATAGCCTCAGAAAGCCATGTTCTGCGTTTTCATAACTCTGTTTCTTTGCAGCATCAATGAAAACAACTTTGCATGATGGCATGCAAATCGCCCGGAACACCTTGGCGGCATGAGCGCCTGAACTAAGACCCAGTTCAAACTGTGGAATTTCAGTTCATTTCAAAATATGATATAAGTGCGATGCATTCGTTTGAACGTACTAGATACAAAATAAATGCTCAGCATTTTTGCCTCGGTTGGTATGCGAGATTTTTGACAAAATCAAATTTCCATCAATTGTCACCACAAAAAGCGTGTGGGGTGGCTGGCTCGGCAGCCATTCGACCTTTGGTGAAATTTGCCAACATGTTTATCATTCCTGTGAAAATATAAATATGTATATGTGTTTTTAAGCCGATTAGTGCGGTACGCGGCGCAAACATTTGAGAGAGATTAAAAATTTCAATTGCGGCTTTAAGCGGATTCCTTCCATCGATGGGGAGAGGTAGTTAAATGTCGGATTTCACATACAATTTGGCAGCTTGAGCGAGCACATGCTGCTTGCATTACACACTTAAACACAGAGACAAGCATTGAGCCACGGTTGTTTGCAAAACAAACCGAATTGTTTTTGTTAAAGCGCACAGAAGTCACTCGACTTCCGCTCGCTCGCCGGAAATGGGAGAAAATCCCACAGCAGCGATAATGATGGGTTCCATTTCCAAATGTTTTTGCTTTGCAAAAGACGAAAACGCAACAAAAAACAACAATGAAAGGCAAAAGAAATAGTAGAGAAGTAATAAAAAATATATCTCGATGGTTGTTTTATTTTTTTTTTAATGACGACGCCGGCTATAATTGCATTATAAACGCTCATATCTAAACATGGCAGCACAACGGGATGGCATTCTACACACGTACGTAGCCAGTAAAATTTTATTTTTTATGGCTCTGCACGATTCAAAGACTACCTTTTCTTTGGACAGGCATGCCTTTTGATTCGATTCCATTTTTTCAACAGTTATGACGAAACATTGAAGTTTTCTTTTACGATTATGACATGCTTAAAAAAGTTAATAATATTTGTTAAGGTTCCTTTAGCGTTGTAGTCGACGTTCATTGATAGTCGTGAAAGATACGGGTTTTAGAATATCTTATGCTTGTTCATAGACAAGTTCGGGGCAAATTCTGTAAGGTGTCCCCAATAGAGGCATTGAACGGACCATGCATGTAAGCATAATTCGTTTTATCCACCCGAACCTAATTAGAATTAGAAAAATACAAAAGTTTCGGAATAAGAAGTTGTCAAATGCAGTTTTAGTTGTTAAATGCAGTGAAATGTAAAAGTATTGAAAAACGGCTTCATACTGCCACCGAACTGCTACTAGTAAAAATGTTTTTTTTTATCAATCACATATCAAGCGTACAAATAATCCTCATTAACATAAAAAGCCTGACCTCAAAATTCTTTAGCCAAAAACTCATTAATCTCAACACGATTGGAAAAAATTATAAAATTGTTTGAAATATAGACATTAAATTTATAGCGAGCAACTGTGAAAATCGTATAATATAGATTTGCCTCACTTTGATCGTCATAAAGAAGCGCCCACACAAACGACCCAGCGCTAAGCAGAATTTTCACACTTTACAGAGAAAAGTCTTAAAATAACTTTAATAATTCCCCAAAGAATCGCATGTCGCAGTATATCGAAGCATTTTAGCTCGTATCTGTAGTAGTTATTGCTTTGTTAGAGTATCTGAAATGAAATTTTATAAATTATGAACAATTAAAGTGCGATCACTTCAAAAACAACAACATAAGAAGAAAAAAAAAGTGCAAACATAAAACAAACTGGGCTCTATCCCGCATACAGTATCGAATGAATTCTAGTTACAACAGTTGAGTTCATGGGAGCATGAAAATAATTATCTACAAGATTGTACATCAACGTGAACGCATTCATGTGTTTTCATTTCATGGCAGAAAATTGAAAATGCCGCGAGCTCACGCAGAACACAAACTGACAAATCAATTAAGCGATTTCCAAGTACATATACGAGTCACTGTCTGCAGATAGAGCAAGAACAACGCTCGCAAGAGTGCAAGAATCGCAAACCGGCCGGTAACTAGAGGCTAGAAAATCTAAATGGAGCTCAGAGTTACAAAAACAGAGTTAGAGGTAGAGGTAGATGTAGAAGAACTGTCTACTTAACTAAACTAAAACTAAAACGAATGATCATCAGTGGAAAAAAAAAGTACCATTAAAAGTAACCAGAACATGCAGAGCTTTTAATTTGCAGCACTTAAATTTGTAACGCTGTGGGTGGACGAGTAGTCTGTAGAAGTGGGGAAGGAAGACACGACTTCTCTACGAACTGTCAGCGATCTTAGAAAATGTTGATACAGTAGAATCTCGATAAAGTTAACCGAATTTCGCAAGGGAAATAAACTTTCTCGAACTATTAATTTTTCTAAGCTGTTTTCAAAATTGAAAAAATTCAATAACAAACATAGACTTTTGGAAATAACTTGCTAAATTGGTTTCAATGACTTAGCTTTCATCATTACAAAAATAAACTAAGACTTCATTTATTCCGGCTAGTTTAAAGTTCACACTCACTCGACGATGTAGATAAACTTTTATTTTTGCAGCTCAAAAAAAAAAAAAAAAATTTGGGGAATACTAATAAACAAAATTAGAGCTCACATTTGCTTGTGTTGCCAAAAGTAACTCAAAAGTTTACTTTTTAGAGCGGTACGTTGACTCTGAAATTCGGTTAACTTAACCGCGGTATTAACTTTTCCGCGATTCTACTGTGTTTAAAAATGTGACTGACCAATAAAAAGCACAGAGACAGGACCTGCTTTCGGGGTTAAGTCAGATTCACATACACAAAAATTCGAAAATATCCCGTTATAAATTCTGTTGTATGCAATATTGTCACTGAAGGCTTGTGATCAATTAAATGATGCAGTGGCTTTTGTGTGCTAAAGTAGAAAGGTTGCAGAGGTTTATATATTTTTCCATTCAAAATTGAAAATAAAAGTGTTTGGATACTTCAGCATATATTAATATTGATATTCTTCCAGTTTTCAGCAAAGGTAAGATGCGATTTCCTTGAACTTTTGCATAGACCATTTATTTGCTTTGGTTTTAGATGAAAAAAAAATTAAGTTTGGCAAAAATAGCGGAAGTCTAGAGTCTTATTCAATCAAAGACCACTTGAGACCCACAACTAGGGATGTCTTAAGCGAACATATCTAAAAGTCGCAAAAATTTAAAACCAACAACAGAGAAAAATTAGCCTGACAGGAAGCCAATTTTTAATGAAAATGTCCGGATGGGTATACTTCGAAGCATAACTCAGGGTTTGCATGACAATGCAGCTAAAATTAATAGAGAGTTACGGATCAGGGACGGTAATCGGATAAGAACTGAGGCCATCCGTAAAGTTTTGGGTCTAGAATTAGCAAAAAAATACAAAAAATATGAAAAAGATAACTAGTCGCCTGGTCGCACGAAAAAAAAAATCGCTGGAAAAAACCTGGCGAAAATATAAAAGATCACCATATACAGCCCATTGTGAATTATGGCGGAGGAAGTATTATGATTTGGGGATTCATGGCCACTGAAGGTGTCGGAAAATCCATAAAAGTGTGAGGGCTAATGAAGGCAGACCAATATGTCGCCATCCTTGAAGACGGACTTCATGGAAGGTGGCGAAAAAGTGTTTCGGACATCATCTTCCAGTATGATAATGATCCGAAACACACTTCGGATCATACAGGAAGATAATGTCCGAAACACACTGCAAAGGTAACAAAAACTTGGCTTTAAAGTATGCAGTTCAGAGTACTTGACTGGCCACCTCAATCACCGGACCACAACTTTATAGAACGCCTTTGGGTTGAGGTCAAGCGGGCCATTTCGTCTATACCCGAATACTGTCCTGATCTCGATACTCTTTGGCGGCAAACGCAAGCGGCTTGGCAAAATATTCTAGAAGAGACCTGCAAAAGATTGTCGAGTCAATGACAAGACAAATTAAAGCCGTAATCAAGGCCAAAGGAAATCAAGGCCTTATTGATCGTATATTTTTTTTTAAATCCAATGTTTTGAAATGTATATTTTATTTAGATAATTTGTTTGTTTCAAACCAAGCTTGTTTATTTTCCTTATGTTTTGCCTAAAGGCCAAAACATAATAGGCTCAAGCTGGCTGCAGCTAATGTCAAATCTTATACGAATACAAAGAAGTGATGCGTACAAACCATAATTCCTCAAGCCAGCTTTTTCGTCAAGTTTCGTTAACTTAACCTGGCTGCAGCCAAAGCGATTGAAATAGAATATTCCATAAGGAATCAGCTGTTTTTTCTTTCAAACGAATTTTAATTAAATTAACATGAACATATTTTCGCGACTCATTCCTGTTATTAAAAATTAAACTGAACAAACCCAACAAAACTAATTGATACACAAACAAGCGAATTTTTTCAATGACTTAAAGACGAGCTCGCTCAAGTCATTTTGGTCAAATCAAATCTTTGGCAGAACTTGAGCTAACTTTTCTTTGATTTTTGACATTAGCTGCAGCCACCTCGAGCCTATTATGTTTGAGCCTTAACAATATTTTGAAAAGTGTTGAAAAATAAAGAAGTTAATGAAAAAATATAAATTTCAGCGTTTATTCGATCAAAACCTTTATTGTTGTGAACTTTTATTATTTTTGATTTTTATACATGATTTGCCTCGTTTATTTCATTTCTCAAATTGTTTGTTGTTCTCTGACGACGTTAAGTTATTTCTAAAAGTTTCTGCTATTTAGAATTGCTTATTGTTGCAAAATGATTCAAACACTTTTAGTCATTGGTGTTCGATAAACAATTTGAATTTAAACATAAATAAATGTTGTATAGTTTCGTATACGAAGTGTAGCAACCAAATTGTTTTTGATTACTCTATTAGTAATTGTAATGTAATCCGCAGACATGAGAATAAGGACTTAGGTGTCATTTTTGACTCTAGTTTTTGTTTCAAATCTCATTATGAATATGTAAAAACTAAAGCATATTCTATGATGGGGTTTATTAAGAGAAATTCTCATAGTTTTAAAGACCCTTTAGCAGTTAAAGCTCTATATACCTCTCTAGTTTGAAGTATTCTTGATTACTGCTCAACTATTTGGGATCCATTCTATGCTGAACACTCTTATCACATAGAAAAAAAATTCAAAAACATTTTACAAAATATGCGCTTCATAAAATGAGGTGGCCAGAAGGTCTTCCATCTTATGAAGCTAGACGTAAACTTCTTGGGTTGCAGTCTTTAAATGATAGACGATCTTATTTTTCCCTTTTGTTTGTTCACAACGTTCTATCTGGCAAAATCAATTGTAGTGATATTCGGAGTCTGTTCATTTTACATATTCCAGCTAGATCTATAAGAAATCATCGTATGTTTGATGATAGAATTCACAGAACGAATTATTCTTTGAATGAACCTATTGCTAGAAGCATTCGCTTGAGTAATAATTATTCACATTTTCTCAAATTCAATGTTACCTTAAGAGATTTTCGACTACAATTATTCACTATTTTGAATTAAGTTAAGATTTGTTATTAATTAAATGTTATTACTTAATAGTCTGTAAGATTGTATAATCCGTAGACCGAAATAAATAAATAAATAAAAAGTTGAGTCACTGTATACTCAAATAACTCATATCCTTATGTTAATTTTTGTATTTTAAGAAGCATGGTTTGGTTCGTTTAATGTAGTAAATTGGCTTTTAATTTCTGATTCCTGCTGGGCTATGCCATGGCACCTGGCACATTGTCGGTTTGCAAACTAATTTCGCATTCAGGCCACGATAATATGCTTCAGATGGCAAGCAGCTAAGAATATGCTGAAAGATACTCAACCAGATGGACATGCAGACAGCTAGAAGGGTTAGAAATTATCTACTAATAAATTGAAGACTTTGTCGAACAGGAGGGAATGCCATTGAAACGTCACTGCATTCATATCCGTTGCATTCATTACATTGTCCAAGTAACAATAGTTAGATATTCATAGTTTAACAGTTAAATGGAGGATTATACTTCGCTAGGGTGCGTTCGTAAAACAAATAAACTATTTTTTGCTGTGTGTTGCAATTTAGTTATTTTTCAATTTGAGCTCGTTCAAATAATATTGTGTTGAATAAAAGTGAGTAAATAATATTATGTTTACCGAAATATTTGACAGCCTCACCATCAGACGGAAGGTGCGACGGGACCAACACAAGCAGTGATATTTATACAACAGAACAAACAAATATCAATCGATAGATATGATAGTGGACGGACGACACTCGCAGGCACTAACCGAAGTGAGTGTTGAAGTCAGCCAAAGGACAGACATTCAGACAGACAGACAGACAGACACAAAGATACGAAGTTAGGCCTACAGATACCAGTTGAATTGTTAAGATACGCGCTTCAACAGGCACATCACACAACTACCAGTTTTGAAGTGTCAGCAGATCAAACAAAATTCTCAAACACAAAAACGAATAAAAATGCTTGTTAAACATTCGAACAAATGACAGGAATCCATGCCACCGCTGTGAAGAATGAAAAAAAGGGGTTGAAAACATTTGTATTTTCAACTTCAAGCCGTTGCATCTAATATTTAATTAAAGTAGAAGCGCAGAAAGACGTTGATGAAAATTTTCATGATTATAGATAAAAACACAAAATTCTTATCTAGCAAATGATTTTCATTCGAGTCTCCAAATTGCTGGGCACTCGTTTGTCAGGGTCACAAGTAGCTCAACATGGACCAACCTTACTGATTAGCATTGAGGAAGAAAAAAAAAACACCAAACTTAGCTGCTTCAGCGATGCCTAAATATAACTGTAACTGGTGTCAGACGGCTGGATTGGTAGGTGAATGAAGTGTTTTTGAGTTGGGCAATAAAGTTTGTTCTTATCACAAAGTTGGGATTTTGGTGAGCTACCATAAAAATGCTCCCCTAAACAGCACTGAGCTGACGACTGGCGGGTCATTTCTGATACATATACATATTGTATATTCCCGCTTCTTAAGCAAGTTCATAAAATTATTGAGTAATATTTACCTTCTATAGTGCTTACACTTTGCTTAGAAGTTTTGTGTTGTAAAAAATATACTGAAGAGTGGCACTAAGGCACAGCAAGTAAATATTAAGTAATCGATTGCAACGATACCTGTCAAATCTTACTCGACATTCCTATCAAAATCTATGCTTGTTTCAAAGTATGACAACTTCCGAGCGTTGAACTTACCTTTTGATAGCAACTTTGGCGGCATCTGAAGAGGTCTTTTGATCCAACTGCTTGCGCTCTTATAAATCCGAAAAGCGTCGTTGCGGTAAATAACAGTAGCGCTGCTTCGATACATTTTGTTGACAACATATTTTTATTTTTAAATTTATTTTATCAATTTATTCTTCACTTTTTTAAACACTCCTTATGCTTATCAATTTTTAGTTCCCTTCACTTTTTCAATATAACTATTGATCTTTTTTAAATATTTTTTAGATAATATTTAAATTTATATTTTTGCCTCTTGTTTGTGAGCGAACACGTTGTGGGCGTATTCAGAAGATATTTTTATGCATGCGTACGAATCACTCTTGGCCATACGGATCAGCGAGACGTATTTGACAATTTTGTGGGAAAACGAGAGTTGACCACAGTTTGTGACGTGAATGTGCGAGACACAAGTAACTCACTCGAGATCAATTTTTAAACTGAAGCAACTGGCTGCATCGACAAAACATTTAAAAACAATGAAAGGTAAAGAAGTCGAGAAATCAACGAACAAGCAAACGAACGAACAAACGAACAAACGAACAAACGAACTACCGAACCATTCAAGTCGAACAAGTTACAAACGAACGCGAGTTGAACAACTGAAGCCGGTTCTTGTTCCATCCAGTTTTGAGCATTGGTATAACGATGAAACAACAGAACATTGAGCAAAAACCATTCGATTCCGTATTTTGGATGGGCTAACTGATTTGGGAGCAATCAGTCGAAATTCGAAAATGTAGTTTTTAGCGAAAAAAAAAACTTAAAATATCTTTGAAAACCAAATATTCAACTTATGACAATATTTAAGAGATCTTAGGCTATTATATTTGCAAAACAGACAAGCTATTTCAGCTGTATCCAGAAGATATGTAATGCAACATGTTGCACATCTCATGCAAACACATTGGGCGCCCCGAGCACGTGTATAATTAATGCGCCTGCGCTAAAAATTGTAAATAAAGCTTGTTTTGGCAGTTGAAAGGCTTGCAACTAAAATTAAGAAACATGCAACGTGTTCGACTGCAACGTGTTTGACTTGCAGCTACAAGCAATGTGAGTTTTGGCTCGTAGCATTGAAGGGGAAATTTCGAAGATACACACATCCAACGGATTGCAAATGTTCGTTCAGACATGCGTCGGCATTGATGGATGTAAATCAGCCATTTCATTTTTTTAATATGAACTGTTGGTTTTTGCTGCAAAGTGTATCTTTAAAATTAAATAAAAGAAAAATTCAGGCAAGTCGCACATCTGTGAATCAAAACTGAATTCGTATGCTGCTTTGAAGGTCATTCCATTGCAGCACTTTTCGGCGGTAGCATGAAGCTCTTGTAAGCTCAGTTATAAGATTTTTTTATGTTTTTGGTTCTGACTGTTCCATGATGATGTAGTTTGTTAATATCATTTTAGCTTTAGCTCATTGCTTATAATTTGTCGTTGCTTTATCTTCATGGACTAATGATATTATTTCATCATTTTATGCCCCAAGCACCTTCGATGCGGCTCGTCATTTTCTGTCATGTGACCAGGCACGCCTTTACAGCGTAATTTGTTGTAGTTGTTATTTTTTCAACAACGTCAGATACCATATTACTCAACCTTGAATAGAAGACGTTGGTCGCCGAAACTTCTTCTTGCAGTGCACTTTGGTTGTTTTGTTTTGTTCTACACCAGTCGAAAAAGTCATCTACCTACTGATGCAACAGCAAAAAAAAACATATGTACATACATTTGAAAATTGAATCTACCTGCAACACTGACTGACTGAACTACAGGGACAGGATTGACAAAACTTCCTATAGTTATTTCTATCCACAGAGAGTATTTTAAAATTAATTGTTTGAAATATGTATTTAGTTGCTGATGTAATTTTTGCAAAATTTCCTTCTTTATTGTATTGAATTTTCTTATAGATGCATTTTCCTTTTAAACATGTTTTAGTTTTTTTCTTTTTGGAAATATGTTTCTGTGTAGGTAAAGAATTTTGCTCTTTGTGCACCAGAATTGGTAAATGAATAGAGCTAAGTGTTAAGTATCTATGTACATAATAAAGACTTGCCTTAAATGACTCGACGTTAAGCTAACGAATAGACTTTCTACAGAGTCAAATGCATGCAGAATATGGAGCTTAGTGAGAGTTTTAAAGTTGAATTAAAATATTTTTGCTTATGATATTGAAAATATATCCATATATTCCCTGCAGTGTAAGACTAATCAGCAGTAAAAATTATTAGTTTTTATACTAGTTGAAACAAACTAGTTTATATTTTGTCACGATTTACTAGTTGCAAAAATAGTTTAAATTCAACTAGTTTATGTCATGTCACAATAAACCAGTTGTAAAACTAGCCAAAATCAAACTATATTACACTATTATTAAACTATATTACATATTGTTAAAATCAACTGTGCTTTATGAACTTTAAAAAAATTACTTTTATATGAAATAATAAAACACTATGTAAATTTTACTTGCAACTTTTTTAATAGTCGCTTTAGTAGAAGCTCCAAATTCAGAAGATAAATTGCCGAATAGAGAACTTGCTGAATCATTGGTTTGTTATAAGTAGTTTTAAACTAATTAAAATATGACTATTTGCCAACACCTCACGAAAGGTTAAACTATGTAGAAACTAGTTAAAATTTGGCAATATATTATTTGTTGACAACCATTTACAACAAACTAGAATATTACTAATTATAATTACATATACTATTAACTAGTTTTCATCTGTTCAGAATAAGACATTTGATATTTCCTATGACATCGCCATGTTAAAAATACTAGTTGGGTATATAAAAAAAGACGTCTTGAACTAGAACTGCTCAGTTTTCAACTAGTATGCAGACTGGTTTTAAACTAGTTGGTTACACTGCAGGGTTAGTTGCGTTCGATTCGCCAGCCTATACTCAATAAATGTAGCTTATTTCAAAATTTGTATGTGAAAACAACAACAAAGTCGTCAGATAGTTCAGCATAGATTAGGTCAATTGCCAATTGAATTGAGTAAAGTTGCGTTGCCAAGTTCTTATTTTTTAGTTGGTTTGTGTACAGGATAAGGTAAAATGTAATAGATTCTGTCAAAATGTGATGGGAGTACAAAAACAAACTTAAATTTCTTCAAGCAGTCAGCTGTTTTTTGTTTTGGTTTTTTGCTTCATTTTCAATTTAATTTATTGGCAGACTTCAAAGTGATCTGTCAAAACACAAAAGTGTTGACAACTATTGAGCAAGTGAAAGCCAAATGAGCAGCCATTTTTTTCACAAGTGAGTTGAGCACTGCCGAATCGAACGCAGCTATTATTACGCAAACGAAAAAATTGTGATACTATTTTACCTGTGTTAACGTCAGTATATTCACATAAATTTTATATCGTTGGAAAGGTATTTTCAAGTAAACTTGCAGAATATAATTTTTATTCAAATAAGTTGTCATAAAGATAGGTAAAACTGAGCAAATGTAAAAACCTTTTTTCCCAATGGGACAGCAAACTAATAGCAATACAGCTCTGTTCAACATCGTTGCTGTCATCGTGTAAGGATAGAGCCAGCTGCAGCGCTGACTGTGCTCTCTTTTCAAACTGCCACGTCTGTCAAATTCAGCTGTGTGGCGAATGGAAACAAAAGAAAAGAAATAAAAATTTTTCCTTCGTTTTGACATTTCCGGCAGTATGCTCGCATCTGGTGCATCTACCTGTATTCTTCTACAATGGTTGCTGTAGCATACACGAGAGAGAAGAGAGTGACTCAGAACACTTAAACAGACCTGTGTGGCATTGTTGTTGTTGCTTTTTCTTAATTACTCTCTGGAACTGATAACCTGAATATAATGAAGCAATTTCATTCAATGAACCCAGTGGTAAATAGACACATGAAGTAACTAATTATTTCTTTTGTACCTACAGTGTAGCTGGGAGACCTCCAACGCCTGCAGAGTGAATAATTGAGTTTTTGAAGTGAAAACTTCTTCAGGCGCGTTTAGTCATTTTGTGTAGAGGAAAATCTTTAGTTTAACGAAACCCTTACTCAGGACACGACATCCAAAATTTAAAAAAAATGCCATTTTTTATACAGTTTTAGTCGTATTAGCCAAAAATGTATAAAATGTATTGAATTCGGTATGTTAGTGCTATTTAAAAAGTTGCCATGACTACTTTCAACGGCTGTTAAACGACAACACTGTTTGTTTATTCGTCCTGTATCATTTTCAGACGTGACGCTAAGCCACTGAGAATTTTGTTATGATTTTTGGAGTAAATGGACTTCATATGATCTGAAAATATATTCAATGCCAAAACGTTGATATTTTCATGTCCTTCAAGGATTTTAAAAAACCAAAAGTTTGTACTGAAATAATTATTTTTTGCACCAAGTGACCTTAAGTCAATTAAGGTTTTAAAATATATTATTTAATTTGTTTAAATGTGTCCACTTCACTAAAATTGCGCTATTAGTATTTTAGTAAATGAAAAAAAAACAACTAACGTCCGCTGCTCATTTAAAAAAAAAACAAGTGTGACGCGAGAATTTTGTGAAAATTTAAGAAACGGCAAAATTAACATTGAATTATATTGTTTCATAAAGTAAACATAAAGTAAACATAAACAATAATCAGGGCAATCGATACATGAAAATTTGTTTTACATTCTGATTCTGATAACAGCGAGTACAGAGTACGTAAAATGAGTTGTGGATATGTATTAGCCAAAAGTATTTATCAATGTAATGTTTTTTAACTTTGATAAACGTTTTTCAATAAAAATTTAAAAAAAAAAAAACAAAAGACAAATCGATTTTAATATGGTCGAACTTCGACCACAGGCGATACAAGTTCATTATTATTGTTTGCAACGCACTCTGAAAACAGAAAATTTTGTTTTAGAAATCATGATATCGATTGGAGTATGATATATTGACATCAATAAATATTGATCAATCAATTATTATGAAATGATATAAAATAGGTTCTTAAGAAATATGGTGTTAGTAAGAATAAACTACCACAAGGGCACTCGGTCCACCGTAACCGAAAAATAAAAATATGAATAAAAAAGATTTTATATGATTTCAAATAAAATATATATTGACATTTTATTATTTTAAATAATTTGCAGCTTAAGCCAGTTACCATGATGAGGAAACTGACTGCAAAATAAAATTTTTATCTATTTTGTCTTTAGAACCTTTTTTTTCAATATCTTCTTTAAGAGAAATGTATCAATTGCACTCAAAACACAAAATGTGATTTAGAACAATAACTACCAAAAAAATCATTTAAAGTGAGCAAAGTAAGATCAATTAACGTTAATTTTTCAATTTGCTTTCTTTGATATTTTTATCTTATGTGTGCTGCTCAAAAACATAATTTGTTATCGTTATTTCTGAGGTCTCAAGTGCAAGTGATTGAGAAGAATTTAAAAAATTCTATTGGTGCAAATTGACGAAATTTTTTTTTTTTTATTTTCAAAGTTTGATCACGGATATCTTCCGAATATCACTATGAATATGTATTAAATACAATAAAATATATTGTGTGTAAACTGTTTGTTAAACAAAAAATATTGAATAGTTTATACATAAAAATTTTAGATGAGAATATTTTCTTGCTTCATACTTTTTAGAGCTTGATTTTTAGTAGTCGCGTTTTAGTTTTTTGAGCTTATTTTTTTACACTAAGTTTACTTATACTAGAGAGCTATCGAAAAATTAAACAGAACAAAAAGTTTAAATTTGTCTTTGCTTCTCGCAGTTTTTCGCAACATTAGGGGCGTACGAACGTTAAAAACGTACGACACAATGGGAAATTTTATATTGTTTTTTTGGACTGAACCAACGTTTATTGAATACCCCCTTAAAATGTGCTTACATTTTGTTGACTCGGAAGAAGGATGATAGTAACTTGGTGGGTGGAAAGATGGAGTAGCTTCTATGAAGATTTGTCTTAAACTTAAACAGCTTTAACCTGAGACTAAAAAACGAGTTATCTCGATAATGCGAGGTTCTGTTGTGCATAAAGGCAATGGTAAAAGGATGGGTTTGGACAGCTGCCCAAGTTAATCTGGGAAACACACGAGCTGGTGGCGTCAGGCCATGTATCTCCTTTGAACACTTCCCATGGTAGTACCTATACAGAAGACTGAAGCAACAAACATTGCGTCGATGCCCAAGAGAGTTTGGAGAGGTTTCTTCTATTAGACATGTTCATCGCACGTCGCTGAATTTGGTACAGAAGCTCCAAATAAGATCTTGAAGTCCCTGCCGAAATGTGCTAAGAAATTTTAAACATGAAATTTGAAAAACTTTGACGCAGACCGATCCAAATCTTAACCAAAAAAAGTTAAATTATTGAGCTAATTGCGCTCTTTCACTATGGAAACTTGAATAATAGTATTTAAATTATATTTTTACTTTGGTGCTTGGAATACATATTTAATATTAGCATTTCAATCAAAATGGATAGACCAACTTTTAAGTAAATGCCTATTAAACTTTTCGGCAAAATTTAAACTTTTTCAAGTGGATTTTGAGCAATAAAATGACTAGCTTTTGATTAATTGAGTAGTTTTATAGAAATATTTTAATCAGTTTCACATTTGTCGTATGGAATTTAGTGATGGAATTTTCACCATTTGAACGAAACATCTTTTTCTTATATGTGAGTAAAAATATTTTATGTTCAAGAATGTTTTGCAGAACGAAATTAAATACAGGGTTGCCAATATTCGAAGCGCCCATTTTATTTTTAAATAAATCAAAGAAATCACAATTTTTTGTCTGTTCGTCATAAATATCATTTAATTGGGGTCAAGTAGATTTGCTTACATTATTTCTTGAATATGATATCTCGTAAATGGTCGCCATTGGCCTCTACGACATATTGTGCCCGTTTTGCAGCATTTTCCATGGTTTTCTTCAACATTTCGATGGGAATGGCGGTTATTTCTTGACGGATGTTGGTTTTCAGCTCTTCTAGGGTCTTTGGCTTGTTGACGTAAACCTTTGATTTCAAATAACCCCACAAAAGAAGTCTGGAGGCGTTAAATCTGGTGATCTTGGCGGCCAATCGAAATCACCATTTTTTGACATCAAACGGCCAGGGAACAATTGCTTCAAAAAATCGATTGTAGTGCGGCTTGTGTGTGGTGGCGCGCCGTCTTGTTGAAACCAGTAGTGCCTGATACGCTTTCGACGAACGATTGGCATGAAAAAATTGTTTATCATATCGCGATAACGCTCCTGATTGACAGTAACTCTGTGGCCATTATCATCTTCGAAAAAGAACGGCCCAATTTTAGCCGCACCAAACAGTGACTTTTGCATCGTGAAGAGGTACCTCTTGAATCTCTTGTGGATTTTCAGTGGCATAAATACGGCAATTTTGTTTGTTTACCGTTCCGTTCAACTGAAAATGAGCTTCATCGCTCATGATAATTTTATGCCAAAATTGCTCGTCTTCTTCAGCCATTTCGATGACTCTTTGGGCCCATTCCAATCGACGTGGCTTATCGGTAGGCAACAATTTGTTTACCAATTGAATTTTGTACGGAAACAAATTCAAATCAACACGTAAAATGCGTTGTAAAGTGGATCGGGGAATGCCGAGCTGCTGAGAACGGCGATTTGGGGATGTTGTTGGTGACTGCTCAATACTGGCTCGTACGGCTGCAATATTCTCATCCGATCGCCTTGGTCGCTTTTTATTTGGCCTCTTTGGGTTACCAAGAGTATTATCAGTTGTAAATCTTTCATACAAACGATAAATTGTTTTCTTGGAAGGCGCACTTTTCACTTTATTTATTTTTTTGAAAGCACGTTGAGTTTTCACTATTGACTTGTTTTGTTGAATGTAAATTTCAACAATTTTAGAGCGTTCGCGTGGCGTGTACTGTTCCATTGTAAACATTTGCTTGGAATGACGCTTCAAACGCGGTATGTCATTAGTCGATTTGGCATCACTGCGGAAAGTTACAGTGTTGCCAGATGGGCGCTTCGAATATTGGCAACCCTGTATCTTTATAATCATTTCATGCCTAACAGCTGAAAGTGACTGTTATATTATAATATGACATTGTAAGAAAGATATTTTATTCTGTTCTGCAAGACACTCTTAATAAAAAAATTCAACTCACACCAAGAATAAAAAATTTTAAAAGGGAGGCTTTGCCGATGTTTTGATTGAAGAATTAAATTTTTAAATTCAAAAACTCAAACATCCAAACCATTAAATAAATTAAAGAAAACTATACTTGTTTATGGAACAACTTATCTTCTTGTTACTTTCGACTTCACATAGCAAAGGTACATTCTCAAAAAATTATTTTCCTAAAAATTTGTCGGTGCCTAAAATTGTGTTAGAAAACAATCCTGGGGTTGAATTACAGCATCCGTGATCGAATAGGCACTTGTCTTTTCGTATGCTGTAATTCGGCCTCTGATCTCCCGGTTGTCGAATGCCATCAAAAATTACAAATGTAAGCTCAAACGTAAAATGCACATTATTACGATAGTGCTTTTAAATTTATAAAGCTTAGACTTTCCATCTTGTTGTTTTTTGAATTATCGGCTAATTAAGGAATTCTATTTAGTATGTTCGAAGTGTTGTGCTGGCAAACTGAAGTTTATGTGACGTGATTACCTAGATAAGTGCCGAGTGTTTTAGTTTCCAACAGAGCTAGCAAAGCCACGTTAACATTGAACACAACAATTGGCAGAGGATAATCATACATTTTTTTTGTCAATTTAATTAACCTGCTCCATGTTTAAGCTTCCATGAAATATAAATGTACGGGCATGTGAAACATATTTATTAACACACAAAAAATAAAGAATTAAAATATACATACAAACATAAAATTAACCTCAGCTATGGCGAACTTTTATGTTTTACATACAATTAATTTGTGTTTTAACATGCATACAAACAAACATAAATACGTTCACACACTGATATATACTTGGCTATCATATTGTATGTAAATAAATTTAAATGAAAAACTTCAAATCGTTAATTTTTTTTATGAGATTAAATTAATTAGGCGTTGAACTCTAGTCGCAGGTGTGTATGTGTGTATTTGTAATATAGTGTGGTCAGTGCTAGAGACATTTGTAAAGCGTATTACTAACGGATCATAGCTTCCAGCTTGCCAGCCCACAGCAAACGGCAGAGCATCGCCACCAACAACGCTTTTACAGATACAATAAATTCACAGTTAATAGGATTTACATCGCAAGTGCTCGATAGTGCCTGTCTGTCCAGCAACCGATTGAAGCCCATCGGCCGTTGTATGAATTACGGATATTTTCAAATCCCAGTCGCATTATGGCAACACACACACAAACACACGCGCATAAATATTAATCATGCCACCAAGGGTGTGAAATATTGTTAACAAAATCGCTCTGCTTTGAATTATGATGAAATCAAGCAGTGAATTATTCTGTTTGGGAATCTGCGCTAGAGCCATGAAATCGCTTAATAAGCCACCGTAGAACCATCGTTCCATTTGTTGTCCCTAGTACCAATATATTTGGGAGAATATACAAAATCATTTCGATCGACTGTTCTTTGTTTGCTCTGCTTGTGATGTTTATGTTTGGGTTAATTTAGGCGAAGTCTTGCGCATCATGTTCCGCTGCTGCTGCTGATGCTTGTTGGAAAGGTTTTTCAGGGATGGTATTTGATTCGTTATACTGCTGCAGTCAGCGTAACCTTGAAGAATTGGAACTGGCTTTAGCATCGGCATCGGCATCGGCACATGACTACTATCATCAATGGATATGCACGACAGTATGTTTGTATGTGTGTGTGTTTGTATGTGTGTGTGTTTGTATGCGTGTGTGGCAGTTACCGAAATACATATGACATTTAGTGAAAAGTGCGGCGTTGCCAATCGAATTGGCCGCACTTATTTTAATGCAACGATTTTGTGCGGCAATAATTTGACGTCTGCCACCATCGCAGTGATTCTATTCGGCGCAGTGAATGTCGGCGGTGTAGATGGCCTAGTAGACGATTAGATGAATTTGTAACGGTGCATATGGCGAATGTGGGTGCTTGCCAGCAGTTACTTCTGCAGTTACTTCTTCACCACATTGCTTTTTGTTACCTCTGTTTAGGATATTCGCAAGTGTTTAATTGTTGCCTGGAAGCGATTTTGGTTTGATTGAATGTGTCCTACAGGCCAATATAAGTCCCCAAACTGCAATTTAAGTGCTTTCAAGTGGCTTCAGTCAGCCACTGTGATCCACTAATAGATCATGTTTTGCTTGTGTCAATCCACCATTCAACCGGTCGGTTGTTTCGCTCGCTTTCCTAGCGGCAACCCTTCTTCTTGCGATTGATAATTCAATCGAACCTTTGCTACTGCAATAGCTTCATGTCATTGATGCCATTCCACAAAGAGAAGAAACAAAAATTAATAAGGGCAAATTATGATTGAATGTCCGCTTTGTTGTTTCCTTTAAGCAAGCGACGAAAAAGTCGCATGGCGTCGGCAGTTTTTCATTGCTGTAATTTGAGACCGTCTGACAGCGAGCATTCGTTTCGGTACAGCCCTATTTTTTGTCTACATACACACACTCCAAAGGGGCGTGTTCGGCAGGCACTGCACTCAATTCGCAATTGCATTGTCGCTCATATTTTGCTGCGCTCTCATGCAACTTCATAAGACTTCATGCCATCAATGCCAGTCTTTTTGTCCGCTTCACATTCCAACGCATGGGATCCGAACACGGGCAGATCAGCACCGGTGGGTTCGTGTCAAGTTCAAAGCATTAAATAGCTTGACATTGCATGACAATGCAGAGCCCCCGGAAGAGCATTAAGTGCAGTAAAGGGTTTTTTTTCTTTGAATTATTATTATTTAATGCCAACAAAAAACAACAACGAGCAGCATAAAATGAATACGGAATTTAATAACAACATGGCCGCCATTGTCGTCGTCAGAAAGAAAGGGATGGGATGCAATAATTTAGCTAGGCAATTATATGGGTTCCCTTTGAGTTGAGCATATGATGAAGAAGTCGCTGCGGCGGCATTTGATATTTTATTGGCTGAAGTGGGCAACATTTTTATTGGACGAAGGGGCCAATCACATCTCTCTGGCTTGTTTATGAATATTTTATGATGATATCAAAATCTGTGCTCATAAAATAAGATTGTGCACACAATGAGGTGACCCAAAACAGCATTATTTTTGCATAAATCGATAGAATGGCGATTTGACAATGGTCGTTTGCATCTGGGTCAACATGTGTTTATATTTTGAAAGCTTAGCTGCCATAAAGTCCACTTAGATATTATTTTCTTGAAATAAAAAATAAATTCCAAACGCGTATCAGTCAGATACATAGCACTATCTCCAGCTGCTATCGACAAACCAATGGAGAAAAAAGTTTCACTGCTGATATTTAGATGATTCCATTTTCCCCTTTTTAGAGCAGATTTTAATTTTATTCTCTTATTTTGATGATGAACATTAACACCAGTTGCTGAAGCAACAACAACATTTAATGGCAATTTAATGTCTATCGTCTTTGGTCGTTGCAATTGCTAAGGAGCTGTTGCTGCTGCTGACGATGATGATGATGTGATGATGATTTTCTTCGCGTTTAATACATTTGTTGAAGTATTTAATGACGAAACTATGAGAAGCGATAAAAACTTCTTAATACGTATAACTTTGACTAGGTTTCCTATGCAATGAAGAAATTATAATTATGAGGATAACCCCAGTTGGTTCCACTAAATGTTAAAGCTGTTGTTAATACATGATGAATGCATGAATGTGTGTATGTCAACTCAAGTACAAAAATAAGTACAAAACCTGATTTCGAAACTAACCCCTTAATGACAACGTATGATAAATCATACGCGATTAAAGCATTCTTCAAAAATTCCTCAAAAATCCTCAGCCACTGTAAAACTTTTGCTTCCAACAGTGTGAGAAAGCCAAAACTATGCTTTTCCAAAAAAAAATTGACATATTAATAATTTTTGTTTACTTGTTCGCGCCTGTTAATGTAGTATTAAAAAAAAAGTAAAAAATGTTACTCAGGTGAGTTATTTGTTTTATAAACATAAAGAAAAAGAAAATATAATAAAAAAAGTTATAGTTGAACGCCTACGCTATGAAATGAAAATTTTCCAATTTATTATTTATTTTTATTTTTTTTTATTTCTCTACTTAAAGACCCCTTATGCGCTTATGATCGATCATACGCTTCGCCACACCCAAATCCTTTGAATTTTTTTTTAAAAACTTCAGAGTCTTACGTCTTGTAATAATACAAATTTATGCTGAAAATTATAAAAGCTAAACTCAATGGATTCTGGTAGTGAGCATATATGGGTTAAAAAGCATGTAAAACAGGAAGTATATAAAAAGCAGTACAAAAAATAAGTGCAATCTAAAAAAGTAGTATAATATCAAAAAAGAGAAAGCTTAATTACAGAACTTAGTTGATAAGAAATCTTAATTATATTAAAAAAGATCAAAGGTAAGGGATAATTGTCTATAATTGCACTAGTCTTAATTTTTCATCATCATTTTTCACAGTGAGAATATTTTCGAGTTCCAAATATATCATTGAATTGGTATTTTAAATGAAAATCTTTTTGTTTAATAGAGTTTAAGTTAGTTTGGAAAATTTCATGGTATTTTTTTAAAAAATCTGAAAGGACTTAAATCGGCTTCAAAAATTTTTGTCTTTTAATGTGGACTTTATCATATATTCAACAAAAGCACAGAAAGCGTAAAGTCATTGTAGTAAGAACCCAAAATTATGAGTTTTTATTTATTTAGTTGATCTTCAATATGAATATAATTGACATTATACTTTAGATTCACTTCATTCTACGTCTTAATCTTAGTCACAATTTCACGAACGCAATTCAACCAATTCTCGTCATCAACTTGCCAAATATCATCAAATTTCACGTTCAATTTTCCAGATATCGGTAAAAACTGATCTTCGGTATGTTGTATGCACGCGCAGTGGGTCCCACATTGGAAAACATGTGAAGTCCCACATTATAAATTCATGAACATTTTGTCAATTTTATCAATGCATTTGAACAAAAATCACTTTAAATTCTTCAAGATAAACAAAATCAAACACAATGCTATACTTAACATTTTTATAGAACAACAAATAATGACAAAATAATCACTGCTAAAAATAATGAAAAAACTTTTTTTTACATGTTTTCACTTTGTTTAGCACGCATATAAACAACGCGTATTTTCTCTCCAAATCCACATGAAAAGTGAAGGAGCATCGAAGCCTCACTGTCAATGCAAAAACATTGGTGATGACTGTGGAAAATATTCGAGAAAAGAGGTAGAAGAGGTTCCACTTTAGACAACTCTCCCTCACATAAATATTAACCTTTTTTTTAAATTGTATTTTGTTCAATAAACTTTTTTAGTTACAAACAGGGCTCGGATTTTGATGACGTAAAAAAATAACAAAAATTACCTAAAAACTGACAAAAATTACCTAAAAAACGCAAACAATTCCATAAAAAATAAACAAAAAATTAAGCCTTTACAATAAAACATTACTAAATTAAAATGTATTTTATACTAGCATATCCTGAGTTTTTATCTAACACTTGTTTAATTTTTCTACATACCCTTTCGTCAGTTTTACCACGCATAGAGCTTGTTTTCATCGAAGTCTATAAACAAAGCTACTCCTTTGTCGAGAGATAATGTTTTTGATTGCAGGGACTCTAGTGTAAAAGGAATATGTTTAAAAATTTGCATTTTGACATTTTTTGGTACGGAAAAAACAAAAAAAAAATGTTTAAAAATTACACTAAAATCCGAAAAATGCTCCAAAAATTAAAAACGTCCAAAAATGACAATAAAATAACTTAAAAATCTCTAAAAATGACCAAAAAAGGCCCAAAATCTAGTAACAATGACCTGAAAACTAAAAACGATGAAAAATGACGAAAAACTGTCCTAAAAACTTTTCATATTTCGAATTTAGGAAACATAAATGGACGTTTTAAATAAGCAGGAAATGTTTTAGAAGCAGCAGAAAAACGATGACATGTCATCGAAATCCTAGCCCTGGTTATAAACATAACTTCCAACTGTTAAATTAACTAAAAGCAATATGAAACGAAGACAAGCCTTTGTATTTAAAAATATTAAAAATTGGGAAAATTATGACTTAAACATTTTTCAATAATTACAACATAGGTAAATATTAAATTAATGTTTTGAAAATTTTTGCTGTAAAAACTTATTCTTAGTTTTGCAGCTTTATTTTCTTTAAATAAATGTTAGGAAATCAAAGTAGCTACAAAAGTAGAAAGCAATACAAATGCGTGTACTACGCGGAAAAAAGTACTATACTGCCAAATGCAGAACTGTTGGTCACATCAGGCATACATAACGCTCCCATCCGTCCTGTATTTCGCAGGACATTCCTTTATTTCGAGCAAAGTCCTGGGTCCTGTGTAACGGGCTCAAATTTATGCTTTTTATTATTTAGCACCGTTTTTTTTTTATTTTCTTCCATGTTAGCTATTTAATCTACTTTTTTTATTATTCATACTTTTTTTAGTAATAAGTAAAAATTTTCCCTTAATACACTTTCCCTTTTTTGCAAACCCGTTAAAAGTGTCTGTGCAACTCATTTTTTGATTTCTCTTCACTGAAATGTAGAAGCGAAAATGTGTTTTAGGGAAAAAAAAACAAATAGTAGTGATAGTGAGGTGTTCTGCTCACAGTGAAAAGGAGTACTTGAAAAATCTAATTAGTGTGCCATTTCAACAATACTAATTTGCTTTTTTTATTTTTGTTATAGGTGTGTTATATTGGATATAATTGAATATTTAAATAAGAATAGGTATTGAATTCTATTTTTGTTTTTATAAAATTAAAATGGCATATTAAATACAAATACCTAATATTAATTGATATTTGAAGCTTATGCTGCAATTCCTAAATTAAATAATAAATTTGATAATATTATCAATGAACATGCTTATTTCAATTCTCTGAACGTATTAACAATAATAATTTTTTGAACTTAAATACAACTTTGAACTTAGGCATACACAAAAAAAAAATTTACTTAAAAATGGACCATAAGACGCAACGGAATTAAGAACCTGTGGCTTGACAATTGTTTCAAAATATAGCAGTAAAAATTTAAAAATGTTACTTAGATTCTTTTGGAATTTCTATTCAATTATTTATTCTTATTTATTTAATTATTATTTCAAGTATTTTTAAATTCAAGGCAAGATATGTTCTTTTAACTTGGGTATAATAATTCCGAATCTACCGTATAACAATTTTTACTTCCTGAAAAATATCTCAACACTATTACAACGGATTAAGAACATTGTTAAAACAAGTATTTTTTTTTTATAATCACAACTATCGATAAAGTACAAAATCAAAGCTGTATATATTTATTGTTGTTGGTTTTCAATCACTCGATTTCTTTTTATCATTCAATAAAATCATTACAACTCATTCAGTAATTTTTTTGTTCGCTTCAGGTGGTTAAGCATGCACACAACAATACCTACAGCTTTCCCACCGTATTAAATCACATTTTCGCGGTTTATCAGAATCTGTTGTTCCACAACAAAAACAACAATTCAAAATCCACAAACGATTAAATGTTGAAAAAAAAAACATCTGAACGCGATTAAAAATTCAAAGACATCTCTCCGCTAGGGTCTGGCCTGGCCCAGTGTGCCTCATTAATTTATTAATTGCTTTTGTTGATGACTTAATTATGGTTTTGTAGTGGCAACTGATGTCAACGAGCACAGTCGTGGTAGCGTTAACGCAGTGGCATCTATTTTGGTCTAGCTATCTTGTTAGTCTACACGGAAATTGACAGACTTTGAAAAGTCTTTAAAAGTTGCTCCATACGTTGTGTTGTTGGAGGCATGAATTAATTTATGTTTGTTCACTAGCATAAAAGCAAAGAAATAATAACCTCTTCGACCACAAACACGGCTTTTCATTGTCCCATAGTAATATAATCGTATCGCCATTGATTACTTTTCTAGGGTTAAGAAAGCTTAACAGTTATTCAAAGAGATAATCGTATTTTTATCAACGTCCTCATTTATTTTTAGCCGTTGTTATTGCTAACAAATGTTGATGTTATTGGTCAGTAGAGAATAAAGGAAACTCGGGGCTTTTGTTGTGGAAAAATAAAGCTACGATTTAATATAACATCAAAGTACATGTTTATTTCAAACGTTTTTCAAGCCGTGTCCCTTAATATTTTTCTTCTTCCTCTTAATGGTTTTATTCTTAAAACACCAGAGCCATGTTCATTAAACTAATTATGAATAATTGTAATTTTGGTGGTTTCGTTGCGAGCTGGTGATTTCATTGTTTGTCACTTGATGTGGAAATGGTGCAGCAAAACTGACAAATGGTGCGACAGTTGCTGGGTACTAGACCATGAACAACCAATAATGAATTTTTTTCTCAATTCACACCACTGTTTAAAGGAGTGTTTGTTGAGGACCCTGTTTTGTATAAATTGCTTACCAAATTGCTTAGCATTGCTTAGGACAAATTTCAAATTCCTTTTTTATATTTATTTTTTTATTAGGTACATGTTTGACAATATCTGCCTTCAACCCATTTCCAACCGACATTAACGAGTTGTTGCAGTAGCAATGACAAAAGAATTAATATAACTGTCTGAGAAGCGTGATCTACGCCACTTAGTTAGGCAATCGTTGAACCGTGTCGCAGTGTTTGACATGAGCTCGAAGCACCTGCGACCTTTGACAATCGACAAAACCTATGATGCAGACACACAGACAGACAAGCTGGCAGGTTGACGAGCTTAAATCGTGGAAAGCACTGAAATGAAAATCAATTTGCGATTTTGTCTGAGTTGCCGAGGCATAAAATTGTACAAATTAACTTTTCCGTTGTTATTTGTGTGCCCTACGATTTGAATTTGAATGAATGGAAGCATTTAAAGAGCAGTAGAGAACGTAAAAGTTTATCAAAAAGACAGGCAATATAGGCAGACGTGGTACCACTAAGTGTCCTTGCACAACAAAGTGTAAACGGCAACAAATACTTCCGGCTCGCAGAGAGAAAACCAAACTGAGTTGCTTTCGAACAAACCTCCTTTGGGTTTGTTTTTCTCAGACAAGCACTGCGTCATTGTGGCACTGTGCCTAAGGCACGAATGAACAGATGTGGTTGGTACCTGTTCTGAGGTTACAATAACATAGAATCTATAGGATATGCGGGCATCTGCGTTGATTGATGGCTGTCCTTCATAATATCTTACAGTTTATATGTAAGATCTGTATCCTCAAATAATAAATATTCATTATTCAGGTTTTGCGTGGGAAAGACGGTAGCCCACCTGTATTCAGAAAGAAGATCAAAGTTCTGTATCTATATGACAGTCAATTTATATCACATTTTAGGAGAATCCTTTTCGATGGCGTTCATATAAATGTGTAACAATTTTCAAAGCATTGTCCTTTGTCAATCAAATGCAGACAATCCAGAACTAAGACATACTGATTAAATCATTTTTTTGAGTTTGTTTCTGGTAAGCAGTAGTTAAACAAATGGTCACCAAAGGCGGCACTCAGGTCCAATTCTTAGCATCATAACACACGCCTCTCTAGACACTGCAACTAACACTGAAATTTCTCTAGAGGCGGCATCGAAAAGGAGAATTAAATGGCCAAAATGACAAGTGGATCGTTCAAAATATAAAATTTTGATGCAGGAAAGGAAGGGAAAACAAACATTGGCATTACCAACACATGTCGGAAGTCGTCCTTTGAACACACACAACGCAAGAACAACACAACAAAAACATTTTTGGCCATGCAATAACATCAGTCAGAAAACGACGATGAAGACGACGAAAACGACTTCGACGATTATTTTCAGACTTAAAGATCAACACCAATTGTCAATGTTGTTGTGATCGTAAGAAGTGATGCTATGAGTGAACGGCAGGGTCAACTGCATACGCCGCATAGGTTGAGTTTCCTTCTTTTTTTTTTAGTTTTTATCTAGTCTATAATAGGTAAAGTGGTAGCATCCGCGGCATTCCATTTGCAAAATGAAACTATCCACTCTATTGGCGTCGCCAACCACATCACTATTGATACCATATGCTGCAATGCGCTACAACACAGCTTGAACCAATCTTAAGTATTTTCTTAGATAAGATTGCAGACGTTTTTGTAAATTTCGGATATTAAAAGAACCGAGAAAATAAAATGTAACAGGCGGGTTATTGCTTATGGATGCGTAAACAAACAGTAGCGTGATGATTTCTAACCATTCCAGACAAGTGTGTGTTTCTTGGTGCACCTTTTTCGAACAGTTGCGGTAGCCAATGAAAATGCCAAGCTGCGGTGGGAAATTTTTAATAACTTACCTGCGATTCCCGCGCTCCACCGAATGTCATTTGTTTATTTAGCGAATCCAAATTAAGTGTTAATTGCTTTTTCTTGCTTGTTGCGATGCAATTTAAATTTTTGCTCATGCATATCATGGTTTCTAGTGTTTCTGAGAAAATTCTAGTGTATGCAAGTGCGAGTGAAGAAGCGATAATTATATTTTGTTGACTTGCTCGTTGCCTTTCTTTTCTCTTGTTTTTTTTTATTCTTTTTTTCCAAAACGAACCTTAATTAATGATCATCGAGCGACAGCGCTTTGGATCTGCTGGCTAAAGCTAGTGAGTGCCCTGTTAAGAGTTGAGCGGAAGTGACTTTTATTTAACTATGTTCGTTCTTCAAGCAGTTGATACTGCTTTATTGCCGTTTCAATATGTTGCTGCTGATTTTGAGATACCAAAGGTTGAAATTATCACATGTTTCTTTGACTGCTATACGAACTGACTGGCTTTGGATCCATTTGCCATTCATAATAATTGCCATTATGTTGGGCGAAACAGCTTTTGGCTTCCGTTAGTTGTCTTGGCAGTTGTTGTTGTTGTAGTGAGACCATTTATGAGCCATGCGCTCATATTTTCTTAAGAAGCCGTCGTGCAATTATAATCGCATTATCGTGAATAAAGATCATAGGGGTAGAAGTTGGTGCTCATTACGATCCATTAGTTAGATTGCAGGTAGAGGGAGAAAACTGTGATGATTGCCTGTAAAGTAAAGTGAGAGATTCACATGAAAAAGTTACGATCTCAGCTCTTACTATATACTTACATAAGACCCGAAAGTATAGTAAAGTGAACATAACTATGAGTTTGGTTAGATTGGAGGGACTGCATCCTTCACTATCGTACTAATTGTATATTCCTTGATTTTACGCAATTACATTCCAGTTATTTCGAAAAACCATTTAGGATTCGAGTTTTGAGTGAATGAAAAAACATTTTATTTAACACTCTTTCTGCCACGATCAAAAGGTGTCTTTTGACAGCTTTGTGCTTGATTTAATTATTTGATTTTTATTGTATGAAAAGTTCGAAATTAATTACATTTATTTTTTCTTTCACCTATTCGTAGGTTAACATCTTTAACATTCCTAGGTTGCAGTGTATTCTAGAAGTCAACTCTTCTATTGCCTTTCAAATAATTTTATGTATCTTGAGTGCATTGTAAAAAGGTTTAACCTTTTTATATATTTAAACCCAAGGTCAACCCTTTCTGATTGGATTTTCAATTTAAATCAATTTTATACATACAAACATTTTTTACATATCAGAGAAAAATTTTTAGAGATAAAAAAACTTTATTGTTGCAGCTCTTATATAGAAAGAAAAAGTAGAATTTATAAAATTTATTTAAATTTATGTAAATTTCTTTAATTCAAATTTATAAAAAATAAAATTTTCAAAAAGGTTGCCTTAAATCTTTTAACAAAATTCTTGTAAATCCTGTTTTGTTTAAAGGAAGACACCGAAATTGTATTACAATTCAATCGACGTCAAATCGTCAAAGATCGAGTTCAAACCACATGTAAGCAAATTAAAATGTTCTCCACTTTATTTGGCGGTCTTAAGATGATATTTCTAAAAGTTTTATCAAAGTGATAGCGTTTTATATCGTAGCAAAGAAAACTGCAGCTATCTAGAACAACATTGGCGGGGCAATATAAGGAAGGAGTTTTGAAGCAAGAGCCCGTGAAATATAGAGTACTTGCAAGTAGTACTTCCCAGCAGAAAAAGTAATGCATCAGTCAGTTTGGAATTCAGGTGCTCCTTGAGAACGTTACACCTAAAATTTAGTGTGACTAATATTATAGCCAGGGACTGTTTTTAAATTTTGCGCCCTTAAGCAAAATTTTCGCTGCGCTTCTTATTATTCCATAATAAAAATAACAAAATTTGTACAAGTAAAATTATTTTTATTTTCACAAAAAAAAAAACAAAACGTATTACCTTTCACACAGATAGGAATTGAGACATTTTAGTAAAGTACCAGAAATTAGAAATTTTTCTAGATTTATAGTTAAGATTTCATGATCAACGCGATCAAAGGCTTTATTGAAATCGGTATAGACTACATCTACAATCTGATGTCCTTTTTCCATTTAAGTAAAAACATCTGAGGCCATGATTGTAAGATTTGTAGTGGTTGATCTTTCTTTACGGAATTCGTTTTGTTGTTCATTTAAATGTTGATTTATTAGATCTGCAAGTTTGACACTTATAATTTTTTCAAAAAGTTTGGGAAGCCGACAATATGACAATACCTTTAAAAATTGATGTCAGATGAGAAGTTTTATCATAAAGATTGAAAAACACCTGTTTTCACGGATTTGTTAAAAATTATGTATTAGGGCGTAAATAACTCGTCTGGGCAGTGTACTAACAAAGCTGGTTTAGTTATAAAATGGAAATGATTATATCACCTTGAGGAAACGAAGATAGAGTTTGGTTATAGGTTGAAGGTGAACACTAGACATCTCTGAAGTGATCTACAAAAATAGTACAGATCACTTGCGGGATGGAAAAAGTAACATTTCCTTTGAACACGGATGTCGGGTAGCCGGTATATTTTCGCTTAAAGCTTACAAAGTTGAAGAATTTTTAGGGTCTGCAATAATTCTCCAATTTCTCCAATTAAGTGTAAAACTTATAAGCTTCTTCAGACTTGACAGATAACTTTTATACCGTTCTTCAACTCTCGTCTTTACCTCATCACAAACAATGAATGACGTCGCTTTTAATGACTCTGTAAAGTTTATTTCTCCAATTTTTCAATTGTCTAAAATTTGGATCGAGCCACTGCTCTGATAAATCGATTTTTTACTTTATTTTTTATTTTTATTATTATTATTATTATTACAGCTTCTATATAAGCATAGATTGAGATAACATTAATTTTAACCATAAATTCGTATATAATTTATCTTATAGCTAAAAATTTACAATAAGTTTTTAATTTAGATTTAAATAAATTTACATTTTCACAATTCTTTTTAACATCTGGTAATTCGTTAAAACATTTTAACAAATATTTCTTTTATCTGCTTCAGCTCTTAAAACTGGCAATCTAAAATCATTTCCGCTTGTTGTTACTACGGAATGGACTTAATTTACGTATCTAATGTTGTTTCTTAAATAATTTGGTAATCTTCCATGTTTAATATTAAAAATAAATGTAATTGTATAATAAAAACAAGATTGCTTTAAACTAAGCTAGTCTAACAAATTTAACATTACACTTGTGAAAGTATCTCCGCGTTTCTTCAGTATATATCTCATTGCTCTATTTTTTAGTTTTGAAACTTATCAATTTGATTATCTACAATAATAAATAACACTGAAGGACAGTAATTAAAATGAGGTTCTATAATTGACTTATACTCTAGTGTCTTTAGATCTTTTCTTATATATTTGCACGTTCTTTGCATAAATCCAATACTTTTTGCTATTTTATTGCCAATATATGTTATATGTTAATTTTATTTTAATTTATTATCAATTTTTATTCCTAGGTATTTTATAACATTTGCTTGCTCTATTTCATCATTAATCTTTAATTTAACTGCTTCATCTCTAAAACAGTTCATTGCAATTATCATATATTCAATTGTGTATATTTAATTTAAGTTTATTACCACATAGCCATCTATATAAACTATCTAGATCTTCTTGTATTTTCTCTAATGCTACATTTTCATTACAATCACTAACAGTTATTAGAGCATCATCAGCAAACAATTTAGTACTACAATGCTTCATTGCAATTATTATATCATTTACATGGATGATAAGCAGAATGGGGGCAAGCACAGACTCCTGGGTACACCTGTGTTGATATCTAGCACAACAGAAACTATATCTTCAATGACCGTACGTTGAGTTCGATTTGTGAGAAAACTTTGAAACCACATTAGTTCAGTGCTTCTTACTCCAATTTTGTGCAAATTTTTAAGAAGAATTTTTCTGTCTATTGCTCGTTTTATATCAAGGAACACCGAAATTATCAGTTTTTTCTTGTTGAGCTCATTTTTCCAATCACTCACAACCATATTCAATGCTGTTTTACAGGAATGTTTCTTTCTAAACATTGCTGTACCTAATTGCTGTTCTATAATTATATTCTTATCTTCTAGGTATTGCACAAGTTGTTTTTTTATCACAGTTTCTTTTTTTTTTCATCACAGGGTAGCGTATTTATCGGTCTTATTTTTGAGACATGAATATCGAGTATAGGAAAGAAAATCTGATGGAAAAACGAGACAGCATCGTTCAATTCAAAAGTCGCAAGTTGGTTCCAATTCAAACAATTCAACTCATTGCTTACATTAATGTAATCGGTATTGAGGAAATCATATACAATAGAGTTATTAAAGGATTGCGAAATAGTTATATCGGTAGCGCGTAACTCGATCGTAAAGGCAGTATGGTGAGGGTATAACACTCAAAACATTTATTAGTAAAATATCTACGAATATTCGTACAATATACAAAGTATTTGTATTGTGATATTCTTACGAATTCATTCGTAAAATGTTACTAATACCTGATGTAGTATCTCCTATTATATTCGTTTTATATACTAATGGTATTCATAAATAAAATAAATCAATTCGAATTAGTGCATTGTACAAATGACTGTGTAAATATAAATAATAATATTCGTAAATTTCTCGTACGAATAACTTTGTAATTTTTTCCATTGCATTCGTAGTATTTACTAATGCTTTTGTACTATTTACGAATGAAAAATCATATTAGTAGAGAAAATTCTTTCGTAAATTGACCGTACTAATTATGCGTAGAATGTACGAATTATTAGTTGAGTATAAAAAATTTAAAAGTCGAACAGTGGCAGAATATAAGGAACTGTATGATTGCAAAGTAACTGTAGTCTACTGGTTGAGTGTGTGGCTCGTAAGCTAAGGAGCCGAGGTTGAAACCCCAGCTCAGACAGAATTCAGTTTTTTGTTACCTTGTTTGTAGAACAACTATAGAATATAAGGAACTGTGTGATTTTAAAGTGGCGGCAGCCTACTGGTAGAGTGCGTGGCCCGTACACTAAAGAGCTGAGGTTCAAACTTCAGCTCAGACAGAATGCTTTTTTTTCGTTATTATGTATTATGATGATTCGTAAATGTAACAAATGTATTCGTACAATATACAATTGTTTTTGTACGAATACGAACAAAATACTCGTAATATGTATGAAGTCTACGAATAAAAATCGTAGAATGGACGCAGTTATTAGTAATATTTACACAAAACTATTTTTGAGTGTATGCGTTTGGTCAATATTTCGAATGAATTAAGGAACTAGCGCTATTTCCCATATATCCAGAAACAAATTTCACTTGCGCCCTGAAACAATTGCCTCATTGACTCCATGTAAAAAAGTCCCTGATCATAGCAACAAATTTTTAAATTCTATTTAATTTCAACCCTGAAGTCATAACTAAAAAATGGAGCTCTGATTAATGTAAGAAATTCAGACCGAGTCCAAGACCAAGTCTCAGTGAGAGATGCCTGAGTAAGCTTTTTCTGGGACTAGGAAGGGAAGGGAGACTGCTTGCGTTAAAATCAATTATGATCATCACTTTCTGCAATATAATGGCTCTTGTGGTGATAAGAGAAGCCATAAGATCGTTGCTTTAAGGCAAATTATATTCGCGCATTTGCTACTTTTTTATCGCAAATGACACGCAAAGCGTCAAATATTCACCGATACTCAACTCAGTGGAGCTCTCAACAGCCTGCATCCCACTAGCCAATCATTCTTTTTCACACAAATCAGCAGCAGGCTAAATGGTATGAATAGATGGCATCCTCTCTGCCTTAACTTGTTTATAAACAATAAAAAAAAAACTATTAAATAGGTTCGGCATCAGTGGAACAATATCTTAATGCGCTGAAATCGCGCTCGTTTCCAGCTCTTATCGCATCAAAACTGGCAGTTGTTCTTAAGCTGATGCAGTTATCACTGTTCTTGGTAGTAACAAATTTGCATACCTTGAATTGCGCAACGAGTTCAATTCGCTTATCGCTGCACTTGACGGGCGCTTTAGCGTTTAACATAGCACTGTGCATCGCATCGTCACATCACATCGCATTGAGTCGCAACGCACAGAAATGCATGCCTGTGCTCTGAAATTGTGCCGAGCTGAGGAATTCTTTGCCAATGCCCGCGAAAATCGAGATAAGCGCACACTTAATTGAATTCGAGAATGGACATAAATTGCGTCTCATTCGCAGCTTGTGTTTAGTGTGTGATTATTGTTGGTAGTAGTTTTTACAAGGTAGCCAAATGAAGTTGTATCCACTACAAAGGCTCCAAGCCAGACCACTTAAGTGAAGTAAATCTTTTTGGGGGTGCACGACCAAGCACAGCCAACCCGCAGCTGCTAAAATTTACATTCCGAACTTAATGATATCTTTATTTCAGAAACGAAGCCATCACCGCCGCAATTTTAAGTTGTTATTGCGATATCTTTGTCAGCTTCAAGATAGCAGATGATTTGAGAAATGCGTTCGTGCAACATTTAGGCACGCAGACACTAAGGGAAGGTCGATGCACATCACAATTGGCTACAGAAAAATAAAAGACGAAAGCAATCAATGATTTAGTGAGGTGCTTACACTCATCCTAAGATTTTGCATCTAGCTATCTACATTTCTATGTAATATTATCTATAGATTAGTATTGTTATTCAATCAAACATAAAATACAAAAAATTTGAAATGTGTCACATTCTTCAACAAAAAACCTTGAAGGCTTTTTGGAAGAAAGGAACGAACATTTCACCGAAACTGTCAAAGCCTTTGGAAGACATCAGAATTGATATTGATGCAATTCGTAAGTAAAAGTCCGGAATAAAGTATAGGTACCTACTTGGAGTGAAAGCATGTTTGTGGCCATTGTTAATCATAGAAGTTAGTTTAGTAGTTTGTTTAGTTGTTGGCATTATTTCTTTCTTAGTCAACGCAACAAGGTATATTTTCATGGCGATGTTGGTGACTTTTAATCGTTGATATATGAAAGACAAAATAAGTTGTTTGGAAGCTTCCAACTTGCAACGTCTTCACGGTGAAAAATCTTGGACTAAATTTAAGTTCTATGAAAATATAACTACATTTTTGTAAGCCTTGCGACTTAAATGAAGTACACTTCGAAACTAAATTTTTATTTGGACCTATAAAAAGTTAGCCTGCCAATGCTTATACTCAATATTAGGCGATTCGGTTATGTTTATTTATTGTCTCTGTTACGTGTAGCGCTATAGCCCAGTAGTAAGACAAGTGAACTTAAGAACTGGATGTCGTTGTAATACTTTTAACTAAGCCTGTACTAAATTCTTAACCAAATCTATATTAAAACCACATTTTAGTAATTGCAAATACTAGATTTAAAACCAAAGATGGTGTGGACTTATATGTGGCACAGAAAAAATAAATGTTAGTACAATATTTCTAACTGTGTCTTAAATGGCAAAGTGCAAGTTGGAAACCATAAAATTTGTTTAAGAATATTATAACGCACTATTAGGTTTATTTGTTCTATTTGACTTAAGAAAAGTATGATTTTATATACATGCATATATGCGAAATAATAAACGCAGCTGTTAAAGTTTGAATTTATTTATGCATTAATCAGGTATTTGCAATTAATTTTAATTAAAAGCTACATTTGAAGTTTAAAATAACAACATTATCGTGGCGGATATTAAACCATCGATCGCTGAATTAAGGTAATGATACATTAAAATAGAGTACATGACAGTATGTTAATATAAGTGAAGTAAGTATAAAATTTGAAAGAGCAGTGACATACGGGCTAAGGCCCTGGTCTGCAAGCCAAAGAACCCAGGTCCAGAACCAAGTTTGAAGGTCCAGTTATACCGGCATCCCGAACGATTTTAGCCCCTTTGAATACAGGGATTTTCCTTTCGGACTGCCGGTGTTAAAATATTACAAAAATGTTTGGAAAAATAAAAAACTACTTTACCTTAAATTTATGCAATATTCTGATTATGTCATATTAAAGTTAGTCAAATAGCATTTCTTTTATTTCAAAAAGCAAATGTTGCGTCAGTTTTGAGCGTTTTAATTTAACTTTTCAACAAAAAGAAAAACTGTGGAGCTATTTGCATCGAGAACTTTGATTTTCATACCGTTTTTCTCATTCTTAGGTAACGATGTTTTGTAGGGAAGTCGTTTATAAAATAATTTTTACAATTTAAAGACATGTGTCTTTATTTTGAAAAATTAGATTTTTTATAAAAGTTATAAAAAAAATGTAATTTCACTATTAGAAAGATCATGCAATTTCCAATAACATTGACTATTTAACTAATTTCTCTATAAAAAGGGTGATATTTTTGCTATTTGTTTTTTCAGTGTACAGTTTTTGACACCTCACTCGTGTCACATCCAACATGTGGCACAGCAAAAAATGCTCAGTAAGGTTTGCCATTTCACCATGAATAGACTAACAAACGAACAGCGCTTGCAAATCATTGAATTTTGTTATCAAAATTCGTGCTCGGTGAGAAATTTGTTTCTGTAAAAAATTGTCTTCTGCGACGAAGCTCATTTTTGGCTCAATTGGTACGTCAACAAATAGAATTGACGAATAGGTCTGAAGAGCAGCCAGAGGCAGTTCAAGAGCTGCCAATGCGAAAAGAGGTGTCTCCATCAAGACCACCTTTGAGATTTGACTACAATTAAAGATATTTAACTTTTACTTCAAGATTGGCTTACGAATAAGTCCATTTATACATTTCTTTATGCAGAATTTTGCTGCCATATCCACAGCAATATTTGTCAAAATTGCAGATATTAAAAACAAATTTGTGTGGCTAACATTACTTAATGCAGTTCGAGTTATATTTGCAGAAGATGTTTCCGAAAAAATTACATATCCCAGCATTGTGCATTTCGTGATTTGACAAAAAAAAAAATTAAAAATATCTTGTGTATTTCTCATTTCTGTGTAAATGTGTTTTTTTTTATTAATAATTTTGCTTTTTATCGTCATCATCATCGTGCGAAAGAACGGAAAGCAGTGAAACGGGTGGAAATAATGGCAAATAAAGCAATTATAATGAATATTTTTACAACAGAGTTGTTGTTGATGTTGTTGCTGTCCAGAGATATATTACTTCGCTTGAATTGTGGATTTAATGAGCGAGTGGCATGTAAGATGGTCGTTAAATAAGCCAACAGCGGCAGCATCTCAACTTCGCCCACTGTCTGCCACTCGTGTTCGCGCAATGCGGAACTTGAAGCGATTTCGGGACTCTGTCCGTGCTCCGAGTAACGCTGGACCCGTTTCGATGATCTTTTTGTTGTTTACGTTTGTCGTTTAATTGAAAACGTCAGCATTGGTAGCTGATACTTAGATATTGGCTGGATAGCTGATAAGGAAATATTTTCCAGTTTTTTCCTCATCCTTAGATTACTTAAAGATTTGTTTGCTTAAATGATTGCGATCATCTTGGAACGAAATGAGCTCGTTAATTGGAACGCATTTCAGGGTGTTTACTTGTTGTACAATGTTGCAGATATTGCAGCATTGGCCTCTGTCAACAGTTTCTTGCCACGGATTGATAAATTATCGAAAGTGGCTACAAAGTGTGAAACACCAGATGTTGATGTTGTATTGGCACGATTGTGCGATGACTTGTAGTTATGTTGTCAGTCGTTTTTGCTGATGTGGACGTAGATTAGAAGGTCCAGTTATGTGACTGTGTCATATGACTGATCGGTCAGTCACTGAAAGTTTGTGTTTGTGTGTCAGAAAGATGCAGGAAGCTGTAACTAGAAACAGTCGGATGTAGTTTTATCGAGAAAATATCAGTCAAAAGAATCTTAAATTGGTATTAAAAATCGAAGTGTTATAATAGCACAATTTCTCAGACAGATTTAACGCATTGATTTGGTAAGTATCTAAATAGTCTTTAGATAAAATAGGAAATAGACTTGGTGACCTTTTCCTTTTAAATCTAATTGTAGTTCAAATAAAATAACGAAAAGGCTAATGCTATTATAAATAAATAATAATATTAAGAAGCAATGCGCATACGTCTTTCCAAGACAACACTTTAAACACATTTACGATATTTCAAACTTTTAATATGAAGCTTGCAGCCTCTAAGAGAATGAAACTGTCCACCTACACGACTTCATAAAATTCATCATCAATCCAAATTGCATGCCGACAGCTTTTCGCTTGGTCCGGTTTATTCTTGTTTGGCTTCGAAGCCGAACCATAGGCTGCCCACTGTATCAGAAGCGTACGCTGAGAGAGTGATCGGAGTTAACTGACAGCATAGTAGATAAGGCGGGACAGCTTTTCAGACTAATGAGGTCCATATTGTTTGTTGCAGGCGTCATTTACGTTGCAGTTTGCACATGTAAGAGCCGTATTTGTAGTTGTTGGTGTTCTCGTTGTTGATGTGTGTAAATTTCTGCACATATGATGAAAAATGACAAAAAATCATATTTTTTGCCTTATCGCCTCAAACCGAAGAATTTCTATCAAACGCTCTACTTGAGAATGAGCATAAACCTCAAATTTTAACAAAAAAAAGTCTTTGTCACAAAACTCTGGATTTTGATACAATAGAGCTATCAAATGAGCTTCTAGCAGAGTGTAGATCTTGGAATCATTACCATAAAGCATCAACTTGTAAATCAATAACGGCAACGACATACATAATCCACTATAATATCACTTGATTTTAATCCAACTCTTTGCATTTGTTTCTCAATTAACTGCTTCTCTTACGCAAAAAAAAATTTTATTATGCCACCAGAAATGCTTTAAACCAGTGACTGAGGCACCATGACACCTATTGCAGCTATGATATTACAGCAACTCCTGGTTAGCGTCTGCGCACGTCTATTTCGGACGAACACTTCTGCCCATTTAAATCAGTGGATATGGTCAATGGCATATAGCACCACTTAGCTAAGCGGCTATCTGTGCCCATAAATGAAAGGCCCAGCAACAAGAAAGAGACAAAGAAGTAGCAGAACAGAAGGATTGGGCAGTTATTTGCATAAATACACTCAAAAAATTTACTAGTGAAATGGCTATGAATGACATGAGTAAATAAACGAATATTCGTAAAATATACGTATTATTTGTATCGTGAAATCTTTACCAATTAATTCGTGAAGTGTTAGTAATACCTGTAGTAGCATTAACGAATTTATTCGTTTTATATACTAATTATATTCGTTAACAAAAATAACACAATTCATATGAGTGTATTGTTGTACGAATTATTGTGAACATATAAATAATAACATTTGTCAGTTTCTCATACTTCCATTACATTCGTACATTTACTAATGGTTTCGTACTATTTACTAAAGAGCTACACAAAACATTCTATTTGTGCCACTTCACTACTGTAAAGTGCACTTCAGTGCACTGCATTTCAGTGTAGCGTTGACATGAAATATAAATGTTCTATGGTAAAGCTTAGCAACTAAACAAACACTTCACAATTTAAAATGATTTTTACTACAGTAATAACAGCACTTATGTTATGTTGTGAAACAGAATATCAAAACATAATGCGACAATACAGCAAAGTAACGGGAAATCATAGCATGCACAGCGAGTGCTTGCTTCAGTGTCGATCAGCTATAAGAAATCTTATTCATTATTTGTTGATGCGCTGGTCGCTTAATTCGAATTAGTGACCCATTTTACCTGTGGTATTGTTTGTCCCAGCTTCAAAATCGCAAAAATAAAAATATTGAGGTGGCAATTTTAAAATTCTGACTTCAGATTCGAAATCAGCGACTCCCTAATACTGATATATGATGTTTAAAACTCTTAAAAACACATATTGTTAGGTGGAAAATTTCTAAATAAAACCCTTTTATACAAAAAAGCGATTGGTAGTTGTCAAAAACAGCTAAAGAAGTTGTAGTTATGTGCTTATTTTTAACTTTTATTTGATTCATTAAATTAATTCGCGAAGTTTATTGAAATGGTTTTAGTTTTTTACTTTTCTTTGATTAATTCCATGAACAACTAACTACCCAATTGCATGAATAACTACCCCAATATTGACAACTACTCATCGCCGCTCGTGAGAAAAAAGCCAGTCTACGCAACTACCTTGTCATGCCATGACCTCACCATCGAAATCGCAAAAGTAAAGGTGGCAACCCTATTGTCAAATAAATTTTGGAGTTTGTAAATTCTGATAAAAACAAATAAAAAAAAGCAATCATATTTTATACCTGTAAGTAGTTCTGTGTCAATGCAGAATGTTCTACTTCAGTTTTGTTCTATTTCAGTTTGGTTCTATTGTTCTATAGATTGAATGTTCTACTGTCTATTTTTGCAGTATTTGTGTATATAACAAAAACTCTTTCCACTGCAGTGCTTATTTTGAAGAACTCGTATTTGAAAGCAGAGCTTATGGCTTGCAAGTCATTTGTATATGCTTGTGCAGCTCTCTACTATTTACGAATTCAAATAATATTAGTAAAAAAAATTCACTCGTAGGTTGACCATATGAATTATTCGTAGAATGTACGAAGTTGTTAGTTGAGTTTAAAAAATCTGTCGAACAATTACCGAATATAAGGAAATGTATGACTGCAAGGAGCTTGTTGCCCGTAAACTTAAGAACCGTCGTTCGAACCCCAGCTCAGGCAGAATGTTGTTTTTTTTTAATTAGGTATTAAGATCATTCGTAATTGTAACACATGTATTCGTAAAATATACCCAGCAGGCAATAAAGCGAGTGCTCCGCAAAAGAAGGCTAGCACTGCTATGATTGGCGTCATTACACCTTCCATGATGATTGATGAGTGCTTCTGTAAGGTCTACCTTTTGAAGGTTCTGAGTCTTTTCATATTATTTTATATGAAAAAATTTATAAAAAAATTTAGAAAAAATTATAAATGATCAGAGCAATTAAAAAAAAAAAAAAAATTTTTTTTCCGAGTCGGGTCTCGAACTCAGGTCTCCGAAATCTAGCACATTACAAATCATATTAAATGAAAATAATTATATGGAAAAGCTCCAAGTCTTTTCTTTTTTTTTGTATGAAGAAATTTTACAAAAAAATAAAAAAAAAAATTTTAAATGAACAGAAAAATTTGTAAAGAAATGTAGAACCCGCGCTCCCGAAAGCTTACTTTCATTTGTAATGATGCAAAATAAGATTAGTTTTATTAAGAACTGCGGTGGACGAGTGGATAAGATGTCGGACCGCTACATGAGAGGACGTTGGTTCAAATCTGGAAATTGTTAATCGTTTTTTATTTCAAGTTGATATTTATATGGATTTTCTTTCTAACATGCATTCTCAAAAAAGGCTTCTAGCAGGCCTCTTTAGAGTCGCGAAAGCGGGAGTCCTGAAAAATTTTCTCGTTTCATAGAAAAAAAAATATACTTGGATATGAGTGTGGAAGCACTTCGAAATCCATATGAAGGCCCGCTAGTAGTGCTTCGAACTCCTTCCATTGCCGACTGGGACATTTTTTTTGTACGAATACGAATAAAATATTCGTAATATGTACTTATCTTCTTCCTTTCTACGAATCCTTTTCGTTGCTGAAAACTACGAATAAAATTCTGAGAATGGACGCAGTTACTAGTAATATTTACATACAAAATTTTTTGAGTGTAGTCTACACTGAGAATATACTTTTTTTAAATCAACCCATATTTAGTTACATTTAAAATATGGGCATTTGAATGGTAGCGCACGGTTTTTTGAATTGTTTTGATTTTTGGATAGCATTCTAATAGTAAGTACTATATTTTGTTTAAAAGGTGGAAGCAATCTAAAGTATTGTCTTACGATATAGGCAAACAAAAAAGGACGCGTTACGATACAAAAAATTAAAAGTCGTTTTAGTCTGTATCAATATAAATGAAAAAATCTGCGAAATGTACACGAGTTTTATTATCAAAGGTGTTTTATTATAATCTGGAATAATGTTTCGAGGAAAAATCTTTTATAATTATTTTTATACAAACCATAATATGACACATTACGATACAGATTTTCCCTTCAATGAAGTACACATTTAAAATAGTTTTATTTATTTAATTAAACTAGAAAATATATACCCCCTTATTCAATAGATTTCAATATTTAAGCAACTAATTTGATTAGCAATTTAACGATTTAAAGACATTTAAACAACGGTTAATGTTGTTTAAAGCCTGCTTAAAGTTACGCAGCCACTAAAATGGGTTTATGAATAAGGGGATACAGTTTAATTCAGGATCGTAAAAATTTAAAACTGTGAAAAATTTAATTAAAAATGAAAACTTTTTACTTTACGAGCATATATTATGCTTAAAAATTCCAACTTTCGTTAAAATTTTTCTACTTCTGTTGGAATTCATAATGTTTGTTGCAATTTTTAAAAAAAGGTTTAAAAAAAATGTAAAGAGGCATTCATTTCATTTGGAAATTTATTTTTTCGAATTTATTTGTTTTTTATTAAAAGGTGCCAAAGATTATGAAAAAACGGTAAGTCTAATTGACCTAAAATTTTTGTTTTATATTTTTTATGGTAAGAACTATGAGAGTACTTAAAATCATTCCTAAAAATTACAAACTAGGTTTTTTAAAACGTTTGAAAGGTAATAAAGGATAATTTCTAATTTTTTGTTCACATTGGCGTCAAAAAAGAAATATATAGTCTGATTGGCAGATAATAGATAATCTTATTGTTTTAGTGTTATCTTTCATATGAACAAAGTTTTTCATTTATCTCTTTAGAAGCTGAGAAATCGTTGGTACCGATTTGGAATTTTAGAATTTGGACAAGTCCAAACTGCGAAAGGCTTACAAGGGCAAAGAAAAAAATCAATATATATATAATAATATGTAGTTTTAAGTATAAAAGTTGTTTTTTAATTAAAGTCAATAGTTTTTTAAAAAAAAAGTTCTAACTAGAGTTTTGTTTTCAGCTGTTCAAATGAAAAATAATCCTTAAGGCAGTATTCTAGTGTAGAGGCCCGAATTTCTTGTCGATAAAAAATAAAAAATTATTACTTTTGCTATACATTTTTTATTATGTGTTTATTAATATTTCAATAACAAAAAAAATTAAAAAAATTACAAGTTGGAAAAATTAGAGGCTGGTGGAGTGGGGGTGCTAAAATAAAGGGTGCCTCCAGCTTGACACGATTCAACTAGGGCTTTCAATCCCGGGATTCCAAATCCCGTAATCCCGAGATCCTGAACCAATTTCTAGTCCCGGAATCCCGGGATTCACAACCCTAATTCCCGGGATTTTATTTACAAGAAAATATAAAAATTTTCAGCAACTAGAAATGCAACTGCAATGTAAGCGATAGCTTTTTTCATAGTCGAAATAACCCCGTTCTTTTTCATCTTTCTATATTGAAAGTCTATTTTTAGAATTGTGTTGGTTGTGATCTAAAAGACTCTGTTTACTAGGCTGTTAAATTTTCATGCAATTTTTAAAGCAGCAATACTTTTATTACTCTACTAAAGTTTCTTACTATAAAAGCAATATTTTATTCACATCACACTTTTTACTAACAGCTAATTTGAATTTATTTGAATAAGAAGTTTCATTTTCTTTTAAAATTTTTTTTAAAAATGAATTTGTATTTTTTTTTTATTTAATTTATTTACGTTTATATTTTTATATTTATAATAAAGTGAAATCGAATATGATATTATTAAATATTTTTGGTTTTCATTCTGAAATAAATGCTGAACTTTTCTGAAATATACGAAATCAGAACTTTTTATTAAAAAAACTTTTTATAATTATAATTTAAATATTTTAAAATTTAGCAAGTATCTGTAATTAAGACCGTACAGGTTATGGTTTTCATTAAAAAAATCATCATATCTTAATCTTTATTTTCTAATAAAATTTTTTTGATCTGGCTTAATCAGATATTTTTTCAATCACAAATTTACAAGTGTTTTCCCTTAATATTCAAAATGCTATTTCAGAATTAGACTTAAATTAGCTTTCTCATTTTAGTAAGTTCAAACATTAAACAAGTTTATATGCAGATAATAGCAATAAAAGCAAACATGCTTGTTGCAGTTTAATAAAATTTTAAATTTAAGATTACATATTAGGATAAAATTTGGGTAGTATGGGAGGTGCAACGCCCCTTTAACCAACGCTCATTATATGTGATCAATGAAACTGAATGTGTAAATTAAGGTCGAATACGGAATTCTGACGATGTGCGACCTTTAACTCCAAAGCAATTCGATATCGCAAATTTGGGTAAAATAAGAGGTCCCTTGGCAAACGCCCATAAAATTTAATCAATGAAATGGCATGTGTACATTTAGGTCAAATACTGAGTTTCGACGCTGTACGACAAATAACTCAGAAGCTATTCGATATCGCAAATTTGGGTTGTATGGGAGGTGTCACTCTCTCTTGTTCAACGCCCAAAAAATGTTACCAATGAAAGTGCATGTGTAAATTTGGATCGAATACTGAATTCCGACGCCAGTCGGAGATGCCAGTCCCCCTTTTCCTACGCCCATAAAATGTTATTAATGAAACTGCATGCATGAATTGAGGTCGAACACTGAATTTGACGCTGTGTTACCCATAACTTCGAACTATTCGATTTTGCATGTTTGGGTTGTACTTGTCCAACGCCATAAAATGTTTTCAGTAAAACTGCATGTGTACATTTAGGTCGATTACTGAATTTCGATGCTGTGCGACGTGTAACTATTCGATATCGCAAGTTTCCATAAAATGTCATCAGTGGAACGACATGTGTAAATTGTGGTTGAATATCGAATTTCGAGGCTGTACGACCCACAACTCCAAAGCAATTTGATATCGCGAATTTTTTATATATTTGTGGGCGGTAAAAGGGGATGCGGTAATTTTTCGTACTCGAAACAAATCCACTGCCAAAATTATAGCTCAAAGTAATTTCGAAGTCTCTTTATATTTTGTTAAAAGTAGGCGTAGCTATAGCGGGACCACGCCTTTTTAAATATAGTTACCGATAGTTATCATACGGACTTAATTACCAAATTTTAGTTTAATACGACAAAAACTGTCTTAAATATAGCATTTTTATTGATTTGTGGGCGGTAAAAGGGGTATGGCAAATTTTAGATATGGCTATATTGTTCGCGTAAGTGCAAGCAATAAGTCTACAAAGTTTTATCGCAATCGGATGAACGGTCTTGCAGCGCATAGTGAACGAACAAACAAACAAATTAACAGTTATTTTTATATAATAGATAAAATACCCAGACTTGGCAAGATGAAATAAAATTTTAAAAGGAGGAAAGTAAAGTGAGAAAGTGGAAACGGGAGAAGGGAAGTTATTGAGAGATACTAAAATGCTGAAAGAGTTTTTGTTTGAATGTGTTTGCGTTACCTGATATTTTTATATTAGTAGGAAGAACAGAAAGGAATGTCTGAAAGTTAAAAAGTATTTATGTACTGGTAATATTAGTTGCGCAGTTCTCTGAGTTCTGGCAAATCGTACCATATCAAAAAGATAGTCTGGCTCCTTATTTCTTATTATATTAAATAGCAATAATAACGTGCGGTAGTTTAAAAAGCTGTTAAACGAGCAACTAGTTATTGTATTTGTGAGGGCAGAGAGTTTGTCTATTAATGTTTAATTGCTTTTTTCAAATAAACAAAAAACACTTAAAATTCAGGCGTTTACACTGTTTAAACCCCTAATACGATGTGGCTGACTCTGCTAACTAAATTCGTCAGGTAGAAATAGACTTGATTAGGCAAAAGTATTTTTCCCTGAGTGTAGTTACCAAACTACTGAATACTATTTTTAAATAAAAAAATCTAGAAATTTTTAATTATTATATATTAGGATGAGGCGATTTGAACATCTTAATGGGCGCTTCGCGTTTCTAATTCTTGGGATTGTACTGAGCAAAAAAGTCCACTAGACCATACGTCTACGGTGAAAATCGAGCTTCCAGATTTTGACTTGCAGTTTTTTCTCAGACTTTTGTCACGTTTTTTGGATATTTTGGCCTATAACAGCCAAACCATTGAGATTTTCGATCCAATATTAAGACAAAAATCTCAATTGTTTGGCTGTTATGGGCCATAATATCCAAAAAAAAAAAAAAAACGTGACAAAAGTCTGAGAAAAAACTGCAAGTCAAAATCTGGAAGCTCGATTTTCACCGTAGACGTATGTTCTAGTGGACTTTTTTGCTCAGTACAATCCCAGGAATCAGAAACGCGAAGCTTCCATTAACACTTTTTTTCTTCCATACTAATCGCCCCCACTCTATTATATATATCTTTTTTTATTTTTATTTCTCAAGTTTTTTAAGACCAGATTATTTTTAATTATCTTTGATATAGAAAATATGAAGGTCATTATTATAACATTCTTTCAAAATAAAACAAATTTTAGCTCTATACCAATGTTACCCTGAAATATACCTCACCCCCGTTACCCTGATTATATGATTTGTTTGCTCAAGATATGATTAAGTAATTGTTTCTAAATCTTTACTAAATTGAAATAAGAAGATTATTATGCATTCCAAAGCAATATTTAGTTACCAACAAACCAACAATTTTTAAACACATAACAGATTTGACTAAACATGCACAAGTTGGACTGGCTACGACTTTACTTGCCTTAAATTGCGAAATTTGTGAATGTTGATGCATGCGCCAACTCAATTGCTTTAGTAAATGAAACCAAACTCTTTTCTCAGTGTAGTCAAGGAGCAGCAGTGAGTGACTGCAATATTGGTCAAGTCGAACATATAAACAGTTATGATCGTGCTCAGGGTACTGTGAAAAATTTCGAAATTTTTTAAAATTGTCCGATAATGCCGGGACATAGTTGCGACCATAAATAAATCTTGTTAGGAAGTCGGTCAGGCGGTGTTAGCCGCTAGAACAACGCGTTCTTGCACGCAAGAGCAAAACGAGGCAGGTTTATTGTGAAAACGAAAGTGTGCAACGTCCACATAGTCACTGCGACTTAAATTGAGTGTTGGAAGAGTTTGTTACTCGAGTTTTTCGCAAATATGTTTGATTGTGTGGAATGTGCACTACAATGGTATTCCTCGTTTGCTTATTTTTACTCAAAAAAAAAAAAAAAAAAAAGTAGAAAAGATCTGTACCACCAAGAGCTAGCCATGTCGATGATATTGGCTTAATCAATAACAGCCATATTTTAAGTTGAGTTATAAAAACACAAATAATGACTTCAGAGGTATCCGGAAATTGATAAACGATCGTACCATGAAATAATAAGAAATAAACTTGAATGTAAACTTTTTCTTTTGACTCAACACACATCGTTTGATTGATTGGTTAATTAAAGACACTCCGGAATACCAGTTAAGTTAAATGTCGGCTCTGGCAGCATGCTATCTAATAGACAGTAGTTTAGGTCATCACCTCGTTAAAAAAGGCGTAATAAAATGAAATATTCTGTTTGTGATGATGATGGCAAATCCGGATGACCCACTGCTGTGCGTCTTACTGCAGCGAAGGCACAAAACTATGGTCAGAGGGTTACAGAGTGGATCTAGAACAGCCATGAAAGTGCGGATGCGATAATAATTTTTGTACTTAAATGACAGCGTTTGCCAAATGTTTCCATTCAATAAGAACAAAACAATATTTGCTTCTATAAGATATGGCAATTAAAGTTAAAATACTAAGCATCAATCATCATGATCAATTAATTCTGGATGATGTTTTGACACAAATCTAAAGAGTGTGCGTTAATAATATGCAAAAGATTCTAAAAAAGTTTAGGAAATGCTGGATTCAGTTGGATTTTAACTGATTACTGTACGATGGGGAAAAGTCTTAATTTGGCCTAAATCTGCACGAACAACAAACAACCAAATAAATGTTCAGACAAAATAATAAACAGATACACGCAGGCAGTGAATTCAGACAGGCACGCACTACTGTGCCATTCAACAGCAAATAATGACTGGTTGATGGTGCGGCTGTTGTGCTCAAGACTTCCCACTGAGCGTGGGTTGATGCTGGCCACAAACATAACAACAACAGCGGTACAAGATGCGATCACACAATAGTTGAAAAAACTTTTGAATTTATTTTAGAACCGCGAGGATTGCGCCACAGCTCTGTGCACTGAACTAGCAACATGTTTCAACTTTGACCCGTGCTTCGAGGGGAAAAAAAAGAGAAAACCGAACAATGCAAACACCAAAGCCAACGAAAGCGAAACGTGAACAACTACGGTCGCTGTGGTGTCGAAGCGTAAAGTTTCTTATATTTAAAATAAAAAAACAAAAAACAAGCCTGATACATTTGGGTACGGTAAAGAGTTTGAACAATAAAAGTTTGTATGCACTCTTAAAACATCTTCTTATGAAAATTATTGGAAGGTATTTTATGCCATTTATTTTTTATCACAAAATTTAACTAGTGCTTTCTGCCGTTTATTTTTGCTGACATGAAATAATTATTCTTTGCTGCCATTTACTTTTTCTAGCAAAATATAAATAGCAGCTGTTATATATCAAAAAATATGAATGCTGCACAAAAAATTTATTAGTAGAATTTCTACGAATGATATTAGTAAACAAAATATTCGTACATTCTACAAATATTCGTACAATATACAAAGTATTTTTATTGTGATATCTTTACAAATTCATTTGTAAAATTTTTCGAATAAAATTCGTAGAATGGACGCAGCTATTAGTAATATTTACACACAAATATTTTTGAGTGTAGGACAATGAAATTCGATATATGATGTGGTGACATGGAACTTTATAAGCAATGAGAATTTGGACGGGCCACGTCCGTTTTTGAGGAAAATGATAATATATAATGAATCATCTCATGAGGGAGAACGTCTGAAAAAATAGGCTCTTAAAAGCACATGCTTTACTAAACTGAAATGAAAATATAAAAAGTTAAGAAAATTATGAAGCGTGTAAACAAATTCGAAGAATTTAGGTTATTTTTGACCATATTGTTGCGTGTAAGAACTAAAAAAATTGTCCAAAGACGCTCACTTTGGCAAAAGATGTGTAGAATTACAATGCAAACAGATTAATAAAAATATATTTAACACTTCTGTTACCTTAAGAAAAAGTCACACCTGTGATCATAAGGTCACAAAAGGACTCAGGCTTGTATGCATTTTATATAAGAGCAAAACTTTCATTATGAATTTTTAAAATTTTAATGGGTTTTTATTGAAAACACAAAATAAAACAAAAGTAGCATTAAGAATTAAAAAGATGTTTACTGAATTTAAATTTCTTTGAATTTTGCAAAAAATTCATTTTTAAAATTATTAAAAATAGGCAGGAATTCACAATTGACTAAAAAACAGTTGATGGTCACTGAATGACCATAAAGCTCACACACGTAAGTTATGGCGTTGCCACTTATTTGATAAAACCAAAAGCTTCTTTTAAAGTTTTTTCGAAGGGATTTCCTCTAATGTAGGATATCATGAAAAGGAACCAAAAATTTTTTCTTTCAGGAATTATGAGCAAATAAAACACAAAATGGTTACAAATGACCGTTAGGTAACAGAAGTGTTAAATCGGTTTATTAGTTTGTTTGCAGTAGTGTAGCCCGTTTTGGAAAAGTATGTTTCGAGCAAAACGCGATTAAAGTTACTATGGTTAGTTAACCCTCATCGGTCCCCTGTATGCGCACGCATACAATTTTGATCTTTAACCTTGAATAAAATAAAAACGGTTCAGCCGAATGACCTTGTATTTTGCAAAGTAGAATTATTTTGCCTGAACAACCAAAAAAAACCGTTTTTGAATTGTTGCGATTGAACTGTATTTACCAGTGCAGTTACGAATCGGTATCTGTGTATGTGCGCGCATACACATAAGCAGGTACCTGGAATTGCCGCTTATTTTTGTGTGTTGATTTATAGCACACTCTTATTTTTTCGTTTTATGAAATTCGGTTTGTTCTGGAACACACATAAGTGTAGTTTGTTTGCGCATTTATTTGAATTTTGGTTGTGTTTCGAAGTATTTAATAAAAAATGGATAGAGTTTTACGTGAAAGAAGGCAGCGCGATGAACTAGAAATGGATTTTGATTTGGAAAGCGAATCTCCGTGCAATAGTGACGATGATTTTGCATTATCAGACGAAGAGAATGATGAAAGTGAAGTTAGCGTAAATTCGGATGAAGACGACATTGAGCCACATGAGCAAAATTTAGTAGAAGAAAATGCAACAAATCCTGAAAATAAATATTTTTCAAAAAATAAGAAAATTGAATATTCATCGCAACCATTTGAAATCAATCGAAGAAATTCATTTCGACGTGCAGAAAATTTCACTTCAGGTAAAAACCTACCCTCATTATATGTTTCATTTTTGTTATAATTCAGGTCCAAAAGCTTTAGCAGCTGCTGCTATAGTTGATGTGTCGTCTGCATTTCACATGTTCCTTGAACAGGTTAAGAATATTATTTTGAACATGACGAATTTATATGGTGTGCGAAAGTACAAAGACGATTGGGAAAACATATATTTGGACACTCTGCACGCATACTTTGGATTGTTGCTGCTTTCTGGTGTGTATCGGTCATATGGTGAATGTGTCACTAAACTGTGGAGTGACGAAACTGGTTGGCCAATATTTAGAGCACTAATGTCTTTGAAAATGTTCAAGCGTATCCATGGTTGCATTCGATTTAATGACACTGCATCTACAAGTACTTCTGTACGTGACAAATTGGCACCGATTCGAAATGTATACGATAAATGGAATCATAATTTGAAAGTTGTATACACACCAGGAAAAAACATTACCGTAGATGAACAGTTAGTTCCGTATCGTGGGCGATGTCCGTTTCGTCAGTATATTCCATACAAGCCGGCGAAATATGGCATCAAAATTTGGGTGATATGTGACTCAAAAAGTTGGTATGCATACAACACACAAATTTATGTTGGTCGTAATCGTAATGCCACTCCTGAACGTAATCTCGGACAGCGTGTTGTTTTGGATTTGGTGGAAGGACTTTCTGACAGAAATGTAACGTGTGACAACTTTTTCACTTCGTATGAATTGGCAGAAGATATACATAAGAATCGCATGACTATTTTGGGAACAATAAGGAAAAATAGGACTGAAATTCCTTCAGTTCTACTCGACATGCGTCAAAAGCCAATTTATCATACAGAAGTTGTATATGAATTGCGTAATAAATTGCAAGCAGTTATGTTGTCATATGTTCCTCGCCGGTACCGATTTGTGACATTGCTCAGTACATAGCACAATGTTGTCAGCATAAATGAGAATAGTGAAAAAAAGAAACCTAACATTATTGAAGACTACAACAAAACCAAGAGTGGAGTTGATACTATGGATCAAATGGTGGCTACGTCAACATGCAAACGAAAAGTCAATCGGTGGCCAATGGCAGTATTTTGTAACATGCTTGATGTTAGTGCGTTGAATGCATTCGTGACGTTCATTGCATTGTTCCCGAATTGGAAAAATTCTAAAACGAACCATAATATTCGTCGTCGCCTTTTTATCGAGGAGTTTAGATTGAATCTCGTTGAAAAACAGATCACTAAACGTAAAAAGCAACCGTCAAAGTAATGATGCTTCCAGTGTTATTCAAAGAATTCGGGAGATTCGCCATTTACTATGTACATCAAAACGAGGCCGATGCTACATCTGCACAAATAACAAAAATCTTTTTGCTACACACTGTGAAAAGTGTAGAGATTTCGTTTGTGCTGTAATATATGTAATATTCTAATTAATTTCATTCTAAATCTAACTTTATGAAGTTCAAATGTATTAATATGATAGTAAACAATGTAATAAACATAAAAAATCACAAAACATAAATGGTTGGTCGAGGGACCGATGAGGGTTAAAGGTACTCGGCCGCACCGGGTCTTAAGCGTTGTAGAACCTGACATTTAAGCGGAATTGATTTGAAATTTTTTTTTTTAATATTATTGAATAGTTCTGCAACAATAATCAATTAAAAAATTCGATTTTCAAAAAATTGTTTGCCTTATGTGTTACGTAAAACTAAAAGTGAAAACCAACCTTTGTAAATACAAGTTCTTATAAATGTAAAATACTTAAGTTATTTTTTTCTTTCAGAGATATAAAAGCATCTAGTTAGTGCTAAAATTAAGAGAAAACTCAAAACGTAACAACAAAAGCTATACCTAAAACTTATTGTAAAAAGCAAATGAAAATATGTAAATGGCAATTTGGAAATTAATATTTACTATCTAACTTTTCCTTTTTTTTGCTTTTTTGGTTTTATCTGAAGTAAACATCTGGCGCTTTTTCACATTTTCTCAAAGTGGAGTTTTAAAACTCAAATATTAAACGCAAATTTCAATTTCAATACAAATCAGCTGTTGCTTTGTCTTTGCTTTATGCTTTCTTTTTTGTATGTTCACGTCAAGTATAGCAAATCAGAAAATGTTCTTTTGTACCTTATACTAGCTCCCCAACGTGAAAACGTTTATTGTTTGTAAACTCCAGATACTTTTAATGATTAGTTTTTTGCTGGTTAAAGATATCCACTGGAAAATTAAGAAAATTTTAGCCGCTCTTATGGTCTGATAAGCCTGCATACTTAACGTAATGCATCTTAAGTTTACTCAACTTAATATGAATTTTTTGGGATTGCATAGCGAACGCATCAATCGTCAGTTGTTATTATTTGTGCTTCCAAAAAGCTATGGAAGAATATTTTTCGTCAAGTTAAAGCTTTTTTAATCTTTATTATTTAAAAACACAATTTAAGTTTTAAATACTTACGTTTTGCCTCGATAAATAACCAAAATATTAAATGAAATTTCATATATGATATAAAAAATACTGAATTGAAAACAAACTAATCAAGTATGAAGTTAGCAACTTTACAAACATCAACTTTTTCATTTAAACAACAGACTTTAATGTCTCGTTGCTTTTTGGCTAATCAGATACACACAAATCTCATTCAGTAGATTTCTATGTGACAATTGGAGCGGCTGCGTTAAGCATTGCTAATAAGATCATTAGTTCATCCTGGCGGCAACGGTCTTTTAGTAGTAATTTTATTTTACCGGTAGATAACTTTACAAAAGAAAGTAAAAAACAAAGTTTTTCAATAAGTTTAAAAAAATTTTCACATAAAACTTTGATAGAGTGTATTTTTAGACCTGAAAGAAAAATCTCATTTAAAGCTGATATATTTAATTATAGTTGTTTAATATTGTAAAATAGTTAAAAGGTCTGCATTTATTTATAAATAAAATTAATTTAAAAATTACATGACAAATAAATAAGCAATATGCAATATTTGTATTGATGTATTTAATATTTACACTGCACTTGGTACATTCCAATTTGTACATTCCCTTGCCGTTATCAGTAAAATTGCATGTCTAAGTTGAGCTCGAATACTGAATTCATCCAACCTATATCTCCAAGCCATTCGATAACGCAAATTCGGGATGTACCATGCCACCTTGTTCAATGCCCATAAAATGTTATCATTGAAACTCTATGCCTAAGTTGAGGTCAAATGCTTACTTCCCAGGCTGTGCGACCTATAACTTCAAATAAATTCGATGTCGCAAGCTTGCGTTGGATGGGAGGGTCCACGCCCTTTTTTCCAACGCTCTTAAAATGTTGCCAGTGAAGCGGTGCGTGTAAATTGTGGCGAAATACCGAATTCCGAGGTTGTGCGACCTATATTCCAAGATATATTTCGAAATTTTGGGTTGCGTTTGAGATGCCACTCCCCTTTTAAAATCGGCACCAGACTTCACAGCAACACTCTCAAAACTTTGCTACCGTTTAACTGAAAATTTCATAAAAATACATACATCCATTTTTTATGTAAAGATAGTCGGGTGGAAAAGTAGGCGTGGCATATAGTGTGTAGTATATATAGTGACCTCCACTTGGTCCTATTGCACCCACATACCAAGTTTCACTTTTAAAAACTTGTATAACTCAGGAATTATAATGATTTCTGACAAGAGGGCGTAAATAAAAAGCCACACGCCCATTTTTGTACTGTTTCCAGTAATAAACATATGAACTAAATTATCAAATTTAAGTTTCTACGGTAAAAACTGTCTAATATATAGTATTTTTACTGATTTGTGACCGCCACTTGAACCCATAGCATCTAAATACCAAGTTTCACTGTCAAAACATGAACATCTCAGGAATTAAAATGATTTCTGAAAAGTGAGCGCAGATGTAGTGTGACCACGCCCATTTTTTGCAAAGTTTTCAAAAGTTTTTGCAATATGAACTAAATTATAAGAGTTTAGTATATATTATACGATCAAAACGTCTGATATATAGAAGTTCTACTGATATTTAGGCGGGAAAAGTGGGTGTGGCATTAATTTTCATAGCCACTTTCAAATCAATTTTTTTTAAACAAATTTAAATTACATTAGTTTCAATTGAAATCGGAACTTCAAGACAAAAATCAGAACTCGTGACATCAATTAAAAAACCGGGACAATCCCCGCGAGTCCCGGCAACCTGGCAACCCTACCAACATACCTAGTTAAACTATCAAATCATGTATAGCTCAAGAATTTTAATTAAATCTAAAAAGTGGGCGAAGATATACTCCGACCACGCTCATTTCAGTGTAGGGATGTCAAAAAGACACACGAAAACACCGAGACACATAGACTTAATTTTTGTTTGTATAATTTATTTTCGAGGTATTCGCGATTGAAATTTAGTCACTTTTATATCCATTTTCAGTATATTTTTCTTATACAATATTTAGAGACCAAAAATTTTGACTACCTCCGATTTTGCTTTAACTTTCAGAATTTAATTTTTTTTCTGAAATAAAAACACTAATTTGAGTAAAAAATTTTAAGATTTGAATTTGCTTAACTTTTAAAATAGTTGATCTAACAAGGCAAACTCAATTTTCACGTTTGAGGAATTTTTGAAAAGACAATAAAAATAGAATTTTGTGAATTTGTTGAAAATTTACCTACAGTGTTTTTAGCTGCCGACAGTAACCACACGAACTAAACTAGCAAACTTTATAAAAATATGACTAAAACCCTTTGAAATATGGTATTTCTCTTCATTTGTGGGTGCCGTCTCGCAAATGGGTTTCGCAAAAGCAAAGTTTTTCCTCTACCAAAAATCGCTCAACGCCTAGAGATGTTTCACTTAAAAAATTAGAAAATAAAAACATATATATACAATTTTTAAGAAAATTGGGTTTTACAGCCAAAATTGTAAATATGGCAACACTGCCTCTATGCAATTTTTTCAACCAACTGACCCATGTTTGGTCTCTTTGCTGCTTTTTGTCTAATCCTTCACAATCAGCTCATGCAGCCCTACAGCGCACCCGCCCGTTATCCTTGGGTCAATCATGCATTTGACTTTAACAATGCCCTGCAGCGGCGTTACCTGAATGTTTCGAGGAAAAAACAACAACAACAACTACAGCAACAAAAAGAATTACGGCAACAAATCAGGTTGATAACTCAAAAACAATGCGAAGTGAAATAAAACATTCAACGCAAGCAGGCTGAACATTAGCAGTAGCATCAGAAAAAAACCATCAACATCAATAACAAAAACAAAGCCAACTGATGTCAACTGTGATAAGGCTTGTCGAAGATTAATCGTAGGGATGGCATTTTAATAGTTATCTGCCTACGGGTTAGCAATACTAACGCACGGATGCATGTCGTCCAAATAAATATACAGTGACATTTTGACGCGCTTCATTGGCAAGAGACGGTCATGAGCTCGACTGATAAATATCTCATTGCTCCTTTGAATGTGCCAGTCACTGTCTGACCTTCAATGACTTTCGTCCTTTATTTGGCTAAAAATATTGAGACAATTATTGTTGTGTATAGTTCACGATCGAGTTTTGGAAAACTTTCTTCCAGTTAAATTATGCCTAAATGGCTTAAATTGAATTTAAAATAATGAAACGAAATATTTTATTATTCTTTGATATATATTTTTCAAAGCAATAACTTCTAAGCGTAAGTCATAATTTTTGTCAATTTGAGCTTTTTGATGGCGCCAGTTAAAAAGGGTAGAACATTACATCTTTGCTCGGCTACTATATGTTATTTTATCTACAATAAAGTCTCTTCAAAATTGCTGTTGTTCTCATAATCTTTCTTTTCTCGTTAGTCAGCTGATGCATAATAGGTATAATACAACGAAGTCAAGTTAAATTATTTTTTTAAAATAGTATTCCGTTTATATGTACTTGAAAAAACTTTTATATAAAAAATTAAATGTTTAACTGAAAAGACTGCATGACTCTATACAGCTAATAATGGAATCAAATTCTTGCTTCCATGATGCCATCAAACTTATACCTAACAAAATATTCTTAAATATGACACCATTTAAACAGTTAATTTTAACATATCTTTCACTGTGTGACGCCGCTTTCGTAGACATCTGAGCCAACAGCACGCTGAACTGAACAATACAAAACACAGTAGTTCAGGTGTCAAGTTAAAAAACAAATAAACCGAAATCAAGAAACCTTCTGCAATGAGTGATTGTCAAATTAGCATTTGTAAGCGAACAGATAGTCGTGCACTTCGTGAAATTAACTCATTTGACACGCAATGCAAGTGTCTTTCAAGTCTGGCCAACAAACGTAAACACATGAGCAATACGTTATTTACAGCAAGCAATTGTCTCCGTTAACTCATTTGACACGCAACGCAAGTGTCTTCGAAGACTGGCCAATAAACGTCAATACATGAGCAATGTAAACAGCGACCAATAAATAGTCAATAACCACCAGTTTTTGTTGATAGTCAATAAAGGTTGATCTGATTGATTGGGTTCTAATAGAGTTCTCATGCAGAAATTTTTCGATCTTTTCATAAATTGAAAAGAAACAAAATCTAATTCAAAGTATTTGATTTTTACCAAAAGGACCAGTTTAAAAACTTGTCATTGACTGAATATCAAGCATAATATACGTGAGATCTGCATGTCATGAGAGGAATTCTTTTAAACAGTTTATAATATAACTCTGGACGTACATCCCAACTACATTCTGACATAGTCCAGTGTTAGAATTCTCAATTTTTATTATAATAAATTCTAATAATTTTCATTTAAGGGGGGTGATAAGCCACAGTTAGAAGAATAATATTTGGATGATGCGCCACGGGAGATTGCAGTGGCGTCAACAACATGTCACCATGCGAAATAGAACCAACGGAAAATCACGCTCTCTAAAATAAGTGTGGCAGTAAAAAAAAAACAAACGTCAGAACATTTCATTTAACAACCTGTTATCTTCCAAAGAAAATCTTTGAGTCTCGTTTCAACTCTAATAAATTTATTTTTTTTACTCGAATTTCCTACAATAGCGCATTAAATCTTAAACGTCACAGCACGTCACTTCAAACAATTTTTCCAGATTTGAATAATGAAAATTTTGTATGTTCGAAATTTTTATGACCACTTAAAATCTTATATGCTAATATTGTTGCTTTTGACACTCAACACTTTCCTTAACTAAGGGCACAGCTAATCGGAAATTGTAAATAAAATATTATTAATGAGTCATAAAAGAAGAGGACATCAAGAAATACGATCTTGTGAAGGGTGTTTAGTTTAGTTGACAATATGAAGAACCCAACCACATAAAATAAATAAAAATAGAAATTAAATAAAAAAAGTGGCTTAAAAAAATTTAAAAACAAACAGAGGAGTGAGTAATGATTCCTTTGCGAGAGAATCAGTATTATTTTTAATATTATATATACAAGTATGCTATAAAAAATTTTTTTTTCTACTTTCGCTAGCGACCACAACCATGTTTTTGTATTTATTTTGGTAAATTGCTCGTCAAAAGTAAAAAATAAATTGACTATTTCGTATATTTCAAAAGTGATTTCAATCGTCCAGATATACTTAATAGAAAAATGGCATACAACCGGTTTATCTGCACGACAGACTTGGGTTTGCAAGATCACGAAGATCAAACGCCATTATACAAATGCGTCATTCTTGTCTGGCATCGGAAAGACAATTTTTTGTGTATTCAATCCGTCTTTGGAACGCTTTACTAACCGATCTAAGAATAATTACCTCATTGCAATAATTTAAAATTTTCAGTTATTACATTAGCAGAACTGTGATTTAAGCTGTCAAGTAATACTTTCATTCTAAATTAAATTCAAACATTATCGTTATTATATAAGTTTTATTATTTAGTTTCTATTAGGAACTTGTAGAAGTAACACTGTAATCATACGAACTGATGTTATTAGAGGCTAATGCTTTAATTATCAGACCGGTCTTCATCAGATCAGGTCTTGTTGCATTAGCATGTCAATAAAATAAATAAATAAATAATAAACAACAACTATTTTTGCAATGCTTTGCTTGGTGTTGTTAGTAATTGGAAGTGCACATCCGAAAAAATAAGCAACTTAATTTTACCTTCTTTAAAACTTCAAGAAATATTCTCATGTAAAATAAATGATATGTTTCTTAACCACTTTTCAAAATTTTCAAAATTTTCTACTGTCAAAAGATCAGATCAGATCATGAACCAATAAGAGAAGATCACGCAAAGAGCAGTGCGAGAAAAAAGTAATTTTTCGTGCAACGTCATCGGTCACAAGCATGCTATAAAACTGTCAATTTGCATATGTTTTGCATGCAAAACATGTGAAAACTCGGATAAAAGTAAAAAATTATAAAATTAATAAGTTTAATTCGCGAAAAAAGTGTTTGAATACTTTGTTTGTTTATATTTCCATGCAGTAACTAAATGTAAAGAACGCTGTAAAAAGAAAAACTGCAAATAAATAGAATACAAAAATGGATGTTCACTTTGTTTTTATTATTAAACTGTTTTGTTCAATTTTCTTTTCCTCTGCATCGAATTGTTCACAATTTCTTTATTTAATAATCTTATTTTAAAAAACATTCGTGCGCGGAAAAACATTTTCTTTATTTTGTTGTCACAAAAAACACGCTCTGCACTAGCAAAATGCGTCTGCAAATAATTTTTGCTTATTAGCAGCCCGTCGCCATTTACGTCGTTGAACACTTTTTCCAACTCAGTCATATGCGCCGTGAGCTCTTCCGTTGGCTTGGCGAACCGCCTTCGCTTAAATGATATACCTAACTAAGTGATGCTGCCGCTTCTTCTTCCAGCCTTATGTTCGGAACGTCTTTGTGCAATTTGTGGCAGATGTTTCCAAACCGCTGTTCACTCCAAGACAAAGATTAAAAATATTGAATTCATAAAATTGTTAAATTTTACTTACACTTGCGAATATATGTAGCTGCCGTATTTTCGCTTGAAGTAACTGCTCTGAAGAGCGGTTAGAAATAGAAGCGTCCCTGTTTAGTTTTTCTATTTCCTCTACAGGAAAAACTTCTCCATGACCAACGACTCCTGCAGCAGAGCACTTACGATTTTTTTGTTTTCGCGCTTTAAAATTCGCTGACATCGTTCTGCATTTGCTGGTTGCACCTCCTTGGTCATAACTGTTGGGACAGCGCCCGGCTTTAAGCGCATAGCTTTGCCAAAACCTATCGTTACATTTTTTAAAAGAATATTTACGTGGAAATGTAGAAGTACTTACCCATTTGAACTTGGACTCTTCTTTCGAAGTCTTCAGGCAGAAAATGATCTCCACAGATTCTTGCCATTGCAGTGTCGACATTTAGCCGACAAAAAATCTTCCATTGCTTACAAGCAATTTTTGCCTTGGGGAAACGGTAGAAACCAACGTATTTGTTTTTTTTTTTCGCTGTTGCAATTAATGCATGTCGCTACAGCACACTTCGTTTTAGTATAAAAACACATTACATTTATATGATAACTCTTTAAAATTTTAGCAAATAACATTCAACATCTAATCACTAATCGTAAACAAAAGATTTTGTGACCGATGACGTCAGACCTATCAGCTGTTTTTGTTTACAATATGGCGGCTCTTTTCTTTGCATGATCTTTATTTCTTGGTTCATGAGATCAGATCACTTCACCGACATACTCCATCTATCCACCCTCCAACTAACTATCACCCATCTTCCGAATCAACACAATGCTTATACATTTAAAGAGGGCATCCCCTGAGCGTTGGATCTCAAAAAAATCTCAAAAAAAAAAAGTATAGCAGTGAGGGGACTGCCGACCGAAGCGAAAACCTATATATAAAATATTAGTGTTCCCTGGAAGACGTTGTCCTGCCACGGACCGCCTTACTGCTATATAAGAATTTTCATGCTAATAGGGGGTTTCGGACTATCCTACATGTAGGACGGATTTGACAGGTTGGACGGACATGTAGGATGTGCGAAAGCTTATACTACAGCCCGTCCTACATGTAGGATGAAAATCAAAAAGTTCTAAAAGTTCCGCTATGAACTTGTTCTTCTTTTTGCGTGCTTGTGTAGATTTCCTTGGTAATTGTTTTTGGCGTAGTTAGCTGGACATTTTTTTAGACATTGTGAATACTAATTGTGTACCTACAGTCGATATGAAATTAGAATTATTTCTGTAAAGAGCTTATAGCAATTTATTTAATTTTTTATATATTACTGAAACTATTTCTTTTAAGCAAAAGCGTTACCATATCAAAAATACATATAATTAAAGTAATTTATTTCAATTATTTCATTTTTGTATTAATATAAAAAAATTAAAGCTTATTTATATCTATTTATATCATAACACTAACACAATATACATGAACACCATATCTATATTGCGTTGTGTATTAAAAAAAGAATATTCTAAAATTAAGAAATATCTATAGCGCATAAATTATATTTAATTCATATAAGAAATTGATGCTGAACAGTTTAAAAAATAGAATGCTTAGGATAAGCAGACTTTAGTTATCCAATTACTACTGAAAATATTAATTAATTTTGCAGGTTTATTACGTAATTGTTATTATATAAATATACATAAATACTCTTTAAATTTCCTCAATGAGCTAAAATATTTCGGTGTCATATGCTGACTGTAGCTACAAATTAACATCTACAAAAAAATTAAAGCTTACTGTACAACAATAACTATCAAGCAAATCTACAACAACAACGCAAAGAAAATGACATGATCCCAGCGGTTGCGCAGCGTTAGAGGGGATGAACCGAATTGGCGGTGGAAAATATACAGCACTTTGCTTGCTATTTTTTTGTCTGCCTGCTAGCAAGATCTCAAGTGGAGGGAGGCATTAAAAGAGACTTCAGAGCTAACTGCTGAAATAAAATTAAATTTAAATTTTTCATATTTGTATTTTGTTTGACTGTCGTGAAGTCTCTTTTAATGCCTCCACTCAAGATCTTGCTAGCACGCAAACAGAAAAAATAGCAAGCAAAGTGCTATTTATTTTTCGCCACCAATTCGGTTCATCCCCTCTAACGCTGCGCACTGCTGTGATCATGTCATTCTCTCTGCGTTTTTGTTGTAGATTTGCTTGGTAATTGCTGTTGTACAGTCAGCTTGAATTTTTTTGTAGATTTCTTTTTGTAGCTACAGTCGGCATATGACTGTATATGACTATATATGCACATAAAAACACTTACACAAAAAAACCTGCAAAATAAATTTATTTTTTACCGCGTTCACTTTTTGTATACGAAATTCTATTGCTTCTCGTGTCTTGCTTGTCGTTGGTTTGCGTTTTCAATTTACAACACTAGGCGGTTAACCTGTCTACGTACATTTATTATATGAAATTATATATAATTTATATACTTTATCTATTTCTTATATATTCTTATTTAAATACACAACACAAACTATATATAGCGTGCATGTATATTGTGTTATTATATAAAAAGATATAAAAAAGATTTAAATTTTTAAATTAATTCAATAATGAAATAATATAAAAAATGTTATGAATTATATGTATATATTTTTGATATGGTAGTACATTTAGTTAAAAGAAATAGTTTCAGCCATTTATACAAAATTTCAAGAATTGATTTAAACTCTCATCAAAAATATATCAGTAGTCATATGCCGACTCTAGCTACAAAAAAAGTCTAACAAAAATTCGAGCTAACAATAACAATTACATGGCAAATCTACAACAACAACGCAGTGAGAATGGAAAGGTTCACAGCTGTTGCGCAACATTAGAGGGGATGAACGAATCGGCGTCAGAAAATAAACCGCATTTTGCTTGCTACGTTTCTGTTTGACTGGTAGTAAAATCTCAAATGGTGGAATGGCAAAATTAGACAAGATAGTAGGGCGGAGAGCCGGTGACCGAAACTGTCAAAACGAAGTTGACATTTCATACAAAATCTGCAACCAATGAGAATGCAATATGAAAGCCAAAATTGGCCAAAATACCAAAATGGCTGAGTTTGACAGTTATGGTTATTAAGAAAGCGAACATATTCAGCCCTAACACTACCAAAAGGGACTTCACGGCCAGTCAAACAAAAACCAAATATCAAAAATTTAAAATTTATTTTATTTTATTTTAAAACCTACTCGCTGTCTGTATTGATGACGAAAGTTACTCGCAAAATGACGATGACGATGACGCAAACCAAAGATTTACCCTCTACCAAAATCGTATAACGCGTCTAAAGAAGTTTTCACTTCAAAAAAATAAAGCATTTTACATGGAGAAAACTGAAATATTTATGAAATTAATAATACGTAGGGCCGCCTTTCTGCTGAATGAGATCAAATATCCTTTTTGGCATACTTTGAAGCAACTTTGCACGAACATTCGGATTAATTGACACCCATGCCCCAATCACTCCAATTTTTAGGACTCCAATACTGTCATATTGCTTATTTTCAGCGTACATTTTTCGAACCATTATTCCCAAGACGTTTTCAATAGGATTTTGGTTTGGGGATCAGGCTGGACATTCTAAAACATAAACATTATTCGCTTCCATCCACGAGCGGGTAGCATTACTTTTGTGCACGGAGGCATTATCTTGCTGAAAAATTAAATTTTTCGAGCGGAGTCTTTCCAAATATGGAAACAGATTGGTTGTTAGTAGTTTTGTGTACTCCTCCGAATTCATGCGAGTGAATGGAAATACAACCTCCAGCATTTCATCTGCACAAAATACTCCCAAACCATCAAAGAGCCACCACCGAAATTTCTCTTTGAAAAATACCGTGGTTCTTTACGCAGATATTGCTAGTAAGAGTTAGAACCATCCGGACCATCTAAATTAAACTTTTTCTCATTTTAAAAAAATTTTAAAAAATTTTTTCGAAAAAAATTATCTAAAATGAAAAATTGGTTAGCATTTTTAAAAGAAATGTTATTGAAAAAACATACTTTTTTTCAGTCAGTGTTCATGTTTGATCTTCCGAATTCGAGGCGGGCTACTTTATGTCTAGGCAATAGTTTTGGCATTGACTTTAATTTGTGCCGAACAATATGGTTACAATTTTTTAACACACGATTAACGGTCCATTTTGAGACATTTAACGTTAAATCGTTTTCTATTTGTCCTCAGCTTTTTATAGAGTTGCTGGCTGCTTTTAAAATACTGCGTTTATCACGCAAAGAAAGCTTTTGTCTCTTCTCTTCTTAGCTCTGCCTTTCTTATTTTTACTGTAACTACTTGGATCTTTCAAAAAATTGCAAACTAAGTGATCTAATCGCTTAAGTTTCGAAAAATACTGACACCTTCTTCTCTTAAAGCGAAAATTTTACCCTTTTCTGTTTCAGTTAAAATTGACCACGCGACAAAAAAAAAAATCAAGTATTAACAAAAAAACTCAAAAAAATATTTGTGAATACTTTGCCCGCGACAGCTCTCACATAAGTGAAGCATATGGAACTTGCGTCTATTGTTATGCACCAGCTTAAATTTAGAGAAATAATTATAACGGTACGCAAAGAGCAACCAACTTTTAATGCATGAACCAAGAAATAAAGATAATGCAAAGAAAAGAGCCGCCATATTGTATACAAAAACAGCTGATAGGTCTGACGTCATGGGTCACAAAATCTTTTGTTTACGATTAGTGATTGGATGTTGAATGTTATTTGCTAAAATTTTAAAGAGTTATCATATAAATGTAATGTGTTTTTATACTAAAACGAAGTGTGCTGTAGCGACATGCATTAATTGCAACAGCGAAAAAAAAAACAAATACGTTGGTTTCTACCGTTTCCCCAAGGCAAAAATTGCTTGTAAGCAATGGGAGATTTTTTGTCGGCTAAATGTCGACACTGCAATGGCAAGAATCTGTGGAGATCATTTTCTGCCTGAAGACTTCGAAAGAAGAGTCCAAGTTCAAATGGGTAAGTACTTCTACATTTCCACGTAAATATTCTTTTAAAAAATGTAACGATAGGTTTTGGCAAAGCTATGCGCTTAAAGCCGGGCGCTGTCCCAACAGTTATGACCAAGGAGGTGCAACCAGCAAATGCAGAACGATGTCAGCGAATTTTAAAGCCCGAAAACAAAAAAATCGTAAGTGCTCTGCTGCAGGAGTCGTTGGTCATGGAGAAGTTTTTCCTGTAGAGGAAATAGAAAAACTAAACAGGGACGCTTCTATTTCTAATCGCTCTTCAGAGCAGTTACTTCAAGCGAAAATACGGCAGCTATATTCGCAAGTGTAAGTAAAATTTAACAATTTTATGAATTCAATATTTTTAATCTTTTTCTTGGAGTGAACAGCGGTTTGGAAAACCTCGCGTGATACATCTGCCACAAATTGCACAAAGACGTTCCGAACATAAGGCTGGAAGAAGAAGCGGCAGCATCACTTAGTTAGGTATATCATTTAAGCGAAGGCGGTTCGCCAAGCCAACGGAAGAGCTCATGGCGCATATGACTGAGTTGGAAAAAGTGTTCAACGTCGTAAATGGCGACGGGCTGCTAATAAGCAAGAATTATTTGCAGACGCACATTACTAGTGCAGAGCGTGTTTTTTGTGACAACAAAATAAAGAAAATGTTTTTCCGCGCACGAATGTTTTTTAAAATAAGATTATTAAATAAAGAAATTGTGAACAATTCGATGCAGAGGAAAAGAAAATTGAACAAAACAGTTTAATAATAAAAACAAAGTGAACATCCATTTTTGTATTCTATTTATTTGCAGTTTTTCTTTTTACAGCGATCTTTACATTTAGTTACTGCATGGAAATATAAACAAAGTATTCAAACACTTTTTTCGCGAATTAAACTTATTAATTTTATAATTTTTTACTTTTATCTGAGTTTTCACATGTTTTGCATGCAAAACATATGCAAATTGACAGTTTTATAGCATGCTTGTGACCGATGACGTTGCACGAAAAATTACTTTTTTCTCGCACTGCTCTTTGCGTGATCTTCTCTTATTGGTTCATGCTTTTAATGTTCTTCACTACACCCAAAAAAAAGCTTCGTACTATGTACAAAACAATTATTATATTCTACAAAGCTGTTTGTGCTTTCCAGCCTACGAACGACTTTGTGAATAATACAAATGACCGTTTGTAAATTGTACAAAGAAATATTTGTATATTTTACAAACGCATTCGTTTCATCTACAAAGATACAAACAAATATACGAACGCTGCTGCCACCACTCTGTATATTTTCAAACAATGTTCGTTCAGTTCACAAATTTATACATTATAGATTTTTACAAACTAGCGTTTGTAGAATGTACAAAGTTATGAATTCAAAAATTTTTTCATTCGGCCAACACTACAAACGTTTGTACTATGTACAAAACATTTGTAAATTCTACGAATAGCCTCTGTTTGTATTTCTATAAAGATTTTATTCGTAATTTTATCCTAAATATTTTTTGGGTGTAAGTTGTTAACTGTATATGTTCTCTTTAACGCATTCAATAAAATTATTTTTTCTTGTCATGGACGTAGTTAATGTAGAAACAATAGGGTGCGTCTATAGTTCTGCACCGCAAAGTAGTAACCCCCTCTTAAATATTATTTAAGATATATACATTAGGCCGGGTCGGTCTCCAAACAAAAGACCAAAGTGTTTGATAAACTCGGTCTCAAATATTCCTTGTCTCATTGTAGTACCCTCCATGAAGGGATTTCGCATCTTTTCTACTACTATGCATAAAATATGTTAGCATGTAAGTTCCTGTTTTGTTTTCTTTTCTAATTTTCTTATTGAAGTGTTCTTGAATTCATGTTAGTCAGGTGGGCAGACTACGCCCACTTCGATTTGCATATCTTCCAAGACCTAAACAAGGGGGAAAAAATATGTTGATTTTATATGATTTAAATACAAATTCTAAATGTTTGATAGTTTAAATCATACTTGATAGAAAAAATAAAAATAAAAAACCTGTTAGAATAAGTAAATTGCCTTGCTTCACCAATAAATAAATAAATAAAGAGTGAAATTAGGTGACTGGCCCTTTGCGATATAGTGTAATACATTAGACACCCACCATACAGGAACCTAGTAGGACCTTTAAAATTTTTAAGACAAATTATATCCAAAAGTTGCCCTATTTTTATAGAATTACCTATTTGAACTTATTCGTTGCCTTATTTCATTTTTTAAATTAGGGGTTTTATTCCATTGTAAAATATGCCACCAAAAATATCAACACTCCTTGAGGGTCAGACTTGGATACGGTTGTTATAACAACTTTTCGATTTTTTTTATTTAAAATCTATTAAAAATTTCTCAATCGAAAAAGTTTTAAAAAATATGTTAAGTTTTGATATTTTTGCCACTTAGTGAGGACATAATAAAAAATTAAATAAATAAAATGAATTGTGAAAAATTTCATGAGAAAAAAAGGACCAGTGAATTTCTCTATGTCCTCGATCAAAAAATGATATATAGAAATAAATCCACTTAATAATCTATAACAAAATATGAATGTCGGCAAGAGACCTGTAAAGTAAGAGTAAACCTTTCGTCGGAAGGAAAATTTTGCGACATTCGCACTGCACAAGAACTCTTACGACTGGGAAAACAACTCTTTGAACATAAATTGGACTCTATTAAAATTAAACTTTAGGTACGAGATATAAGAGAACAAAAAAGTTTTCTTTATAATTACATATTTGTAAATAAAGAGAGATTTACTAAACTATAATTATATCATCTAAGCTCAAACGATTTGGATTACAAATTTATAAAAATGTTTCGTACAGGGGAATACTGTTTTTACAAATTCTTGATAAGATTAATAAATTATTGAAGATATTAATTCATTCATGTTTACGAATAAAAATAATTGCAATTAAAGGGTGTTTTTATTTATTTTTCGGGTCATTCATTAGATCTTGAGGTCATTCTTCATAAATTTTGGGGTGCAATTTCCTTAATATTGGGGCTTGATTCCGTTTTAAGATTTAAGGCCTTTTATTTTGGGGTGCATTTTTGCGCAGCCTTTTAAAAAACTGGCATATTTAAGATTGGGGCCTTATTGCATCATATTGGGGTTTATTTTGGCATAATTGAAGAATAGTGATAGCTCAAATTTTACAATTTTACATTTCAGGCCGCTCTCAAGTGGTTTGGAAGTTATAGGGTTCCAAAATTGTAAAAATTGGCCTGAAAAACTCGCAATAACTTTTTATTTTCATACAAAACTAATGAGTATGGGTATCAAAAGAAAGGCAATTCTGTTACCTATTCAACGAGCCCTTTATCATAAAAATCCATGAATTACTTTTGAAGATATATTATTTTACGTATTATGCACTGCTTACACAAATTATGTTCATGTTTTATTATAAAGAGAATTATATCCAGAAGTACTGTAGACAGCGTAGCCGGTGTTTGACTTACTGAGGGTTGTAATCCCTGAGCAGCGGCCGAAGGTCGTCTATTAAAAAGAGAATTAATTTGGACTCATTTATAGAAAAACAAATTTTCACTTTGGAGCCACGAGTTATACTTCGTGTTTCTTAAAATACTCAAAGGATTTAGTTTTTACAGTATTGATATCTCATTTAATAGATCACATTTAAACCTTTTAAAAAGTAAATATTTTTTGTACATTTTATTTCACATTAACAAAATTTGGTCGTTTTTTGGGGCCTTTTTTCATTTTCGGTTGGGGCTTTATTTCGTCGAATTGGGTCTTTATTTCGCAGGGTGTTATTTCATAATGAAATAAAGCCCCATGTTTGGGGCCTTATTTCGTTTTTGTTTTGGGGCTTTATTTCCTGAGGCTTTTTTGGATGCCAAAACAGAGCCGAAAGTTTTGGCATCCTTTTGAGTTAAGCTTTAACTTTGGAGTTGAATTTTTTTGACATAGTCTGTGACGTTGTGGTAAATTTGACCCCATTTTAATTTTACTAAACAATTCTAATAAAAAGAGGATTTTTAAAATTATTTAATGTTTCAAAACCAGTTTAAATATTCAAATTTCAATTTGTTTTTTTTTTAATTTAACTAACCTTCTTTTAAAGACGACAAAAATATGTAAAGAGGTGGTAAAATTTACCACCACCTCCACAGTTAAATGTTAACAAGAGTTACTAAAATTTACACAAATTAACAAAATATGATAAACGAAAAATACTCCGTGTTAAGTCTAATACGTTCATTTCAATTGTATGAATTGTTCCATTTGTCGTTTTCCATATTTTGTAAATTTATATAAATTTTTGTTACCTAAATATTTTTAGTGTGTTTTTGCTTCTTCAGTTTTCTTAATGATGAATTCATTAAGAATCAATTCGAAATATCGAAAATAAAGGTTAGGTTAGGTTAGACCGGATGCCCTCGTGAGGCTCACATAGACCAATTCAGGTCCTTAGTGGTACCGGTAGCGAACAAAAGAACCTTTGTGTTTGTTTTTAAAAGTCTTTAAAGATTTGCGTTGAGTTCGCAAACCTTAGGAGGGATTCTAGAGACACCCTGGCTACATCTTTAAGTGACGGGAACGTCGATGAGCCTAGGTATTTTAGTCTCGATCTAAGTAGGGCGGGGCATGTGCATAGTAGGTGCTCCAGGGTCTCCACTGTGCCCAGTTCTTTGCATTTCCTGCAGTTGTCATCCGTGGTGATGCCAAGCTTCCTCGCGTGGGCTGCCGTCATGCAGTGACCAGTGAGCATGCCCACTAGTGTCCTGCAATCCTTGCGCGGGCGTGCCAAGATGAACAGAGTTCGTTTTTCGCATTGTGCATTGCACATGATTTTCGAGATTTTGCACGTTGTCGTATCTCTCCATCTACGATTCACTGCTAGTGTGGCTCTTCTTTCGAGGTTCCTGTACAACTCTTGTAGCGGAGTAAGTACATGTTCTGCGAGTTCTGATTCCAGCCCGGCGCCTTCCTTTGCTAAACCATCTGCCATCTCGTTTCCCTCAATGCCCTGGTGGCTAGGGACCCAGTAGATGCGCACTCTCTTAGAAGCGCATAGTGCATCTAGTGCATCTCTGCCAGCCAAGACACTTTTGGACTTGATGCTAGCGGAGCGCATGGATTTGATCGCCGCTTGACTGTCAACGAAAATGTTGATGTTAGAGTGTTGTGTGTCCATGCTGAGGGCTATCTCAGCAGCCTTCCTTATGGCAAATATTTCCGCCTGGAAGATACTGCAGTGGTTCGGCAGTTTATATGGCTGCCTTATATTAGGCTCTGCGCAATACACCGCCGCACCTACTCCCGTAGGCATTTTGGAGCCGTCGGTAAATATGTTGACCGCCCGCTGTGCTTGTTCTATACCTTTGCACCAGTCGTTTGGTCCCAGAAGAGTTCGTACTTTGGAATTGACTATCGTGCGAGGTACCATGTAGTCCGTGCTACTAAGTAGATCCTTTCCGATTGTACAATGTCCAAAATTTTGAATGTGCATGTTGCCTGCTGCCGTGAGGCGTTGTGCCGTTTTTCCGGCTATTAGTTTTGCGTGTATGTCCAGGGGGTCCATACTTAGAATCGTTTCAAGCGCTTTAGTTGGAGTTGACTTCAGTGCCCCCGTGATGCATAGCGCTGCCTGCCGCTGAGTTTTCTCCAAGTGCCTGAGGAATGTTGATTTGTTCACAGCCGGCCACCACACAATTATCCCGTAGAGTAGAATAGGACGCACTACCGTTACATAGATCCAGTGCAACAGAAAGGGTGAGAGACCCCAAGTACTGCCTAGCATCTTTTTGGATGTGTATAGTGCAATGGTGGATTTCTTCACCCTTTCTTCCACGTTGGTTTTCCATGACAGCTTGCTGTCCAGGACGACTCCTAGATATTTTGTGTGAGTTTTCGGTATGAGACGTGTATCGTTAAATTTCGGTGGTATCCACTGTGGTATCTTGTACCTTTTCGTGAATAGAACCAGATCCGTTTTCTCTGCGTTAATACTAAGACCGACTGAATTTGCCCATCTAAGTACATCTTTGAGTGTGCTCTCCATTATGGAGCTTACTGTTGATAGACATTTCCCTACTATAATAATGCTTATGTCGTCTGCATAGGCAGTTATCCTCGGGGCTCTACCTGCGAACTTTTCGAGTAGTTCATTAACTACAAGATTCCATAGTAGTGGCGAGAGGACCCCTCCCTGGGGTGTCCCACTGCGAGCTTCCCTTTCCATGGATTTGGTGCCCCACTCAGCCCGCACCTTTCTGCAGCCAAGCAACTTGTCTAACCAAAGGTGTATTGCCGGTGGTGCCTCTATTGCACGTAATCCACTAAGGATTGCGGTGGTTGATACATTGTTGAATGCACCTGAGATATCTAGAAACGCCCCGAGTGCGTATTCCTTGTGGTGGAGGGCTTTTTCTATGGTTACTACTAGGGAATGTAGTGCCGTTTCAACCGATTTCCCTTTCGTGTATGCGTGCTGGTTGGTTGATAACTGGATTGAATTGTTTCTTAGGTGCAAGTCAATCAGTTTCTCGAGCGTTTTGAGTACGAAGGAGGTCAGACTTATTGGCCTGTAGTCTTTCGGACATGGATGGCTGCTCTTACCTGCCTTCGGTAAGAATACAACCCTCGCTGTCCTCCAAGCCACAGGTACATAGTTTAGCCTTATGCATCCGTTAAATATATTCTTCAGCCATGGGACGACTCGCGATTCAGCCGTTTGCAACATGGCAGGAATTATACCGTCTGGTCCCGGAGATTTGTATCCCGAGAACGAGTTTATAGCCCATACGATTCCATCCGACGTTATTAAGTCGTGTGGAACCTGTAACGGGGTTGTCCTGTGCCCTCGTATTGTAGCAGTGCTAGGAGCTTCGGTACAGCCAGGAAAATGCGCCTTTAACAGCACCTCGAGGGATTCCTGACTGCTCTCCGTCCACTGGCCATTGTCTTTGCGTAGCTGGCTCTGAGTGGAGGCCTGCTTTGAGAGTAGCTTCCTGAGCCTTGCTGTGTCCGCAGTTTTTTCTATGTTTGAGCAGAAGTTCTTCCACGAGTGTCTTTTTGCTCTGCGTACGTTTGTTTTAAAAAGTCTGAGCCTACATTTGTATTCCCCCCAAATTTCCTCTTGGTCAGCTATTTTAGCTAGTTTAAAGAAATCTTTTAGGTCGCGTCTTTGCTCTGTAAGATTCGGACTCCACCATGGTGGTCTGATCTTACGCTTTGTTCGCGTGGGCTTACAAGAGGCATGATAGGCCTTGAGAAGATGGGCCGAGAGAATCTTCAGTGACCTTTCGATGCCCTCTTCCGTATTAATTTGTTTAGTAGCTGGTAATTTGCTCTCAATGATACCTCTGAAGCGGTTCCAGTTCGTGTTTCTGGGGCTTCTAAAGATCTTTTGAGCTGGAGTGTAGTTAAAGCTTATACTAAAGCTGATATAATTGTGGTCCGAGAAGGAGGGCTGTGCTAGCACCCTCCAATTTGTGACCAGAGTGTTGTTGTCTGAGGATATTTTTAGGTCTAACACGTTCGACGAGGTGGGGCCTACATACGTGGGTTCCTCGCCGATGTTAGCTACGCTAAGGTTATATTGTAGAATAAAGTTAAGTAGGGACTCACCTCGATCGTTGATATCTGGGCTGCCCCATACTGGGTGGTGTGCATTGGCATCTGCTCCGATGACCATTGCTTGGTTCTTTCCGCCGGCGACTGCTACCATTCTTTGTAGCTCGTCTGGTGGTTCGTCGACGTCATGCGCCATGTAGCATGAGGCGACCAGGATCGGCTCGTCCGCGTCGCCCTCTAGCGCCACAACGGTAAGATCGTCAGTGCTGTAATGAGACATTAGATAAGTATAGATGCCTTTCCTTATAAGGATGGCTGTTCTTGTTCTACTTACTGTTGTTGCGAAAAACGTATTAAAGTTTTGTGACTTTAGGCCAGAAACCGCGTTGCCCAAGGCAATCCACGGCTCCTGTCCCAAAGCCACATCGTAGCCTCCTTCCTCCAGTACGAGAAGGAGTTCTGCGCTGGCGGTTTTGCATTTATGCAGGTTTATTTGAAGGACCTTCAGCTCCATTAGGCTGAAGGTTCCTTTACGGGGCCAACTTTTGTTGGTGTGCCTCCGTCACCCGCATCTACCAGACTGAGTCCTTGGGCAGCGTCGGTTACGGCTTCTAGGCCGAGGTCTTTTTCCACCTCTCCGGACTCTAGTGTGTTGCTGTTGTTGTCCTTGGGGTGGCGCTTTTTGAGGCGCAGATAAACACTGCCAACGCCCCACGCCATCTTCCCGTAACGCGCGTAAAGGATATCCTCTGCCTCCTTGTTGATCTGGAGGATGTAGTGCTGCCCCCCGCTACTATCAGGTATCGGATCAGCAACCTTCAACACCCTCCAGTCAGCCGTTGGCACGTCCGGATTTTGCTTCTGTAGAAGCTTCAGCGCGGACTCCTGCGGCACTACTCTTGGGAAGAGTACCTTCGCTTTTGGTAGGGACGGGATACTAGTCCTGTCCACTACTTCCAGTTGGGCACCCTCCCATAGGCCTTGGAGTGTCGGGGTTACTGCTTTCACCCAGTGCAGAGTTGGATCGTCGTTACACTTTAGGATCTTAACCCCATTGAGCCAGCCTGCTCCATCGAATGTGGGCATGGGAGCGTCAGGTTGGGCTTCCAACCTCGCGAACATCACCTCGAGAAGCTTCATCTCTACGGATTTCCATCTCTCAAGGGTCATTTTGCCTTGGGGATCACTCCGGTCGATCAGTGCCACGATCAAGTGTCGTTTAGTCACGTCACTGGCCTTGGTTTTTACCTCCTGTTTAGGCTGCAGGATTGTGTTTGTGGTCGGTTTCTGCTTCTGTCGTTTGCTTGCTGGAGCTCCGACATTCGCACTTTCCACCGATCTTTGGCGTTTTTGATCAGCCTGCTCTTCTACTTTGTTCGCGAACTGCGAAGTCGTAGGTGCAAAGCTTGGTCTGCTCGCGAAGTGTAAGCGACCCTCTTCCACCTTTAGCTTAGCCCAGGCGAGCGACTCCTTCTCTTTGGAAGAGAGATCCATCTTGCTTGACAGCCGGCTGCAGATTTTAAGGGCCGCTTTGTAGTTGGCCTTGGCCTTCAGCCCCTCCTTTGACTTGGTCTTGGGCCCTTCCTTGCGAGAGGAGCTGGAACCCGCTGACTTATCCGGAGAGAGGAGAAGCCTGTCCTCAACTGAGCTTGCGCTATCGTGGTCCGAGTCTGCATCGACTATGGCACCCCTGCGCAGTAGTGTGAATTTTTTGGCAGTAGTTGTCTTTATACCCAGGCCTGCTCCCGCCCCGGTGACATTTTTGGCAGTAGCTTTGCAACCGCTATGGCCTGCTCCAACCATAGGGGAGGTGTGACTGCTGGCGGCGCACAGTGAGGATTGCTCCTCACTGTGTCCTCCGGTGGTCGCTTGTGCTTTTTGTTTGTTTTTGTTTCGGTCTTCCATATAATTCCCACGAGTGTGGGACAAAGGAAGGTCCACCCCCACAGAGGTCCCTGTGCGCGGGTAAGGCTGGATAGTACCGGAGGGCGCCTGGTATCCGGTACGCTCCGTTTGGGACTGGACTATTTTTAATGGGCCTCCAGCCTAGCAAATCCTCGGCACGGGTCGCATAACACCTTGATTCGGCCCATCGGAGGGACTAGGTGTGGGATAGGAGAGGTTATATATGGGATGATTAGGGAGGGTATGGGGAGTGAAAAGGGATATAGGGTAGGAGTGAATCGAAAATAAAAATCATCAACAAAATTAAATATAAAATAATTCTTTGTTTCGAAGACTAAATCCAGTCAAAACAACTCTTATATTAAGAAATATAAGAATGTAAAAAAAAATTTTTAATTTTGGAAAATTTGAATCAGAACAACACAATTTTTTTACGATTTCCCTCTGTGAAAACACTGATGCAGAATGAGTAGACATGATCTTCAATAATATTTCCTTTTCAAGAATATCTTTTGTCTGGCATTTGATTTTGACATTTTAATTGCCAAACTTTTATCTAAAAATTTCATAAGACTTTTACACATCCGTTAATCCACGCACATCGCATAGTATAGAGGTCTCTGCGTGTGTTCATGGCTTTTTACTTGGGCACTGCTGCCAATGCTGTCAAGTTCAATTTGGACTGAAATGTTAAAATTAATTGAATTCCTGTTGATATCTTTGTTTTAAGAATTATTGTTGATTCATCAAATAATGAGGAACAGCATCTTTCAAAAATTTTCGTGTGTTTAAGATGAGTGCAAATGAACCAAAGGGCAATAGTTTGTTTCTACACGAACGTGCGACATCGGAGCACAGCGGGTAATCCTTGGTTCCACCAACTTAAGAAATGTATGCGTATGGGGTTAAGAGTGGGATACCAAATTCGTTAACAACGCAAACTTTGCTCACTTGATGTTCAGCGAAGCTAGATCGTTCAACCCGTGATTAATTGGTATTTGAGCGATTTGCCTAGTTTCGGTAAAGCACTCAAACATAACGAATTGCTTTTATGAACAATTCTTGTCTAAACATTAACCAGCTATAAAAACATTACTAGCAACAACAATTATTTTCACTAATGTCTTCCCACTGCCACATACATATTTGACTCCGCTGGCATCGACTGGGGCCAAGCATGTCGAATAACATAGAGCATCACTTAGCACATGTGTCGCGGACACAGCTCATTGGGAATCAGTCGTCAATGTTGTTAAATCAGCTTGGTGTCACCGACTCTTTCTTTACCAAGGCAGTTAAAAATAGTGTCACAAAGATTTGACTGCAGTTTTTGCTACATCAGTTCGAAATGGTCCGAAGGAATTTTCTGCTTGTTTAGGACTGTCTTTAATGCAGGTGTGGAATTCTATACAAATATACAGTTTATCCGATGGATTCGTTAGGAGTCACGTATAAAAACATGTATAGCGCGTAAATGTATCAGAATGGCTGATTTTGTTGGGCAAAGATATGCCGCAAAGGAGGGTGAAGAATTATGACAGCAAAGAACTACGTGTTTGTCACAAGCATGGTGTCAGGTAAAAAATTAAAATCATAAAAGAGCAAATAAAAAAATTACTGAGATATATATAAAAGAAATGAATTATTTCATTACATTATTTTTCTTTTCGCCGCGTTGTGTTTTTTTTTTTTTATTTGTTTTTGTGTTTTATGAGGAGGAGACACAAGACACGAATAACAAAATGAGGAATTAAAGGACCCACGGGAAAAAGGATAAACGCACCATAAATAACAGTTTAAAACGTTTGCACGCGAATGCAATAACAATAAAGTTGTTGTTGTTTAGTTGCTGTTATTTTTATAAAAAAAAACCAACAATAACGCGTGCTAGAATGTTGCAGTTGAGGCCGTTAGTTATATCTTTTTACTGCTTGTTGTTTGTGTTGAGTATCTTTTACTATTTCACATGCAATAAGAGAATAAAAAATTTTATGAAAAATAAAAGACATAATAAAAATTATTTATTTGAATGGAACGTGCAAAATTTGCGTTAAAAATTCGAGCATAAAAGTTATTGTTATTTTAAACAACAACATGCTGCGCTAAGTATTTAAGCAGGACTCGTTTACTTAGCGCGCTCGTCCTTTTACCAGCATTTTTAGTCCAGTGTTATTTGCAACAAATTGCTTGCTGTTAATTTTAACTATTGCTGACCCACTCACACCACTTTCCATCGTCCAATGGCCGGCTTAACGTCCGAAGAAATAGCACCCAGCTAACATCGGGATAAGCAGGACAAACAAGATAAGTAAAAATAATTGCTGGTCACGCAAGGATTTTTACACTTTGCTCCTTTCTGTTATTTTCTTTAACTCAGCACTATTTTAACAAAAGGACCCTGCATATCTTTTGAATTTGTATTCTTAAGAAACTCCAATGGCCTTATAGGATAATTGCACATAATCAGTGCAACATGCCGCAGGTACAACATTCAGAAGCGTGAAGAGTAACGAGCTCTGCAGTATTTGATGCAGTCGATTTATAATATGGTTAATGCACTAGGAATAGTATCACAGCAGCTGCAGGTGCTCGTCTAGACCTATGTCTGCCGTCACAGGAGGCCAGTCAACTTTATCACTGCACCACGTGTAGCTTGACATCTGTCAATTTGTCTAGTTAATAATAATAAAAGCAGGAATTGAGGAAAAATTGCAAAATTTATAATAGACGCCACTTTCCATAAAAGGTGTTATGCTTCATTGTCTAACATCATTTTCGCGAACAATGTTTGAAGATAGAAAAACTTATTCGGAGGTTCCCCAAATAAGGCAAAGACCAAGTTGGGCAAGTACCTTTCGGAAAGTCTTTAAAAAAAAATGTTCAAAGACAATTTTGTGAAGATCGAATTTTGACCGCATAGAAAAAAAATGTTTAATCTTTGAAATATTCAGTTCAATACCGGTTTTTGCTATTAGCGTATCCAATCCTGAATTTTGGGACTCGCACAATTTCTGACTGTCAAAATACTGGGAGTTTTCCCTATTGAAAGTAATTATTTAGATTTCATGAAGTTTTTCAGTCCCGAAACACATCCTGGGATTTGGATTTTTAATCCCAATAATCCCGGGATTGTGAAAACTTTCTGGTATGAGACTAATTTTCTAAAATAGAATATTGTCGTGTGATGTAGTTGGAAAATAAATATATTGTAGAATTAGATTTAGTTATAGAATACAGATCTTCGTGGGATGATATGTGAATTACTGTATGCTCCATTTGCTCCTGCAATGATATTATTATCGATATCAAAGAGAAGATAGCTTTTTAAACATGTGTAACTTTGGATAATTTAGGCAATTGAGAATTGGAGTTTTTCTCGACAAAAAAAAATCTCGATGTTCTATAAGTCATTCATCACAAACATCATTGTTTATATGAGAAAAATATTCTCCACAAAAGGACGGTCCACTCTGTACCATGTAGTTGGAAAATCGTCCAATAGAAAATATATGTTTTTTTATTCCATGATTTTTTACTCCTTCAATAGTATAGTTTCCGCAACAGGTTATTTTTTTTCGTTATAAAACAAAAATTTACAGTATAATTGTAGTAACTAATATAACTCCAATAATATTCACGTTGGCGTAAAAAAGTATCTATTACTTATACACCTATAATACATTTCACTCGAAATATTTTGATGCGTCCAATAGCTTAATGGAAATCCTCCGAACTATCATCGCAAAAGACTGCTTTCGATTCTTGGCTTGGTGTCAAACAATACGTTTGTTAATTAATTTATCAGTTCAGTACAATAATAACTTTAAGAATTTCCTTTCCTTAGTAAAGAAATGTATCATCATGAAGAAATTGCTTTATTTTTAACCTCTAATTAGCACACTAGTGCGAATACACACTTCCAAAAAATTTTAACTGTTGGTATTTTTTCTATTTAATCTACTGTTTAAAATTTCTAGAGAACGATATCGGACACTTCGAATCGAATGCTGTTGGATTAGCTAAAAGAAGAACAAGCAAAAGAATGAAATCTTTTGAAATCGTTATACTTTTTTCTCCTTAATCGATCAAAAAATTGGTGTGACCTCAGTACGTATAAAAGCTTTGTTAAAAAAAAAAAATCTGTGTTCGTAATTCGCAGAATGTACAAATATTTGGTACATAGTATAATCTTTTGCAATGTTGGCCGCAAACCAAACATCAATCTAATAAAAAAAAATAAACTGGTCATTTCAGCCATTGATCACAAGTGATCGAGAACTGAACCTGCGTGTTTTATGCCGACTCCGAACTCTCAAGAAGCTTTACATGGCAATTTTTACTCTCTGAGGTTTGCCATTGTCTGCATAGAGGTGACGACCGAACAGAAAAATTAATTCAATTGAAAAAACTTTCTGTCTGAGCTGGAATTGAACCCGGGCTACCGCGGTTCTTTAGCTTAGGGGCCACGCACCCTACCCACTAGGCTAAGGTCGCCACAACATCAATCTACAATATTTAAATAGGTCACTTGTCGTTCGTTAATGTACAAACATTCGTGTAATACATTTTGGAGTTTCGCAGAAGAACCTAAACTATTTTGCTGACTAATCTAAATGTGATGAATCTGTAGTAAAGGATATTCATCGGGTGTATTGTTCCCACAGAGCCGCGAAGATCCGAAAATAAGCTGATGTTACTTGCACTTGTGTGATATCTAAGGTGATTTAAGATAAAGTATGTTATCTGGTAATGAAAAAAAAAAAAAGGAAAAAGCAAAGTTATCGTTAGAAAGCGATAATAATAGTGCTGTTTAAAAATGACATTTCCAAGTAATTTTGCAATTTTGTATTAATAATAAATTATTGCTTAAAAAATGGAAAACAATTTTTGGGACGATAAAATAATAAGGGTTATTATTGATTATGTGCAAGAAGCCAGCACAAATATATCCCACAAAAATAAATTAAAAAAGCAAGAGTTCTGGCTAAAAGTTGTGGAACAAATTAAAAAGCAGCTGCCTTATTTGAGGAGGCTGTTTACAATTGTTTGTGCAGTTGCTGTTCTTAGTAGCAAAAGTATCGACTGTCTCTTGGGTTTCTTAATCTGACTCCATCAAATATGAAGCAGACAATATATTTAATTGTGCAACTCGCACAATTATGGTATTCATATCCATTTTTATGTGTTTTGATATTATATGTAAAAAAAAACTATTTGTACACAAATTGGGAAATGTCACAATTTAATGTGAATCTGTCAAATTGAAAATGACAGTTCTGCATTTTTTTTATACTTATATCGTACTCCTCACATCACCATAACATTATATCGCTTCGTTTGGTGTGTTGCTCTGTTTGCGTTTTTAAGATCTGAAAAATACGAGCTTTATTGTCGAATCACTTTCTGGCTTGGTGCAGGAACATGATCGCTGCAATCATATATGTATAAGCTAAATTATAACAGACAAACTATTATATTATTATAATATTATATTATAACAGACAAATATACATATATATTTAAAGTTTTACTTGATGTTGCTTTGAAACTGTACAAAGTTTATTTTAAATTATTTTTAATCGAATCATAATATGATTGATATTATGATTGTAACTATCATGTTTCTGACAATTATTTATTTGCTATATTCTCGAGAAAACTAATAAAACATAATCTTCTGACAATTTTTTATTACCATAGAAAATTGGTTAAATTACAAAAGCTATACACACAAATTGATTTCAAATAAAACCTTCTTTTGTCTGGGTTATTTTGACAATTTCCAAACTGGTGGCAGTTGTATTCCTAGAATATTCTCATGTTTTTTTGTAGAAATATCTTAAATTTGTTGCCTTAATCTCATTAAATCTGTAACTTTGTTTGGATGGGTTTCTGACAATTCTTCACAGGGAGCAGCTTGTCGACTGGAGCGATGAATGATAAGCCGCAATAAGTCGATTGTAACGAAACGAAATTAAATCCATTGAAGTGTTCTCAATATAAAAACCAGTCAATGGTCACCGCCAGCCAGTATCGTCCAATAATAAAGAGTGAATTTTTATTTTTATTTTTATTCGTATTTTCGGAGACATTAAAAAAGGAAGAACAAAATTAGACCTGCTAACGTGACTGTAAAGGAGCGATAGATGTATTGAAATTTCCATTTCATTGCACTAAGCTGCGGAATTTCACTTAATGTGGTTGTTGGAAATTTAAAAAAAAATACATTCAATGTTCTGTTTGAAATAAAATGAAAATGGAAAACTCAGCTACAGAACCACTGCATCAGGGACGAGTACTTTCGAACAGTAGCTGGAAGGGAGTGAGCAAACAATAACAATAACAACAACAGATTGGCTTGGATTCGCAAGCCAAAAGAGCTTTAATTTAACAGCTGTGCAGTCGTTAGCGAGCGGTCTGATGAGTGGTAGGTGCGTTTTTCCATTCGAGTCACTACCTCTGACTCGTTCAAGTAGAATAAGAAGAACTGCTGACGGACTGTGATGTACTGACTTAAAATTAGATTTTTTGTATTCAAGGATTGAAGTTTCAAGAATGTTTTGCTTTCTTGTTGTGGGTTTGATGTTGTTCATTTGTTCAATGGGAATGCGAAGGACGAAAATTTGTTGAGTTGAATTTGAATACTTTTTCTTTTGTCATATATGCTCAATATGCAAAATATGTGTTTCTTTTAACTATGGTATTGATGCCATCTTTTTCTAACTCATTTTTCTTTTGACCCGACCCTAACAATACAGATATGGAATCTGATATGCTAAACTTCTTTCTTTACAATGTAAAATAATATTTTGTTTTCTTGTTAGACCTCGCGGGTGAGTAGCTCTCCTTATTTGTACTCATTTTTTGTATTTATACATTTATACATTATTTGTATTTATAATCATCATTTCAGAATTGACACAAAAACATTATTTATAATGAGCTTATTAAAGAGCATAAATATAACAAGCAGAGACATTTACTATAAATACGGTGACCATGCGTTCTGTGTTATGCGTAACCATTTTTAAGACTTTGTTCTGTATGCATTAGTAGATGTTCCTGGCCTGTGATGCGATGTGATTGATACAAGTTGGACGGAAAATATTATTTTGTGGATTTTTTTATTTCAGAAATTTTGGACAAGTGATAGACTACGATATCAAAATTAAACATTTATTGGATTTCCAAAAATTTTATCTAGGTTAATATTGAATTTCGAAAAAGTGTACAAATATTTCAGCGCGATTGGAAAAGTGCGCTCAGGAGGTGATGCTGATCAAGAATATATATACTTTTCTATACCTGCCAGGACTTTTTTGGGCGTTAAAAATGGAGTGACCAAAATCACTATACCCCTTACGTAGCTTAAGGAAGCAGACTGGTGTTTGAGTTTAAAAAAAAAATAGATTTTTGTTTTTAATGTATTTTGAAAGAACAATATATTGAGAGTATACTGTAAAAATTTCAGACCAAAATTCTTAATCTAATATATAAAATTCTTCTGTCACGGGGTGCGTAATCGAACTCCTCCGAAACGGCTCGACCGATTTTCATGAAATTTTGTATGTATATTTTGTAGGTATGAGAATAGGTCGTAAAGTATATTTCAACCTCCTACTAACAGTGGGCGTGGCACCTCCCATACAACCCAAATTTGCGATATCGAATATCTTTGGAGTTATAAGCCGCTTAGCCTCGGAATTCGGTATTCGACAATTTACACGTGCCGCTTCGCAGATAAAATTTTGTGAGAGTTGGACAAGGGGGCGTGGCACCTCCCATACAACCCAAATTTGCGATATCGAATAGCTTTGGTGTTATAGGCCGCACATCCTTGGAATTCGAAATTCGACCACAATTTACACGTGGCGTTTTACTGATAAAATTTTATGGGAGTTGGACAAAGGGGCGTGGCACCTCTTATACAACCCAAATTTGCGATATCGAATAGCTTTTGAGTCAATCAAACAAAGCAAACAAAGCCTCGGAATTCAGCATTCGAACTCAATTTACACATGCAGTTTTACTGATAACTTTGTATGGCGTTGGACAAGGGGGCGTGTCACCTCCCATGCAACCAAAATTTGAGAAATTCTACAGCTTTTGAGTTATAGGTCGCACAGCCATGGAATTGAGTATTCGACCACAACTTACATATACAGTTTCACTGATAACATTTTATTCGCGTTTGGCAACGGGGCCGCGGCAGCAACGCGCCGGGTTTAAGCTATATTTATATACGAAGTTACAGCACATAGTCGAGAGCGCCTCATACATGTATTTGCGGGCTGTGTGTTTATTTATTTGGTTTCTATCAATGATCAAAGTTTTTACAGACTACGCAGAATTACACAAAAATAATAAATTATTTATACATTAAAATATAAAATAAATATTTACATCAATTAGGCAAAACTTTAAAAATGGCTGTTTAATAAGTTCTGCATAGCTAATTTAGGTACAGAAAAATAAACATTACATTTAGATGCTTATAAGTTAAAATTAGATAAAGCTCTATATACTGGAGAATTAATATCATAATTTGTTCTGAATGTTTCTAAATAGTAAATATACGATCTTCTTAACATTCTAGAGATGACATTGAAATTTATTACTTCTAACAAAGATTGACAATCAATAGTCCCAGCTATAAGATCAAAAATGGATAAAAGAGATGAAACTGTTCTTCTATTCTAGAGAGATTTTAAATGGATAAGTTAACATCGTGCATTAAAATCAAAATTAATATTTCTGAGCGCAAAATGAATGAAAGATTATTGGACACGTTCAAGACGTAAAATATGAACATCATAAAAAGTTTTCCATATGAAGGAAGCATATTCCAATTAAGAGCGAACTATCGAAGTAATAATAGAATTAAACGTATAATCATCTAAAAAATTTGAGCTATTCCGCCGCATAAAAGCTAACAAAGCATAATCTTTTAGAATACTACAAACCCAAGTGGCCAACAACCGAAAATTTGGCATCAAAAAGTACCCAACGAGCAACATATTGTTAAAACTTTTAGCGTGTTTCTCGAAATAAAGTTTTTTGATCGGGTGTTAAAAAAATACTATCGAGCCGATTGGTCTGAAATTCTAATACGGTTTTTTACACGCCAATAGCTCTAGCAGGTAGTAGATTTGTTAATTTCTAATCATTTTTTCCTAGTTCTTACCCTGATTAAAAAAAAACAACGAGTTTTTTATTTAGAAGTTCTTGTTGAGGAGTCCGCCATTTTGTTTATTTTTAATAAAAATACTTAAATCTACTACCTTCAAGCCTACAGAAAAATAATATATTTAAATTATTTGATTTAGATGAGTTCAAGTGTCGTAAGCACTCGGCCAAGCAACAACCCTTTATTTTAGGTGTCCACTTTGGACATGATAAAGTCGAGGCAGTCTGGCTCATGTTGTGGAAATCTTGCCAATCAATCCATCTCTGTAAGTTTGACGGTAAATATGTTTCATTTGGGACCTTCTCTGAGAATTGAATATACCTGCTGTAAATATGCATTTGCTTATATACAGAAAGTACGCAGAGAGAAAGGCCTTCAGTCACATAAAATAATAATAAATAAATAAACTGGTCATTTCAGCCCTTGGAAGGACTTTGACCTAGCTTTTATTGATCAATTGTGTTGTGCGTGTTGTTAAATGTTTGATCACAACTGACCGAGAACTATACCTACGTGTTTTATACCGACTCCGAACGGCTTATGTTCTCAAGATGCTTTACATGGCAATTTTTACTCTCTAAGGTTTGCCATTGTCTGCAGAGAGGTGGTGACGGAACAGAAAAATTAATTCAATTGAAAAAACTTTCTGTCTGAGCTGGAATTGAACCCGGGCTGCCGCGGTTCTTTAGCTTAGGGGCCACGCACTCTACCCACTAGGCTACGGCCGTTACAATATAAGGTGTGGTAAGGTCTTCAGTCATATAAGGTTCCATTAAAGTCGAATAGAAATCATAAAGAAAAAACACAACTCCTAAATCAAGTGCCCGAAGGCTATACGATAAAATTGTGCTCAAGTTTGACTGCATTGTAATGGACGATGAAACCTATGTAAAGGCCGACTTTAAACAGATTCTTGGCCAACTTAACTACATGGCAAAGCGGAGAGGCGACGTTTCTCTTAAATTTAAAGAAAAAATAGATTAATTTGCAAAAAAAAAATACCTGGTCTGCCAAGCAATTTGTAAATGCGGTCTTAAAAGCAGCGTTTTTGTAACAACCAACAATGTCAACCAACATATTTATGTAAAGGAATGCTTGCAGAAAAGAGTTTTGCCTTTGATACATCGTCACAAGAAACCTGTATTATTTTGGACAGAATTGGCAACCTGCTACTATGTCAAATTAGCTATGGTATGGTATGATAAGTATACAATCTATATTGTTCCAAAAAATGCTAACCCTCCAAATTGTTCGGAACTTCGACCTATCGAGAAATTTTGGGCTATAATCAAAAGGAAACTGTTGAAAACAAAAGGATCCACCAGAAACGAACACTATCTTAAGTCAAACTGGATGAAGGCATTATCTGAAGTAAGCGGAAATACATATTCTTCTAGTAAATGAACGAAAGTGTTACTTTTGAGATTCTTCTAATCATAAGTTTTTAGAATTCGTATGATTTTTCTTCTAAGGTAAGTAAATACTTTTTGTCAGCTTTCTTTCGACGATTAGTTTTTTTCGTATACACACCTTATTAAATGAGATATTATTCCGTTTACTTTGTTCGCTTTAGTAAGCTGGACCCAAATCTCAAAAATTGATAAATTGGAGACTTGACGGCTCATAGTGTAAAGTTGAAATTAAAATCAGGGTTGAAAAATGTAGCAATAGTTTAATACAGTTTTGAGTATGATAATACCCCTGAACCGCAACTGCGTTAAAATTTGGGCGCCAGTTGATTCCAGTCTATAAAAAGAACTCTATCAAAAATTTTGAATTTATTTGCGTACTCTGAAAATTTAAGAACCTTTTTATAAGTACATGACGAAATACAATAAAAAAACAATGAATTCATTAAAAACGCTAATTTTATAATACTTATATATCAAAAAAGCCAATAAAAGTTAAATTTTTGTTGTAAGTTGAAAAACTTGTTTGTAGTAATCAAGTTTCTAGGAGGCATATGCCAAAGAGCGTCTGCTTGATACTAAACCAATTGGGGCTTTAGTCTCGTTCTATTGTGTTCTATTGATATTATGCATGAGTAACGGTGAAAATTTGTGTTGTATTCTTAAATTATAGGCATTACACATTGTAAAGCAGTAGTTATTTTTTAAATTTGAAATATTTAAAAAATGTAACCAAGTTCCGCTAGATTGCCATACTTTCGCACTGTGCGGAGTCCTAAAAAGTTTTTACTTTGCTGTTCACTTCAACGCTTATAACTCTATTTAGATAAAAATTGGACTTATGCCACTTGTGCTCTGCGCAACTTATATGCCTCTGTCATAGTTGTTGTGTTTACGGAATTTAAGATGGTAACGTTTTATGACAACTGTGTTTTGTCGAGACTTTTCTATACATCAGTGGAATTCACTTATAACGACCTCGGTTATAATAACATTTCTGCTATAACGTCGTATTCTTGAAGTCCGCATTTTCTAATTTCTCATTCCTTCGGAACTGCATTCGCTTTTAACGTCGGTGGATATAGCGACGAGTTCGCATATAACGACGCAGTTTTCATAAAATATAATAAATATTTTCACATATAGCGACGACGAAAGCAAGTTGAGACTAAATTTGCTTACTTATTAATTTTGTTTTATTGAACATATTTGCAATTTTTGCTTTGTTGAAAGGGAAATAACCGTATTAAATTCATTGACAACAAAACTGCATAGCTTTATTTGCGCATGTGATTTTGCTCAGTATACATTTGTTCCTTCAAATGCATGATTGATTTTTTACAGTGTTCAAAATGCCTCCACAAACTAAACGTAACGAGTTCATCATTGAAGAAAAATCTGCAATAATCTGGTAAAAATATAAGGATCACACCTCCCCAAAATGTAGAAAATCCAAAAATCGCGATATATACCTCTTACCGATCATATTTTATAAGAAAAAGCCAATAATTTAGTTAAAATTGTAGGTAAAACGAATTTTTCTTGTGTAGAAAGTTAGATCTACCATTTTCGATAGCGACACTGCATTGTTAACTGCAAGGTTACAGGTGAAGCAGGTGATTTATCCCAAGGTGACTTGAGAATTTTTTCCAAAACTTCGAGATGGCTATTAGGACTCTGAAAAATTTTATAATGCTGATGAAACAAGGTTCTTCCTTAAACTCATGCCCGATAGAATTTTAAAATTTTAAGGTAAAAAGTGTATAGGAGGAAAAGTTGTGACGGTTCGTGTTACAGTTTCGGTTGCTGCCAACATGGATGAAAGTTTGAAAAGAAAAATATTTATCATCAGAAAGTCAAAGAAACAAAAAAACTTATTGTATTTGTTTACCCTTAGTTTTATATTTTTATTTTTACTATTGATAATACATTTTTTTTTTCTTTATAATAAATGAATTAATTTAACAATGAACAAAAAAAAAATTATGTGCGCATATAACGACATTCGGTTGTAACGACGAAATATTCCGGTTCCTTCAGGGTCGTCATAACCGAATTCCACTGTACTTTGAAAAACTCTGAGCAAAACAAAGCACGTCGCTTATTAACGCTAAGTTTTTAAATATACTAAAACTGTCATTCAAATAGTTAATGAATCTTGAAACAGGTGTTGAATTCATAAATCTACCCTAATATTATTGCTGTCGTAACCAGGAAATAATACGACATGTTTGAATTATCTAATGTCAGTATGGGAATGTTCTTTCTAAGTTAACGCATATCAACAAATCTCTATGTAATGTTAAATATCGTATTTCTGACTTCTCAAAGTGAAATACGTCCAAGCTAAAGTTAGTGCATGTGTGGCGTATCTCACCTTATCGCAAGTTCGAAATCTTAAATTTATGATGTTAGGAAGCACAAAATCGGGGCGCAGTTGTTCCAGTGCCAACACTACAAAATCAGTGAATAACTTATGTGCTGCGACATTAGCATCATTGATTGGTACTGCGTCGCTTGGTACCACCGAATTTTGTTGCAACACCACAAACCGAGGTGGGGAGAGTGCTGCAAGCCTGACAGATTGACAATTAACCCAAGAATCGTAAAAGTCAATTATGCTCATCACGAAATACAAATCAGTCATAAAATTTTTACATCATATGCCCGATGTGTGCATCCGATGCGCTTCGAATGAGTTATGAGCTCCATAGTGTGGCAGGGGCAGTAGCGGTGGCGTTAAATATGATATTAAGTGCGTGCATGTGTGTGTGTGTGCTTCTGTGCAGTGGGGCGTTCTTGGTTGGGCTACTTTTTGTTTGGGTTTGACACTGCCGATGGGTGACATGATAACGAGAACGTGTTGCCAACGAAGCGTTAGAATCGTGAATTGGTATTTTTTGAATAAAAATCTTCATTTTAATGAATCGTATTTTCGTTTTATGCTTCTCTTACATGCAAGCACATAAAATAGAATATTTAAAACTATAACCATGAATCTTCGTGTCCAGGAAGTATTTGACAGTTTTTTGGGTTTGAGTGAAACAATTGAAAGAATCGTATCGATAGATGTGAATAATTTTGCAAATTTAGTAGTTGGGTGTGTACTGAGTGTAGAACTTTCTTGAAATATTTTTATCAGTATTGAAAAAGGTCCCTGTCGACAATGTTTCAGCATTTTCATGAAACCGGATGTTATTATTTCTGTAAACAATAGTTTTCAGAACAAGGCATCGCTATGAAACATGCGGACTTTTTTTTTTCTCATACTCTAATATAATAGTATACATTTATACCTGGCCAACAGTCGTGCAGAATTATTGGTGTGAATGTGTTCATTGAACATTTGAAACTCATTGAGAAAAACCGTCGTAGCATTTTCTGCCATTGTTACGGAATTTACAATTTTTGTACTCTTCCTTTTAACTCTGCACTAAAATTGGAATTTATTGTGCCACAGCATTCATTTCGTTCAAAAGAATGGTCGAAATGTGTGTTGAATTTAGCATTGGCAGAAACGTAGCGTACATAATTAGACCTAATGAGTGTGAAATTTTCTGAAAATTTCCTTCAATCCTTTGTGTAAAAAATTATGGAAGCTTATAAAGAGCAATGGTTAACGGCTAATTGGGATGTTATTTGTTTTAAAAAAGTAACGGGCTTGTTTTAAAGTGGAAACAAAAATCTGTGTTGAATTAAAGAATCCGTTACTTAAATTAACAATTCCTGCATGAACTCTGTTAATGTAATTTTCGTAACCGTTCAAATTTAAATTAATTCTTGACAACAAAGACGGCTGTCCACAAAAATGTACTTCTTTGATTATGAGATGCGGGTAGCCTTGTAACCGCAAACAGACATCGTTAATTTTCTATGGTAATGAGGGAAAAGAAGAAGCTGCCACCAGTGTTGTGTAGTATTTGCTACTTACTTCATCTGTCGCTGATTAATTCTGATTGTTTCGGCTTTGCTTCTTATGCTGGCTGATGTTGGTAAAGTTGTCTTGATTAACCCTTTTGCCTTTGTCCACCGTAACGATGTGAAAAAATTAGCCCTCTGAACCTTGGCGCTGCTACAGTTGCACACAAAATCTTTCACAAAAATTTCAGGCAGAGTGTTAATGATGTGAATAGCTTGATCCTTGTAAATCTCAGCAGTAAATAAATAAACAACATTCATTCACTACTCTATTTGGGTATGAATTCTCGTAAATGCTGCAACTGGCCAATTGTTATTCGGAATGTTCAGAAATCAGCTGCAACGCACACTGCGCTCTTGCCACACACGCATGCATCTTTTTGTGGCTGTTTCCTACTAATTTTTTCTCATCCCTGTCAAATTGTAGGATTTGTCAATGTTTTTCTTTTGGATTTTTCACATTGATTTCCATTCATTGCGACGATGCCAACAACTCCACAATAGCGACAGCTATTCGACGCACAGTTGCATTGCCAACAATTTCTGTTGACTGCTGGCGAAAAAGACTTAACTGCAACGGAGACAAATTGACATTGAGGTTTGTCTGTCCAACAGAGAGATGGATCGGAGCGGCTTTGTTTGTTCTGCCATGTCGGTAATTAAACAATAAAATCTGAAATTTCCCTTCCTGTCACGCATACATACAGTCACGTGTACACAGTGTTTATGCGTTTAGGACAAATTGCAAGGATGATAGATTTTCAGATTCCAATTTGTATCGGTCTTAAGCTGGAGCAGCTGTGCGAGCGAGAACTCGTAGGTAGCAATACTTTAAAACTTTGATTGATTTTATATATTTGTCCTTTCAATAGTGTCGTGGTCCATGTCAACCATAAATATGGAATTATCCCTAATTTTCTATTCGTTTAAGTCTTTGATTAATGTCGCAATTCTGGAAGAGACGAAGGTGTTTAGTGTTTTATTTTTTTTTCCATTTCTTGAGTTAACGTAATGGACTGTCTTGACAATTGTAAATGTTTGAGCTTCTCATTTGTCTTGACATCAGCGGCGGAAACATTGCATCGCTGTTTCTGTTCACGGAATTCTCTCTCTTAAAGTGACAGAAAATAAAATATTATTGTTTATGACTTCTTTTGCGGAAACATGTTGAAAGCTGGGACAACAGAATAAGCTGTGTTTATTTGCGTGACATTTCTTGTTGTGTTATTTTGCTTCCAACGATATTAACGAAGATTTTTGCAGACCAAAACGAAAATTTTGACAACTACATAAAATTTTTCCGAGTTTAAAATTACTATCTAGCAGCAATTTATGTAAACTGAAAAAATGAGTTAAGATTAACTTTAAAAAATGTGCTTTAAATTGAAGAAATATTCATAAAGTTAATGGTCACAATCATCTACTAGTCCAATATATTCCTCAAGGAGATTTCGTTTCGTTGCCATTTTGTCCGAAGAGATGGAAGAGCAAACTATCTGCGTGGGACATTGAATCAGATAGTCTTTGAATTTTTTATTCTGGCTTGTGCTTCTAACCGAAAGAATATTTGCATTGTTGTATTTAGTTGTTGTTGTTACATTCTCTTTAGTCGGACTGTTTGCCTCAGTTGAAGTCATTTTGAAGACCACTAATGATATTGTTAAAAGAAAAGTTCTGCCATTATTTGCTTTGAATTCAAACTGACTGTAAAAAGTTTTTCCGTTTCTTGCTCGTTGTTGCTTGTAGAGTTTGCCTTAGGCAGGATTGGCGGCAGGGTGGTGGTTCTTCCATAATGGCCACCTGTTGGCATGGGTTGAAAGTGTGGCCCACAATGGTACAATGATTATTGTGTGTTCTGTTGGTGGCTGGATGACAATTCTTACGATTCGAATTGTATTTGCATTCAACTGTTTATCTCGATTTCAGCCACAGTGAGTCAGACTGTCGCAACGTCACACAGCACACAAGGGGACAAAGAACTTCTTATCCTTAGCTGTCCAACTTCTCAGCTGCTGCCATGATTCACGGTCTTACGTTGCGTCTCTTGTCTCAAAGGACTTTAATGTTCCTTAATGCTGTGGTTTTTTAGCTTTTGGAGATCTTCCTGCGGTGTGATTGTTGTTTCCTTCCAATTAGTGTTTTCCAAATTATTATTCATTTGCCGTTCGTCCTTGTCAGTGCACAGTGCACTTACTCTATTCTATCCACCAGTGGAAATTGGATTTGTTGTATAGGTATAATTTTAATGTTGTTGGTGCTTTTGTGGGCTCAATGCTGAAGTTTGTGTCTTTCAATGCCTGTGTCCTTTTTACATTTTCGTTGTTCTACTTTAAACTAATTAGTAGCTGCCGCAAGCAAACTTTGCTGACAGGTGATTAACGTGGAGCTGAGTATTGAAAAGTGAAATACTTGCACAAACGTTGTTGGCAAGTCGATGGTTATGAAGGGACGAAATAGTGTAAGAATAAAAAAGTTTTTTGCTTTTCGTGAATAATTAATGCTTGAAATTCACAAAACTTCTACATTCATAGGATAAATCAAACAGAAACAAGTGTGGTACGGCATTTAAGAGTGTGCTCTTGCAACTTTAGTGATTCTGTTGTGGTTTGTGTGGTGCTATTAAAAGTGCTTCAGATGCAACTCGTGTTCAATTATTTAGTTTGCTTAGATGGAACTATTTATTTATGTTGCTAACAGCAAAGTGGTTTCGTGTACTGAAACCTTCGTAAAATGTATCATTTTCTCTTCAACACAGTTGCTACGGCGTGGTCTTTTTCCAAATAACTCGAGCTGAACCATCAAATTCTGATAGCATTTTAGATTCTCTGCGAGCGTGCAATGGTCGTGTATCCGCAGCATGAAGTGCGACTCCAATTAAGTATCATTTGATCCTGAGATAGACACAGTTAATGCTTGTTAGTTTCCCCCACTAAATCCCTAAATTTGCAAGCAAGTCAAATAAATCTCGAGATAATCAGAACTTGTTGAGGTGGATGCATCAGGCCAGACCAAGGTAGACACCAACGTCAACAACAACAACAACGACGTAGCTAAGATTGCAACGTGCGCCGCAATAACAATAAACCAGAGATCGTGATTGACATGTGATGCGGTGCAAGAAAATTCCATGACCAACTTAACTCTGAAGTCATCGCTGAACTGCTTATTAAATTTAACAGAAGCTGCCGTATTTTACGTTTGGAATTATAAACATTATCTGAGCTCAATGCACTTCAGGTAAAATTATTAATATCATTAAGCAAAACGAGTTAACCTCGTACTTCAAGTTAAATAAGGTAGTCTGTATTTTTTGTAAAGTGGCTATCTCGTAAACAGCAATCAAAATGTTTTGATTTTGAAGACGTTTTAAAGCTGATAGTGCGTGAATTTCCTAACAATACACATTAAGCCACAATGGCTACCAAGCTTTGTGCACTCCCAGCAAGGCTAGGCCACGTATTAAATAAACCTAGTTTATATGCAACGAAGGCGCTAAGAACGAACTGTCCAGCAACAGTCAATAAAGACATCGACAACCTAAGAAACAAGCCAACACAAGAAATCAGCATTGATCATTGATGGACTGACTGGTCATGGCACAAGCGATGCCATTTGTTGCAACTTATCCATATATTTCTGTTATGGATAAATGCAAAAACAATCCAAACACAGCCAACAACAAAACAACCGTGCAATCGAGATACAAGACAAAAACTACAACAGATATCATTGTATGTGGCGTCATTCAACATATTCAGTTATTCGCCTTTAGATGTGAAAATATTTAACCAAAAAGACGCAAAATGATGATTGTGAGGCATGAAGTGCACCAGAAGAATGGACCGATCACTGATCGCAGGGGGCTCAAATTGTAAATAGTCTGTAAGCGCAACCTGAGAGATTGTTGTAGGAAAAACAGCGACAACAACCTACTATAAAGTCATTCATTACTCAAGAACTTGACAACAACTACTCTGCCAGCCAAAAACGTCTATAGTTGAGATCCAACTGTGAGAGATCTGCAACAAAATGTATCCAGTCGTAACAAAGTCAATACTGTCGACGACAAATATGCAAATTGCTGGCAACGTACAACACCGAAGTAGAAAACGATGACGGCGGCGACGACATATTGTCTGTACACCTTTTGACCGCACATCATTGACGTGGCTCATAATTTTCGAGGCAAAGCACCTACGTTGTCATCGTCCTTCGCCCCAGCATGATCCGCTCCATCTCGCGATAAGCAAGCCTTAGCGAGTTTTGACGAAGGCAAAGACGACGAGCAACTCGAGTGTGGCAATTTAATTTAATTTATTCCGTAAGCAGCAACACAACAAGCAACTAAGATTAGTCGCCGATTAAACAATCAGGCAACGATTTCAGATATTATTTGGCGATATTGTGTGGACCAAGCGGAGGGTTTCTTTCCGTTTAAGTGATCCGTCTGCTGTGATCCTGCTGCCAGCCGCATGTGCGGAGGCAGTATCGAGGCGGATTTAAGTTCATCAGCCAAATTAAACCAATTTATATGCTAAACAGTTTCGGGTTGCCATGGGATGGTTTTTTCTTTGAGTTAATGATGTCATGCAGGTTGCAGAGCTACATTAATGTATTGGGTGAAGCTTGATAGTTGCTTGTTGCAACACCTTGGCACCATGGTTAGAAGAACCTGCGCTCATTTTGGGATAGTTCATATGCTGCTTGAGTGACATATATGAGGCTGAAGAAGATTTCTTGCTCTTATGCTTAGCTTTCAGTCAATTAATCATGACTTCTTTACAGATTGTTTTGTTTAAAAATGTGTTTCCTTCATATTCTGCCCACATTCATCAGTCATATTTATCTTAAATATTTATTTACTGATCTTGTCGACGAAATGTCCTGTGAAATGCTCATCTCTGTGCATGTCGACTGTGCATCAACCTTAAAAAACTTCGTTCTCTACGACTTGTAACCTAATCATAATCTGCCCACGCACTTGCAAGACGTCCAGGTGGAATTCGCTAAAATTCGAGAGAATCGCTCACAGGTTCTAGATGGATAATATCGTGATAAGTCGCAAGCAAGAGTTGAGTAGTGTTAAAGTTGAATTACACTTGATGCCAGCTTGTTTATGTGCAAACTAAAGGAAAGGTTTAATCACCCTGTGGCAAACTGTTCCTTCGATGAGTTTTCCTGGGAGCCTTAGAATTTTTCTCGTTTTCTATTCCACATCTGTTTAACCCCTGTTCATGTAGGTATGGTATTTGTTTAACAGTTTTCGTTGTGGTATTAATTGTCTAATGTTTCATTGAAGATGCTCTCTCTCTTACTCAGTGAGCTCTGATTGGCTAGTGCATCGCTTCTAAAAGTTAACTTTCTTGCCAAACTGTTTGGTGGCCTGGCCGACCTCTTAGCTAACAGTTCACATATTTTATCACTTGATGTTGTTGCTACTGCCAGTCATGTTGTTGTTTAGTGGCAGCACTAACAACTATTTGTTTTATTAAGCAAATCTTGGCAGAAAACATCCACAACTTTATGACCTCAACAAATCTCTTGGTACAAGCAGGCTGTTGCCTCCTGCTGCTGTCAAGCGCAGGCATTAAACTGAAGAGAACTCCTTCTGTGTCTAAGAAAGAAGTTGGCTGATTTTCTTTAAATTAAAGCTGCTATAAAGTTAGTACCACCAAAAGCAGCCATGTGCATCATGGACTTTCGACCCACCATCCGACTGCCTGTTCACTTGGCCAATGTATTTGTATGTTTGCGAGTCAGCGTCAACGTGAGCTACAATAATGCTTCTGCATTTTAGTCGACATCAAATACTCCACGCTCTCGAGCAACAACCCAGTGTGAAGAAGATATTAAAATCCACATAGTTGAAGTAATGGCCAAAATTTATGGTCCAACAAGTAGCACAACTGCAACAGCTTGTGTTGCTTCTGGCCTGGCATTCAATTAGTTGACAGTTGAAAATTCCGTCAGCTCCAGCCATGTGCGCCATTGGCTAAGATACTATAAAAGTTTGTTCTATCAACATTGCTTAATGTGAACAACAAATTGAAGCTTGACATTCCGAGCAATAACTAGTAACACGACGCCGATTCTACAGCTGCGGCAGTCTCGGTTTCAGTCGTTTGCATTTTTTTTGCCATATTCGTTGTATTGATTGCAACGGTTTGCACCTTGTCAACATGCGTCACTTCCGACGGCCATGTTTGCTTGCTGCTTCCTGAATTGTTTGCCTTAATCTAGTGTGAATGCACTTGTTTACACAAGCTGCCACACCATGCCAAATGCAATTGACGCACGCGATTCGCTCGTCAAATATTCGCAGCTTACCGTTAACAAGTAGTTTGTATACTCAAAGCTTAAACAATCGGGCGCTCGTTCAAAATACTGCAGAGTGTTCGATATGCTCAGAGCACAAAAATGTAATATTTGCTTGAGAGACAGCAATTTCGCTAAAGTCGAATTGAGCTATCTTAATTGTTGCATTAACGTTAATATAAGTGCACTTTAAACTGCTCTTAGTTCAAACTGCGATACTTTATTACTATTTCTATACATTTGTTGTATTGGGAATGCAAAACGAAAAATTATCGTTGCAACATCTATAAGCACAATAAAAACGTCGCAATGATGCTCCAAGTAAGGGCGATGCAAAAATTGTACTTAATCAAGTTTATTTGCTCATTCTTGGTATGAAGCAAGAGAGTAAAAAACGTGCTGTGTGCATCCCGATTGCAGATTAGATATATATCCAAGGCATATCAAATATAAGCTTCCTCGGGCTATAATCCTAATCCCTGCTTTGTGTGTCACTCTTGCATCACTCTTTTATGTTTCATCTCCTCTTTTTCTAGATTGCAATCTGCAGGCAAATCCAGCAAGAGAACTAATGCAAAAACGTGTCAAATGCAAGTTTGATAGGCGAGGCGTTTAACTCCTAGAAAACATTCTCACACACATACTTACTACCTACTAAGTCACTTCCTGTCTGTGCTGTATTTCAAGAATGAATAGCACAGTTTTTAAGGTGTTGAAATTCCATAAATTTAAAACTGGCCTTTGTTCATTTTTAAAAAAGCGGAGTGCGAATTTGTTTCTCGTATTTTTTTAAAATGTATTTTTCAATTATTTGCTAGTCCAAAATCTTTTAAGAAACCTCCTCCGCTGAGCACTAACTAATTCGCTCAGTGAATTAAGTGGTATTCGCAAGGATTAAGACTTTTTCTGTTTGTCCGTTAAAGGAAACTTGAAGCCTGAGACATACTTCGGAGGTAAGCCGACACGCGTAAAACCCATTTAATTGTGCGCAATGATGAATGTCAAGATTTAAACCGGAGCCATCTACGCAAAATACGTCGTTGTTTGCTTTCCTTTATGTTGCATTGTAATATATATATTTTTTGTCTCTGTCGTCTTGATACAAAAACAGTACAACAACAGCAACAACATTAACAAAAACATCAGCAAATTGTTGTAATTTAAAACTGCGCATTGGGGGAATCAGTGTTGCATGTTTCAGTGTTGTTGGCAAAAAGGTGCGATTACACTTTCCGAGCGATTTGTTTTATTCCTGAGCCATAATTCATGAGGCAGAAGAATTGTAAAAATTTGTTTTTGTCCTCCTTATTTTCGCTTCTTTTTATGCTTGATGCGTTTGAAAATTTTCTTTACTTTTTTGCACTTTGCCGTGTTTTCCGCAACCAACTCACCGCTGTTTTGCCACTTCCGTGTGGCATTTTTCACTTTAAACTACGTTTCTATCTCGCAATGATTTGACAAACAAAGTAGCAGCGATACCAGGAAAGGCAGGTGAAGCTGGTGATGCGGGAGGTTGTGTGGCAACCTTGTTCTGGGTACAAAGTTTCTTTTAAGATTTCGCGCTTCATTTGAGATGCCATTGAGTTGAGAGAATTTAATAAATCTTGCAAAAAGGTGTTTATCAAAAAAATCTTTATGACCCATACTTACACGGGTTTATCGCAAGGGGCTATTAAAGTAAAACTGTCAGATTTTGGTTGAGTGATTATCCAGCCATTATTATTTTACTTGGAAATATTGTATGGCTGCTCTCATTGTTTAAAAATAAGGCTTATTATACACGTTCATTATATTTACTGTTCACCAATTACGGATATTAAAAATTTTTTATTTTTAGTTTTTTCTATAATTTTAAGTTACATAATATGGCACTTCATACCATATATGATTTATAATACGATAAATTGGATTATATTTGAAAAAATATAATATTGAAATTATATACAGCATTCAGCTTCTTGAGAACATGAACCGTTTGGAATCGGAATAAAATTCGTAAGTCCAGTTCTCGGTCATTTGCGTAAGAATATTTTAGAACACGCACGTCACAATTAGTCAATAGAAAAATAACTCGGTCAAAGTGATTTTAAGGGCTGAAATGGCCAAGTCACTTATACAGCATAAATAAAGATACACGGTTAAAAATCTTGCACTAAATTTTAGTCCAGCTATAAACTGAATTTTTTTAAATCTTGCCGTTTAAAATTTAAACTTTGCAAATACTTACTCATAAATTAATATCGATTGTAATACAATTTAACCAAAAGATATATTACAGCTTTCCTTTTAGCTTTTTGGTTAAAATTTGAGGAGAATTCTATATTCTTTTTTGTTTTTAATACAATTTAGACTAAATTCTAGTACATTTGGATACTAAATTTGGAATTGGACCCGTAAAAAGTTAGACTGGCAATACTAAGACTCAATATAAGGCGATTCGGTTTATATGTTTGCTTATTGACTTCGTTGCGTATTGTGCAATAGCCCAGTGGTTATTCTGGTGAACTTACAAACCGGATGTTGTGGGTTCGAATTTCACGATATTTTTTTTAAAAATTTTAATTCAAGCCTGTACTAAATTTAAAACCAAAGCTGTCATATCATATCATATTTGAGTAGTTTGCAAATATGTAGTACAGAGAGTTTAAATTTTAGTACAATATTTGTACTAAAATCTGATGATTTATCTGTCAAAATTGTTTCATGGACATACATTTTGTCTGAAACCAAGCCAAATAGACTGCGCATTACAGCAACTTGATTAAAGTTTTCTATTTTGACTGCGGCAAAGAAAAAGCAAATAAGAACACCCAAAAAAAAGCTTCGTACTATGCACAAAACAATTATTATATTCTACAAAGCTGTTTGTTCTTTTCAGTTTACGAACGACTTTGTGAATAATACAAATGACCGTTTGTACATTGTACAAAGAAATATTTGTATATTTTACAAACGCATTCGTTTCATCTACAAAGATACGAACAATTATACGAACGCTGCTGCCACCGCTTTGTATATTTTCAAACAATGTTCGTTCAGTTCACAAATTTATACATTATAGCTTTTTACAAACTAGCGTTTGTAGAATGTACAAAGTTACGAATTCAAAAATTTTTTTCATGCGGCCAACACTACAAACGTTTGTACTATGCACAAAACATTTGTACATTATACGAATAGCCTATGTTTGTATTTCTATAAAGATTTTATTCGTAATTTTATCCTAAATATTTTTTGGGTGAACAAGAACAAAGGCAATGATTGTTGAAGTTAACGCTCTGTGTTTATTAGAGATAAGACCATAAAAAATTTTTTCGAATCATGTTTTACTGGGTCTAAGTTAAAATACCCCACACTTTATTCTAAGTTATGCAAGATTTGAAGGTTTGATGACGTCACTTTGTAAGAGGATGTGCGTGGTGTTCATTAAATTTGTCTAAAATTAAACGCAGAGCACGTTTAAGATAATAAACTCATTTTTGTGGAATTTATAAAAGCTATTATACTTTGATGACGTCACTTTGCATGGGAGATTGGCCGAGTTTTTATTCGATTTTGCCAAATTTCAAACTCAAAGTGAATTGTAATATCCTAAGCATATTTGCATAATTTTAATTCATTCAATTAATTTTTGTGGAATGTGTAGAGACTAAACCGTTTTCATGTAGTAACTTTGTATGGGAGGTGTGGTTTTTAATATATTTTGACAAATTAAGAATATATGGTGAATATTTGAGACTAAAGCTTATGTGCAAAATTCCAAGTCACTACGTAAATTTTTGTGGCATTTTTAGAGATTATTTTGTTTTGATAGCGTAACTTTGTATGGGAGGTAGGCGTGGGTTTCATCCAATTTTTCTCATTCTCAAACTTTATCTTCGTTTTTTTAATATAAGCATATATTTTTAATTTCATTACGAGCTTCAAAACTGCGTTTTTGATGATTTTCCTCTGCTTAAATTCTTGATAAGATTTTATCTATAAGAAAATTTCTTGCAGAGGAAAACTTAAGAAAAATCTCTTTGGTTTTATTTTATTTTATTTAGTTGTTTTTGCTACGTATAAATATGTCTGAGTTTGTTTTTAAAAATTCATGTTGCGTTTATGTCTTGTATTGCATTTTGTACTTTAATTTGGTCATCGTACATATTACTGAAAGCTTAAATTTATCAAGCGGACTATTTTTTTTTATACTTAAAAAAGGTGAAGTCGAGTGGTAGCGCGCTTAACTGTCGCTCAGGAGTCCCGGGTTCGAATCCTAGTCGGGACATGGTTCTAAGCTATTACCTTTCTTACCTTATTTCTAATCAAAGGAACTTTAAAACACACCAATTTACGACGAAAAATTGTAGTTCGTGGTGGTAGGAAAAGTTGGTACAAAGGAACGCTTAGTAACTTGATTTTACTGAGGTCAAAGCATAATACTTGCTTTAAATTTAATATCACATGTTTCTACAGCTTCTGACGAATTAAAAAGATCCTAAACAAAAGTTTTACCTGATTACTTCCTTCTTTAATTCTGTGGTATCTTAAGGAATCAATTATTTGGTCTAAAGACCTGCTGCCAACTTAACCTAACCTAACCTTACATAAGGCGAATTCCAGAGAACCAGTAATTTGTTATATCTTTGACTTATTGTTTAAAAATTTTTAACTACATATTTACGTACTTACTATATGACACCCAAATGCATTGTTTTAAAATGAGAAAAAATAATATGTTATTAAGAGTCGGTGAAACCTTTACCAATTTTATAAAAACAACCGTAAATCAATTAAATACAACATTCATTTCAAGCTAAAGGAACGAACTGTCAAATTAGCGGACACAGGGTAATAAATAATTTATTTTTATTTTGCGCTGACTTCAGTAAAATAAAAGTAAAAAAAAAAATAACTTAAAATATCATAAATAAAAATATTTTATATGTATTTCTACTTGAACATTTTATTAAATTCAAAATTTACACATTGTGTATTATTCAGAATAACAACGCATGTAAACAGTTGAATAAATTGATTATGGAAATTAGAAGCAACTGTTAAATTTAGCCACTGTTGCCATGGACGTCCACAGGAGGGAAGTGGAGGGCACTTGCCCCCCCATAGCCAGTGACAAATTTTTATATTAAACTTAGAGCTGTTAGAACTTTGTTTATAAAAATGTCGTTTTTAGTTGTAGAAGTGAAAAATTTGACAGCGGTTCTTTAACTTACGGGCCAAGTACTATTCCAGTAGGTTACGGCTACCTTGCAATCATACTTTTCCTTATATTCGGTTATTGTTTGACAAATCAGGCTGAACGATTTCGGTTGTAAATTTTTAAACTCAACTAATACTTCGTACATTCGGCGAATAATGCTTACGATCAATCTACAAATGAATTTTTTCTACAACACGGTTAAAAATTTTAGACTACTTTTTAATCCAAACTTTGGTTTAAAGGAATTTTTAATCCAAAAAGAACTGTCTTTTAGTCCCTTCTTTAGTTTAATTTAGCTAGGTCTCGAACCCACGTTTCTGAAAGGAACTAACTTGCATTCGTAATGATGAAAAATAAGCGAAACCTTGTTAACAACTGAGTTGGACGAGTGAATAAGGTGTTGGACCAGCACATCAGAGGACGTGTGTTCAAATCATGAAAAGGTTAGAGTAAATTTTTTATTTTTTTGGATTAGAAATTTTTAAACTTTTCTTTGGATTAAAACGTAATCTTTTTATGGTGTTGTCCTATATGAGATCCAAAAAAGTTTAAAAATTAGTCCAAGATTTTTAACCGTGTAATACTATATTTAATTCGAAAATAATTCCAAACTATTAGTAAATACTACGAATGTCATGGAAGAAATTACGAAGTTATTCTTAGAGAAATTAGTTGAAGATCATTCTTTGTAGCAACAAAAGGCAAGAATCATTTAATCCAATAACGCATATAAACTTTAGCATGCAAACAAGCAGAAAACAAAGTAAAATAAATTTTATAAAAAATTTAATGTTTTCTCAAAAGTCGACTTGAAAAAATTGTTTTTCTATCATAAAGATGTTCCAATTTGGATACTTTATAAATTTTTCATAAACTTAATAAAATGGCTAACAATCCTGCATTATTTAAATTTGAGGAAGATGCAGCGATCTAGGCGAGAGCAGAGCTTATTATTGAAAAGCGAAAGAAAAAATAATTAAATTCTGAATAAAGTAGGCCGATTTTGGCCGATCAAGACTTAATATTTAAAAAAAAATTGGTAGTATATTCCGATTAAGAAAACGATTTTACATTAGAATTTTTTATAGGCAAAAGTTTTTTATGACTTAAAAGTAAATAGCAAACTAGATTTCAAATTTCCATTTTATACTCCGTCAAATTCACGTGTTTTAGCTGCGCCCACCCAGTTTGAGAATTTTCTGAACTTTTTTCGCGTCACCTGCTTATATTACATATAGGATTCACAATCAAGCCTTGCAGGGTACTAGAACCGATGCATGTTGGAAAAAGAATTAAGTGGATTGGTGTCAATGCGGTGTGAGATCCGATGAAAAATATCTCCCTTAGCATGCGGGGAACATTTCAAGAATCGCGAAATCAAATATTTAATTTTTGCGGATTATATGGATTTTGACCTAATAAATCCAAATTTGAAAATTTCAGGCCGTTCCCAACTTTAGGAGTTATAGGCCTCAAAATTTAGTTTGTTTTTTTCAAACAAAAAAATATTGTTTCATTTTGGGAAATTACTGTTTTTCGCTCAATAGTAATTAATGCGATTTCATTTAACTATGTAGGAGATCTTACATTATTAAATTTATATTACTAAGAATATTTGCTTTTTCAAAAAATTATTGAAATATTCTACATGACAAAAAAATCTACAAAAAAATAAAATGAAATTTTAAAATATTTCGGGCATGATACGAGAAAGATTTTTCCACCATCTTTAAAATATATTGGATTTTCTTAAGCATACAAGCGTGTATTAATACCAAAAATCTCAGCAAATAGCATTATATAGGTTACATTTTCTTTATGCTCATTCTAGACTCCTTTATGCCCTTTCCCCTTACCTAGAACAAATCCTGCGGACGCCCATGACTGTTACTGTTGTTGTCGTCGTTTTAGTGCATGTGCTCATTAATTGATAATTTATTAAATAAGCCGATGACACAAATTTTGTCATTTGAACGGAATTTAAATTGCATTAAATATAATTTAATTTAATTTGATTTTAAATTGAATCCTAGTTTGTTTGCTTCTCTTTTTGTGGGTTTTCGACATTTTTAGTTGGTAATTGAAATAAATATTTTTTTAATGTTCCCGAACTTAGAGCTAGCCGCACTTCCAGATATTTTGTCGCTGCAGCTATTTTAATGCGTTTTTAGTGTAATTTTTCCACACGTAGCATTCCTCACATATGCAACAGGGTGGCAACACTTTCCAGCAATATCTTTAGTGTGAAGCCAACACAGCAACACATCATCACCGGACACCCAGCGGTGGCTCTGTTTATGGACATAGAAGGGCAGACAAAAGCTCTTCTTGTCCTTTAATTGCTTTGCAAAGATTTGACTTAACTGCACGTTGTTGCAGTTGATGTTTTTGCTTTTATTGTTGATGTTGTTGTCGTTATTGCTGCTGCTGCTGCTTGAGCTACAGCCATAGTTGTTAAATTAAAGAGGCGTTTCGTAAATGGAACTCGACGCGGGCATGACACCAAAATGTGTGCCTTTTAAGGCTGATTGTCACTAACGTGTCGTCTGTTCTTTCGTCCCGTTTACTACTTCTTTGTGAATATTTTGTAGCAGCTTTTCTACTACATGCTATCTGCTTTTTCGTGTTGTTAAACGTGTTAAAGTTTTTTGAAAAATAAGCGGCATTTATGTCGTCTGTCCAGTAGCATTTTGCGTTATTAGCTTTTAAGTTTTACGTTGTTAATGTAACTAATTATTGCATATTTTGACAAATAATCTGCTGATCTTGCAATACAGTGCTTATTATGCTGGTGAGGTTTTGACTCACTTAATTTCATTGAAGTTAATTTCTACATACAATGCGATCAATTGGCTCATCAATTTGGCTTTGGCTGACTTCTTGGCTGCTGTTTTCCTCATCAACTAAGCAAAACTCTTGCGCCGGTTCTGGCTGATTCCAATTAATGTATTTGTCGCATTTTATTTCAGTTTCTGCTTACGATGTAGTCGAACACGGTTGTTTTTCTGCCATTGTATTTGTTGGTTTTTTCTTGTTTGTTTTTGTTGTATGTTCGCACCTTTTGTTTAAGCAGCTAATTAATGGTTGCCGTGTTCAATGCGCTTCATTTGGTTATGTTAGCATCGTCGTTCAGCTCTACTCGGTACCTCATCTTCTGCATGCCGAATGGATGGTCCAGAGGATAATAGTTAGGAGGAAACATTTCCATTTCTTTTATTCTTACTCATTTACATTATCAGCAGTTTTAGGAATTTCGCTCGAATTTTATTTTTCTTCTTATGGCAATTCATGTTGTTGTGTTTCATGTGATGTAACTCATGCTATTTTAGCATTCGTGCATCACAAAGTTAGAGTAATAGTGAACTTATAAAATGATATTCTGCCCTTAACGCTGAATGAATGTAAGAGCAAAAACTAAAAAAAAACCTTCTAGATTTTGGAAATTTGGTAAGACCAGTTGTGAGGAAAATAAAACGACTTGAGTTTATAGACATTTCAGACTTTAATTGAAGGCCAACCCTTAGGAGATACATACATATTACTGAATATTGGTGTTAGTATTCAACACTTTGCTATATAAAAGTAAAACAATAAAGTGTAATACAAATAAATTCTTGTCTTAAACTCTTCGAATATAATGTACAAATAAAAGATATCAGTTATTGTTGATATTGTAGCAAAAAATATTATTGTTGATACCACAGCCGAACGGATCCCAAGTTCCATATTTCTACAGTTTACCCCAACAAATTGAACTATCTACATACCTTTGTTGTCTTTTTTTTAAACTAATCTATCAGCCAATTTTTAACCAGACATTGACTGAATGTGTCAATCGAAGCTTATAGCAAGGATTAATGCATTGGGATTAGGGCTTTGGTGAATCCCAGAATTTCGGGATTTGATTTTCGTGATCCCAAAAAACCCCGGGATCCCGAAATGCCAAAATTTTAATATAATGGCATGTAGTTGTTTTAAAAGCAGGGGCCGTTAATAACTCTTTCTCTTCAATTCTGCGTTATGGCTAAATGAATAACATAGTATTTTTTTCTTTCTTGGTTTTTAAAATAGAAATAAAAAATTAATCGTTATTCATGCTTACACTATTAAAAAATATTCAAAAGTTTTCAAGACAACACTAAGACAAAATCATAATTACTAATGCACAGACAAGGGTTACAAAACAGTTGTAGTGTTCTAAGAAAAATATAAGGAAAAAGTTGAACAATAATTTGAAGATAAAGTCGAATTCTGAAATCCCATTTTGAATTTGTTGGGGAAACACAAAAAATATACATTAAATTAAAAAAAAAACGATTATAGTATGATGATTTTTCTAATAAAAAATTATTAAATTAATTAAAGATATTTGCTAAATTTTTAAATATTTAAAATAAATAATAAGTTTATTTAATAAAAAAGTTATGATTTTTATATTTCAGAAAAATTCAACATTTATTTCAGAATGTAAACCTAAAATATTTAAAAATATCAAATTATATTTCACTTTATTATAAACATAAAAACATAGACGTTAATAAGTTAAACCAAACGAACAACATAAATTTATATTTTTAAAAAATTTAAAAAGAGCTGCTTGTAAAAAGTATGATGTGAATAAAATATTCCTTTTATAGAAAAAAACTTAAGTATATGGGCAAATCCACAGAAAAGTCTACCGTAACAAAAAATTATAACTTATTAAAAACGTATTACTTTATGATATTATGTAAGAGAAACATTTTAATTTTATGCATAAATTATTTTACCATGATGATCAAATCGCCTTCACTGTTTCACAAACGTAGGTTTTTCTTTTTCGTATATGTTTAGTTCATGTTTCGTTAACTTTTTTGTTTTAGTAAAATTGGAAGACATTGTCTAAAGATAATGAAAAAATGGTTGAGGCAAGAAAAGAACAATATTTTAAATTAGTTTTTTAATTACTACTTTTCATAAATACCTAACTTCCTAATTACTTAATTACCCGCTTAAACTACAAAGGAAAAATGTGTGAAGTTAAACACAGAACGTCCGAACAAATAAAATTGTTAACTGTGACTTTAAAAACACGATATTTGAGATGATGTTGGCTTTTTTTTTAACTTAATAAAATTGCAATTTTTTTGTTCCTAGAGACTTTCAAGGTGCGATCGATCATGTTGCAGAAACATTCTAAGTTCGAGTGTTAGTCTCACAAGAACTTCCTTTTTAAGTAACGTTCGTACTCACGAAAAAAATAACAAATTTTAGGTAAACTGCGGTAAGATGCAGGATGTCATAATTATTATAAATTATACCCATAGAGCACTACTTCACTAGATACATATTAATTGAAAAACTGTTAATAACATTTTCTAAATTTATAATTTCGATGCGAATGTGACGTCCGAACGCTAGGATTTACCCACATTTAGTAATAAGACTATTGCTACAATACTTTCGAAATTCCGTGAAAGCTGAACAGCCTAGTAAACAAAGTCTTTTAAGATCACAACCAAAACCAACTAAAAAATAGACTTTCAAAGTGTATAGAGAGATAAAAAAAGAACAAAGTGATTTCGATTGTAAAAAAACCATCGTTTACATTGCAGTTGCATTTATAGTTGCTGAAAATTTTTATATTTTCTTGTGAATAAAATCCAGGGATTTTGAGCTTGGAATCCCGGGAATCCGGGACTAGAAATTGGTTCGCCATCCTAGAATTGAAAGCACTAATTGGGATCCTTAACCGAAAAAGTTATGTACACGCTTTGAGATAAAAATTCTCAGCTTTTTAAATTGTGAGCATTTTGAGCTAATTCAATAAATTTTAAATTTTTGGAACACTTTAATCAGTATTGAACTTATCACAATATTTTGTATGTATTTTTTTAATTTTCATAATTTTTTGATTATATATTTTTTTAATATACGAAATTTATATGATTAGTAAAAAAACTGCAGTTATTTTTCCCTTTCTGTCTTAGAATCCTATTCTTCAATTTGTGACTGTCATGCAAAAATTATTTAGTTGGTGTAAATGGACCATTAAGTGTTCAACTATGAACTTATTCGGTTTGTTACAGTTTTGTTACACGGCCATACACAGGGTTAATGAAATTTTTAGATCCTAGTAATTTCATTATATTTTGCAAAAGAATGAAAATACTGAAAATGCATACCTCTATATTACAATATTTTCAACATGGGACTCGAGCAATTCAAGAGCATATTTTAATACGTTATTGTTCTTTGGGGGTTGTGACAGGAAAACTTATGACAATAACACCTTGACCGTTTTTTAAGATTGTGACCAAGGAATGAAAAATTGTTATACTTTAAAAATCGCGTAATTATTCCTATTTTGACACTGTTTCTGTAAATCATGATTTAACAAGAAATTCAAAAATAACATGAATTTAAAACAAAACATTACAAACCCAATCTCATTTGGAGATTATGTTAAATTTTGTGGGTCTTATAGCCACTTGCATTGGTGGTTACAATCATTAATAAAAATTAGTTAAAAAACCCAAAACTCGGGTACTAAAAAGCATGAAACAAGAAAGTATTCTCAGCTAAAATTGTTATGCACAAGCTAATCAATATTTTTTTTTTTTTAAAAAAAAAGAGCTTACACATAATATATTTTATTGTATTTATTAAATATTCGGAACATTTCAAGAATAGCGACAACTCTAATTTTTATTTTTTTTTTTTATTCTTTCAGTTAAAGAAAAACTAAACATTCTGTTACTTTAAGTCAACAAAACATCATGATCGACCGTGTCGAAAGCCTTGGAATGGTCCACAAGAACTGAAAAGCTAACTTCATTGTCATCCAGACTTAGAACCTGAACAGAATCAAAAGTCGTTATGACCGGCGATCCTCTCTGGTCGCCAGCCACACAGAGCCCGTCCAAAATGAAAGCTATTGCGACTGACGATGCAGGGTTGCTGTTATATAGCATAGTTTTGTTAGTAGCCATGTTTTTGTTGTTGTGTAAGTGAAACGGAAACAAAAAGAAACGTGATTACATAGCAAAAAATATGAGATTGTCTTAATTGTAAAGGGTGTTTTTTATAGAGTGATATAACTTTGAGTTGGCATCACTGCTTTTTTTGACCACCCATTTAACTGCTGATAGTTGCTTTTATTTTAGTTTTCTTTGACATTTCATTATGGATCGACTTACATCAGAGCAACGCTTGCAAATTGTGTAAATTTTTAATCAAAATAATGGTTCTGTTCGTCAAACTTATCGTGCACTTTGTCCATTTTATGGCGTACATAATCGTCCTTCAGAGCTGCTAATTCGAAGAACAACAGGAAAGCATTGAAGATTATCTTAATCAATCAATTCGTCGCCGTTCTCAGCAACTGGGGTTGTGTCCTTCCACTTTATGGAAGATTTTACGAAAAGATCTTGGCTTAAAACCTTTCAAGATTCAACTTGTGCAGGAATTAAAGCCAAACGACCATCGTCGTATGCGCCGCCAATTCGGCGAATGGGCTGAAGCACAAATTGATATTGATTTTGAATTTCCATGGAAAATTTTATTTTCCGATGAAGCCCATTTTTGGTTGAATGATGAAGCCCATTTTTGGTTGAAAACATCCACAGAAAATTACTGTTTGGTGCGCTTTATGGGCTAGCGGAGTCATTGGCCCATATGTCTTCAAAAACGATGATGGTCAGAATGTTACTGTCAATGGTGAACGGTATAGGAACATGATCCGAAGTTTTTTCGTTCCTCAATTAGCTGGCATTAATCTTGCTGATATGTGGTTCCAACAAGTCGGACACACAGCGGGCGCTACAATTGATTTACTCAAGGAAACTTTTGACGAAAAAATTATTTCACGAAATGGCCCAATTAATTGGCCCCAATTTATTGGTGTGATTTAACCCCATTGGATTATTTTCTTTGGGGTTATGTAAAGTCACTTGTCTACGTCGATAAACCACAAACAATTGAACATCTAGAAATCAACATTCGAAGAGTTATCGGCGAGATACGGCCGCAAATGCTGCGAAAAGTTTGTGAAAATTGGTGTTCCAGATTGCGCCTTATACGCGCCAGCCGTGGCGGCTACATGGCCAAAATCATATTTAATCATAATAATGTCATAGAATTTGCTATCCAATAAAGCCAGTTTCATTGATATTTAAAATATATAACTATGTTTTATTATGATTTAAACTTATATCACTTTATAAAAAAAACACCCTTTACTTAGAGAGGAAATCGTCGGTCGTTAGAGAAAAAAATAGAATAGATTCTATTTAATTTTACTCTGGCGATAATTCGACGCGACTCTTGCTCAACGACTTCATTTTTGACGGCTTCGTTGACGTGCGTGTGTTGTGTTGTGTGTTCTACATCGCCGGTCTTTCCGACTTTTGATTCTGTTCGGGCTCTAACTCGAAGATCCTCACAAACATCGATAAGAGCAGCTGTACAACATTGTTTGGCCCTTTAACCTGATTGCCTGTCAGTTAAAAGGTTGTATTAAAGTACGTGTGCATTAATTTGATGGCACATGATTTGTTCTAAGGATTTCTATAGAAAGGGGAGGATAGCAATTGGGAGGAACTCATCCTGATTCCTGTATCGGATTCTGAGATCTAGGTATCGGAACAATGATTGATTTTGAAAATTTTTGACTTGATCGATAGAATACTTTTTTAAACGTCGGCTTGACTTACATATGCGAAACTCAAAGTATGATTTGTGTATGATTTAGTGGCGCTCAAGTATGTGTTTACTTCAACCGAAAGCACAGGAACATCAACGAAGTTTTTATTTAGTTCCTCAACATTAACATTGACGCATCCACCAATGTATTTTTTCCCAATACCAATTCTACGTATTTCTCGCCATTTCTACTTACCACCTACAGCTAAACCAAACCTATTTTATAATAATTACTTATTGCTGTTTTCACATTTTTTACAACCAACGCACTCAAACTCTTGAATTCCTTGCATAAAGCTGGAGTGTTAAAACGTCTCCATCTATTGTACGCGTTATTACGCTGTAATATAATTTTTTCAATGGTTTTGGTGCACCATGGGCGTTGTTTGTGCTTCATTGTTTTAAAGCAGTGTCGGGCAGCTTTGCACACCTATACTCTCTCATCTTGAGTGTGTATTAATGAGCGCTTTAAAGCTCACACTGAAAACAAAGTAGTGCTAAAGCGCTTTTTGCAGAAATCTTACTAGATATTATGGGATATTTTTTTTTTGCTCGGATCTGTATTGCGAAATTAAATTAACAAGTAGTGGACGGAATGTCATAAGGAAACAGATCGACAGACGGATAATGTGAAATACAGGTAAGCAGACGAAAATGTAAAAAGGCCTGCTAATTGTGAAAAACAAATATGTTTTTTATTGTGCTTATGTTGCTTATTGTGTTTTGCCAAGGCTAAACTGACAGCGTAAGATGCTTTCATTATAAGTATTTGGAACTACTCACTATATGATATGGTATGTAGACATGCCGCTTTTAAATAATTAATTAATTTCTCCATAGCATGTCCTACAATTACCTTATATTGGCCATGCAGATTATCGTAATGCCTTGTTGTGCAAAATTTTTTAATTTTAACTCTTTGATGCCGCACCATGCCGTTATTTTCTAAAAATAAAACATTTCTTCATACATACTTTCAAAAATTTTGCATACAGTTTAATCTTACGTTTTATCTGTATCGATGAGCAATAACAGCTTAAGTCTTATTTCAAAGTTTCCAGAAATCTTACTTAAAAGTTTTTAATCGCCATATAAGTTATATGATAGGGTCTTTTGTTTTGCATCATATCTTTGGCTAAGGTCATGCTAGAAGTTCTAGATTTTGTGTGTTCATAATGATATACACGTGGAACACAACTATATCAATAACTCAATTCTGTCTTAAATCGACTTAAGCTATTATTGCTTATCGACACAGATATAATATAATATATTCAAGGAACAAGCAAACGCAGATCATATCTGCTTGACATGCGCTTGAACACTGAAGCTTTGACCGTTCTGTAGGTGAGAGGAATACATATTTTACTCCACAAACACAATCTCAAGTGTGCAAAGCTGCCCGACACTGTTTTAAAGTAATTAAAAAGTTTTACAATGTAATTTTGGAGGAATCCCATTTGATCGTTACCCGAGATCATATAAATTAATGTTGTCTTTACGATGCAGTAGTTTTAAGACAAGTATGGTTAAGATTTTTGAAATAGTTTATTTTTATTTAACTTGCTGTCTTCTGGAAGTCTCCATATTTAATTTTATGTGACGTCACAAAAATTTTCTTTAGCGGACGATTAAAACGCTTCTAACGATACCTTATTTGCTTATGTCACAAACAAATTTTTTAGTCATGACTTTATGCTTTCTAGAGGGAGCTTTTTAAATTTAATGAATTTAGTGACGTCACCAGCAGACAATAAAACGCTTCCAACGATATACTTCATTTGTCAAATGATGATAAGTAGTTCAGAAGTGAGAGTGAAACAGATGAATATACATACATATATATTAGGGCGGGTCAATTTGTATGGACGAATTTTTTGGAGGTCTGGCTCAGCGAAATTCGTAAAATACATGTAATTTCAAGACTTTTTCTCCACTACAGCATATACAAATTCTGAAAAAAAGCTGTGCGGACTTTCGTAAATAGATTTTGTTCTCAATTATAAAATATGAATGTATGAATGTATGTGTATGAATCTATTTACGAAAGTCCGCACAGCTTTTTTTCAGAATGTGTATATGCTGTAGTGGAGAAAAAGTCTTGAAATTACATGTATTTTACGAATTTCGCTGAGCCAGAATTTGACCCGCCCTAATATATATATATATACCCGTCAAACACATATACCGCTCCTTTTGCTATGCCGTAGTCGGGTAAAAATCAATTTGTATATTATGGCCAAAATTTTTCTAGACATAGTCCCCTAAAAACGACTGGAGCCATTATGTCCTGGTACCAAATTCAATATATAGTATCACTTGACGAAACAGAAACGAATTATGATGAATTATTATATTTTATGGAAAAGCTACAATTTGATTAAGCTTACTTTTCAAACAAAATTCTCTTTTCTTAACGTCAAAACAGGACGCTTAAGAAAGGCTATTTCAATAATTATTTTTCTATTGTATAGCTATGATACCCAGTTAGAATATAAGCTTAATAAATTTTCTTATCATTCTTTAAATAATTAAGTTAAACAAAAAGAACATAACAATACAGTTTCTTCATCTTATCCTCAGAACAACATTTGAGCAACATAAAAAGGGTGAGCAACGCTAAACAAGTTGCAGGAAGGCTAACACGTGCCGTTCTCCTGATAACATTTTATAAGCATTAGTCAAGGGGGCGTGGCACCTCCCATACAACCCAAATTTGCTATATCGAATAGCTCTGGAATAATAGGTCGCACAGCCTAGGATTTCTGTATTGGGCCACAATTTACAAGTGATGTTTCCTGATAAATTTTATGCGCTCGTTGGACAAGGGGGCGTGGAATTTCCCATACAATCCAATTTGGCGATACCGAATAGCATTGGAATTATGTGTCGCATAGCCTCGGAATTCGGTATTCGGCCACAACTTACACGTGGCGTTCCCCAAATAAAATTCAATGGGTGTTGGGCAAGGGGGCGTATCACCTCCCATACAACCTGAATTTGCGATATCGAATATCATTTAATCATAGATCGCACAGCCTCAAAATTTATACGTGTTATTTTACTGGTAATATTTTAAGAGCGTGGAACAAGGGGCGTGGCACATTTTCAGCAGACAAAATGTTCATAATAATTTTCGAACTATAAGTCACACATCAAGGAAAGTCGGTACGAACTTACTATTTAAGTAAACATTGTCAATTTTTTGCTTGGACTTGCGCTAGAATAAAAATAAGACAATAGTGAACAGGGGAATAAAAATAGTTGTGGTGAATTAAATTTATTTTTCGTCGTAATACATACATGTGTGAGAAAGAAATGTGAGTTGTTCTGGGAAAGCACCCAGCCTCACGCAGTAATCTGACATAAAAAAATTCAAGAGAATGTCGTTGAGCATGCTGAATTGTAGTGCACTAACCTAAAATATTCATTAAAAAAAAATGGCGGACTTGTGAAAAAAGTTGTTAAGACCGAAATTTTTTATTTGCCTCAAAAATTAATAGGAGTTGTGTTTAAATTAAAAAAAATATCAAGAAAAATTTTTTAATAAAATAGAAAAAACTTTCTAAAAATTTTACTTTTCGCAGAGCGGAGCGTTCAACCTGGAAAAACTTTTATTGCAACCTCTACCAGGAGAAAAATATAATGAATGAAACCAACAATTTGCAAACCAACGCTGCAGACCTCGAGACGCAATTTAACCAAAACATTGATGTTCTAATATTAATAAATAAGCTATAGCATCGTTCACTTAAAATCTGTACGCATAAAAGCGTTTCCAGTATCCAAAAGCACAAACGTTGGGACAAAAGACTTACAAAACTTGAAATGTCGGTTATTAACAAGTAAGAAACAAAAAAAATTTTGTTAAATTTCTTTATTATTAATAAAATTTCGCAATTTTCTTTTGATTCCTGACATTAATTTTTGTACATCCTTTCTTTGAACCGTAGCAGCAAGTCGATTCCACTTCAGAAGCATCTGTTGAGAGTTTTTTGCTGCTCTCCCTTTTTTTTTAAGTTTTGCTTTTACAATCGCCCAAAATTTTTCGATTGGGCGAAGCTGTGGACAATTCGGTGGATTAAGGTCTTTAGGAATAATTGACACGTTATTTCTTTGATACCACTGCATTGTCATGTTCGAATAATGGCAGGTGGCCAAATCGGGCCAAAACACAGATTGTGATCCGTGATGTCTAATAAAAGGCAGCAAACGCTTCTCCAAGCATTCTTTCATATATAAATTTGCAGTCATTGTTACAGATATGACGAACACACGGCTTTTTAAACCGCAACTGCATATAGCTTGCCAAATCATTACTTTTTTTTGCAAATTTGTCAACTTTGTCATATTTGTATTTTCGGCGACATCGCCACGTTCTTTTGCTGCATAAAACTTTCGTCCCGGTAACTGGTTTACATCAAGTTTGACGTATGTTTCGTCGTCCATTACAACGCAATTCTTAGATTTGGTCAAAAACGTGTACAACCGGCGCGCTCTTTGTTTGGCAATAGAATTCTGCTTATCAGATCGGTTTGGGTACTTTATTGTACGAAACGATTTATATCCCGCCTCAATACGAATGCGTCTTGCCGTACTTGTGGATGTACTAAATCGTTTTGCGCGATCAGCATCTGAGAGTCCCGGATTATTCTGAATTGACTTTACTATCTTTTTTTGCAAAAAAATGTCACGCCGGGGTTTTCTTTTTGCAGTTATTTTAGCTCTTTCCACAGTCATTCGCTCCTAGCATCTTTTTATAACACTACACACAGTTGTTTTTGGTAATTTTAATTTTTTTGCTATTTTTGAACTGGACCACGTGGGATTGGCGTAGTACGTGCACAAAATCGTTTTACGCGTTTCCATCGTGTACTGAGTCGCCTTCACTTTGAGCAAGACGTTCAAATTTTGAACACATAACGGTACATCTATTTCGAGCTTATAGAAGTTTGAATAGTTTGAATCGATCGAGCGTAACGGGTGTAGCGCTTGCGGAGATGCGTACAGATTTTAAGTGAACGATGCTTTAGTTGATAAAAATAATAATTCCAAATATATTGGTTCTCAAATTCAAAATAATAAAACAAACAATGTTAAAAAACCAGGCAATATTAGAGCTCTAGTAGAAATAAAAACTAAATTTTGTCCCTCGATTTTTTTATACAACATAAATATTAAATGCTTAGTTGACCAGCTTAGATCAAAAATTCCAAAAATTTATTTCAAAATTGTAAATAAAAGGAATTCCAAAAATAATCTTTACCTTGATGAAAGGATGGCTCTACTTCGCTCTAAGGGAGTTGAATCGTATTCTTACTCCTTTGGAATTGCGTTAAGTCAATTTTGTTTTAAGAGGCCTTTATCCTCAAATTGACGTCTCAGAGATTAAAGAGGCTGTTGAGTGTGAGCTCCCAGGTATTGTAGACAAAGTTTAACAATTTAAAACGCAAAATTCAATAAAATATAACTATGACTCTGGCCTTTTCCTTATTACTTTAAGACAATGAAAAAAAAATCCAGTGGGAAAGGATGCTAGTTTTGGGGTCACAGTGCCAAAAATTGCAACCAAAAATATAAATGTGTTAAATGAAATGAGAATCATGAGCCTGGAGAATGCTCTATAAGGAATGACGGATCGACAACTCCATATTGTGTTAACTGCAACTTAGCGATCGGAAATTCTTCAAGAAAATATATCACAAATGTTCTTACTTAGGCGTAGTCAAAAGTGGTGTTCCACAAGGTTTAATTTCGGCACCACATCTATGCAATATTTTGATTTATGAACTCCCACACATTTGGAATGCATCGAAAAGTACTTTATACGCAGATGACTCTCTACTTTATGCACACGCAGATGCCCCATCTCTTGCGTTGAGACAAGTTTCTAATCAGCTTAATTTAATTAATGATCATTACAAAAACTGGGGTATTCAAATAAACGTCTCAAAATCCCACTCCAACTAACGCAAACTATCGCAAACGATTTAGAAATTTTAGAAAGAAAAATTTTAAGATTATGTATGCACAGAAATTATGAATATTTTAGGAAAAAATATTCAAAGAAATATATCTTTAATAAAGCTGACATAAGTCCGCTGTGCTTACTCTATAAACTTATTAAGAAAATTCGTAAACAAACTTGAGTTTCATGATATTCACTTAATTTCTGATGTTTTTAATTATCAAAAAACTTGTAGTTGGTCAAATACGCGTTATATTTCCCCAATCGGAATATTGAATGAAAACCCATCAAATAACAATAACGTTATTACCTAATATTGCCTGATTTTTATGAAAGAGTTTCTCCAGACACGCTTAGAGGTTAATAAAAAAAACTGTATTATATTAGTTTTAAGTCTAGGTCATAAGTTTAGTTTTAAGATTATTTTTATTATAGTTTATAACTCAAATGAGATATTATCTTCTCAGAAATTAAAAGTGTTGGCAGCAAGCATAGCATATTAAAATATTGAAAAAAATATTCTTTTTATTCCAAATACATATGGCGTATTGCGTTTTCAATTAGAACCGAATAATACTTATAATTCTAAGTATATGCAATATACTAAAAAAATGCTAATTACTTGTTTACATATAAAAAAAAAATCTCAATAAATTGAAATTGAAATAAAAAATAAGTAGTTTTACAAATTCCGTACTTAGCTACATTTGTCTTAAATAAACGTCTTTAATTTTTAGACAATTTGGTTGAATATTTTTAAGTCAGTGCTTTCTCGCAGTTTTGAAAACGAAGTATAGAGAAAAACGTGCTTAAAGTTTTTACAGCACTTTCATACACACTACGGCGCGCTATCTTCTTTTGGCTGTCACTTTAAAAATATTTTAAATTTCGGTCTGAAACTTTTGGAGTATATTTTTAAGATATTTTTGTTACGAAAAATGTAAAAAAAAAATTTATTTTTGGAATCCGCCACATTAGACAATGGCACAAAGGCCTCAATGGCAGGTTCTTATCTAGAGCTCCGAAAACACGGTGATATTCTTGATTTTTTTTTCATAAAAGGAAGTAAATGAACACTTTGAGTTTTTTAAAATTATTTACTGATTCTTAAAGTGTAGGAACATTTTTTGCTGTTGCATAAAAGTTTAATGTGAAGTGTCAATATGCTGTCGAACGTCACGTTGAAAAAATGGTGCCCAAACAGTCTCCATCCCATAGCACGTTCATGTCACCTGATAAAAAAAAACCAAACAATTTTACAAATTATGTATAATATATTTATTAAAACTTTAACCTATTATATCAATAAATAGTTGAAAGTAACGTGAAAATAACGAAAAGCGTTTTTTCACATTTTTCGCTCTTTAAAGTTCTCTAAAAAAATGGCCAATATCAAAATTTTGGTTTGGGATCCAATAAATTTTATCTACTTTAAAATAAAAAAGTCAATCCATAGAGTAGTTCTTGAGATATCTTGGAGCCCAGTTTGTAAAACATGAATTTTCAGAAAACGCGTTTTTAGATTTGGTTAACGAGTGTTTAAAGTGCGTTAATGAAAACATGGGTTCCTTTCGTATGCGCTAACATTTTTATGCAATTGTTATTGGCCAAACCGCTTTGAAAACATATGTTACATACCATAGCTATCGAAAAAAATTAAGTTTTTTGGCTTCATATGCTTCATGAGAACCTACCCTTAAGTAACAAAATTTTTTTTTCTTAAAATATAGTTTTTATGTATAAAGATGGCGCTGAAGTTAAGTGCTCAAAAAAAGTGAAAATCGGATCACACCATAGCTCGGCTCCAGATCGTATGAAAATAAAAACCAAAAATTCATTCGAAAACAGACCCTTGAATGCACATATTTTACTAAAATGGAATGAAAATATGGAAAATTATGAAGCGTGAAAAAAATCGAAAAATTAATGTTATTTTGGATTATTTTTTTGAGTGTAAAAACTAGATAAATTTTGCAAAGACTCTAATTTTGATGAAAGATGAGAAAACTAAGATACAAACTGATTAAAAAAATTAGATTAGTTTACTTGCAGTACTCGGGCCCGTTTTGAAAAAGTACGTTTCGAGAAAAACACTTTTAAAGTTACTCGGGCGCACTGGATTTTAAGCGCTGTGGACTCTGTATTATAGCGGTATGGATTTGAATTTTTTTTTTTAACATATTCGATTTTCAAAAAATTGTTTGCCTAAAACATCCCTTAAGAGCTATAATTGAAAAATTTTGAGGTTTGACGTTCGATAAATTTTCCAGAAGTTTCTGAAGTTTTTGAAAAAAGTTCCTAGCATAAAAGATTTTTTCAAATTAGAATTTTTAAACTCAAACATCGTAAAATATTTATTCATCTGCAGCATTCACAGCATAACTGCATTTCGAAATATGCTTAGCATATTTAGAGCATTAAGTAAATATTTAAAGATAAAATTAGGAGAATTTGGATTTATATTCGAATAAATTTATTTCAATATCTACAAAACACATATAGGATATTCATACGTAAATCAATGTTATCAACAGAAATTAAATCTTGCTCAAATGAAAGCCAAAACTTTAGAGCATCTGAAAAGTATTCCCATTAATTAAGATCGAGCATGATTCCTGCTTAATCATCGTTTTCACAAATGCAAATATATATCCTTGCATAATGCAATAATAAAAGCCTTAAAATGCCTGGCATGAAAGGTGAAAGAAAAACTCTTTGGCTAAGAGCCTAAAAAGCCTCGAAGCATTATTTTGCAGTCTTGTTTGCACGAATACGAAGCGGCTCGGTATTCAATTGCAAATTTAATTGAAATTGTACAAAAGTCTTGGAATCCACAACTGCCAAAATTCGTAGAGCCAACCTGCAGCAGCTTCATTTAGCCTGTGTGCACAGGGTGGTGCGAGCACAAGGCTTGTACGAGGCTGGGAGGGTGTGTTGTGCGAAACCCCACCTGCTTGTCACAATTTATCTGCCCTCAAAGCCTTTTAAAGCTATTTGCTTAAGTGAAATTTCTCCATTTGTATGAATATGCGTGTGTGTTTGTGTCTCACTCTTGCACTTGTTCGGGTACTGGTTGTTGTTCTTCTAGGAGGCTTCAAGCGAGGAATCAGTTCTATTAATTTGAAGGCAATGTGATGTTCGTGAAGGCACCAGCCATTCCATTATGTCGAATATGCTTTTACGAAACATTAAAATTTAGATTAAAAGCCAGGATAAGCACATGGTATGGAGTAATGCTGGTGCGGATGGGCTTAGAATACGTCGTCATGTGTGTGTGTGTTCCTGTCTCTCCTACACAGCCACAATCAGTTTGCAGCCTAGAAAATGAAACTGAAACTTCTTCAGGTAGGGAGGTAGATCGGTATTAATCACTACTTTTTGAGCTAAATGCTATTGTAGGCTAGTAATGCGTCCTTCCGCTAGCTTTGGTGATGATTGTTGCCATTAGATAAGATGTGGGTGGTGGGCAGCGGAGAAACATTTTGACAGTGAAAATCCTTGAGAGTTTAACAAAAGTTTAACTACTCGAAAGAAAAGTAAACATCATCAATAAAGGAACAACATCAAACCATTTCAATATTTCTTTGGTTTTCACCCTGTATTTTCTGACATCCTGCCTGCTTATCGCAAATAGCTTTGCCAAGCCGTGTGGCATACTTTCTCGCAGTCGCATCCTCATTCTCATCCCCATCCATTGAACCATCCAAGTGGACTCATCGCACATATCACAACCTATCTAAGATGCAAGTGATTTTTGTGTTGTTAGTTTTTCTTGGCTTCGAGTAGAAAACGAAGAAGAATAATAAATACAAACAGCAGAAAATTCCACAACACAGGTGAGCAGCAGCTGTAGAAAGAAGGTTGCTCGGATAAAAAGAAAGTGTTCTCAATACATTGAAGCAGAAGCGGCTGGCTAGATACTGAAAATGGATCTCATTATAGATAACGAGGCCCAAAGATGCTTACACAAAGTTTAAGATGGCAAACTTTTAATTTTGTTGCCTTAAAAGAGTCGAATTCGAAAAAAGAAATAAGAAGCATGTGGGCTACGAAAGGATAAGAAGTGTCCTTTTAATGGCCGCTGCAGAGAAATCAAGCAGCGAAATTAACTTGAGTTTTCAGCGTAAATGGAGCACTGTTATATCTTGATTTGCGGAAATGAAAGAGAAAGGCCGGAAGTTGGATGGATATCATGTGATTTATAAGCAAGCGTTTGCGGAATCCTGGCAAGTGTACCAATGGAAAATTCTACAATTAAAGTGCCGGGCTCTGGTAATCACTTTGTGTAACATTCTTAAAGAAAAAGTTATTGATTGTTTTAAGAATTCGTTACATTGTCAGCCTTGCAAACATCAATCGTTTTGCGCAAACCAGCTTTTACTTTGAAAAACTTCTATAAGCCACATGTCGTTAGTATTTTATTTGTTTCTTCTGCCTTACTTTATTCATTTTACACTAACGATGATGACCCTGTTTAAGTAAAAAGTACAAATAACTTTAATAACAGGAACCAAGTGAAAATTTCTTTCTTTCGAGCATCTTCACTGAACCGTGTTGAATTAACGCAACACTGCACTAACCAGCCGGAATAAGTTTTAAAACGCATTTCAGCCATTTTGTAAAAGTTCAGTGGTCGCCATTGACTGAGGCCATAAATTGTTGAACTTAAATGGCGGATATAAATACGCGTGTCCCATTATAAACGCTTCACAGAACGGCATTCAGTGACAAATTCAGTGCAAATACCAGTGAAAGAAAAAATAAAAACGAGAACAAAACTTATTTGAACGGGTTTCGCACTTTTTCCGCATAAATGGCGTTTCTTTTTTTTCCCTACACTATTTCATGCTGAGCGACTGAGACTTGGACTACAACTTATATTGAAGTCTCACGAGCGGGAAAATTTAATTGATTCCAAGCGAATAACTTGACTCAATGAGCGTTTGTGAGCACTTTCAGCATGTGTTTTGGGTGTTAAAAGAAGATCAGAAACAACCACGGAGGGTACTTTTCACTTCATCTGCTGTGTCTTTTAATCTGGTTTAAGCTTTAAGCAAGTGCAATAATTCCATTCAAATATTTCAAAGTTTTTTTTTAATATATTGGTTCGCTCACGGCTCCGCGATAGAAAGAAAGAATAGTATAAGAAAACAAAAAACAAAACAAGAAAATAAATCATAACTTTTTGCTCTGTGTGTGGAAACATGCCAAAGACATTGCATTCTTCTTGGGAAAAACTTTTCTCGCTCTGTGTAAACACGAGTTGTGCATTAAAAAGGTGGATTGCTGCGCACAGAGATTCGCGATATACCGAAATTTCGTAATTTTTTTCCTAAATTTCCTTCTATTACTTATCATACTTACAAGAAAATGTAAAATGCAAATGGGTCACACACTTGGCCCCTCACTTTCTACTCACCGCATTAAGACAAGTAAAAATTTATAGTCACATATGTACATAAGATGAAAAAACATGACTTGAAATGGCAAGAAAGCGAACATTCCTTTGCCGCAAGATGATACCGTACAAAAACACAACCACGATTGACTCTGTCTTCAATAGCACTGGAAAACACTAATAATACAAAACAAACCCTATTTTTGAAGTAATTTGGGATAGCTAAGCACAAAAACAAATGTTATTATTCACTAATAGTTAAGTATATATTTCAAGAATGAAAAATGTGATCGTATTATTTTTTTAATGATTTGATTGATAAATTACCGACGCTTTCAAAGACACATCAACTAGTATCATTCGATTAAAGTTTGTTGAGTTATAGCATTTCAAAGTTCGATTTCGCAGAAATTTTGTACGTTTTCTTAAAATAAAGGCAAATAAAACCGATTTTATTTTGTAGCAAATTTTACTGCATATTTTTAAAACTAAAGACATACAATTTTTTTTAATACTATATTTGAGACATTCCACGTCTAATGCAAGTTTAATTTCCAAACATTGACCTCATGTCTTTTGATTTAATTTTTCAATATTGAGTTTAAATATTCAATTAATTACATCTCCGTCCAAATTATTATCCGATTGTGGTTTTGAGCTGCTGGAGTTTTTTTAAAAAGCATGAAAAAACAATTGTGTACTGCACAAGATTTTGGGTCACTGAAACGTCTGAAAAAAGATGCAGTTCAAAAACTCTAGGGATTGCACTAAAAACACAAAAAAACTTTTTTCGGAAAATCTTTTTTTTTGAGAGAAAACCATGGCAAATCATGAGTATATAGAAATAACTTATCAAGATTTCAGAACGATCAACAAAGTCCTTTTTTTCAATTGTGTGCACCGATTTTTTCATGGGTTTTTTTTTTATTTTAAAACCAGCACCAAAAAATTATAAAAAAATCTTTTTTGTATACTTTAAGAACCTAAAAATATATATGCAAAGATTCAGTAAGCAATATTTTTTTTTCTATATCATATTTATAGAAAATAACAAGAAAAGTTCACAATTTTAATTTTAATCAAGTGCATCAAATCTTTTTAATGAGCCTGATTGTACGAATTTTTGTTTCGTTAAGTCTAAGACACAAATTTGCATCTAAGGTTAACTGGTTGTAGACATGTTCTTGTTTTTAGCTGATTGAAATAAATTTTCAATCCTAAATTTGGTCCTAATTTTCCTATCCTCAATGTAAGATATTGACCTCTTCATATTAGAAACACAAAATTTTAGTTGTAATAATTTATAACTATAACTATAACACATAATTGATAACATGAAAGTAAAATTTCAAAGAAAAGTAAAAAAAGTTCTTTGAACTTCAAATGGAGTCCATTTATTTCACAGAAAAACAAGTATATGAATTAGAAAACAAGAGTGAAAACTATATTCAAGAAAAAAAAGTAAAAAAAAAATCGAGGCAAAATTTTTAAAGTTCCACAAATAATTTTTTACAAAACCATCACTGCATATAAACAGATTTGGAGATCCAAAGTATAAACAGAAATGCCATCTTTATATGATTTTGCCGAAGCAGCTCTGTGTGCATAAATTCGGTTATATTTTGGTTAATACTAACTTAACTCTCTGTATATACCATTAAAATTTTTTTTTTTTTGAACAATTAGAACTTGACATTTATTAATTGGGCTTTAAATTTTAGGATTTAATTTTGGAAAAATCCTAATTCAAACAAGAAAAACGCCCATTTTACATACGTCTGATTTTTGGATTATTTTGGAACTCACTACCTTAAATTGACTTCTCGAAAAACTTTTGAAATATTTCACTGTTTACGATGTTGACTAAAAAATATTTTAGTAGTTACATTCTCCCTTGTCTTTAATTACGGCCTGAATCCTCGATGTCATAGTTAGGATCAACCAGTACTTGAAGTACAGTAACTCATCATTGCATAAGATTCTAAAGTACTTTTCCAGTATATAGGAGTTTTTATTTGATGACTGGTTTGTGGCAAGAGCCTTTTCATTTAATTATATGCCTCAGGTGCTCAATAGGGTAAAAATCTAATGAATTCCAAGTCGCTGAGTTTCGAATTCGTCAAACACTTTTTGTACCTGTTGAGAAAGAAATAAAAATAAGTATTACTTATCGCCAGTGCATCCAAAATAATTTACTTACAGACTTAGCACGATAGCATGGTGTAGAGTAGGGTGTCCCAAAAAGAAATTTTTTTTTGCTCAATCTTTTTTGAGGTCAAGTTTATGAGGTCAAGTATTTTTGAGACTTTTTGCAGATTTTTTGGAAGAGGTTTAGTGGTGGCGCTAATCGGTTTTTCCCTAAAAATAAGGTTTTTCGGAGATATTTTGAACTCCAAGCAAAAGTTGGTCAATAACAGACATTTTCTAAGACTTTGAGTCGTCATTTTGAAAGATAATTGTGTAAACTTCACTTTAATGTACTTAAATCAGAAGTTTTGGCAAATTTTTATGTCATTTGGGTGTCACATATTGCATTTTTTCGTAAAATTTTCATATATTTTTTAAAAAAAGCTTCATAACTTTTAAAAATTCTATCAAAATGAAAAAATTTAGTGATGCAGTTAGAATAATGGGTAAATTCTAAGCAATTTAAAAATAAATATTTTTGATATTATTCCTGCTATTTCAATGTTAAAGCCTTTAAAACTCTTTTCGTTGCCTGAAAACTTTTCGAGTTTTAACAAGGCATTTTATTTCATTCAACAAAATATAGTGAAAGTTTTTAAGCATCGGTAAGTTAACATTATTGTGAGTTATTTGGGACCTTCATTTTACAGTAGATTTGCCTTTCTTAAAAATGAGACGTGTATTTTTCAAGTTACAGGCAAATACACCATTTCGAAGAGCGTCTAAAAATCTACTCTAATAATCAGCTAGTCGAGGAAGTCGAAAATAAAAACATATTCTTTGCGCAGGTTAAAATAAAAATAAAAACATATTTTTTCACCGAATCCACAAAAAAATAAAAAATAAAATATAAGAAAAGTCTTTACTTTTGGTTAAAAATCACATATTTTCCTTACGATGTAGCTCTTTGCCTTGTAAGAGATTTTGAAAGTATGTTTCAGAAGTTGTGAGACTAATGCAACTGCTTGCCAAGGCAACACCACGTTCTGCGACATCATTTACTACTTGCAATTGTTGAATAATGTGCTTTGCTTAATGAAACGGTATGTTGTTTTTCCATTCTTCTGGGTCGGTTTGTAAAAATCAATTGAAATATTGCAGGCTTTAAAAAAAGAAAGACTGGCTTTAAAAAAAACATTTTGGATTTGCATAATTTTTAGCATGTTTTGTGTTACATTGGCTTGTACAAGGTCGTTTTCATTATTTTGCGTATAAATATTTTTTACCATTAACCGCAAAGTTTTGGTTTCTATGCGCTCATCAAAAAAGGCTAAATCAGCTAATAAAAGCCCGAATAGCTACCACTGGGGCCCAAAAAAGTTTGTGTCTCGAGCGTTACCTTGTTCTGTTTAGATTTGTACTTTTGTAAAAGTTTCCATTTTGCGTGTAGTTTTATTATAACCCGTGCAATGTTGCGGGCCTCTTGACATGTATTCCATTTAAATTTAAATTCTTCTGCTGCTTTTTAGGCGCTCTTCGAAATGGTGTATTCAACAAAATATAGTGAACACCTGCTGTTTTGTCGGCGACTGGGTAGAGCTAAAGCCATCAATCATTTTACCCACAAGCCATACGTTTCACGTTTTTAACGAAGGCAAATCTACTGTATAATGAAGGTCCCAAATAATTTGTTTAACCAGTTTATAATATTGTTACTTACCGATGCTCACAATATTTTGTTGAATGAAATAAAATGCCTTGTTAAAATTCGAAAAATTTTCAGGCGACGAAAAAAAGCTTTAAAATGACAATGACAATGACTTTGAAATGGCAAGAGTAATATCAAAAATATTTTTTTTTTTAATTGTTAAGAATTTTACCATTATTCAAATTACATCACTTTTTTCATTTTTATGGAATTTTTAAAAGTTATATACCGTTTTTTTAAAAATTTTCTACAATTTCACGAAAAAATGCAATATATGACACCCATATGACATAAAAATTTGCCAAAACTCCTGATTTATGTACATTAAAGTGAAGTTTACACAATTATCTTTCAAAATGGCGACTCAAAGTTTTAGAAAATGTCTTTTATTGACCAACTTCCAAAAAACCTCTTCCAAAAAATCTGAAAAAAATCTCCAAAATACTTGACCTCATAAGCCTTCGAACAAAGGTTGAGCAACTATTAAATTCGAAAAATAATATTCTTTTGGGACACCCTATTGTAGAGTCATCCTGTAAAATAATAGAAGTTGAATGCGCCACATGATCTGCAAGTGTTGGAACAAGCATCGTCCTAATAACTTGCTTATACTTGTGGACATTCATTGTTCCATCCAGAAAATATAAAGTTAAAAAAAAATATCCCAATACCTTCTGTCCTTAAGGAAACTTCACCGTTTTTGAGGAACGCGGCGTACATATTGTCTGTCTGCACAAAGCAACTTAAATTTGCTTTCGTCTAAATAGACAGCTATTCACTAGTTGGCCGCTAGTCACTGTGTGCCCAATTTGTAAACCTTTTAATTTATTCTTTCGAAAATGTTTTATGTCATATTAATTAGAAAATAATCAATTGATCGATTTCGGTCAGGGTCATAAATAATTGAACATTTGGTTGTGTAAATAGCCACCTTTCAGTAAAACACTGGCTTCTAGCAAAGCGAAAACGATCGTTTCAATTCTGTGGTATTTTTCAGCAAACTCGTCGAGCACAAATGAATAGTGAAACAATTCAGAAGCAACTGCAACAGACACATAATGCCTGGAAGAGTTTAAGGCTTGATCTAAAATACTTACTGCTTTAATCGTCGTATGATAAAAAATGGCCAATGAGAGAATGCACTTCATAGAAGTTTATACAAATACGTGTTGACTAATATAAGACAGTGGGTTGGTCACTAGGGCGTATCGAAAAATTTAGATTGTATTCTAAGAGGTCTCAAAAGTTGCATGGACCCAAAAAATGTTTTGGAAAAAATAAGGATGTCTTCCTCTCCCGCAAGGACAAAGTTGTTTTTTAAGAAAAACAGTAAAAAATCACGCTCTCAAAATGCTTTGATTTTTGTAAGAAAAACTACACATGTCTTAAAGTAAAAGTAAATAAAGACTTTAACTAACAATATCCTGCCAAACACGATGCTACTCTATATTTTTACCCACAAGGTCCTGTGTGAAGGATATTCGAATCTTAAGGTACACTCGAGGTAGCACAGAACTTTTGATTGCTATCTGATTGTCTAAATTTTGGTGATTTTGATTGTATTTGAAAGGAAAAGTTGACATTCACCTTAGATTTGGTGAATTAATAATTTGCATATTTTTTGGATATGCATTTTCTTGTTTTTGAGAAGAAATACTTGAATGCATTTTGAAAACATTTAAAAAAAAATATTAAGGTTTTATATTTTGGGCACCAGAAGTGGTACCGCGCTAAAATAGGAAAAAAATCATGGCCTTTTCCTGCTGTTATAAAAAAGATATTTTTAGACAGGGTTTCGTTCAAAACTATTTGCTGAATCCGAACTGAGAAAATTATCTTCGGTAAACTTGTGGTTCCTGAAAAATAAATCCTTATACTCATTTTTTTTTTTTTGAAAAAGTTAAAAATTGCATTTAAGTATTATACATTTCTCCAAAACAGGAAAATGCATATGCGAAAAATATGCAAATTATTAGTTCGCCAAATTTAAGGAAAACGTAAACACTGTAATCAATGTCACCAAAGTTTAGACAATCTGATAACAATCAAAAGTTCTGTGCTATCTCGAGTGTACCTTTAGATTCGAATATCCTTCACACAGGACACTGGGTAAAAACCAAGAGTGGCATTATGTTTGCCAAAATATTGTTAGTGAAAGTCTATGTTTACTTTTGCTTTAAGACATATGTAGTTTTTCTTACAATAATTAAAGCATTTTGAGATCGCGATTTTTGACTGTTTTTCTCAAAAAACAACTTTGTCCTTGCGGGAGAGGAAGAGATCCTTATTTTTTCAAGAACCTTTTTTTTTTGAGATATTGAAATGTGAAATTTGAAAAAATTTTTAATTCGATACGCCCTATTGGTCACAGCTGAGGAGGAAATGTAGTGATTTCCGAAACAGGCTGTCTAGTACGCTAAGTGATTGACTATATTCAGAGTTGTTGTTGTTGTTGTTGCCTTCTTCAAATTTATTGATCTAAAAATCTCACAATTATTAAATTCATGTTTTTTTTTATTTTTACAAAAAAGTGAAGTCTTAAAAATTTATGTGAACAAATGACCCCAATATCTCTTTCCAACCAAAAGTTATGATTTAATATCAATTTTTTTTAAATCTGTGCGGCTGAAATCTATTATGTTTTTAAATTTATATTTTTTATACCATTGACTATCTAGGTGTATTAATAAAACTGAATTTTGTATGAATATTGGTTTTTAATATAGGATCATATAATTCGTATATAATTCTCGATACCTCACGCCGACTTAGCAACGAAGTTGGTTTTTTACACATTTTATTCGCTAACTTGTGCAAACATATGCACAACTCGTGGTACATACTGTATTGTCCCCTTTTCGTTTCATAGAGTTTTAAGTCACAATGGTGCTAAAGAAGTTTCCCTTCAGAAATGCACAAAGCAGCGTGGAAATCTTTAATATCGAGATTGTGTTAATCTAGTGCGAGATTGATACAACTTAAAGTAATAACACTAGTATACACTCAGGGAATTATTAAATTTCGTATACGGCTGCCATGAAAAAGTTGAGGCTGTAATAGCCATACTAGAGTTATTATATATGAAAAAAAGTTGCTTTGGCTGAAAGTTTATTACAAGACCTTTATGAGAGCTCTCATAACCCTAATTGAATCTGCAAGAAGCACAAAACAAAAACGACAATCTTTTTCAGCGTCTTTCGCAACTAAAAGCTGTGGTTACAGTTGTGATACATTCAGTATTGTGGCTACTGCAACTAATTTTTAATTATTGCGTCTTGAGTAACTTTTATACGGCTATTGTAGCCTCAATACGGTTTTCACGCTTTTACTGCGGTTACTAAAACCACAAAAAACGAATAAATCTATTTTAGTTTTGACATTTCAGTGCGCTTGTTGGCAAAAAGCAAAAAATTATTTATAAAGTTTTAATAAATCAGTATTTATAAACACTTGAAATAACTTAAACTGGATAAAACACACTGTAAGTACAAATAAAATACGATAAGCTATCAATTAATCGGGAATAATTCTCAAGAAGTCGTGAATGAAAACTTTTGTTTTTGAGCAAAATTGTGGCAGTTTTATAAGTACCTAATTTTTCACAAACAGTGAAGAGAAATGAAAGAAATTGCGTTATATTAAAACAAAAACTGAAAAAACAAAAGTTAACTTTCACAATTTCATCACAAAACATTTTTCCACGATTTGTCAACAACACGATTTATTGCAGCCGCAAAAGGCGCTGTTATGACCCCTTCACGATTCGGCTATCAAAACCGAATTCCTCTCACCATCGTAAGTTCCTACGCTTCCTGTGAGGTTGTCAAAACCGAAATAGCTGCTTTTAAACTGGAATCTAGCAACCATTATGGAAGTTGTCACAGCCTCATATATTACATTTTTGAGAACCGTAATATTACGGCTAGAAGAAGCGATGTTTTGATAGCATCGCCAGTTCCGTGAGTGTATGTATATGTGTATATGTGTACTCAAGGCTTTAAAAACCATTGCCAAACCAATTCCATTGCACCCTGTAGGGTTATATGTCGCAACTAATTTGTAAGGTTTTTTGCCACAATTTGGGCAAGTATTGGTAAAAGAGGGGCATGGGTCACAAGATAATACGTCTTTAGTTCTATGTTCTAATTTTTTTCCTGCACTATATACTTACCGAGTTATGTAGCTTTTTTTGCAAACACAAAAAATTTTTGAACAAAAAAACCACGAACTTTTATTTTTTTTTATAACTTCGGCTTATGAGCACGAAGTGCGGCAAGAACTTGACAGGGTGCAAGTACATAGAACCAGTACTGACAGTTTACCGATATTGACGTGCGTTATTAAATTGACGTGTGTGGAATAACCCGGGTTTACCCTAGTATTAGAGTGGATCGATTTTTTAACCAGCATCCTTAGTTTTTTCTACGTCACATCTTTTGATCTTGCCCGATTGTTTTTGTATTTCATAGCCATATTTTTTTCACAGAATTTTTTTTAATTGATATCAAAAAATTTACGTCCAAATTTTTTTATGCAAACCTTTTAATTAAGTCATAATTCAAAACCTGTCATGAGTTCCCTAAGATACCATGTACACGTTAAAAGATATTCGGGTTCAAAGTTTACCGAAATTGGTCATTCGCCAATATCTCCGCTCCTCTATGTCGGTTATAAATTTTAGATCATTTAGCAATATTTTAGATCAGATAATTATTTAAAAAAAATGCCGCTAAAGGTTGTAACGAAAAAAACCACAGTTTTAACGCTAAGAGACTGTTTATGTCTAAACAGGGAAAAGCAGATATTTCATACTATGAGCAGATTTTTTGACTTTAAATATAAGTAGGTAATTGGGAAAATTTTTATATTAGCTTGTTGTTTTCTCACTTCCAACATTAAGCTCCAAACAAACACATTGTCTAATAAATGTATACCTTTAAAAAAAGTACTGTAATAATAAAAGTAATATCTGTTATTGTTAGAAATTTCTACTTTTCACTATTACGTATTACCGATTTCGGTGAACTTTGAATGCAAATATCTTCTAGCGCGTACATAGAACTCATGACAAGTTATTATTTATGACTTAATTAAGAGATTTGCATCAATAAATTTGCATCACTCTACTCGCAGTGTACATGCTTAATCCTATGGATTAATATGTTTGTCTTTTTTTAATGTCGCTTTTCGTTTCAACGAGTTTCAAATCGCAATGGTGCTAAAGAATTTTTTTACCAGTGTATAAGACTGAATGTTTGGCACAATTGACTGACAAATACTTTGTTCAAAAAAACAACAGGAGGTTGTTGTTATTAGTTAGAAATAAACTGTTTTCTATCTTTAACAGCAAAACCAAAACAAATGAATAAGAGTAAAGTATAAGTGGATAAAGTAGAAGAATGCTTTAAAGCTTCAGGCATTAATTTTAAATATATAAAAAGTTTGAGTGCTTAAATCATCAGATTAACTGCAACTTTATGTATAACGAAACGAATGCACCACTAACGTGGTGCGAGACACGGTAAGCAACACATTTTTCCATATAAAAAAATATTGCTGCTAATTTCTCTCACGATGTTGAGCCTTCGTTAGGTTTTACATAAAGATGCAGTTACTCATTTATCGACTCACACTCATGCTATATACGAGTATTTGTTCGTTTAATTTTTGAAGCAATGCTGCCATTCACAGCGTAGACGAATGCTTGTCCAACTTGTCATTTCTTTCTGTCAAATCGATGGAAAACTTCGGTTTCCGTAAGAGGATTACGAACTACTTAGCTGGAGCGCTGTAGTGAAGAGAAGTGGTCACACTCAAACTGCAAGCAACTTGAGCACTTTACCGCATTATTTTCACATAACTGCTTCACAGATATGGTCAGAGAAGAGGTCAGAATTTGTGCGCCGATTGTACTAAGCTCTGCTAGAGATACAAGCTTGATGCCGCTTTAAACAGTGTCTTAATAAGAAGCCATGCAAATTAATTTAAATTGTAAAGTTTTCAATATCAAGCCTACTGAGTTCAAACCAAAAGTATCTTAAAGAGAGTATCTACTTTAAATGTACTGTTAAACGCTTAACGAAAATTCAATTAATTGCATAAACATAAAATATTTAACGAATTATTCAATTAAAATATTTCACACACGTCGCTGGACGCCACTTTGTGGTAGAAGCAGAAGTTTTTGTTTCGGCATTGCCTTAACTAAATTATTTTATTTGTTGCTATTTTGGATAATGTTAATTTTTGTAATTGTGTTTTTTTTTCATTCTCTTTGGTTTTTGTTCACTGTTACACTCATCAGCAGAGAACATTAAAATTCCGCAAATAGTTCACGTGCAGCGCGCGCCGCACGCATGTTTCTGTGCATTTTGAGCTCTTTATTGTTTTTATTTGTTTGAACTTCCTCTCCGACCAGCCGTCGGTTCAACAATTCAACAGCCTGTGCAACAATTCGGTCGCATTAAATACAATTTATTAAATTTTATATGCAAACAGAAGAGCAAAAAAACGGCGGCGAGTAAATGAAATTCCCATAAATTTCGGCATAAACTGCGCCAAGGCCTTACCTTCGGTCAACCCCGGCTTACCAGCCTACCAGCTAGCAATCACCACGGCGGCCAGTGCGTGTGCGATTATTTAATTAAAAATCTCCACAAAATTCGTTTTGTTTAAACGTGCGAAATGCAACAGCGTTTCCCATGCCGCATGCTGCAGGCGGCAGATTCAGTTGCTGCATCTATGTTGGTCACGACGCACAGTGTAACGAGCCCATATAGCGAGCGGCAAAAAAGAGTAAAACTAACCCTAGAGAAATGAAATTTGGTTTACATAGCTTTTTTGTGACATGAAATATTTGATAAGGCTTAACCAAATCGACCATATAACCAAAAGCGGTAGTTCAGTATATTTTCCCAAAAAATACAGACTAATTTACAAAAATTTATATATGAACTACTACAGATAAAACGTTTTCACATTGAAAAATTTGTTTGTTAGCTTTTCTCGTTCTGGAGATATAAATAATTGAATTCGGAATATCAAATTGCAAAAAGTGAACAAGTAAATTTTAAGAACAAAATTTCAACTTTGAGCTTAAGCTGTAAATTCAAATTTTTGCTGATTGGTTTAAATTGAAGGATGGCCTGTCGATCAATGTGAAAATATGCGCAAAATTACGAAAAAAAATTAAATTTTTTTTGCCGCACACGTTACACTGCGCGATTGAATATGGAAGAAACTAAAAGACTAAAAAGGTCGTAGTTTCAAATAATTGGTAAGCAAAATTAAATTTATTAACTCAATTATCACAAATCTGAAAGAATTTTTTTGATGTCTTTATTAACCCTAACCGTCCTAATAACATTTACATATGTTGACTCCTAATAAGGGTACCCGGGTATCCGTGTGTAATTTGTATGGGAACACTGAGAGTCATAGATAAGATATGTACCGAGATCAGCTCTTCGTACTCTCAAAATATAAATTTAAACATTTTTTCTTTAACAGAACAGAATTTTATGTAGACCTTTTTGTGGAAATGCCCATATTTAGTTTGAAACTAGTAACGAATTATCTTTGAGTGGACGGAAGTTAAAATACTCCCACTCATATGGTCGTATTTTAGTTTATTCGAAGTCGTGAATGTTGTATTATTTTGGTGGCGTTACTTTTATAGGGCGTGGTTTTTATCCAAATATTTCACATTTAAAACTCAGACTCCTTTTTATTTATTAAAGCTTACATGCACAATATCAAATTGAAATAATATTTTTTTTAATTTATAAAGGTTTTACTATTATAATGAAGTGGGCTGAATTTTCAGTTTTTTTAACAAAATTCCAAACGATGAGAGCATAGTTAAGATTTTAGCTAATTTTCAAAATTTAAAGCCATTGTACTAATTTTTGTTAAATCTATGGAATTTTGCTGATTTCATAAAGTCACTTTGTATGAGGATAGCCGTGGTTTTTATTAAATTTTTACAAATTTCATACTTAAAGTGAATATCAAGGGTAAAGTTTATTTGCGAAATTTGAAGGCGTGGAAGGAGGCGTGGATTTTATCCGATTTGGCTCATTTTCGAACTTTGCCTGAGTTTTTTATATACTGAATTTTGTTTCGATACCCGTAGCTCTTAAATTACGGCTGTTATCGTGATCACAGAAGGACAGACGGAAATGGCTAAATAGACTCAGTAGGTGATGCTGATCAAGAATATATGTAATTGTCTATACCTTTCACACCTCCTCATGTGCATTACAAACGAAGTGACAAAGTTAATATACCCCTTTCGCATTTTTATATGCGTGGGGTATAAAAAGGCAAGAATTTTTCGGGACAGGTTCACAATAGTTTCAGAAATTTTGTCTTGGGTTTTTCGAAATCATCTTTGATAGAAATATTTTGTTTAACAAAATTTATGAACAACAAGCTTAAATTGGACTGTGTAATTATCTCTCAAAATTGCCGAAATTTTGATATCTAAATGCAGTTTGTGAAGTAAGGTATAAGGCTCGAACGGAATCTGTTTAATTATTTTGCAATCAGCGACATAAAAAGTACTCTGATGAGAAATTTTATAAAAATCAGACAACTTCTTATATATTTGTTTCTGCTTCATATGGGCTCAACGCACTGTGCGACGACATGTGAGAGTGTGAGTGAGCAAAACACTTGCTGCAGTCAGCTTTGCGCAATCATCAGCCAAACAGAAAATGCAATAAAATTGTCATCGGTGCACAAAATATAAAAATTATGAACTGCATGCCACCAGGGCGTAGCAATCAACGGAAGGATGACAGACAGGACACGAACCAGTGCAGCATGTTGGGTGCAAGTCCAGTTATAGTGTAAAAGAGGTGGTTGTAAATCACACCACCTATGTTATATAACCAAAACTTTAATATATCTAAAAGCCTAGACAGTTAAAGTATTAAAGTTTCTTACGAGAAGTGACATCAAGTCAAAGGTGTTCAGATTTACTAGATGTTTCATTCTCAAGCATGCTGAATTTTCGAACTGTAGCAAAATTAACTTTTCTTGTTGCAAATAATAAAGGTCAAGCTTTATTTAAACGGATTTCTTATGTATAAATAACAATTGAGTGTTAATAAAAATTATAGCTGTATTCGAACTTTAAAACAAGTGGTTTCAAGAGGTTATTTCAAACCTTGATTAGCATTAAATTTTCATGCTCATTAATGTTTTGGAAAGATATATTTCTAGTTTAAAGCGAGACTTGGCAAATAAATTATCGATTACAGCAAATAACAGAGTTGGTGCACAAGCATGAACTAAAATGTAACACAGTCTCATACGTCATTACATTCAATCACTGACCCTTAAAAAATATTTTGGTAGAAAAGGCAATATGAAATGCCTCCAAGACCAAGATCAGAGTAAGACCATGAAAAAAAAATTAAATTGACATTTGAGGTGGCATCTTTGGAGACAACCTGGGAGTTCCTCTGCCTAAGAATCTCTAAGCACGGAAAACCAAAAAAACACTTTTAATTTTCGTTAAAAAAGTTCTTTAATAACTTCAAACCTACAATAAAAATCCAAGGTTCGTAAATTAAATGTAATACCGTTGCATGGACTATATATATATATATATATATATATATATATATATATATATATATATATATATATTAATTCGATTGAGGTCAGTCAATGAATATAATTGCGCTAAGAGGACCCACCAACGAAATGTGAATATTAGTGTTGTACGGAAAGATTTCCGAATGCCTTGATGCGATGTCAGGCTATCGCGAGTACGCAGATTTTAATTTAAAATAAACGCAGACATTTTAACACCAGCCAATGCTATGGACAGACAAGCTCAGGACATGTAAAAACATGCGGTTGTTTGTTGATAAAGCTCCAAAACGTGAAGACAAAATTCCCTACAATGTCCATGTGCTACATTTTCAGACCATCTGCCAAAAAGGACAGTTAAACCAACAGAAAAATAGATTACTTCAGCGACGTTCTTCTTCTGGCTAGTATTGCCAAGCTTGGACCAGGCTGAAGAGGGTTGGGCGTCATTCCTCATTATATGGCATAGCAATAATGGTTCCCACAGCGCAATTAAGCAACAGAGCTGCCACAGTTTCGGGCAGAGCTGCCATTGCATGCCGTAATAAATGTCATTTAAAATTAATAACATTTATAACGAAATAAAATAAAAAATACAAACAAAACAACAAACAAAGGCATTTAAAGGCAAAATAAAAAATGCATACACACACAAATGTATAAGTATGTATAAGTATGAGTACATAATTAAAATAAAGTACGAATCTGCACTTTCCTGCGGATGCCTCAGGGCCAACAAGGCGGCGAATAAATATTTAAAATGAATTAATGAGTGCAAGTTTGTCGTTATTGCAGTTTGCCCGAGTTGCCGGAGTTGGAGCACATCTCGTTGGGCAAATTAATATTCATTGTCTGCACGCCTCAGCGTGTGGATGTGAGTGCGTGCGTATTTGTATTCAACTTTACTTGCAAGCCATTAACTACAACGGAAATGCATTAAAAAAATTCGCTAAGTATTTTCATTTCATTTCCCAAATGAGGCAAATTGAAAAACACCTTAAAATCCAGTGAATCCATTCAGCTCACGCAAAGTGCTTCAAGTGCAACGCAAGCAAATCTTCTCTAATCCGACGTGCATTAAGTGCTCATCCTCTTCTGCGGTGCCTCTCAAGTTCAGTGCAAACACTTACACATGCACTGACGCCACCAGCCATCAGTTTTGACAGCTTAAATACTGGCTCCTCATCATCTAAATGCGATCATGTTGAAGTACTCTTTGCGTCGATCTTCAGCGTTGAAGAACAAGGAAAGCCCTTAAATTCTTTGAAAATCTTGTAACTCAAGTGAAAAATCCAAAGTCGGACATGAAGAGGTTTCGAGTGCTCTAGTGCTGCTGCTCCACATTAACAGCTGCTCAAAGTTATATTTCGGAGACATTGCAATTGAGACAAAAGCATGAACATTTTCAGGAAAAAAATTTACAAAACTCAATTCATGGCGTTGCTTTTGTCAAGTGGGGAGTGTCTTAATGTCCAACGCATGCCTGATCGCCATGCGAATGCACGAATAGCGATTCTACTTTATGATTCTATTTCTAGCTCGCTAAGATGTTCGTTCCGCTTGCTCGTTCATGCCAACTGGGAATGCGTTTTAATTTTGCTATCCAACAAGTGTACAAAAAATGTTTTTTCTTGTAGTCACATTTTTCTCGACTGATTTTGTGACACTTTTCTGTAGATATTTGCCGCCCTGGATGGAGAATCTTCTAACGAGAGACAGTATGTTGCGAGAATTTCGCTTTGGGGCGTGATAATAAACATTTTGACTGTTCGCAAAATTTTTCGCAAGTGAATTTTTGGAGATTCATCTGTTTGAGTAGCGTCTTGTTTTCGATCAGTGAACCTTGAAGCAATATAATGTCAAACGATGGATGACTGAAAGTATCCATCAACAAAATTATATACGTATGATTTACCTTTCCAACAGTATGCTTTTTCTTTGAATCGAACAGAGAGTTTTAGCTTCAAATGAAGTCATGTCATGAAAAACACAAAAGTACCGTTATATAAAAACCTCACAAATAAAAAAAATTTTAGCTATATTTGTGTTCAGGAGGTCCAAATTAACACTCCCACATATACGTCGTTCCTGATATGTATTTAGAATTTAAATGTGTGAGCCAGTGTTATTCAATAAATCAATAAGAGAATGTGATTTCATATTTATTTTCAACTTTCTGGAAAGTATCTTTAAAAAGTCCTTTTATAAAAAAAGTTGCTTGAATTTGATAAACTATATGAAAAATAAAAAATATAAAAATAATTATATGAAAAAATACAGAACAATAGATGCAAAAGACAATTCCGGTCTACTCCAGTCTGATTTGAAATCCTTTGAAGTTTGGTGCTCTAAAAATAATAAGGGTTCTCATCTAAGCATGTAAACATGTAAAATATTTAAACTTTTGATAAGCAGTTAATTGTAAATAGCGTAAATGCTAACAAAAGACCACCACCACAAAAGACCAGCACCTTTATTCAATTTAAAGTCTTTTAAAAACCTTTATTAAAACAGAAAAATAAATTAAATCTGGCAGCCCTCATTAACACACGTAGATTTACTACATGCTAGCTTACACTCCAAAGTAGGCTGGGAGATGATGTAAACTCAAGCCCATACAAATTTTGACAGATAGTTTACGCGCATGTAAGTTCACATGACTTAAAATTTTTACGGGTCAGTTACATGCTTAGATGAGAACCCTTAATATATTTCTAAGTCCAGATAAAGCCAAACCTTTCCGCAAAAAAGAATTATTTCATTTTTGGATATATGATAAAAGATACTGCTTTCATCTTGGTATCGTTTAACACTCATATTGATTACATTTGTAAAAAATATCTTCTATGCTCGAGCTTATAAACGCTGGGCCAAAGCATTTAATAGCATGATTACAACTACAACATTATATTATGCAATTATGCGACCACACTTAGAGTATGCAAGCCAAGTATGGTTAAAGGGACCATTTTTTTGTGTCAAAGCGGGACGCTTAAAAAATTTTGTGTATAAATAAAAGAAAACTATATATAAATAATCTGTGATGATTCACATACGATTATTTGATCCCAAGCTTACCAGAGGTGGTACTTCTGGCAATCAGACAAGCTGATATTACTTACTAGCTTTTCAGCACTGACGTAGTCTTCGGGTTTTCGTGCGGGGTAGTATTTTATTTCTTACAAAAAACAAAATACTGATGAGTTCTTATATCCTAACCTTGGGAAATGATTGGTTCCCCATACAAACTTTCGTCGCCTCTTTCGCCAACTTAGTTTTTATTTTTGCGACAAAAGTTAGCCTGTTTCATCAAAAACTGTCTACAGAAACAACTGAAATGCAATGGTATAAAAATAACGGTCAATGTATCAGTTTGACATTGTCTTTTGTTCTTGTTGTGTACTTGTTCGCTAAGTAGCAACATTCATTCAGCGTCTATCCCGTTCTCGCATATGTCACTAGCTCTAGCTTGTCCCTGTCCCCCGCTCGCTCCTGCGCTACCGTCTTTCGCACGATTCGAGTGCAATGAATTTGATGTACACAGGAAAGTAAGTATATAAATTTGGTTTGTTTGCAAAAGCGGGACATTTTTGATCCCGCTGGGGACAGCGGGACGTATGGCCACATTAAGTATGGTCTCCAAGTTGCAATGTTCATTAGAGTGGCCCTTATTTTAAAAAGACCTCCCCAAGGGCTCAAACTGTTGTAATTGATGATAAAAAATTCGAGAAAAATTTTAGCATGATCGTGCATGAAAAAAAAATATTTTTTTTTTAATATTTTATATGCAATTTCATTTGAAATAAGGAATTAGTTAAGATGTTTTTGTTTTTTCCATAAATTTTTCAGTTTAATAAGGGTATTCACTTCAAATTACTTGAATAACTCAGGGGGACAAAATTTTTATTTTTGGATTTTCCCCAGCAATATTTGCACTATTTTCAACTAATCTTGGTGGCTGATTTCAAAACATTTATTACGTTTTTTTCTAGCATCACCAGCTTTTAAACCCTGCTCTTTATTTAAATCTAAATACTTGAACAGATCAATCGAAAGATTATTTAATGTTCCATCAGAGTGGATTTGTTTGTGTTCGGATATTTGGTTCTGTGATTCGAAACTATTTGAAGTATTAATTGTTTTTCGTCCTCATTTTTTGACAAAACTTGATAAAAATCTGTCATGAGCTTAACTCCTCTCTCAGCGCAATCCTTATCAACTTTAAGCGTTGCTACAATTTCCATTCCAATCATGTCACTCTCTTCAAACTCCCATTTATCTATCTTCTTTCAAAAAATCCATCGCTATTAAGAATCTTTCAAGGAATAGCCTTGACTTTTTTGAAATGAACTTTTCAATACCGAAACTTATACTACGTTTACATTGGACCAAATGACTCATTTGAAATGAGTCGAAAGTTGAGTTACCGAACCAAGGATGCTATGATTAGGGCGTTTACACGACATTACAACAGTAAGTAGTTTTGAATGACTCATTTCAAATGAGTGATTTAGTCCAATGTAAACGTAGTATTAGGTAGTTTTTCACATCCTCTGGGTTTCATTTAAACTTTTTAGGATAATTTTCAGATATTGCATTGACCGTTAACGACTCCACAATGCTTGTTTTTGTCTCAATACATACTTCTGGGTCAAAAAATGCTAAAGCTGCTGATTCAGGTGCCAAGTACCATAAATGTTGGCAAAACTTTTTGATTGCAACGCAGCTTATCTGCATTGTGTTGCCATTGTGCTAATAACTTTTTCACTTAGATTTACTTCTTCTGCACTTCAACTCGTTGAATTGTTTGAACAAATTTTGATATAATAAAAATTCACTTAAGTTTTCATTGAACGATTTCACTGACGTTTATCTCAAGAACTGGTGATGCTAGAAAAAAAGTAACAATACTTTCGAAATCAGCGCACCAATATTAGCCGAAAATAATACAAATATTGCTGGGAAAATAAAGATATAAAAATTTTGTCCCAATGAGTTATTCAAGTAATTTGAGGTGAATACCCTTATTAAACTGAACATTTTTTGAAAAAAAAACAAAAAATCTTAACTGTTTCATTATCTCAAATGGAATTGCAAATGAAAATATTCAAAATTTTTTTCTTCTTTCATACACTTGTGCAAAGTTAAGGCCATGTGCGCACGGATTAATATGCATCCGATCTTTCTAAAAATTTTTTTCATCCATTAGCGCAGTTTAAGCCCTCGGGACGCTCCATGAAGTGCTTGGAAATTTTCCCCATACAAATGAGGTCCACTCTTTTGTTCATGTTGATCGAATAGAAAACTTACAAAAAGTTTTGTTCGATTTGCTCTGAGGGGCCTAAGTGGAACTGACATTTTAAACTTTCCTCCTTACGAGGATCGTTTAAAGCTATTCAAAATTAAATCTTCAAATGAGAGAAGGAAATCTGCTGATCGTTTATTTACATCAACTTATAACTGGTGAATTCGATTCTCTATAACTCTTAACTCTCATAAATTTTAACAGTAACCGTAGAAGCAGTATAAATGCCAACATTTTAATTTACTTACCTTTTCGTAGAAAAAACTATATGGCTACTGCTTCTTTAAGCCAGATGAGTACCTTCGTTAACAAATGTAGAGTTTTTAATGTTAACTTATCGAAAGGTTAACTCAAAAGTAGAGTGAAAAGTAATGTATGATTAGATCCATGTAAACGCATACTTAGTTGTTTTATCTTGTGTTATTCCTGAGCCGAACCTGTACGATGGTGGGTAAATTTTTCTCACTTTACGTTGTTTTGGTCCGCTTTTATTGATATCGTTGAGATATTTCAGTGATATTTGAGTTTTTAAAATGAGCTTAGAAAGTGTGAAAAAGATGCAGTAACTGAACTTTATTTTTATTGCATGTACTTTATTTAATGTACTACTATATTTATAATTTAATGTGAATCGGCTTTAAATTGCCGAAACAATTGTAATTGTTAAAATTTCGAATTTGTTCTAGGAGAGCAGAGGAACAAATTAATTTTCATTTCCATTATTGTGCACACTTATTTTCAAGACTGTGTTCAAATGTGCTACCTGTTCCTTCAAACACCTTTAGAGTGTTATAGAATAGTTGGCACAGTGTTTGCAATATTCGTACTACTTTTATGAATTTTTAGCATTTTATTCAGAAAAGCTTTTCGTGCAGAAATGGAATATTCTTGACAGCTTCAAATGTACTCGTATGTGAAAAGCAAGCCAAAATGTTGAACAACGATTCACAGATGAGCACGACAACATTTTATTACATTAAAACTTACGTTTTTAGAGAGTAAATTAAGCGTAAATAAACAACTACTAGCTGCTGCAGCTTGACACAATTCTGAATGTTTTATATTTTCTAATTGAAATTCTGATGTTGTAACCAACTACTAAAGATAAAAAAAAATACGAAAACCGAGATATAACGTCGAAATTACATTTTTTCATCTGATGTCATGTAGAAAAATGCGCGCATCTGCGAAGTGCTGCAGTTGAACATTGAACTGCATCATCACATACAAAGCAACGAATTTTATATTTAATGCTACGACGACATAGAAGAATGAATATCAAATGAGCGAGGTTCTGCATGGAAATTTCTATAATTATATGAGTTGGTGTGTCCTTCAACCAGCTTTCGACCAACTTGCACGTAGGTTCATAGTGAAAATGGAACGACGCAACGTTATCCTTGCGAAGCCGCACTCAGTGCATTAAGGAAACATTAAAAAATATGAAGTCTAATAATGAGTTGTTGTTGTTGTCGTTGACAAGCTACTCTGGAGTGTCTGCCGGGATTGTTGTCAATGTTGTTGGTGCAAGTTATAACAATATGCATGCATTACTGCATTTTGCATGCCTAGCAAATGTCGCTTAATTGAAGCCTGAAAAAAGTCTTTAGAACGTGATGTTGCTGCAGTGCATCACTGGTGCCATTTCCATCCCCAGAATAACAGTTACTGTAAATAAACTGTGAATGCAAAAAGTTTTGCAAAACTGTGAGAAACATATTTATTTTGAATGCAAAGAAAGAGTTGATGGCAAGCCAAAAATTGTATCATTTCCCGAAATAATTTTAAATCACTGTGAAATGTGCGAGTAGTATTTGAGTACCACAACTCCAGATGACATAAGTTATCGCACTTTTCAGTTTTTGGATTTCATTAAAGTGAAATACTCGAAATAGATATACATAGTTTCCACTTTTAAATGAGTTGCATTTAAATGACAGTTGCTGCAAAGACCACACAGGTCGGTGCCACTCATGAGTTGACGAAGATGACAGCGAGTAAATATCTCACATGAATTTCTTTCTTTGAGAACTTGCAAGAAATTAAAGATATTTTCTTGAGAAACATTCCCAGACTGCCTACAAGACGAACGCAAGAAACTATAGATGATAGAAAACACCCCCGATGTCGCAGCCAAAGATAACTTAACGCAACATATTGCATTATTTCATATTGCAAAGGATTGCAACCAACAGCACATCACAATATCAAAAAACCAGTTGTCAAATTTTATTTAAACTCATTTCAGTTCATTCTCAAATTACAGATTTCCAATAATAGACAAAGATTCAAAGTTAATCGCTTCATCCTAACTTCGACTTATCACATTCGGTACGCAGCTCAGCCTCTTCAGAGACACAATGCATCGACCCAGCTTCGCATCGACCAATGTCCACAAAACTTGGACATGACTAGTTCTTTGCTGAATGCTCTTAGCTTTGATTTGGCATGTGTATTTCAAAGAGCTACAAATTGATTTGTAAGCAGCACAAATGGAAAAAAAATAAAGTTGACTGTGCGACTCCGACAGCTGCTACCAATGCTGCTGACAAATGTCCTCCCTCCCTGCTTACTTTCTGCAAAAAAGCTAAAAGGCCTCGTTTCCGCTGGATCCCATAAGTCCAACTACAGTTTAGCCAACCCATCGTAGCAGCCAAAAGTAAACAGAACTAACGAAACCTTTTAGAAGCCAAAACAATCCGAAAAACCACTTATCCGTGGAAACTGTAACTACGGAAATCAACCTTAAAAAAGGAGCAAAAACAGTGAAGCAATAGCAAATAGGAAGCGCTGCAGGGAGCTGCGTGTTCATTAGCTCAAAAACAGTCTTGTGGTGGGGGCGCCTCTTCGAAAGGCTTAGCTAGGCAACTTGGCAGACGAATGAGTCAAAGTGAAAATGGATAGCGGAATCGGAACAATTTATGCAAATTCAATTAAGAGTTGCATGTGACTCGCAATGCATTTTGAGTTTGCGACATTCTCAGTTGGCGTGCGATTCAAGAGGAAAGCCGCAAAAGCTACTGGTGTTGGCGGCGTTCCTCCAATACTCTGCTGGCAGCAAATTAACTGCCGCTTGGCTTCGACTCTGCGCTGAGGGCAATAACATCAAAGCGAAGAAAAACTTTTAGGAAACATCAAGTTATTCGAAAAATGTAGACAACTTAAAAAAATTGCAGTGAATCGGAATAGCAGTTCGTTACTCGGTGCGGTCGTTTTGTATAGGGGTTCTAAAAACTATTTCGTGTCAGGCTTGTCACAAAATTGTTTGACAGGCATTCTCGCGAGACAAATAAATCATACAATGTCTCGTTAGAGTGTTTTTGTCAAATGGCGTTTTAGGCAGCAAAAAGAAAAAAAAAATTGTTATTCCATGGTATCTATGATATTTTAAATCACTGGGGACAAACCTTGGCTATGACTTATTATATTTTCTATTATTTCAAACAGTGTAATTTACTTTATAGATTCAAAAACTTTGGTAAACGAAATATGAGAGGTGACCTTAAATACTTCGCATTGTTATCAAATATAATCACTCCGAGTGTAGATGTCAGTAGTTTAGCAAAAGCTATAACTCTATTAGAGAATTATACCACTTCGCACACGTGGTGATGATAACCTTTCAAAAGCACATGACATCAAATTTAATAAAAAAGAAAATATAATAAGTACAAGCAGAAAGTGAAGGCACAACAGAAAGTTTGACACATCTTGCCCTTGTCAATAGAGTCGAACGGATGTTAGAGTAACATATGCTCTTTTATGTCTTTTATGTATTAGACTCAGTATGGTTTACGTCGCGAAATACACGTCCTCATCGATATGCAAAGCATGTTGTGTTGCGCACAAAAGTCACTCCTTTGAAATTATTTATTTAAACTGAATCAACCATCAACCATGGTCTCAATGACCTCTTTTTTGGACAAAATCCAGAAACGTTTTGAAAGGGGATTTTTAAATCATGGGTTCGTTACTTTAAAATTTACAACCACTGATGTTATACGTACAGTAATTACTGTATTTTACAGTAATTTTGAGGCCCCTACAGGCAAACAGTAATAAGTGAATAAAATACAGTAATTATGGATTTGTACCCTAAAATGAACGTTTTCTACAGTCATTTTATTAAAATACACAAAAGAATTTTTGCAAAAAACATTTTTAACATCTACCTACTTTAACTTTTTATAGTAATACTAGCTGATATACCCGGTGTTACTCGAGAGTAATTTATATAAACATTTTAACATACACTTCTCGATTAAATGTTTTTTAAAATCGGGAATAATGAAAAACATGTTGAATTTTATTTGAATTTTATTTTATTTAATTTTATTTATCCACCGATTGCTAGGTAATTGAACGAACATTGATCCAAAACAGTTTAGGAAAATTTTTGTTGTTGGTGGTTCCATCTCTTGCGGTGAGCTAATTGAATTCAAAGAAGCGGTACGAAAAACAGATTTTAAAAATTAAAAAGAATTTTTATATTTACTCAATCTTAAAGCAAGCACAATTACCTTTTCAACAAAATAAAAATTATGGTGGGACTCAATGCGTCCTTGAGATATGGACATTTTAACGTCTAAACAAAGATTTATATTAAAAAACATATTGAACTTTTTAACAAAAAAAAAAATGTTAATGAAATATGTTAAAAACAGCAGAGTTATTGGCATTAAAAGTAGAAACTTTGATTTTCATATAATTTTTTCTCATTATTAGCTATCAATGTTTTATGAAAATTCGTTGTGCTAAAAATGATTGTACCTACTAAAATTTCTAAAAAAAACTGGCAGTACTGCATTATTTTACTTTCTAAAAGTTTGGTAGCAATAGCATTTTCGCAAAATATTTCGCAAAACTTATCTGCTAGCTGCATAAGAACATCAGATATTCTTCTGTAAGCAGAAAATAGCGCCACCTGTCTGTAATCCCAATCGTGTGGGGTTAAATTTGAAGAAAATTTTGAAAACCATAATTCAGCTATTCAACACAAGGTGTACGTATAGTTTGTACCCACACATCTTACACATATGAAAATTTTATATAATCCAAAATGTTCGTAATTAATTTAGACACACAACTGCATTCTTAGAGATATATGGGGGACGTTTAAACTATATAGAGAATTTTAACACAAAACTAAGTAACTTTAGCCATAACTTTTGATTGGAAAGAGATATTGGGGTAATTTTGTCACATAAATTATTTTTGAGACTTGACTTTTTTGGAAAAAATATATAAACAACATTTTGGAAAAAATAAATTTCGCGAAAAAAATCAAAGGGGGGGGGGGTCCTTGTTGTTTTGATGACAAAACCAGTAAAATAATTTTTGCGCTTAGCTGGAAGAATTTTTGCAAATAAATTCTATGTCATATGAAAGGTAGCCAGACGTGCAATTTTTAATTGATTTCGTTTTTACAACAACAACAATTTTTGAGTCATTTTTTGAGTAAAAAGTCAATATTTTGGACCTTTTTTGACATAATCATAAAACATATATACACTGACTTAACGGTACAGTTCAACCTATTTTTGTGAAGTGATTTTATTGAACTTTTGAACAAAAAAAATTTGAATGAAATATATTAATGGACAGCGGAGATATTTGCATCGAAAGACCAAACTTTGATTTTCATGTCGTTTTTTTCCCATTCTTAGGCAACGATGTTTTATGAAAAAGTCGTTATACTAAAAATTTCTCCAATTTTGAAGATATGTGAATGTTTTTGATGTCAAAATAACAGAAATTTTTTAAAATTAAATACAAAAAAATCTCCTATACTAAAAAGTTTTTTAATAAAAAAATTACCGTTACTTGAAAAATTTCAGGGGGGGCGTGGCAAAAACTAAGTATGTAACATTTTAAGTTGGGATGCACTTAACATGTATACCTAGTTTGAGCAAAATCCGTTGAGCCGTTTGGATTTGTATAAAGGTCAAACAAACAAACAAACAAACAAACAGAAAATGAGTTTTATTACTATAGATTCCTTTAAAATATCAAAATTGCGAGATTCCCATAAAAAAGCTATACTTCATCAAAATATCTTTGTGAACTCTGAATATTTTTGTGCCAACTTACAAAAAATGTTATCAAACAACGCCAGAAAATGCAAATGATTTTAACACCAAAAAATCCTCCTGTTAAATTTTTTATAAATCTAAAGAATATGTTCATTACAAACTGAAAATTACATGTGCTTGAAATAATAAGACTGTGTTAAAGACTTTAAGACTTATGTATGTTAAAAACCCATTGTGTTAGAAAACAAGGTGACAGCGAATTTTAATTTTTGTTGTAAAAATCCAACACTTAAGTTTTCAAACCATTCAAAATCAACATTTCTGTCTCTTTCACTCATTCACACAAGTTTGACAGCTTTAGCAAATGACGTCGACGTCGCTTACACCTTGATTTTTTACACCATGTTACAAACCAAATATGTAACTTATTCAATTATAATTTTTTTTAATACGTTGATTAATTTTTTGTTATTGTTTTTGTTACTTAACTTTTTAACTTTATTGAAATAATTTTGTTTTTGTGAGTATAAATAACGTTTTTTTATGAATACTTGCGTTGCTGTTTTTTTTAAAAAAGTAAAAATATTAAAAACAGTAAAATTTACAGTTAAATTTGATGTAACAACACTGTTTACAACACCGGATTCAATACAATGATAACGATTTCGAAATCGTATCTTTCAGCGTTTTCTTTCGGCTTTATGTGTAAGGGTAAGTCCTACCGTTCAGACTTTAGATTTAAACACTATTTTCATCTATCTTAAGCATTGCGTCAACTCAAATTTTTAAATAAAAATTTTCTGATTAAAAAGTTGTCCATGAGTATGACTCTACTTAATTCAAACCCGTTGAACTATTTGACTCAGAATTTTACTTTTTGTTTGTTCATTCATTCGGACGTTATCAGAAAAGGAATTTGCTTTGAACTTACCAAGCTAACGCAGTCTGAAGGAACAAATAATTGCAAACTTGAGAATTTTGATTTAAAAACTGTTTTAAAATTGCTGTGTCTGGCGAGCGTGTTATTCGTAATTACAAAAGTTGTTTTTGCGAACAAGTACATGCAAATTTTCATACTGGTACGTAGGCATACATGTCAATTGTTATGCAATATTTTGGGTTTTTCCATTTGGTGCAAAAGTGATTACATTTTTGGTGTTCATACTCTGGAGCAATTATGCTATATACAAATTTTTATGCTAATCAGATAAGTGATTGATGAAAATTTGCAAAATAAATTTTTCACCTCTGGACAACCAAGTATTTGTGAAAAATGCACTTTCGTTGATGAGGAATGCTTTGATTTTTGAAAGTAGAAATTAAAGATGGGTGCGTGCAACATTTTTGAGGCATGAGCACTAGAGTGGGGCGATTAGTATGGAAGGGAAAAAGTGTTCTGAGCAAAAAACTCCACTAGACCATACGTCTACGGTGAAAATCGAGCTTCCAGATTTTGACTTGCAGTTTTTTCTGACTTTTGTCACGAATTTTTTTGGATATTTTGGCCTATAACAGCCAAACCATTGAGATTTTCGATCCAATACTAAGACAAAAATCTCAATGGTTTGGCTGTTATAGGCCAAAATATCAAAAAAAAAAAAAGTGACAAAAGTCTGAGAAAAAACTGCAAGTCAAAATCTGGAAGCTCGATTTTCACCGTAGACGTATGGTCTAGTGAACTTTTTTGCTCAGTACAATCCCAAGAATCAGAAACGCGAAGCGCCCATTAAGATGTTCAAATCGCCCCACCCTAATGGGCACGCACGAGCACGCACGAAAAAGCACGACATAAAACTTTGCATAGTAGCTATGAAAAAGTTGCACACATTTTTTAAATTTATGTTTCAACGTAAAAATATTGGAATTATTATAACATTAGTATGTGTTTCTATTATATTTATTAGTTTTATTCAAATAACATATGAATTTTTATGAAATAAGAACACAGTTGCTAAAGTGACAGTAGTAAAATTTTACTGCACGACTTTGTTTTTCTTAAGCACGGACACGCACGTGTCACAAAAGCACGGCAAGCGCCCATCTCTAGCTGAAATTTTGACTCAAGAAATCTCCTTACACTACGTTTTATACGAATACAATGGAGTTTCGAGAATTATCCATAAATATCCAATACTGTGACATTAAATTCGAACTCAGCAAACTCCTTATTTAGTGTCCGACCGAAACCGGAATTTTGGCTGAAACCGAAACCGAATATTCGGCCGAAACCGAAACTGGTTATTAATATGAAAATTTAAGTTTTTACAAATATTTTTTTTTTATTAAAAGGAAACAAAAGTATAAACACATAAGAAAAATATTTAATATAAAAAAGTATTATTTGAATATTGAAGTATATAATAATTAATTGAAGTTTACGATAATAATAAATGAGATAATTTTTTATTTTTTTTTATTACAAAAGTATTGCACACATTATATCTTCCAAACACACTCAAAATAATATGCACCTACAATGTACATTTTTATAGAACTACAAAACAAAGTATTTTTTTTTAAGGTTTAGCAATATAAAAATAGAAATATTTAGTTTTTCTTTTCTTTTATTCCAAACACACAGAATTCGTTCGGAAGTATAATTATCAATTTTTTGCTTCAGTACCTATAAAACTTCAATATTAATAATAGAGATGATAAAGTTGAAAATGATAGTATCGAACACATAAAATTAACCAAAATGTTTTGCGCTAACACGATAAATCAAATTATAGACGAATTCATAATTTTTGTTTTGTACAATGCGTTGCAAATATTTTTAATATACCAAAATTATATATCTTAATTAAATGACTGATGCAAGAAATAACCCATCAATATGGCTATACTGAGGCCGAATAACTGAAACTAGCCGAAACTGACAAAAAGCGCCGAAACTGGCCGCAACCCAAACCGAATATTCGGTAGGACACTACCCTTATTATAACATTCACCAGATACAATAATGTTTTCATAAAAATATTAGCCATATAATCGCAGCAAAAGTTATTAAGAAAAATAGAACTTTCAAGAATCGCAAAAAGACGGAAAAAGTAACAAAATAAAACAAACAACAAAATATTACTTTTTTTAATTGCAAGCTTGCTAAACGTTTCCAAAATTAAGCAATAGTACCTGTTACACAAGTGGCAAGATTCCATGAATCAAATAATCTTTTTTTTTTATAGCACAGTTTTTTTTTAGAAATATTATGTTTCATAATTCTACGATTTATTTTATTTTTTACTATTGTTTGTAGTTTGGTAAAAAATTTCAGTAATATTGAAAAAAAGCCGCTTACAATTGCACTCTGAAATATCAACTTTGATGGTATGCCGTTGAACAGAAGATTTTTACGAAAGCAACATGCATTTTTGGTTGGTTTAAAGTATTTCCTGTCAGTAACAACACCAGCAAAACAATAACAAAGATTAATAAAAAATATATTTTTGACAGAAAAAGAGGTCGGCGAGACCATAGTGCATTGTTAGATCCAGCATGAGTAGCTGCTCTATATTTAATTTTGTAAAATGAGTAAGATGTCGACACAACATATTTCAGAGTGAATACAAAATTTTTCCTTGTTGTGAATTCAATTTTTTAGATCATCTGGCTAGTACTTGTACTGCAAACTCTTGAATGCCCAAAGCAAATGAAAAAGCTAGCTACATATTACAAAGCTAATCCTTATATCAGCTTTACACTTCTGCCAAATCGTTATTGTTAACCGATGCTACTTAGTGGGTTGTGTGCACGTGAGTGTACCTATATTTATTTTCATGGAATGATTTAAGGTACTATATAGTATGTTTTTTATTTATTATATGTACATTTTTGTTGCTTGCTTGGCTCACTCAACTGCTTGCTCTGCATTATTTCTAAGCTGCACACAAACTGCAACTAAGTAAGAAAACAAATTTGCTTGGGGGATATTCTGTGCAGCTAAAGACGGTTGACAACGATGCAATATTTTGCAAGGATCTGTTGTATTTTCAAGGCAACACTGCAAAAGTTGTTACACAAGAAAAAACTCTCTGCTCGAAATAATTACAATTGACTGAAAAGGGTCTTTCTGTTTATGGATGAAAGGGATTTTGACAAGGTAGGAAGGTTATTCTGTATCTTTACTCAACTAAAATTATTGCTTTTGATTTCCCCCAGACGGATAATTTCAGATTTTCAATAATTTGTTGTATCATTTCTCTCAGTATTTGATCTAAATAGTTAAGCAATTGTTAAACCTTTTATCACAATACCCCTATATTCATGTTCTTGAGTGTACATATTTTGGCAATGGAATCATTTTCGAAATTTTTGCTTTTTAATGTGAATTTATTAATAATGTATTCATAGCAGTAAGCGTAGCCACTTCAAGCTGATTAAAATCGAATTACATTAATATGAGTGCATGATTTTGGGTTTGGTAAATTTTATAACTTTTTTACTCTATTTTACGTCCATTATAATATTAGACCATGATATACATTGAGTTCATTCCATATTCTTCAGAAAGTTACTTTCAGATAACTTTTTTAATTGTGATTAAATTGTGTTTAGCTACAATAAATTTTGTAAGGTTTTTTAAGAAGCATGCTTGGAGCTTTCAGATTTCACTGAATCTATATATATAAAAGAAAGTGTCCGAATGCGATGTAATCCCATAACTCGAGATCGGCCGAACCGATTTTGATGATTTATACTTTGTTGGAAAGGTATTTTTTCAGTTCGGGTTTTAAAAAAAAAAACTTTAGATGAATGTCTGTCTGTCTGTTTGTTTGTTTGTTTGTTTGTTTGTTTGTGCTTTATAGGAGGCCAAACCCTTGGACCGATATTCCTGAACCTTACACAGCACTTTACTATGACTCTGGAAAGAATAATAGGCTATAGGAAAATTAAAAATCGCAATATGACTATATTACATACGTGGAACTACTGGACCGATCGTCATTAAATTTTCACAATAAGATATTCTTACGAAATAATAAATTCTTGACTATATAAAGTTGTGAGTGGACGAAGGGGCGTGGCCTCGCCCATATAACCCAAAATTTAAAATCGTCATATCTTGGGCATTTTTTGACCAACGGCGGCAGTATTTGCTATATATGGTATTGGCATGAATAGAAATACGTACCAAAAGAAAAGTGGGCGGAGCACGCCCCTTTGTTTGCAATATATTGGAGGCTGGACCTGATAACCGATTTAAAATTTTCACAGTGTTCAGCTTTGACTCAGGAATACTTATTACATGATAATATTTTTCGACCATGCACACTTCTGCACCTACTTTTTTACTACGTTTATTAACGGCTTTACCACAAATTTAAAATACATATTAATTAAAATAGTGGGGTAGCCCCATTCTCTTTCTTCCAGGTTTACAACAAAAAAAGAGGCGAAGCATTGCAATAATTAAATTAAATAAATAAATTTTTGTATATATATAAATACTTTTAATTTTATTTTATACGAGGGGGTAGCGAAGCACACCGGGCTCAGCTAGTTTAATATAAAGTAGTATATATGAGAGATAAAACATACCTAAAATTGAATTTACAATTTATTTTATACATGCCAACTTAATTTAATAAAAAGCAAAATCCGTTTTTTATTGAATTGTTTGAGAAAATTAAAAAGGTTCGAAAAGTGATATTTGTTGAAACTTTTTGTGCAAAACTGTCGTATGTCAAAACTAAAATTTTTGGAAAATACCTTGTATAAATTTCATATCACGAATCTTTCATTTATACTATTTATGGTCTCATATATGGTATCAAAATTACTGCATTAAAATCATGAATAATCCATATCCCAGCTAGCATTTGGAAGACGGTTGGGTAAGAACGATTAATAGGCGATTCTTATTTTAATCATCTTGAAGATTGTGGAAGATACAAAAAGAAAATGCATAAACATTACGTATTGTTCGCGCAGAAGGCGAATATAAAATTCTCCCGTGCGCGCACAAGACATAGAAACGCCATATCTAGAATTTTCACTTTATGAAGAAACTTAACCATAGAACCCATACTTTGTTTTTTGTTACGTTAAGCTATTTGGGGTTCCTCTACACTCCGACTAACTTTAAAGCGGCATATCGTTAAATTCAGAAACAAATGACACAAAACTATTCTTTATTTAACTATAATTAGTTCATTTTTTTTAAAAAATAGCTAAAAATAGAGCACAAAAATCACAGCTTTAGTTACAAAAATTCATGTTAAATAATGTTCCATAAAGCAAAATTCAGCCACTTTTAATCTTTAATGGGTTCTAGGGTTAAATATGAAATTTTTGCTCTATCTAAAACAGTCACCTCCTAGTGCAATAATTTTGAGAGGGATTCCCGAGTTAAGAGCAATTTTTATATATTTTATATTTTATAATTTTAATATTTTAAGTATATTGGTGTAGACAACAATTACAAAGGGCAAGGCAAAAAATACAAAAACTCAGTTTTCTAAAAACTATGAAAATCTAGATACAGAGAGTCACTGTTGTCACAGAGAGGTGGGTATCATAGCTGTCAAACATAAGAAGAGCGTTAAAGGCAATAAATAAAAGCTGATAGAAAACTGTCAAATGTGTTCTAAAATTTATACAGTTTGCATTTTTGTGCGTGCTGAATGTTTTTAATTTTCGTGAAGCTATCATTAAATAACTGTTGCGAAAGATTTTAAACCGTTCGCAAGTATTTTAATGGCTTTTCCTTTCGACTCCATAACCGAGTGTCATCAATTTTGTAAATTTCTACAAAAATCTATAAATATGGAACAGACCACCGGAGAGTCTGTTGATTTGTACTGCCCCAGAAAGTGCTCTGCATCCAACAGAATCGTTCAAGATTGGTCAAGAAGGACGGATTAGCAAGAACTTCTAAAGCTTTCAACAATTAAGTTGCTAAAATCAATTTAAAACATAAAAATTCACAACGTAATTCTAATTATTGACATGTTATTGACAACTTTTGTTATTTGCTTATTTTTTGTTCGTAAATAACTGATTTCGACAGCTTAGGTATCCATTACAAGAGAGAATTGTATCTACTACCTGTTATATATACCTTGGGAGATACTATGTTTTGACTTTGTACGCGAGAGTTGTTCTCAGCAATCGTTTTTCAGAGTAGCAAGAAATTTTTAATAGAAATAAGTAGGCCCATGGTAGAATAATACAGGTAGTCTCGTGGCTAATCGTGATCTCTTTGACAATATTACCAGAATTGTCAAAATCAGTTTAAAAAAAAAAAACAAAAATAACAGCGAAATATTAAATTACTCCGTTTGGATATTTTTTTGTTGTGTTCAAAAACTTGAAAAAAGTGAATCACTTATTTTTTTTTATTAAAATGAAGTGTGTATTATGCCAAAAACATTTGGGCAAGAAAAATCGGCCGAGTTTCCGTGTTCCAGCTGACGAGCCTAGATGACAACGATGGAACATGCTCCAAAAATTTTAAAAAAGATACTCGTGTTTGCTATAGACACTTAAACGAAAACGTAGTTTGCCATCCACCACCATCCAAATTTAATGACAATCATATAAGTTACTTTAACAGCTGCACAAAATCTTATTTTAATTGATTGATCAATAAAAAAATTAAAAAAGCAAAATAGTTTCAGCCATGACAGGTTCATTTTAATTGTCCCTTTGTCATCGTATTCTCATCGGTTGCAGATTTTGTATGAGCTGTCAGTTGCCTTTTGACAGAGTAGTTCGCTCTCAGCCGTGAAACTACCTCTATTCTTCTACCATGAGTAGGCCTGGCGTTTTTTGTATTCAAAATACAAATTGTTTTCAGAAAAATTACAAAAAAAATAAGTTACTGAAAACTGGATAATGCAGTAAGTAGCATTTTGTACATGCTAAAGACAGGGAGGATTAACGCGCCAATTAAAATAAATTGTAAGCAAAAAAAAAAACACCTTACAAAAACCCAATATTTGCTGACACTTTTTGTTTACTCTTATTCTTTTTTTACATTTTATTACTACATGGTGAAATCTTACGCAGGCAAAAGCCTAAGCCCAAAGATCAGGCTCTGACACCAGTATGTGTTATCCAGGATCTATTACTACAAAACTCTTTTTTGAATTGTAAATTCAAATATTAATCTCACTGTCTTCGAGGACTGTCTTTCGAGATAACGCCATTCTGATCCCGGATTCAGATTCAGATAACTGTTGGGTTCAGACTGTTATTAATGATTGTTTAACGAGCACTGAAAAAACTATTAATTTTTAGTTACATTATAATATAGTCAAGTACATAATACCTTTTGTATAAGGAAAGTCGAGGTATTCTTGGACACACTTTTTAAAAATTTCAAAGCTTGGTTTTGGAGTGTGAGAAATAACCTTAGTTTTGATAATAGCAGTTTGATTAAATTGTTTCAAATTGTACACTTAATATCATTAGGAGAAAAAATCTGTTTGTGATATTTAAAAAATCTGCGGAATTATTGGGAATTATTGGGCATTTTGTAAATCCATACACAATTAAAATTATTGAAAGAAAAGGTTTATTTGTGAACGAAAATGAAAGCAAAAGATGTTTTAAGTACAAATTACTCTTTTTTTCTTAAAGATATGTTTATATTTTTGATGTCATCAAAAAGAGAATTGAATAAATTACAAAATTGATTGTTAAAAATATTTAATTTATTACACGAAATTCTGAGAAAATTGGGCTCAAACATGAAATTTAGTAGTTTCAACGGATTGATTTAATCCTGACATGAGTACAGTTCGGTAATAGATAGGCAGGGTGGGTTCGTTGACACTGTTAGAAAGGTTAATTCATTGCATTTTAAATGAGTTTCTAAAAAAAGTTGTCCGCGTGTTAGTTCTTCTGATAAAAACAATATATGCATCAAAGTCATGAAATAATAATTAACCCTTTAACTCCTATGGGTGTGCAAATATACAATTTTTTCGATTTTTTGCTCAACTCGAATCACCTTTCGCCACCATAAATAGTTGCACTATATTGAGGGACACCCCGACCTGCAATTTGTGGTTTTTGTAATAAAATTGAAAAAAGCAGGTTTTTTTTTTTGTTTTTTCTTAAAAGGGAGATGTATCGACTTAGTTTTTTTGCAGTTGCTTGGACAAAAATATGAAACAAATTAGTTTTCTGTAGAAGACTGGATTTTGAACTTCTCAGTGCAAAGACTTCGCAGTTAAACTTGTCAATTATGAACCATAAATGAATTATTAAAAAATTTATACAGCAATATGAATTTTTTTCCCAATGTTTAATTAATTTAATTGTAAGAAGAACATTGTATCAAAAAATCTATATATATAAAAGAAAGTGTCCGAATGCGATGTAATCCCATAACTCGAGATCGGCCAAACCGATTTGAATAATTTTTTTTTTAAATGTTCGTTTTAGTCCAAGTTAGGTTTTTAAGGAAAGAAAAATTGACCACGCCCACTTTTGCGCCCACTTTTTTTGATTTATCTAAAATCGGAAAACGGCTGGACCGATTTGGATAATTTTTTTTTCAAATGTTCGTAGTAATACAATTTAAGTTTTGTCGGAAAGAAAAATTGACCACGCCCACTTTTGCGCCCACTTTTTGATTTATCTAAAATCGGAAAACGGCTGTACCGATTTGGACAATTTTTTTTTCAAATGTTCGTAGTAATCCAATTTAAGTGTTTACTGAAAGAAAAATTGACCACGCCCACTTTTGCGCCCACTGTTTTGATATCTATATATATAAAATTAAGTGGCAAAACTTCCTGTTCGCATACTCCTCCTAGACGGCTTGCCCGATTTCAATGAAATTTTCAGGGGTGATTGGGGTCTGTGTGGAGGGTGCACATAAGAAATTGCATGTGTGTATCTTTGCACGTTTTGTGCCACACCCCCTTTTGTCGCCCACAAATCAATAAAAATGCTGTATTTAATACGGTTTTGGTCGTATTAAATTAAAATTTGGTAAATAAGTTCGTATGATAACTATAATTAACTTTGAAAAAAATGGGCGTGGTCACACTTCATCTACGCCTACTTTTAAGAAAATATCAAAATACTTCGAAACCATTGGTCCGATTGAGCTCAAATTTTGTAAGTACGCTTTGCTTTGAGTACGAGATGGTTTAAGGGGCAATGCCACACCCCCTTTTACCTCCCACATATAAATAAGAAATTGTTGTTATCGAATAGCTTTAGAGTTATGGGTAGCACAGCTTAGAAATTCGGTATTCGACCACAATTAAGACGTACCGTTTCTGTGATGAAATTTTATGGGAGTGAACAAGGGGGAGGGGCACCTCCCATACAACCCAAATTTGTGATATCGAATAGCTTTGAAGTTATAGGAATTCATCTTTGGAATTCAGTTTTTGACCTCAATTTACACATGCAGTTTCAATGGTTTTATTTTATGGGCGTTGGACAGGGAGGCGTGAAATCTCCCTTACAACCCAAATTTGCGATATCGTATTGCTTTGAAGTTATAGGTTGACAGCGTAAGAATTCGGTATTCGACCTAAATTTATACATGCATTTTCAATACTTACATTTTGTCGTCGTAGGGCAAACGGGAGTGGCACTTCCCATACAACCCAACTTTGTGCTATCAAATAGTTTTAGAGTTATAAGTCGTACAACGCCGAAATTCAGTATTCGACCTCAATATAAACATTCAGTTTCATTGATTCAATCTATGTTCATTGGTAAGAGGGGCGTGACACCTCCAATTTAACCCAAATTTGCGATATCGAATAGATTAGGAGTTATAGGTAATTCAGCCTCAAAATTCAGTATTCGACCTCAATGTACTCATGCAGTTTCATTGCTAAAATTTTATGGGCGTAGGGAAAAGGAGAATGGCACCTCCCATACAATCAAAATTTGTGCTATCGAATAGTTTTGGAGTTATATGTTGCACAGTTTTGGAATTCGGTATTCGACCTCCATGTAGACATCCAGTTTAATTGATTACATTCTATTAGCGGTGATGAAGAGAGAGTGGCACTTCCTATACAACCCAAATTTGTTATATCGAAAAGCTTTGTGGATATAGGTCGCACAGTCTTTCAAATTCAGTATTTGACCTCAATTTAGACATGCTGTTTAACTGATAATATTTTATGGGCGTTTGAATAGGGAGAGTGGCAGCAACGCGCCGGGTTTCAGCTAGTTTAATATAAAAGCAAATTCCACGCAAATATAAGATAAAAAGAGAATACCCCTCAAATAATAATTAAAAATTAAATTAATTATCAAGTTTACCCACTTTCCCCGATTCCTCGACCGACTTGAAATTCCCCGAAAATCGGGGAATTCTCCACCAGTTGGCATCCCTGGTCCAAACTATCTTCAAACTCATGGGAACTCTCGTTCAAATCCTCAGGTGCTTCTTGATACACAGCATGTCAAGAACTTCTCGTGTTATTTGCAAGAGTCTTCAATGCGAAACTCGTCTCGGGTGTTTTTGCGTGCATGATGTAGTACATCAGATTTGTTTAGTTTGTTACGACACTCAGCAGCGTCTTCTCCGAAACAGCCTTCTGGCAGCATTGCATTCTCAGTGAGTTCTTTTGAGTCAATTAAGGGGCATGCGCAGTGTAAACGTCAGAATTGTAGGTGTTTTTTGTTTAGTTTATAAAAAGTAATCTATTTGATGGATTTATATCAAACTTTGTAGATATCTTTATTACATTACTCGTAATAAGTACTAAAAAATTTTTTTAATGTTATATTAGTAGCGTTGACAGCAATTCGTTCAAATAAATGATCTGAGGGAAAAAAACGAAAAAGATTCTTAAAATACATGTTATTAGCTAAGGCAGGACGTAGGCGATTTTCAAAATATCGTTTAGGAAAAATTGGGGCTCATTTGAAAAATACCAAAATTTTCACGAATTCTTCTGCAGAAAATCATTTACAAAAAAAAAAAAAAGATAAAAAACAGCTCAGTCCGGCTAAAGAAGCGCGTTTACTCTACAAAATCCATTTTTATTTATATCGATGGGACGAAAACTGTCTTAGATATGCCGTCAACCAGGTCAAAAAAGTAATTTTTGGGTAAAAGCCGTTTAAAGGTTTGGAAGAGATAAATCGAATAAACTGTGTACAATATGTGTACAAAGTTTGATATGAATCTATCAAACCGATTTATTTTTATGAAATAAACATAAAACTCTGACATTTACATTGTTCATACCCCTTAAAACTTTGTGTACTGGGAGCCAAGAGTATTAAATTTTTATAATTTTGGCAGTAGTGTAGCAATAGGCTTGAAAAGCCAGAGTGCGTTTTTCTTCTGGAAGACGGTAAACTTCTTATGATAACTCTCCCATCTTACTGATACAAATTTTTTAAAAAGTTGTCACTTTCTGTTTCAAAGAAGCATATTCAAAACATTAGCATATTTAACTTGACTAAAGACAAAATTGTTAATAGCAGCATTCTTCTCCCCTTTGTAATGCCCATTGAACCAAACTTTCGCAAATTCGCTATATTGCAAGCGGAGGCTGCCTCCGAAAAAAAATGATATTTCTCGATAAAGGCAAAACATCGCAACATGAAATTGACGAATTAAACGAAATATTTTTTATTTTACATGTTTCTGATAGTCTAAAAATGGCCAAATGCCGTGTAACATTTCAAAAGCTTATTCTTAGTTAATTTTTAAGAAAAAAAACTTCAGTTAAAGGTTATGTCAGAAGTATGGGTTTATTTCACAAAAAATTATTTGTTAGTGCAAATATTAAGCACTTGCTATCACTTTTCTTTTCCATATTTTATTGGAATGAATGTTTGTTATATTAGTTATTTAAAACACCTTCAAAATTTTGACGAAATTGCACTGCGTATAGTGCTATCAAAACGTTGCTCACAAACAGTGACTTCGACCACCTGCTTGTAGTTTATTTGTTCACAACAACAATAGACATTGCAATTTGATGTGATGTTTCCTTTATCAAATACCAATAACAAAAAATTTATTGTTGAAAGTAAGAAAAATTACTTTTTTTACAAAAATGGGCCAAATAACCTATAGTGAATTTTTCAAAACAAAAAGGTTGGGGTTAAAACTCAAGTAATTAATCAAATATGTTACTCAATGAATAAATTTATTGACATGAAAGAAACGTAAACACAATTTTATTTTATCAAAATACTAATATGCACTTTAATATAAAATAATTTGTAGGTTCCAAAAACATATAATAACTTGAGTGATTTTTATTTATGCTTGGCCTAGCAAATAATATCCGGAATATCGAAAAGTAAGAAACAACCATAAAAAAAAAAGCTAACGATTTAGTTTTTAGCATGGTTTAATCAAAATATGCACGCCATGTTTAAGAAGAATTTTACATGAAAAGGCTTGTGAAATGTCGATTAGAAATCTTATAACAGTAAACATTTATTTTTAATATTTACATAAATGTCATACATGACATAAAAAAACCAGGAGAGTAATGACCTATTGCCCAACACTTCTGTCATGATTTAATCAGTAGTTTTGATCGACGCTTAAGCGACGATTTGCGAACGTTCAAGAACCAATTTTGGTAACAATTTCGGTCGTTAAAATTTTGGAAATTATAATGATTAATGTACTAAAATTTGTTTGTTTCAGAAAAGTTTTTAAAACAATTAAGCTTATAATTCTACTTAAACAGTAACCTTCATAAAAAATATATGTGCATTAACACATCCAAGCTCGATAATTACCGCTTTTATAAACTGAAGTCCTGAAGGACCTAACGCACAATATTTTGTAAGCTAAGCAGCTATTAATATGAGATATTTACAACTGCTTCAAGATAACCCACGGGCATTAGCAGAAAAGAAAATAATGAAAAGGGATACAGCCCGAGGAAGTTCAGAGTTTGGAAACCACACACCTTGGAAAAGTTCTACTCGAAAGAAAACAATTCAATGAAGTTTTTTTTTTTAAACCCCACTTGTATCGTAATATAAAAGAATAGTCACTGCGGACTTGCTCTTAGTGCAAGGGTGAAACTATGTAAGTTTTTTTTTTTTTGAGGCGACTAACATAAAAAATCCTGGACAAATTTTGTCTGCCTTTGGGTGTTGATGCTTTAGTAAACACACACAAACAACAACAGTTTTCGAGCTGACAGGAAACGAAAGACTGCAAGGTGGCTTGCACACATACACACTGCACTCACATATACAAATACACACGCACACATACACATACTGCATGTTTCTAATTAAATTTGTATTAAACGCACAGATGTCGCTCACACATCCCGGAGGCGAAATACGATGGCATTGCAACGACGCAGGGTGGACCACAACAAGGCGATTCAAGTGCACAGAGTGGAAAAATGTTGGTAGATGGTTGACTGCAAAATGTTCATTTCGCCAAATGTTTTAACATTTTTCAATACAAGCATTAAACGATGACGTTTCAACCAAAATTCTTTTAATTTACATCTGGCGTAAAAAAGTCAGACACCATTTCAACAGAGGCAAACATTGACAAACCTGCTGTCCTCAAAGTCAGCCGAATTAGTTTACAACAACTGCTTTATTCTGATCTTTGTTTTGCCCGATTTGTCTCATTTCCTCATGCAAGATGATTCAGAGTTCATAACTTTTGAGTTGTTTTTATACATGTTTGCTCCTTTTTCAACTTGACCCTATTTGGAATATCATTTTTTCTATTCTTCTCTGCTTTTATAATATCCATCACTTAAAAGTCCTTGGATACCAGCGCCATCAGGCATCACTCACAGACCTTCTACTCTGTGCACTGACAGCTGAAATTGAAAATTGGACAAAATTAAAAAAAGCAGAAGGGTGTGTGTGCATAGAGCCAAGGCAGAGGTTTTTTACGAGATATGCTGGAATTTTGTGTTAAAAATTAGAAACATTGTTTGTCTGTCAACATGATATGTTACCAGAATGGGAAGAACGGTAAAAACAAAGAAAACGAATTGTGGGAATCCCAAAAAATGAGAAAAAAAATGGAAGCAAAAAACTACAATTTGCAAACACTTGCTGCATCAAACCGAAATAAACTCTATTAACCAACAGCTCTGTTCTCCGCCCGTTTTGAACCCAATCGAGGTGGGCGTGTTTGTGCAGCGTGCTGGGCGTTTGCATGACAATAACGCAAATTGAAATGAAATATTTTTGCTTCTTTTTGTTTATACATCGGTGAAAAGCGAGTTCAATTTAAAAACTGGATGTTGTTGAGTGCATATGGTGCAAATGTTGTCTTTTTGATGCTGATGGCGCTGGTGGCACTGGTGCAAGTTGTAAGAATTGTCAGCTTGTCAGGAGCATTTGGCGCAATTCATCTATCTAATGATTGATTGGATTTTTTTGTGTTTTTGTTTCAAATCAAGAGTGCGGAATCAATAGCGTTTCCGAAATACATGCAAACTTTTTCTTTTTAGTTTTTAATCAAGCCCATTGTTGCTGTCGAAGAGGTGACAAAAAGCATTTCGAGAGTTACTTTAGAGTTAAAAGCTTGAGTTTGTGCTATTCAGTCTAGTAGAATATTCAGCAAATATTTTCAAAAATTCCAAAATACATAAATTCCATAAAAATAAAAACAAATAAGTGTGGTGTTTTCTAAAAAATTCAAAATTTAAAATCGCTTATTTTATCCATAACACCACCGTCTTTGGACTGTACTTATTACTGTATATTACTTATTACAAAACATTAACTTTGGAAAAAAGTTTTCACACGCCTTTCAACTTAAGTTCGTAAATAAAAATCTAAAAGCTGGTAAAAAAAATAATGTTTCCAAAGCCGAGAGCGTGATTAAATTCTGACAACATTGGTCAAATCATGCTTGTTAGCAAATCTTCAAGATGTTTATCTCTCACTCAATTTTGACAGTCATGCTTAAAAGTAAGAATAGGCTGAGCATTGTGGAGCATGAAACAATAACACAAAAAAGAATGAAAATAATTGTGCTTCACTTTATAAAATCGTGCGTTGTATTTGTTTTCAAACAATTTGAACTTACCAGCAGCGAGTTGAGTCCGATTCACTCACATTGACACCTCGGTACGTCAGTCAAACGGCAGATTAGAAGGTCATTTAAGCGGATAAATAGTACTTCCGCTTAGAATAGCGTCAGTCGGACAGACACTGCGGCCAATTGATGCAGGTTATTTGAAAAATGCTTACCATCAACCTGTCGCTGATTTATTTCATTTGAGCCGCTGATCGAGATAAATTTGTGCTTAAGTGCTCATATGGTGATGGCCTTGATTGCAGGCAAGAGTCCAAAAATGCTAGTCATGGCTACAATTTATAAAAAAAAGAACAAATATTTAAAACTAAGAAATTTTAAAAGTGATAATGGGGAACATTCAAGCTAACTATTATCAATAATAAATATTAAAAAATGACCAAATGACGCCTTTTAACAACTGAGGAAAGAATAAAGATTATGGAAGGTTATTAGCTTGGTTTGATAAAGTATTTGTAGGCTTAAGCAATTTGAATTAAATAAAAAACAATTTTCGAACGATGTTTTTCTTAAAAAAGAGACACAGTTCCGAAAGTATTGTAAGTGTAGACGTGGGATTTCTTTTTATACGGATATAGAAAAGAATTATGTTTTTTTGCATATATTTTTCAAAACTATTTTAAATACATGTAAATCGTCTTTATAAAAATTATTTAAAAACAAATTTATTTTTATCATAATTTTTTGTTCGTGTTATGATTTTTGGTGATGAATCTGTTGTTCTTTTCAATTGTTATGTCGTTTAGTTTTGATCACAAAGGATTTTTTTTTTGTAATAAAATACCGAAAAAATTTCAAATTATATACTACAAATAATATTACCACACAGATTTTCCAATTTTTCGTCCATTTATGAATACGAAAAAAGTATTTTACCCAAATTTATTTAAAAACATGTCATTGCATAAACTTTAATTTAATCAGCAATTTACATAAGGACAAAAAAGCTTTATTCACCAGCATCAACTCCTGAGTCGATTTAACTATTTCCGACAGTCTTAGCGACTCTCAGTCTCTACGGTTGTGATCACGATTACATACCTAATTAAGGATAACCTAATGATATTCAATAAATAGGTTTGTATTTAAAAAATGAAGATCGAGTTCAAAAAAGAACGGAATTGGATGGAAATCACGCCTTCTCCCGCACAAACTGATCAAATGAAAACAGTTTTTGCTTTTAAAATTGCACATAAAGTATTATAATGACTTGAAATTTTGAAATATTATTTCAAATCGGATGCCTTAATATTTCCCAAATCAGATGAAAACTGTGATGGGATGACATAACGTCCATGGACATAAGTTCCATGGAATTTATGTCCGTTTGGAACCGACATTATGTCTAATTCGCAAACGGACTTATGTCCGTTAAGGTCCATGGACCTTATGGCGTTTTCAGACTGGAAAACTGCGCGATTTTTAATACAAATTGTTGAATTTTTATACATTAATTTAATAAATTTATTAAAGTTCGGTGCATATACAGAAATATAAGAAATTCTGCACACAAAATTCTGCATCACAAAATTCTGCATTAACAGAAAACTGTGTTAAAAAGTTCTGTTTGCCAAAATTCTGCAAAATATGGACTAAGAATAACTAAGGTAAATAAGCTTAAAATAACAACTTTCTGTACAAGGGCGAATAGCTTAATCTTAAAACATACCTGAATTAACATACCGTTTTGTATTTCAAATAAATTTAAAATGCTGTAAATGGAGAGCAGACTTTTTGAAGGCAAAATTTTTAAAAAACAGTATATTGAAATAAAGGAAAATTAGACAAACAGTATTTTAAAAATGACTGTAAAAATTACTTTACAGACTTTTGACAAGCAGAAAACTGACCCGCTCCCAATTTATTATTTTATGATAAAAAGATTTGCCCTTGTACGGAATGTTGTTTTTGACACATAAAACTGATATTTTTCTTGAAAAATTCGATATATATAACGTGTTCAGTAAAATTGTTCAACATTTAATTTGTATGGACTTCAGTCCGTTTTGATTTGGACATTATGTCCAATGTAGCAGACATAATGTCCGTGGACGTTATGTCATTCCACCGAAAACTGTTTAGGCGTATGTTATTAAGGGCGGGGTCTGGGTTTTCACTTTCGAAAAATCGATTTTTTTTTTTTTGTTTTATCTTATTGTTTAACATTTCAAGAATATGTCCTCAAAATTTTAATCCGATCTAAGCAATATTCTTGAAGTTATTGTTTAATTAGTCTCGGGGCCTTTAACGCTCTAACTCTAACAGAATAAACTTTAAACGCGTTTTTCTCAAAACTACTTTTTCAAAGTCCGTGTTCACTGCCATTTGAAAACTACTCGACCGATTCATTTCAAACTTTGTACACATTTTCTTCATATAAAATACCTCCCCCCTACGTTTAGTAAAAATTTTTTTTTTAACATTAAGGGTGTTTCCCACCCACAAAATGGCGGAAATTTTAGTCGAAAATAACGGTTCACACTTTAGATGGCCGCCAAAAATTTTTAAATTAAAAAAAAAATAATCAGAGAACGTTGGGGGGAAGATTTGTTTATAATTTAACTAAATTTTTATGGTTTTTCATTTTCAGATAATTTCCGGCCGAGTTACAGTGAACACCGCAAATTGTTTTTTTTTCAAGACGTCCTGGGGGAAGCTCTGTCACGGGCTAATGATTTAATATTTTTGCATGAAAAATTTACAGAACATAGTCAAAACTATGCTCAATAATGTATAGAAGGTTTGAATAAAATTGCTCAATCGATATTTGAGATAAAAAATCACAAAAAAAGTGTTTTTTTTTACGCTGAAACCCAGACCCCTCCCTTAAGCAATTAAAAAAAAAATTATGCAAAAAAAAATTTAAATTTTCGTCAAAATTAGGTACTTTTAGTTAATTGTGGATTGAAATTTATCCATTAATTAGCCAATAATAAATTTTGTAAGGAGTTTATTCTAAAAAAATTAAACAAACACAGCAATAAAATAATCATAAAAAGTTTTCATAGAAATAAATAACTACAGACGTAACTGCCCTGTAACGGGATCAATACGTTCACATTCTTCGTCGGTTTCTCATTGTAGTGATAAGGATTAATTGAGGACTTTCATTCATTGAATAATCAGTTAGCTTAAATAAAACTTGTAATGGAGTCTTAAAAAAAATTTAACAGGCCCGTTTGATTAAATATTTTACAAAAACTAAAGGCTTGTATGGATATTAGTCCCTTGTGTGTAAAAATAAATATCTTCAAAAGCAATTTGACAGTATGAATTAAATTATGTGCAAATAGGCCCTTTTGAAGAAATATTGCAAAAATATACGGTTTTATTATTTTTTATTTGTTCAAATCATGAAACTCAATATTTGAAGTGCTAAGCCATAGCAAAAGAATTTTTTTCAAAAATAATAAATAATGCCTTTTGAACAGACACTCCTCAAGTATCTTTTTGAAAATTTTCAATAATATTTAAGAAAAGATTACTCGTAAATTTTAAAAACTTGTTTATTCTTGTATTAACCCATTGATACCTAGAGGTACTATATGACCATGTGCGTTTTTTAGTTATCGTTGCTTTAATTGCAATTAATCCAGTAATATCTACCTGCAATTTGGTCTTAGATGCTTTATAGAATCTGCCAACACTGGCAGGCTAACAGCTGATCAGCTGCTGATCAAAGTATGTTATTTATACAGTTCAAGTATTTTGCTAGTACCTCGATTAAATGAAATAAAACCGATCCAATCGTGGCACTGGTGAGCAAAACCAAAAAATAAAGCAAATTTTAAAAATTTTTAGCGTTTAACTTTGATTCTATTAGCAATATTAAATAAGATGATTACAGAACATAAGCAAAAAAATTAGAAACAAAAACTTATGGCAACTCAATTAACTCAGTTTTGCGCGTTTCTCTGGTGCAACTGTAAAGTATTCATATTAGTACAATATCCACGGTTCCTTGTTTTTAATAACATTTTTCATACGTCTCGTCATATTTTCCACCAAGTTTTCTTTAAATTCACTTGGAATACTTTCCCATTCCATCTTTACACGGTTCCAAAGCTCCTCTATATTGGTAGATGCTCGATAGTATTGTCGTTATGAGTGAAAATTCGTGAAACTAGCCACCTGAAACAGGAAGTCATAATTTTTATATATATAATGGATTTTATTGAAGTGTATATGAAAAAAAATGCATTGAAATTTTTTTGTTAAGTTTTTTTTTCAATGAGTTACAAAGAATTTAGTTTTAGGCCACTGTTTCATTAAAATTAATTTTTCTAAGTAACGGCTTGATAAAATTTCTTGATTTTTGAGTCAATTGCTCTTAATACACGTAAAATTACAAAAATAAATTTTTTTAGAAAAAATTTTCTTTCAAAATTGATAAGTTTTTTATAAAAAATTACAAAAAAAAACGTTCTGGATCACATAGAAACTTTTTACAAAATAATATAACATATTAATACAAATTTAGAAACAATAAAAAAAGTTTTCTCCATAAACAACTCTGATATGAAATGTTTTAAGTCTGCACCACCTGTCTAGTGCAAGCCATACAGTGCAATGTACAAAGGAATGATAGGTACAAGTAAGAGGGAATAAATTATTTTAATGACTTTTTTAGTACTTTAGGCACAGAAAAGTACAAAAGAAGGGTTAAAATATTTGGACAAGTGGGCGTGGCACCTCCTCCACAAATGAATCTTACTTTTCGCAATATCTGAAAAATCAGTGAAGCCATAACAACAGAAACTTAGTCAGTCATCAATTGCATCATTTGAAGGAAATGAAGCCCAAAGTAGGCGTCATTGGACAAGTGGTAGTGGCACCTCCCATTCAAATGGATCACATTTTTCGCAATATCTGGAGAAAAAGTTGGCGATTGTCCTTTTTTTATATTGACACTTTATATTTTATCTCTAAATTTATATTTAATCTCTAAATGTGTGTTTTGGTAGTACTGCTTTTGTGTTAATTGGTGTGATTGCTTCATGCGAAAGGAATATATTGATACTCTCAATAGTATTTTTGATATAGACTTAAACGATTACTACAATTTTTTAAAACTAGATGAGCTATATTTAGGGCCATTAAGAGATAGTAAAATAAAAACATAAAATTCTTGCTTAAAACCTGAAAAACTATTTTTATCAGTGTGCAGAGAGCGAGAGAGCTACTAACATCAGCATAAAAGTCGAAAATTGTTGTAGTATGCGTGTGGAGACTACTGATCCACAGTCTTTATGATACTCATGCTCTTCAAGTACAGTTACAAAAACAAATTTTTCACCAATAATTAAGTACGCTATTTGAAGGATACGTGCCAATATAAAAAAAGAACCGTCGCTTACTTTTTCTCCACATATTACGAAAAATGTGTTTCAGTTGTATGGGAGGTACCACGCCCACTTGTTCAATAACGCCTTAATTTGGCACATATCCTTCAAATGACGTATTTAATGATTGCCGAATTTTTTGTTGTTGTGGAGGTGCCACTTTCCTCTTGTCTAATCACGCCTACTTTTGGCACATTTCCTTTCAATGATGCACTTGATGACTGCCTAAGTTTCTGTTGTCATGGCTTTACTGGTTTTTCAGAGATTGCGAAAAATAAGATCCATTTGTATGGGACTTGCCACGCTCACTTGTACACATTTTTTTAATTTCTCTTTTTGGGCATTTCTGTGCCTAAAGCACTAAAAAGTCATCAAAATAATTTATTCCCTCTTGTTTGTACCAATCATTCCATTGTGCAGCGCTCTGTGTGGCTCGTACAAGACTAAAAGATTTAAAACATTTCATAACAAACTTTTGTATGAAGAATACATAATTTTTCTTTTTTATATCATTTCTAAATTTAATCCAGAACGCTTTTTTTAATTTTTTTTATAAAAAACTTATTAATTTTAAAGAAAAAATTTTTAAAAAAAAATTATTTTTGTAATTAAACGTGTATTAAGAATACGTGACCCAAAAATCAAGACATTTTAACAAGCCGTTACTTAGCAAAATTAATTTTACTAAAACAGTGATACACTTCAATAATATCCATTATATATATATAAAAATTAAGACTTCCTGTTTTAGGTAGCTGGTTTCACCAATTTTCACTATAATCGTCTCTTCATTACAGACCACAAATTTTTTTCTTGGGTTGAAGTCTGAACTGTGCGCAGGCCATTTTATCATCTTAAATTTTTGCCCAGACAACCAATTTTGGCCAATCTTTGCCGTGTATTTGGGGTCTCCGTCTTATTGGTTACTTCATTCTTGGGATAGGTGCTTGTTTCAAAAATTCAGGTTAATGGGTTTGAAGAATTTAGAAATTCTTACAAGCGGTATCAAACAACCCCAAGCCGCCATCAAGCAGTTTCAAATAACCCGTTTCCAATCATCTATGGGCCAATGCTCATGCTTTTTTCAGAATTTCAAACGCGCTTTTATATTTTTATTGGACAGAACTGGTTTCTTCTTTTTGACTGCTGCCACTAAACCGATTCAGTAAAGCGCTCTACGAGTTGTCCATTCACGTACGTGTTTTTTATAGAACTAGCAGCTTGCTAGGGTGTTTTAAAAGCATTTTTTCATCTCTTGTACCGCTAATTGCGCGTCTGATCATTCAACATTCTAGGACGACCTCCAGCATTCGGCATATAAGCTAAATTTCGTCCTTTTTGTAAAGCAATCACTGTGCGTTGACTCACTTTTAGTTTTTCAGAAATTACTCTGAATGAGTGTATACTTTCAGTCAAAGCTAATATACTATTTTCGGTGTCTGTGTTCATTTCCGTCATTTTTTTTCATTATTTCATTATGTATAATTGCTAATACTGATAACAAGCAATAAAAACTACCGCACATAACAAGACTAAAAACTTAAACTAGGTGACAAGTTACCAGACACATATAATTGTAAATTTGGAATTGTTCAGAGAATAACAGCTTATTTTAATTTCACATATTCAAACTGAGTGGAAAGTGTTGACATAAGTTTTTGTTTTGAACTGTTCTGTTATCATTATATTGAATACTAAAGTTTTTTGCTAATAAACTAAATAATAATTGCTGAAAGTTACATTAAATTTCTTCTATTATTTACCATTTTACCTGTGCATGCATTCAGTTTTGCTCACCAGTGTAAAGATAAGTTTCGAATTTAGATGTGTTGTATTAAAAAAATATCGAGTTCAGCAAATATTTCTAGTTGTTTTTTCAAAATTCGCAAAATAAAATGGGGTCTTCCATGACCCCATTGGTCTCCAGTAAATCTTTTTGCAATATTTTTGAATACAATCGCAATTTTGCACCTTTTGCAAGATTCGTTTATTAATTTTAAGAGATTTGAAATTAAATTGCATTGAATATATAAACTGCTTTTAATATCTTATTAAAAATACGTCCATACAGACTACAGCTGAAGAAATCCGTAAAAGTTTTACTTTAGACCGATGGGGTCAAATATGACCCCCTCTAAATGAGTCTATTTAGGGTTCCCCAATTTTTTTGAAACCACGGAGAACCCGAATGCAAAGTAATTTTTTCGGTATCTCTAACAGTATAGTCTTCGGTCTCAGGGGGTTAAGCGATTTATTATACATCAGACATTTATAGGAAACAGAAACACAAAGATTCTTTGGTGCACATTTTATTTCGTATTTGTCAGCCAATGTAATAGGACTCAAATAACATTTACTGCAGTAATTTTCTGATCTTGGTTTTTTATCAACGTGATTAAAGAGGACAGACTTTATGAAGGCTTTGAAAAATCTTTCTATATCTTACTCTGTATGTTTTCTAAATCAAAGTTTCCATTTTGCTTTGTTAAAGTATCGAGTAGGGGTTCGACCGATATTCGTATAGTGGATTGGTTACGGTTTACTTTGATCATTTTAAAATGACAAGGCTATGATATGACGCGGCTTTGAAAAGTATGCCTTTTTTAGTTCGTATGATTATTTCTAAAGTTACTTGTTGCATATTCTAACTTAGACTTTAATGCTTCATCAAGATATAAATACCAAGATTATAGTAACCAACTTAGGGTAGGTTAGGGTAAATGAACGCAACATTACTGTAAGATCAAATATTCTTTTCATCCTTACCTATGTGAAATTATTTTACTAAACTTGCGCTTAATTAGATGTTTGTAGTCTTAATTTATAACATGAATATTTTAAGAGTTGTTGTGTTCTAAGAAATGTCGAGGTAGTGCAATTCATTAAGTTGAAAGCATACTAGTTTGCTTATAAGCATTTACCTACACGTTTTCGCCACTATAGTTTCAATATTTACAGCCCAAATTTTATAATTGGCCGTATTTTCCCCATAACAAAGTTGCTTTATCTTGCAAGTGTTTAGATTTATCTGTAATAAAATTTTTAAATTCGTCAATGAATAAGCGGCCTCAAACGTTGTCTATCCCTCTGTCGAACTCATGCTTAAAAGTTCCCGTTTCTTTCGTGAACATTTTCATCCTACCTGACCACACAGCGAGAACTTTCTAGTTTCAAAGAAGTGGCGATGTCAGTTCGAACTATACCAAAATACTTGCTCTTTCATGTTCTAACATAAAATGCTGTCGTTATAAATAATCTTTATTTTAATTGCATAATAAGCAATTTGAACTACGTCTTCAACGATGTCAAACTTTGCCATAAAGTTGTTATCCTCAACGACGACGTTATCATTGCAAATTTTCATTAATATGATTAAATGTAATTATTTAAGATACAAAACTGTCTACGTGCGAACAGCCAACTGAATTTCACATAGAAGAGACGACATATACAAACGCAACAACAACAACAACAACAACAGCACTTACACAAGTAAAACAATCTGCATTAAGTTGGCATACAAAACACCTTCTCGACATCGTCATGTACCAAAAATCCACAACAAACCCGTGCGCCTTCCACACGGCATGACCAAGTGGGATGCAGCATGGGTAGGACTCAAAATGATGGGGAAGACAACGAAAAAGAGGAAGGAAAGCAGCGAAGAAGATAAACTAATTTGCAATTTTGTATTGCGATTTCGACGCCTTTTTGTAGAATTCGTTGTTTTCCTGACAGCAAGTCGCCGCTTCGCTGGAGAAAAGTTGACGATGACAATGATTACAGCGGGCAACATTAACTTAATGACCACATTACGTGCAGCACAGAGGACACATTCATGGCATTACGAAACTTGGAACTTGGTTAGTTTCGATGTCTTGAATGGACTGACGTAATCTTGTCCTTATACTTGTCGACCAGGGAGATGACTCCAGAGACGATCCCACTAAGCAAAATTCAAATTCAGTAGCCAACGGCAAATTAAGTTAATTTTGTAAGTGTTGCCCAAGAAACACACCCCAAAGTGAACGGAAGTGAGGACTGCATAATTTACATAAAATATTAACTCAGATTCTGCCATTTTCCATTTTTTCAACAAAACTATAGATGTCAAGGAAATTGACTGCAGCTTAAAAGTGAAAATATTTGATGTGCTAATTAAACAAAACGATTTCAAATGTTTAATAAACATGGTCACCTTAAATCATAGCAGATAAAAAAAAAAATCAAAATATGCACGCGTGGATACCTTACCCTATCGCAGAAGGCTTGAGCTTGAGCATCGTACCATGATCAATTTGTCCGGCTTACTGCAGAGTCTTTGGTGCAATTTATGACCATAGCTAGCCTCGCCCCTTTGTTTTGTAAATCAATTCCGGCTAAACAGTCATTAAATCTGTCCATCCGCAGACATGATGATTCCACCGCAGGCTCATATCTTGTCTTGGTTGTCAATCGTGTAACGTCCAACATATTCCAGCAACAACATTGCATGGATTTTATGCTATACATTGTCACACATTCGCACATACAAGTAGACTCGACCCTAACGAGCGACTACTACACAGACTCAAACACAGCCTATTAACAAGCTGTCCGAATTATTATTATGGTAATTTGTTGAAAACTCTGACAATTACGCGACTTTGCCCCGAAAAATCAAATCATGTCGATGTTTTTGGAGCGACAAGCAAAATTTTTGTGCTTTAATTAGAAATTAATGTAAATTGAGTTGATTCAAATGAGCTGTATGTTTGTTTATGTATGTATACAGAAAGAAAGATAGTAGTGGTCAAGTGGTGACATCAAATATGCAGGTAATTCTTAGATGCTTTTATTTCACACAGAGTCTTAAGTAGGCTTTTGATGTTGGTGAGCATATAGAAGAGCATAAACAGTTTTTAGCTTGTTGTGCACTTAAATTTTGAAAGAGCTCTTTTAATCCAAGTAAATTAGGGTAATATTTACCAGGGAAAACCATACTTGGAATTGTTCATACACTCCCAAAATTTAATTTGACCGTTAGAAAAACCGATTTTTAGGTACATGACACATTTAACAATCAACAACTCAGCAATTTACGGTTTTTAAAAGATATAGTATAAAGCTTTCAAAATATGTGCACATCTTTAGGATAAGAACTTTTTGAGTTATAATCGACCAAACCTAACATTTTTACCTTGTTCCAATTTTTTCAACTTTGACGATATTTACTGGCAATGTTTTGTTAAAAACCACTTTATACGTAATATTTTTCTGAAAGTACACTTTATTAAGAATAAAATTAATGAATTCTTTTATTAGAGTCGGATAAAAATTGGCTGACCCCAGGCAAAATATTCGACAGGGAAATGGCATTATACCAGCATAATTGTGGCAAATGAGCAGAGTTCTGGCAGTATGCTGAAATGTGGTGGCGGCCAGTTTACTTTTTATCAAAAAAGGCTGCCAGAAAGTAGCAGCATGAAGACATGGAAAAGGCAGTGTGTCGAAATTCAGCATTGTATTGGACGGCAACTGAAATGTTCAAGCAGCTCAAACATTTTTGTTTTTTCAGCAGCAGCCTTCCTACGCACTATAAGGGCAGTCATATGAACTCTGGTGAATAAAACCATTATTTTGGCATTGAACTGAAAATTTTGGGCAGGCTTAAAAGTTTTTTTTCTACAGAACAGAATGCTTTTGCCCTATACTGGCAGGGTATTGTATGCCCTGTACAATTACAACTACAAAACAATACAGAGCCCTATTCTGCTCTGTACATTACCTGTCAACTGGCTGCCACTGAACGCCATTTGCATGCTCTCTTATACATCTCTGTTAGCTCTAGCATCTAACAGCCTCTGTTAACCAGTCTGCTGTTCTGTTCAGTAGCAGTCAACTGGCTGGTTTTGGTACAATTTCCGCCCTGCCCTGCCAAAATTGGGCCAAAATAATTTAATTTCTATTCCAATAAACAGACTACCTGTCTGCCGTTTTAAGTTCATTTTCCGGCCAAATATTTTGTCTGGGGGAGTTATTAAATTTGTGATTTTAAGCGTTTGGTTTTGGAAATTGGAAAAAAGACAAAAAATTTGCTATATTTAAATGAAATATTTATTTGGAGCGATACATCAATGCCTACCACTTACTTTTTAAAGATTATTTTATGTTAATGTTGCCCACGGGCCTGAGGAGTTCTATCCGTAAGCTCCAGTTTTAGCATCCTTTTTCCAGCCGGTATCTTACTAAAATAATAATAATAAAGTGGCCATTTCAGCCCTTGGAAGGACTTTGACCTAGCTTCTTATTGATCAATTGTGTTGTGCGTGTTATTAAATGTTTGATCACAAATGATCGAGAACTGGACACACGTGTTTAATGCCGACTCCGAACGGCTTATGTTCTCAAAAAGCTTTACATGGCAATTTTTACTCTCTGAGGCTTGCCATTGTCTGCAGAGAGGTGACGACTGAACAGAAAAATTAATTGAATTGAAAAAACTTTTCTGTCTGAGCTGGAATTGAGCCAAGGCTACTGCGGTTCTTTAGCATAGGGGCCCACTCTGTCCACTAGGCTACGGCCGCCACGGTATCTTACTAATGGCAGCTTTAATGTTGTATTTCCGTGCTGCAATTGCGACTGGCTTGTTCCTGTACACGAGAGAAATCACGTAGTCCCACAAAAAATAGTCCAGTGGGGTCAAATCGCAAGATCTTGGCGGCTAGTAGAGTGGTCCAAAACGTAAAGTTGCTCATCAAACTCACCTCTCAATAGCTCCACGATACGCGTGCCGTGTTTCATGTGGCACAGTCTTGTTGAAACCACATGTCCTCCGAATTGACCACTAGTAAGGTAAAAGGTATGAGGTAGTCCTATTATTTTCTTACCCATAACTTTTTTCTGAACATGCCTTCCCTTTATCTGCCACCCTTTTAGAGGTTTCCATATAAAAAGTGAAGAAACATATCGAAAGTAGTTCATATTTATACTTATTCGAAATGGCTTCCAGTAGCGCCGAAGTTTTGTCTGTCACTCATCGATAGCAACACGCATCTCATTCATGCTTTGGCCTCTAAGATGAAAAACAATAGCCATATAGCCGTGAAATGATGTTTGGAACACGGTTTTTGAGCGAAGTATGAGTCATCGTTGCAATGTGGGCTGAAGCGTTATAGGCGACTACCCCCAACCACACCATCACAGAAGCTGGTGGCTTGATTGAACTCTCGAAACAAGTTCAGACGCTTCTTAAATCCAAATCCCAAATCGTGTTTTATTATATGCGACATGCTCTCCAGGCTGATTTTTATCTCCCACGACAAGGTTTTCTGACAGCGGATTACGGCGAATTCAGTTCAAAATGGGTTTGCGGCGTTCTCACAGCGGATGGCCGGACTTCGGACGGTCGATTACATCACCAGTACCCTCGAATAACTCCACCGTATGTTAAAAAAAATTCGCGTGACACCCAGTGGCTGCAACATCCCATTTTGAAAGCCAATTACGTCATGATGATTAACAACTTTAAGCGCGCTTATGTAGAATAAATGTCACCTGTGGAGATATATAAATAGTGAATGCGTTCAATGGTTCTCGATAGCAAGTGTGTCCAATTCGTGTATCAAAACATTTGCGACTACTAGGAATATTTTTTGTTTAATTAAAATAAGTTATAAAATTGTATCTCTATTGGTTTCAAGCAAAGAAAACGTTAATATTTTTTTAAATTGTTTCATATTTGAACACTCATAATATGCAAAATAAATAAGGGGGAAATAGTAAAAGTCAAGAAAAACAACAAAATTTTTTTTAGTTTTTTTAGAACTTTGCTTGAAATCCCGGTATTTAAAAATATCCCGGTATTTTTGGATTTTACTGATTAACTGTTTCATAAATCTTCGAATAAAAAATCATTTCAGAAATTAAATTTCTAGCTCTTAAGCTCATATAATAAAAATAAACATTATCTACAGACATCATTTGTAGAGTTAATTTTAACTTTTTAGTTCAACCGCCCAAGTAAACAAAAAGCATAGTCCTTGACATTCACCTCTACCGAGGTAGTGTTAATGACTCTTATATTTGGAGCTCAACTTATTTCACACCTCTAATGATCGTCTTAATGAAGCAGCTTCTGTCTGAATATCGATAATAATAAGAAGAACAGCAATGCTACTGCTTGTTGTACTCCAGACGACAAGATTGCATCGTGAAGCGTTTATGAGGCGAATGCAAATCGGGGGCGTTTAATTAGTACCAAGATTTCCAGCAGCAGCAGAAGCAGCATCTGGTCTAACTCTGACACTTGTGTACCACGAAGTTCAACATACCAAAGTGTAGACTACGTTTCATACGTTTAACACCAACTAGTTTTTCGTTCAGTGTAGTTAATTTTCATTGTTTTGCTATATTGTTGTTGTTGTTTTTGTTGTTGGTGTTATTTTTTTAGAAAGAAGTCGCACTCTGTAGAGATCTTGAGCTTTCCCAACGTTTTAATGATGTGCAAATACAATTAAATTTAATTTAAGAAGATTCGGTGCTGGAAGTGTGAAGGTGTTAAATAAATATTGGCACAGAAGGGAAGAGTGAGAATTTTTTTATTGCTACAGTAAAGTATGTAGTTCACTTTGAATACTATACACTCAAGTATCATATCAATATTTCAAAATCTCTAGCAAAAAGTTAACAGTTATCATTCTTTGAGTATAATAGAATAAAAGAGTGATAAATTCGCAAAAAGTGGTGCAGAATGCTCATTTAAAGGCCCATTGTAGCGTGGTGATAGTGTATGTTGCACTCTACAACTCACCAAAAAACAGAGCTAATTAAAAGAGAGCTTTGAGTCCGTCTATTTTATCTCTTGTTACCTTACCAGACTATGCTCAGTGATCTGTCGTGGGACTATAAACGGACAAACGTTTAAATAAACAAAAACAACTAAAAATAACTAAAACGTCATCTTAGTGCATAACAATATGTTTACAAAATAAGTGAGAACGATTATCACATCGTTGAATGTTGCTGACTACGTAGCTATTAGCATCATTCCAACCATTACAATGTTTCTGAAGCTTATTATGTGGCTAGAAGTGATTGTGTCACTACAGAACACAATAGGGGTATTCACGATTCAGTACACTTGCCAGTTCAGTTGAGGACTTGAGGACTTGTGCAGTTAGGTTTTCGTGAACACACTACCATCACTATTTCAAAGCTGTCAAAATTTTTCAATGCACACAAGTGCACAACTGCTCAAGTCCTCAAGTTTAAGGCAATAGTAGAAAAGCACTTGTGCAGATTTTTGACGTACGTGTATTTTTTTTTTTTTTTGTAAAGTGAACAAGTCCTCAAGTTGTCAAATGCACAGGCAAGTGCACTGAATCGTGAATACCCGCAATGTTAATAAGCTCAATGTAAGCTAAGACGATATTGCAAAGAAATCATTTTGTTGCTAAAGAACGTAATGGTTTCTTCATGAGCACGATGTTGATAGAGACACTTCTGCAAAGAAGATCTGCTGTCGCTAAGGCCTTGAAATGTTTCAATGCCCAAATAAAGACATTTGTAAGGTTTTAACAATAAGAAAAATCACATTTTAATGTTCATGTTCTCCTGTATATAAAGGTATATTTCCTTAATTTTTTTAATTAAAGTTTTCAAAACAAACTTGAAAGTAGAAGATCTCAGTAATTCGTTGATCATATTATTATATGTATCTTTATGTATGTTGCTTAGACATTTAAGTCTATCTCTTAGAAAAATGATCGCAAAATTTTTTTTACCCCAAGAGCACAACTTCGTTGTTGGGTATCATTAAATGGAACAATAAAAAAGAGTGAATTTAGATAATTTATGCACTTCAATTTAGCTAAAGTATCAATATATGCATGTTTAAGTGATATTTAATAGTTTAGTAAACAATAAAATTATGAATAAAAATAGATCTATGCTCCTGGATCTGATGATTGTGACATGCCATGAGGATTCGCTGTTCCAGAGTTTGCTAAAGTATATATATATGAGGAATTGAAGTTCAAAAAGTTAAAAAATTTATGATCACTTTTATGCTAAAAGAGAAGCATTATACTTTCTATAAGTTGGAAAAATTTGTATGTTAGAATTGGTTTGTTTTGCTAAATTGTACCTTTTTTTTTTGTCATCTGTATAGCACTTAGGTATTAAATCCAATTAATATAGCTTTTTATTTTTACCAGCATAAAATAGTAACTTGCTTCTTCGAAGTATAAAATTAGAAAAGAACGACAATTTGCCATCTTTAATATGACATGGCTGGTATACCGAAATTTTAGTAATATAATACCTCTACTTTTATATGGCTAGTCATGTTGTGGGGCAGCGTTTCTTTTAGTTTTTAAAAATTCGTAATTTTTCTTATAATTTCGTTATTTCTTTTTTTTAAATTTTTACCTAAATATCCAATATATATTTTTAAACTTTTATTTTCTTTTAATTTTAACAAAATTGTGTGAAATTTTCAATTTCTGAAAATAAAAGCTAAGCAAAGCTAAGTAATATTTTGTTTTTATTTATAAAGAAAATCTTAGTTTTAAATATATCCAAAAAATTGCTTCTTATCGAGACATAAATACTTAGTCTCATCAACGCTCCTGTCACTAAAAGATGAAGCCAAAGTATCTCTGGAATCCCTTCTAAGGTTTGCGAATTCAACGCAAATCTTTACAGACTTTAATTAAGCGCAAATGTTCCTCTGCTCGTAACTATCACCACTAAGGACCCATGTGAGCCTCCGTCAGGATGCATCCGGATTAACCTAACCTAACCTATTGGTACTTCGCTTAAAGTAGAGCTTCTGATTAGAAATTTGCGGTTGATAGGGCACCAAAAGGAACTAGTTTTGTAACTGTAAAATATTTTAAGTATGAAAACTTCAGGTTGCTTGAGCATAATAGTTTTTGTGTAAATCAGATAAGCATTAAAAATTAAATAGTCCATACCGAAATCCTACAGCAATATCTGGCAGTGTGGATTTTAACAGAAAAAAACCAAAAAGTTTTTTTTTCCAAAATGGTTACGCTTTAGTTTCCTTGTGGAAATATTCAATTGCTTTAACCAGCAACTAACTGTTGCTTCGTGTTTATGCAGTAACCAACTTAATTTTTAAGTGTCTCACACCTTGTTGCCCTTTTGGAATCTAATTTCACGCCTGATTTTCGACACCTTTTGCCATAGCCTTATGCCAAAAAGCTTTGTCATGACGCGTCATCACTTCTCGTGTAGGTCAGTCGCGTCTAGCCTCTGCAAGGGGCACCTATAGTAGTGCGCTTGCAACGTATACCTACTTGCAACAAGAAAAAATATACATTTTTCCATGGTGTGCTTCCTCATTGCGCTTTGCCGAGGAACGTTCTTTGCTCCGAACTCAGTTTGTGGCGAGGATTGCCAAAGTGTTTAAGCGATAAGGATCACTTGAGCAGAAAAGTAGCGGTGCGACGGGCAGATGTGGCAACCAAACAGCAATGAAAATTAATGAAATGCAATTCTTGGCAAAAAATTAAATAAAATAAAGCAAGATTCCTTTCACCAAGTGGCACGAAGTTGGTTGCTTTTGCTGAAAATAGTTCAGCGAGTTGGGTTTAATTAATTAAGGCAACCAGCGGTGGTGGTGTGCAGTTTAAATTGACTATAAAATTGCACTTGAAGCAGGACATCGGCTTCTGTAAGAGAAAAATTCAAATGAACACTCAACAGGGTGTGCATACAACGTGCAAGTGTTGAATCTGGCCACTCTATTCGGCATATTGCTCCTACACTTGCCACACAGTGTTCCATTCACACTACCGCCCATATCCGCATAAAAATCTCATTAAATCCAATAAACATTTCCATGGCTTTCTTTTGTGAGTCGCGATACTAACTTGGCCCAAGGCATTTATTTATTTCTCTACACTTTTTGTTGATACAAAGTGCGCTTTGTATTCATGCAGAGCGCCTTTTTATATGTGTTTTCTTCACCTCCTTTTGCCTGTCGCTCCCTGACTGAGTACCCGAATATATTCTAAATGGTGCACTGCATTAAGAATCATTGCCAAATCATAGAACAGTTTCATGCGATTCCACTTAAAAAAGCTTTTGGAGTTGCAGAGTAATGCGCTGGTTTGCAGTGCAGGAACGGAAGCAGAAACAAGAGTCCCGAGTACGTTCAGTTTTGCTTGCGGTTGAACTACCGAAATGTTGAAAGTTATTTCGTAAACAGCGAAATGTTTTTTGTGCGATATCTGCAAATCACTCATTAAAGCGGTTTTTTGTAGCTGTATCTGTTTTTTTTTTTGTGAATTTATGATTTGGCAGCAAATTCTTTCATTTTATTTCTGTGCCAAAGATGAGCAGAGTAAATTGGTGTCTGATCGAAAAAGCTGCAAAATATGATGTGGGCGCACTGCAGATGTGCTTAATCAGCTCCAAGACATCTGCTTAAGAAACCAGAAATCTTTTAACCGTGATCTTTAACAAAAAAATTTGGGAAAATCAATGGGTGCTAGCAAGGGCGTATGCAGGACGAACATTAGACGGAGGGGCAAGATCTTATAAAAATTGTTTATCATAACTTTCATTCATACATTTTACGAGTCAACGAAAGTAGTTAAAAATTAATGTATGGTGTCTTGTTACCTGATGTTTTTATAATCAACAAAAATTTAAACTTGCCAATTAATCTAATAAAAGAATTTAATAAAATAAAAAATTAATGTTTTTATATTTTCAAATCGATAAAAAAGTAATTTTTGAGAATTTTATAACGTGGGTCTATTAATTTGGCCTCCCACTGTAACTAAAATCAGTTTTTGGATTATTTTTGTTATGTCTAAAATTTTAATACTTTTTGGCTCACATATTATGGCCACACCAAAATTGTATTAAAATTATATACTGGCCAAATATTAAAAATTATTTAAAAAAAAAATATATATTGAAATTTAATGCTCAGTTCGTATTAATTTTTAATATTGATTTTGTAATAACAATTTATTATAATATAAGCCATAGCATCAAATTAATTCCAAAGGGAATAAAATTTCGTTGTACAATAGTATTTGAATTGTATTAAAATTTAATACAAAAATTTATTGAAATATAATGCAGCATGTCTTAAACATTAAATACAATATTCACCATAGTATCGAATTGATTCCAAGGGTATAAAATAACGTTGAATATTTGAACTGTATTAATATGCAAGACAAAATAAATTTCAAAATTTCGTAATTAATTGAGAAGTATTAAATTTAATTCATTTTGCATTAAAAATCTCTGTAAGACTTTGCTTGTATTAAAATTTATTCCAAGAATTCTAACCGTGTATATATTATGTAAAATCTGAGATATCGTATGTAAAAACGAGATACCGCCCGCAATTGATTTTTTGCAAGAAAATAAGTGCTGTCACGTGACTCCAGTGTGTATCCATTTTGAAGTCATTCTATATAAATTTATTATCTAGCGCCGCCACACCATTTTTGATTTTGCTTAAACTTGATGGGCATTTTCTTCTGAGTTTCAGAAAGGGGAAACTCTTTGCCATTTTCGGAATCTCCTATCAATTTTTCATAGGAAATGCAGAGTGGCATTCTAATCACAGACAATTTTTCGGAACTTGTAAGCTATTGTTACTTAAAAAAAATAAATGTTTCGATAGTATCGTAAGTATAGACGTAGAATTTTACCTTTTTATACGGTAATAGAGAAAAATTCTGGTTTTTTTTTTTCAAGACTATTTTAAAGCATTTCATCTTCCAATTAAAAATTATTTAAAAACAAATTTGTTTTGTATAATAATTTTTCGTTTGATATTTTTAGTGATGAATTTGTTGTTCTTGTTTTTTTTATGTTGGTTAAACTAAAATGTATTGCAAAGTTATGTTTAATAAATGGAAATAAATTTTTCGGAAAAATATGAATTATTTATTTTCATGTAGTAAAAAGCATACATATGTATATTTTAAAAGTAATTTAAAATTTAAATTTTAATTAATAAAATATATTTTTAATATGGAAAATATATAATGATGCATAATACTAATAATTCGAATTTATTATGATATTTCAAAAATAGAGATTTCAGAGCATAACTCATACTGAGTAACGCATGCGCAAATTTGTATAGTAGCAATACATGCTAGCTCTGTAGCTACACACATCTGTAATACAATAGAGAAGTATTTATCTCGATGAAAATAAGCAAAACCAATTACAAACGACAGAAGCAACTGAGGTGTGTATATACATGGGCGTCCGTAGGGGGTTGGGGCACTTGCCCTCCCTAGGCAGTTAACATTTTTTATATATCTTCATATTAAATCATGAAAACTGTAAGTTTAAATTAAAAAATTGTAAGAGAGAAGCAAAAGACTTTCTAAATTGTAAGTTGCTAAATTAAACTTAGTGTATTGAAAACTTTGTTAATAAAAAAGTCGTTTATAAAATTTTTCGAAACTGGTATTTTGATAAGGTGCACCATAATCAATCAAAAAGTCGATTTTGAATTTTTTGAAACTTACGGCTTTTTTAATTTCATATGGCGATATGTTCATTATGTATTTAATATATTTTGAACAGAATACAGAAATATTTTTTTTATTTTAACTATAAATAAAGCTGAGCCAAACCATTCTATTTCAAATAGTATGCTTTACATGTTGCTATAAAGCCGTCTTCATATTACGCATTTTAGTCGCGATTGCTCTCAATTTTTTTTCTTCAAACGCTGCTAAAAAATACTGAATTTTGTATGCATTTAAATACATTTATTTATATAATATTCAGCATTTTTCAGCCGCGTTTGCGAAAAAATAATTGAAAGCGGTGTTGCAATCGCGACAAAAACGCGTAATATGAACACGGGTAATAATTTACGATACCATTTAGTTTACCCTTGTTTCACAGACACTTTTCAATACGTATTCTTAAATTAAAAAATATTTTCTACGAATTTAATTTGTAATTTTCAGGAACGAATAGAATTCGTAGAATGGACGTAGTTTGGTACACATTTCGAATATTTTATTCGTATTCGTACAAAAACAAATGTATATTGTACGAATACATTGACAAATGATTCTAATACCTAGTTACGAAAAGAAAACCTTCTGTTCAGCTAGGGTTTGAACCGCGGTTATTTAGCTTTTGGGCCACGTACTCATCCAATAGGCTACGGCCACCTTGCAATCACTCATTTCCTAATATTCGGTATTTGTTTGACAAACCAGTCTGAACGATTTCAGTTGTAAATTTTTTAAACTCAACTAAAACTTCGTACCTTCTACGAATAATGAGTACGGTCAACCTACGAATAAACTTTTTAGTAACTACTACGAATGTAATGAAAGAAATTACGAAGTTATTCCTTTGATAAATTGTCGAATGTAAAAAATTATATCCATTATTACTCGAAGATCGTTCTTCGTAGCAACAGATGGCAAAGGGAATTAAATTCAACAATGGATATAAACTTAGACGATCAGCAAATTTATGTTTGAAAGTTATTGTAAACAAGCATAAGACAAAGTAAATAGATTTTATAAAAAAATTAATGTTTTCCAAAAAGTCGGCTTGGTTTTCTATTATTAAGATGATCCAATTTGCATTTTTTTTTTACTTTTTCCAAACTTAATTAAATGACAAACAACCATACAGCATTTAAATTTAAGTAAGTTGCAGCGATCTAGGCGAGAGCAAAGCTTCTAATTCAAAAGCGAAAGAAAAAATTAGGACATTTAATAAAGTAGGCCAATTCTGGAACCAGGACTAATTTTTGAAAAAATCTAATATCATATCTATATATATAAAAATGGTGTAAAAAATGTATAGTAAAACATCAATTGAGAATGGCTGGGCCGATTTGTCTAAAATTTTTTTTCAGTTGTTTATAATTGCCAGGAGAAGGTTTTTACGAAGGAAAATTTTGGAAAAACCCTCCGGGAAAGTCCGATAGGTGGCGTTGGGGTGGACTTATATCGAAAATTTGAATTTATGGACCAATTTAACTGAAATTCAGAATGTATGTTTGTTTAATCATAAGAAAATAATTTGTGTATAAATGGACCCGATAGGTGGCGCTGGGGTGGACTTATATCGAAAATTTGAATTTATGGACCAATTTAACTGAAATTCAGAATGTATGTTTGTTTAATCATAAGAAAATAATTTGTGTATAAATGGACCCGATAGGTGGCGCTGGGGTGGACTTATATCGAAAATTTGAATTTATGGACCAATTTAACTGAAATTCAGAATGTATGTTTGTTTAATCATAAGAAAATAATTTGTGTATAAATGGACACGGTAGGTGGCGCTGGGGTGGACTTATTTCGAAAATTCAATGGCGTGAAAAGTGATTTTGGTATTGCCACAATTTTGAAATGCAATCCTGGTACGAGGGGGGTAGCGAAGCACACCGGGTTCAGCTAGTTTATATTATATACATTAAAATTTGTTCACAATAATAGTTTTTTATGACATAAACTTAAGTAGGAAACTCGATTTGAAATAGTCATTTTATACTTCTTAAAATGCACGTTATTTAGCGGCGCCCACCCAGTTTAAGCATTTTCTGGACTTTTTTACGCGTCACGTGTTTCTATGAAAATAGGATTCAGAATCAAGCTGGGAGGTTCTGGAATATGTTAAGAAAATGTAGGGAACCCAAAACAAATCGAATAAACATGTACCTCTTAAGTGATTTATTCATACGTTTTGAATTAAAAAAAATTTTTTTCAAAATCGTTCAAATAATATGTATGTTTCCGGTCTTGCAAGCTGCTTTAACTGAATCATGTTAGAAAAAGAAATAAGTAGATTCGTGTCAATGCAGTGTGAGATGCAGTGAAAAATATCTCCCTTAAAATTTTTAATTCTTACGAATGATATATATTTTGATCTCCTACATCTAAATATCAAAAAATTCAGTCCGCTCGAAATTTGTTAAGGAGTTAAAGGCTTCCAAAGTTAAAAAATGGCCTAAAAATTTAGTTTGTTTTTCAGTTTTCCAACAAAAAAATTTTTGTATTATTTTAAAAGTTGAAAACCTGGCGGCTCAATAGCGATTAATGCAATTTTATTTAAGGATATAAGCCTCACATTATTTAATTTATTAAACCATTAAGAATATTTGATTTAGCGTAAAATTACTTATAAAAATTTATTAAACCATCAAGAATATTTGCTTTAGCGTAAAATTACGTATTACATGACAAAAAATCGAAATAAATTTTTAAATATTTTGGACATGATACGAGAAAGATTTTTACACCATCTTTAAAATATATTAGATTTTCTTATGTATACAATCGTGAGTCAACCGGTGTAGTGTGTGTATCATTTTTAAGAAATTAGTACCAATAATTGCAGTAAATAGCATTCAAACAGTTTGTTTATGTTCATTCTAGATTCCTTTATGCCTCCCCCCCTAGAACAAATCCTGCGGACGCCCATGTGTATATATGTACATTTTACAGTCATATTAATAACAACAACAACAACAACCATGACTACAATCATAACAACAGGGCAAGCAGCTGCTTGCCTGTTGTTATGATTGTAGCTACTGATTATCAGTAGCTACTGAGGCAGCTTGTATATAACTTTTCTCAAACGAATGTATGAATTTTTTCTTCTTAGATTTTGATGTTTTGTGATTTCATTAAAGAAGTGACCAAACCTAAACTTAGATATTCGTTTCATTCGTACTCTAACTGATATTTTGGAATATATAATTTTTTTGTGCGATGAATTTTAAAGGCTGTGGGTAAACCCCAAAATGTCAACTAACGTACTTAAGGGGTCGTCCATAAACTACGATAAGTAATGGTAGGGGGGGGGGGGAGGTGTTCAGATATTGTAACGTTACCAAAAATTAAAAAAATCGACGAAAAACCTCTAATTAATAACACAATCATTTCAAAAATTTTTAATCTTACATGTTTATGTTTGATCGTCTACATTGATGGTTAACTTTTGTTTCAACGATTTCTTCCACCACCTTTTCCCTCGACACAGGAACCTTTTGGTATTCCTTCACCATCTCAGCACACGTCTGAAAAATTTGAGTCTTTGCTTTTGCGACAGGCTTTTACGTTAAGGCCTGAATGTTCTTTATCAAAGGAGATACCGTATGACATGTACTGTCCTTCTCAGAAAGAAGAAATCGGTTCAAGGTCGTGTCCTACCTGCGGCTTTTATTTTGTTTTTAAAACTTCTATGAATTGTCATAAGTTTGTATTATATCGTACAATAAATTGGAATAAAAAATACTATTTAAATAAATAAACTTTCAGAAAGCATTTACACAAAAACACAGAGCTTGGTGCAGCTCGGGGGAGCAGCCTTTAAGGGTACTCTGTCAAAGACCAGGTGAATTTCTTTGCGTTAGAAATAAGGATTCACCTGAATGGGTCGACATAGAATCCGATGAAAAATTCTATTTTGAAGAATCCTCAACAAAGCTACTAGCTTCTTCTATCCCAGTGATTGAGAGCATCGAATCTTGGATCGCAGATGGAATAGCTTTTACAGATGATATTAATTATTGATTTTTTTCCAATTGTTCCTTTAATGTATCAAGACATACTAGTCACTAATACTAGTGAAAATTGTCAGAACCTAGTCAAAATATATAATCATTCGAATGAATTAATTTCATATGTCACGTTACTTTATGGGGGGGAGGGGTTTTGAAAAGCACTACGAAAAGGAACGCAGGGAGAGGGGGGGTTAAAAAAACAAGAAAATCAGTAACGTAGTTTATGGACGACACCCAAATGCGCTTGAAAAATTTTTGTGAAAATGACCCCCATATAAACCGCGCTGTAAGACGTGCATATTCTTGAAAAAAATTAAAGTTAAATCATTAAATAGTGCTTTTCATGACATTAATGATTATGAAAATTCGGATGTGATTTTGTGGATATTAAAAACTCAAAAATGAGAATGCAGATGAAGATGTCAAAATATTTCTTTACAGAAGATGTAATGTCAAATTATTTGTTACGGTTGCTGAGCTCTGTATATCCTTACTAACGATACACAAACTTTGTTCTCAAATCCAGAAATTGACACTTTCTTAAATCATGCAACTTGAGATTCTGGAGTTGGTTCTGCTTTTGTTTTGTGAAACGGTTTATTGAGACTCAATATGTTGCCAGCGGTAAGAACATCTTTAAAAACAATACGGAATACAAATACTTTCAACGCCCCATAACAACATCACACCGCTTAAGAATGGTCCACTTTAGTACTGGTCACTGGGTGTTGCTCAAGTGGTTGTTCAAGTGTTTTGCGGAACCTGCACCCTCCTTGACATTGTACGTACATAAGTGTGTATTTGTATGCGCGTACATATACATATCTGACTGACTGACTTCTACACAAAAGAAGCAAAGTCGAAGAAGAATAAAAAGAATCAAGTGCAATATTTGTGTCTTCGGAATAAACAAACAAAGACGCTGCTGTTTGTCTGGCGGAGCTTGTCTTATTGTTATTGTTCTCTTTTATTGTTATTGCTGTTGTTATTTGGATTTGTACTTTACTAAAGAGCATCCTGGCGAAACCACTTGTAAGGATTTTAAGTAAATCAAGGCAGCTTGAGCACATAAGAGGTTTAAAGTGGTACCTGGTTGGGTGGAGCTCTGCGCAAAAGTACGGATATCGTTGATACTGCAGAAACTTTATTGCGTATGCCAAAAAAAATAAACCAACAAATTTTAGTTTGGAATTTATTCAAGTGTTTTTCTGCTCTTAAAGGTAAGTAAAATTTATCAAAACAGGTGGCAGCACATTTGTATCATGCTACATGCAACTCTACTTCTCTACGAAAACCAAGAAGTTTCCGGATATCATCCAAACATCAGTAATAAATCTGTTTGTGCACCACTGAGTAATCGATGATCGGATTCTGTAGTCTTTTCATTGAATTCCACTTTCAATTGAAAACAAACATGGCAGCGGAAAGCCTGACAGAACTTGATAACCACAAATGTAGGCACTTAATAACCTAAACACAAACGTGCGCACGCACACGCACAGGCTCACACTAACGCACATAAACTGCATCTCATAGTTAGCTGACTGCAGTTCCAAATGCGAAAAATTGAAACTAATTCAAACTAATGCGAACTCGAAGTTTAATTTTCAAAAGTGTCTGTACGACCGTCGTCTTTCCGTCCGCCCGTGTGTCGCACTTATTTGCATTGGTAGAAAACAAGGCACGTCACCAGCCACATCCACGATCAGTGATTTCGCCGATTATGACCATCAGTCGTACATTAATTAAGGCTGCCAATTTGGCTGAGCTTCCAGCCAAGCATCAACGATACGCTGCAGCAGCTGAGAGGGTCGTTATAGACTTAGAAATAAGCGATACTACGATGTGTACCTTGGAGCTGTCGCTCTAAACGGCTTAAATGATATTTACGCTGCTAATTAAGATATTAAAATGCACATTCATATCGAAAGTGTTGCAAGATGTTGAAGTTCTATTGCAGGCAGACTATTCTACACTGCAAAAAACGAATACACTACAACACATGCCGGACCAAATGCGTACTAAAATTAATTTAAAATCGTATTTTCTAAATCTTGAGATTAGTTTGAGTAGCTGGTACAAAAAAAAAGTATGCTCAAAAATTAGCTTATCAGAAACACTGGCTGGCGAGTGATATTTATGCATGATCTCTCAGTGTAAATCAGACATTTTCCTCGCCAATAAATTCGATATATTAACTCAATTGGTTTTTCAGCATTCGAACGCTTGTGTCAAGTTTTGTTTTCTTTTGGTAAATAGAAAAACATTTTCAATTTAAAACCAGCCGTACATCGATTAACTTGGCAAAGGAAGTGCCTCTTCTTTCGTACAGGATCGTTTCTCAAAGCGCACTAAGATGCGAACAAGGCTAAGCATGCGAACCCAACAGCTTTCAAGTAATAAAGTGCTACAATAAATCAACTTAATTAACTGAAAATCAATTCATATATTACTTTAGGTCTGTGTGAGTGTGCGTGGTGCATTTCAAGTAGAGTCGAAATTAAATGCGCTATTGGATTGTTATTGGATTGCGTACCTGTTGACTTTTATGTGAATTCAGAGCCGCGCATGCGCGAAAAATTTAATTTCAAAATTGCAGCAGTAGCAAAGAGTTCGATTTATTGCTATGCAGCATTGGAATATGTTACGATACAAAAGTGAAGAAGCTATTAATATATGTAATGTTCACGGGGAGAGATGAACTGCAGGACTACGCAGTGAGTAGGGCCTCAGGGTGTGAAATGTAGCCACAGGCCTCTGCTCAAGAGGCGATTTTATATTGACTATAGAGCATTTTAGGAAAGTACTCCTTCATACATAATATTCAGGCAAAAAATTATTTATTCACGTGTCTCAAAATATAAGCTGCGTTCCTTTCGCCCTAATATTATCGCGATAGAGGGTACTACCGTTGCAGTCAAAACTAAATTCAAACAAACAATCATGATACAATAGCTATTAGGTGTCAAGAGAAAGTGTAAGTGCCAATACAGTAGTTCACAACTGTTGTGAACTATTACCCTTTGCTTTGGAAATTCAGGAAGGATATCATTACTGATTTAAGAATAAGCATTTCTATTCAAGCTTTCTGAAAATTTCCCTGAAGTTGTTCAATCTGTGAAAATTTTGTTTTGTTTCAATCTCAGACCGGAAGATGCCCCTGAGTTTAGAAGCGAAGGTGTAATGCTGTCAAACGTTTATGAGTGCTTTCAGTTAGCCCGAGACTGAATTTGCTTCGAATTCGCACCTGAGCGACGGTTGAGATTAGAAGCGAAGTCGTAATGCCAACAAATAACTTTGGGAAATTTAAATAAAAATGTAACAATGCGAAGTAGTCGACGCGTAATTTTTCATTCTAAAAAATCAAAAAATCGAGAACGTTAAAAAAAAAAAAAACAAAATTTTAATGAAAAATATTTAAATGCAAAAAGTATTGTATATATATTATATTAAATTATATTATATATATACAATAATATTTTATATTATATTATGTTATATTATGTATGTTACCTGCTTTTTTATTTTAATATTAACTACAGAGTATTCAATACCAGATAGAAGGCCTGATTTTTTAGCGTTTCCTGAGGCCTGAATTTTCGGAGGAATATTCTTGGGGATATTTAGGCCTGAGAGTACGCTATACGATAGCAGGTATTACGTAAGTAACATATCTTAATGAAAAAAGGAAATCAAGTGGTGTGTTGAATACTCAGGCCTTACCATTACCCCTCAGGCTTGAGAGAATGTATTGTTTCAGGACTACATCAACCGCTGGGTATGGTAGCGATACCTTAGAGAACGATGTTTTTCTCTGAATGTGTTTTACTCTACAAGTCAGAAAAATTGTAAATTATTTAATTTAATAATTATTATAATGCAATTTTATAAATAATTTAAGTGCAATTGTTGGCTTCGATGAATGCGGCAAATATGTGTTACACACGCTGCTTATTTTGTTTTCTTTTGTGTAACATTCGATGGTCGCAGCTCGTGAGGAAATAGGTAGTTGTCAAGGCTACCTAAAAGTGATTGTATCATGCACACAATTTATTAAAAAAATGAAATGGCAGCTCATAAAAATATACAGGTGCAGCACCTGCGTTTCAAATTTTTTAAATGCTATATCATAATGCTATATAGGATAGCAAAATAGTCCTATTTGTTATAGGATTATTTTGTCTTGGTTTTATAACTGTGACATAATTAGGAGATATCAAGATAATTTTGTCTAATATGCATTTGTATGCATTTGTTTTGAGACTTGAATCCGAAAATCCAATACATTAGCAAAAACACAACGTCGGACTTTAATTTATAAAAACTTTTATTAAAATTAGAACTGCCACCATACTAGTGAAAATTACTGATTAAACAATTTTGGACTAAAATTCCTTGTTCGTACTACAGTTTTATTAGCAGTGATGTAATAACTTTAGAAGCAACTAATTAAGATGTAATAATGTATATACTATTAATTCAAGGACTAGAATAAATACCAATTAAAATTACAGGTTCTTGTAAAAATATCTTTACTCTATTTATTGTTAATAAAGTCTTTATTGCAATAAAATAGGACACTTGCCAGGTTTTTTTTTAAAGACCAGTTATTTTGATTGATTTTTGCAGTCAAAATGTCGGTATGTCTAGTATTAATAGATTAAAAAACGAAAAAAATATTCCTTAAACCTCATAAAGCGGTAATGGGTGTAATGATATGGGTAAAAATAAATAAAAACAAATAAGTCTTTTGAAAGCAAAAAATTATAATTTTTAAATAACCATTGAGCAAATTTAAAAATATTTTGTAAAAAAAATTAAAAAAAAAATTCTAAAACTATGTTTAGTCCTGCTTTGATAACCTACGTCTGCGAGACGTATGGTTTCTAAATTGTTTGCTCTCTCTCTCATAAAATGCTTTTACTGCAAGTTTTTATTTTCATTTTTTAATAAGAAAAATTACAATAAAATGTGTTTGAATAACAAGGGAATATATAAAAAAAGCCATATTAGTAAAAACAAAAATTGTTTAATTGCTATTAACATAGCATTAAGCCACGAAAACAATAACTTGAAAGACGTATGGTTAACTTTTCACCGTCTTCTAATAAGTTTATCAAAGCAAGGTTAAGAAGCAAAACTTATTCCCTATTATCTCGAATCTAAATAAATCTAATGCTATGTTCAGACTGAGAGCTAAATGCGCATTTAGAGCATTTACTATATAAATTTGTCCCTTTTTCTCCTTCAACGAGTAAAGGGCCATTCGTAAAAGTGGATTTCATAAAGGATTATTTTATATTTGAAAAATAAATTTATTTAACTTATTCAAGAAGATGTGGAGAAGTCCATTTATTAGAAGAAAAAAAAAATTATATAAAAATTAAAATTAAATAAGAATTTATGGTTAATTTTGTCTCTTTAACGTTACATTCGAACCCTTATTTATGAAAATATATTGACAATATTTCATGAAACCAAAAAATGTTGTATACGTATATGAAAGTAGGCCTCAAGACTTGCATTTTATGTTAACAAACTTTTCTTCTAGATTTTGTTGTTTCGAAAATCTTCGCCTTCTTTTTGCGTACGTTCTCGGGTAGAAGATTTTTTTATTTATGTTTTTGAACTAGCAGATCTAAACTATATCACTAATAGACTGAATTCATTAAATTGATAAATAAAAATCATAAAAAATGATTTAATGCCCCCATAAAATTTTCGTTTTAATTCTAATTTTATTGTTTTCTAATTTCAAATCAATTTTGTTCTGCGAGCAATATTTTGCTGGTGACGGCCCTAAATTTATAAATACTTTGCCCAAACAAAATTCAAATTATATTTTAACACTACTTTTAATTTATTTTTTAATCATATTGTCGATACGCAATAAGAAAACAATTTATGTTTGAAAAATATTAATTTCTGAGTGCCGAAATAGTGCATTTTTATGATTGTTTTTTAACTCTTTTTCGAACAAGAAAGTTTGTTTTTAAGAGGCAATTCAGACGTGGAATGAGTTCAAAATGGTTCATTTATTAGTGCCGAAAAAGAACTTTTCAATAGTTTTTTTTAACTCGTTTTCGAACAAAAAAAAGTACAATTGATTCTTTTTTTAACTCATTTCTGAAGATAAAAAGGTTCGCTTTTGAGAGGTATTTTAGTCCGACGAATGAGTTCGAAAAGATTCATTTATGAGTGCCGAAAATGTTCTACCCAAAAAGGTTCATAAATGAATTCAAAAAAGATAGTTTTGCTTCACTGGGTATAAACATTTTTTTAACAATTATGGTTTTACAATTATTTTTGCATGAAATGGGAGGCTTTGTTAAACACAGCTGGAATGCTCCGATTTAGTTCAAAGATAAACCGTTTTGTTCGATTACTTTTTGCCATTTTTAAAGGTAGTTTCATTATCCCTATTGTCTCTATTGGAAATAACCCGGGACAGTCAATTTTCACTAGCTTAAATTTTATCAGCAAATTCATTCACCACTTACAGGTAGAGTCACTATTGTTGTGTTCGGCCTGGCGTTGTCCTGATGGAACGCCATTTTTCTCCTATAAGCCGCTTCTTGGCCATTGCTTCCTTCACCGTTTTCGCCGGCTTACCGTGATTCGACCACGACGTTTTGTAAATGGTCCAATTTTCATAATCATTCACTCGCTACAGAACTGACCAAACGAAGCAGCGATTCGCAGATGGCAGTTCGGCCCATTAGGTTTTTTGGCCCATTGAAGTGGTCCTTACGTTTTTTTGTGATTCTAAGCAAGCGAAACAGTGATTACATGACGGTTGAACGATTCGACAATTTCCATGTTTTTATTCGCATTTCCAGCAATCGGCCTTCCAGAAAGTGAGTCATCTTTCACATCAAAATAAGCGTAACGGAATCGACGAAACCAAAATTGCGCGTTATTGGATGTTTAAGAATCAGGACCTTAAAGAGTATTAAAATTTTTAGTCGCCTGTCATGCGTTTTCATCGTTGTCTGTAAAAAACTGTAAAATATATCATATTTTCTCTTTGTTGGTGTCCATACTTGTTGCGCGTTCAAACAAAACTGAGTTAAGCAATCACAAAACCGTTTGAGAAGTACGTTTTATTGAAAAACTAATGCATTTTTTTATAACACATCTGATCTTTTTATATATATTGTAAGTTTAATGAAATTTTGTTTGACTTTTAAATAGAATGTATTAAAACTACTAATGGACTAAATTGGACAAGACATACATATATTCTATGCCGTTTTGCTCTTTAGTCTATTTATGTCGAAGGAGACTCAATTCCAAGCTTATTTTCTTCTTGAATGAATAAAAAAAATCTCCCAATCAAAATTATGTGCTTCAAAAAAGATGTCAGATCTTAAGTGTAAAATTACTAAAAAAGTTTAAGAATTCATAATTTTACTTTTAGGAAAAATATTCTTTCCAACATAAAATCACCTTATTCTTTCATAATTTGCGAAAATTACTCACTATCGTAATTTACGGCTAGTTCTTAACTTATGCATTATCAGGTCCAAATTAAGTTTCGCCATGTGTCAATGAAATTACTTTGAAATATGTAGTTAATCATATATCTTAATCCAAATTAAGATCCAATGCACCACAGATTTTTTCGATAAATCGCATCACAGATTATCATTTCTGTAATGAACAAAATTATTTGATATGTAAAGAAAACCATACAAGAAAGTGAATATGTGGCCGAGGATCTATTTATTGAATTTTGGAGGTCCAAAATTCAACCATTAAGAGGCGCCCGAAAATATTCCCATATCATTGAGGAAATGGTGGTGGCGTTGCAACAGAAAGGTGTGTTCTGCATAGTATGTGAAATTTGTTAAAAAATAAAGAAATAAACGATTTGCCACCGAACTGTCAATATAAATAACGAACATCTGGTATGAACGAAATTGATTTTAGTGAAGTAATTTATGGAAAATCAAGTAATTTATTTCATAATATAAACGTAGTATTATGTTCAGTTTGTCGATTTGTGATATAATTTGAATTAGTTTTTTTATATACAGTGACACATATTCGTATAAACGCACTCTTAATTTTAAATTTGCTACCGTCTCTCTCTTTTATTAATGCATTATTCAAAACATATTCAAACTCATATTGTTCACTAAACTAACGGAAATTTGTATTGAGTGCAAAAAGCTGTTTTCGTTGTTGTTGTTTTATATAAATCAGTTCAGTTTAAATATTTTACTAAAAACAAGTACACATTCCTTTAAACGCACCAGAATAAGGAGGTCGAAAATATATTAGTGGTTTAAAGAAATAAGTATTTGCTTGTATTTAATTAACAATTGGTAAGTTTTGTTTAATTTAAATGTAAAAATATTTTCTTAATATTTTTTTAAGATTTTATCAAAATGCCAAAGGGAAAATACCTCAATGACACAGAAAAAGTCCAAATCAACCTGTACCATAAAGAGGGTTATTCAAATCGGGAAATTGGGCGAAGACTAGGAAGATCAGAAGCAGTCGTCCGCTCTTTTTTAAAAAACGGTGTTAATTATGGAGTAAAAAAATCCACGAAAGGCAATCGAAAACTGAGTATTCGCCAAGTTAATCAAATTAGGAAGGAAGCCACCACAAGTTTTTTGAACTCAACTCAAATAAAAGAAAAATTAGATCTTCCAGTGACAACGAGGCACATTGCACACATTTTACGTAACTCAGATAACGTTAAATGGAAAAAACCGGTGAGCAAGCCTGTGTTGAAGCCGCATCACAAAAAGGCGCGCTTAGACTTCGCCCAAAAACACATGCAATGGTCAACTGAGTGGGACAATGTTGTGTTTTCCGACGAAAAAAAATTTAACTTAGAGGGCCCAGATTCTTACAGCTGTTATTGGCATGATTTGCGAAACAATGACGTACGTATGTCAAAAAGAAACTTTGGTGGTGGCAGCGTTATGGTGTGGGCGGCATTTTCATCTAGAGGTAAAGCAAATATCTGCTTTGTGCCGCCCAAAATGAATTCTAAAAAATACACGGAATTGTTGGATGATGCTCTCATTTCATTTTTGGATGATAAAATGAATGAAGACAGTATTTTTCAACAGGATAATGCTGCCATTTACGTTTCTAAAGAGGCATTAAAGTGGTTTGAAGAGCACAACATCCCACTTATGAAATGGCCTGTATGCAGTCCCGATTTGAATCCGGTGGAGAATCTTTGGGGATGCATATCACGCAAAATCTATGGACAAAAAGCCCAAGGACACCTTTACTAAACCGTGCTAGAGCTCAAGTTGGCCATTAAGGAAGCTTGGGAAGATTTAGATCGTCAGTTGCTGGAAAATTTAGTGAAGTCGATGCCGAATCGTATATTTGAAGTTATAAATAAAAATGGTGGACCAATTAATTATTGAAAATTAAATAAATACCCATTCCTATTGAAAATTAAGTTGATGCGTTTAAACGAATATGTACTTGTTTTAAGGAAAATATTTAAACTGAAATGATTTATATAAAACAACAACAACGAAAACAGGTTTTTGCACTCAGTACAAATTTCCGTTAGCATAAAAACAATATGAGTTGGAATTTGTTTTGAGTAATGCATTAATAAAAGAGAGAGAAGGTAGCAAATTTAAAATTAAGAGTGCGTTTATACGAATATGTGTCACTGTAGTTCTTATCAAAATTGTATGCACCTTTATCCATGCTTCAGAAGGGCACCCAGAACTTTTCTGATCAAAATAAAAAATTGAATTTTATATTTTTATTGATGAAATTTTAGTCATTTTGACTCCGTAAATCGAAAAAGTACACATATAAGTAGTAAAAAATTTTTTTTAATCAAATCTTAACTTGATTAATATATAAAATTTCCAGTTCCAATATTTCACACTAAAGAGAGACCAAGTGAGAACAATAGAAAAAGATATTTGAATAAAACAACAAAGGTGTGAGATTTGAGTGGCACTCAAGTTTTTTCACTGTGCGAGATGAATTGCCTGCGCACTAAAGCCATAATGACGACCGACCACCTCAAGACGAAATTTAAGTTGCGTATTTAGAACTGAGCCGGAATTCCGATAATATCTTTTAATAATTTCCACATGTTTAGCAAGCATGGAACGATACGACGCATGATGAAATGGCAAACCTTAATATTTTGACAGCTGCATGCGATTGGTAACTTTGACAGCTGCTGAAATATAACAATTGGAAAACTATATTTGCTATTTGTTCACTCTTTACTTGATTTGTTTTAGAATTGGAAAATATATTTCAAAACCCCCTCTAACTTAGGTACACACAACTAAGATGAGTTATCCACATATTTCCCATATTGGTGTCAGCTGATCAGGAAATCGCAAGAAATCTAGTTTTCTTAAAATACATATGTAATAGCAAGGATACTAAACAAAATTTCAAATAGTCAAACGTTTGAATTTTAGTTTCAACTTTAATGAATTGGGAACTTCTTTTAGACCGAGAAACATGATACAAACCTGCATGACAAATCTAAACAAAATATCAAATAAGAATTCAAATGTGTGTTCTCGGCGAATGTGAAATGTGTCGCAAGCCAGTATTGCTTTAAACTTTGTCAAGAGGACATTCCATAGTTGTCGCAATAAATAAAGTATTTGAAAGATGTCACATGTTCTAAAACAGCAAGCATCCAAGCGTATGAAAATATTCGGTAACCAAAGAATGTACCGATCAGTCCAAATCTCGAATTGCCTAACTGCAATTAGTCTATGCTCGATTCTCCTCCAGCTCCGCCACTGATAGAATTAACTTGTTGCCACAACCAAATGCAGTTCAACCGAATCTTGAACTTTTACGCAGCTAGAGCCTGTTAAAAGAACCCCCCCGTCTTTCACTGCGGTTCATCTCATACATCATTCGAATTAACCGGGAACTGTAGGATTGCAACATAAAACCAACAACAGCGAGTAAAACATCGTCAACAAATAACATCAACGCTGTCATCACCAGCCAACAGTAACGACGGCGACATTTGTGGCTGCCAAACCGTACTCAAGACTCAACCACAGAGCCAGCAGCCAGTCTTCGTTATGTCCATCTTTTCATTTTCTTGTTGTTCACTTTGGACGGCAGTCGACATTCGCACAATGACAATGCAAGCAATTGAGACAGGATCATGGCCATTTCCGACGCGTTTATTTCGCAGTCATATTAAATGTCTGCCGATGTCTGTCTGACTGGCTGTTCTTCAGTTGTGGCTGTTAGCTTAGGAGAAAATGATACGAACTGTCAACTAAGTTTCAGGCAAGAGTTTAAGACTTAAGCTTAAGAGTTTCGAAGAATTCAAAGTTGGATGTGTTATTAAAGGAACTCAATGCCTTGACAGAGTATGAAGACGACATATGTAGTTCTGTGCTGCTGATAACTTGCAGACTTTTTATGAAATGCGATCTATTAATAGCTTAGCGAATTAAGTTATTCCCTGAGAAAAATTTTAGTCGAAGAGTAGCTGAGCAGAATCAAAGTAATAACGGGTCAATATTTTGACTTGAGTTGCACTCATTTCTGGCAGATTCTCTTTGATCATTTCCGAGGTAAAAGCGAGAGGCTGCTATTTTCAACATACTGCAAAACAAGTTCCATAGTGTGTCTTTGATCATTCCGTCCCATGAAATTCATGACCTGGCGTTGTGCAAGATCTACTTCACATGCCCATAATGTAGTAATTTTACTTTATGAATTTTTCTTTTTGCAATTAGCAGTAATCTGAAGTTCCCTATGATAAATAGACATATTTTTGCGTTTTTTGTAGGCGGAAGATTACCTCGCCAATTCAAAATCGTTTGAAAAGATATTGGGAAAATTTGTGTTCATTGCTAGGCTAAACCTAGGAGGGCTGCCCACGTGCTTCGGTCACGGTTGTTTGTTGTGCGCCAGTGCTTTATGCACATCGCAGTCTGATTGAACAGCGATCTTGTACTGCGATCGTTGAGCAAACATCATAACTGCTTGTGTATAATTTAATAGCCTCAAAGAAACCGTGATAAAATTAACAAAAAAGATAAGAACAAAAACTAAATCCATGTTGTTGTATTTTCCCAGGAATCCATTGGCAGTTAGATCACCATATATTAGCTAATTCAGTTAGTGCGCCAGTTGGAAACTCCAAGTTTCGTCAAGTCTGCCGCCGCCGAGTACCGAATCGAATAATTTTTCTCTAAAGCGTCATCGTCCATCTGCTCATCATGACCTTGCCAGCGTAGAACCCTATTTTTATAATAAACTATGCTAAAGTAACAACCATAATCTTGACCGCTTTAATGATTAATGATAACCAAGTTCTTGCAGAAAAAACGTATCTAGTTCAACTGCATTTAAATTCAAGTTTTGTCTGAATTGTCCCTTGTTTTCTGTCATATGCTTGTGACGTATTCAGAAAAAGCTCACTTTCTGCTAACTCATACCTCCGCTCTGAGCCAGTTATGAGTTAGTAACTCTAAAAGTTTATTTATTGACTGATTGTAGAAGTCGTCCAGCAACAGGAGACGGTACAGTACAAACACACCTTATGCAATCACTGGTGGCCGGTATGCATCTCCTGCGCGAGTCATCCATAAACGTACTATTTGCAAGTTCATAAATTGAGCAATTTTGAATTTCTAGATTGCTGTTCCTGCTGCTCGGCTGGCAAAGGTGTGGGTCTTCTTTATATGCTCGCTTTTTCTAAAACCTTAAAGCTATGGTTTCATTGTCCGTAATCTATGACGTTCACTACAAATTTTTTGATTTAAAAATAGCGCTGTGACAGTTCGACAAATCTTCTTTGTATTTGTATCTCAGGCACCCACGTCACAGTCTTTTTTCATATCAGCCTCTTTTCTAAATCGTGGTAATTGAGATCACGTGATTGATCGTTCGTGAACTTGGCTGGAGTGCATAAAAAAAATAAATTTTCAACTTTGATTCTGCGAAAAGCAAACTTCTTTCCATTCTTCAAACTCTTCTTTATATTTTGTTTCGCGATCCGTTTGAGTTGTTATGGCAATGAAGGTAGGAAACATGATACTCACTCAAGTGGAGCTGCGACCTTGGTCTGGCTAGTATTGCAGCGCCGTCGCATTGCCAAGGCTTAATTCGGATCATGCCACACCACACGATAAAATACCATGCCACAACGCAAGACAGCCGAACGCCAGTCAAGGAACAAGTCAACTAACAACAAACAACGAACCAACAAAAGTGCTTTATTATCCCTAATGTGCATTATACGATGGATGGAATGGAATACATGTTTTCATTAGCCCTGTCAAGAACGTACGTTCCGAACGTGCATCCACGATGCTGTTCTGAAAAAGGTCTCCATCAGAGGTCAGGTAAATCGAAACGCATGTGGACACAAACTGTTGTATGCTTTAATATATGGAGTTCATGTGTTTGTGTGTGTGTGCATATATTTTATGCTTGTCGTGGCTATTGTTTGGCTTTGTATCTAGAACTTAATTTCGACGTTTATTTATTTATTGTCGTTTAATATATGAATCCTTCTGTGCTGATGATACACAATAATTCTTCTTCAACCCGACCGCAGGGATTATTTGTGGCGAGTTTATTGCCAGAATCTACGAGTATTCTCATGTAGTGGACGCCTTGTTCAATGGCTGTACTACGACCTCTTGACCTACTTCTGATATAAATAACAAATTCAATATCTGCATGCCGCAAACTCATAAATAGCTAGCAGACACCTCAACTCAGTTTTATATCGTCGGCTCACTATAAAAACCCACAGTAATTTTTTCAAACCTTTTATTAAAACCATTAGCTGCATAATGCGAACATTAAGTTTAAAGCTGAACTTGAGCGTTTTTATTGGCAAAAGCAGTAAAGGACAAAAAAAAAAAAACTATAATAATAAAAGCAAACACAGTGCATTACCCAGATCCCAAGTCGAAAAATAGTAATCTTCTCAATTGAGAGTGCACACAACTTAGCTATAGAACTGCATCCGTGTCGAGCGAAGCATAGTTGAGCTGTACTTAGCTGAGCTATTATTATTACTTTTATGCTCAAATCAAAATTGTTATTATAGACATCAAAACCAAAGCGTACTACATGACGATGGTGTGATGCCATCGGTGAAGAAGACGTGGAGAACAAGAGTGTCTACTACGGCAGCGATGTCGGACGATGAAGCACGCAGTGCAGTGGAAAGAGGTTTGAACTGAGACGTGATTCCAAGCTTAAATGCAAGTTTTTCTAGGGATTTGTCTTGTAATGGGTGAGGTGGGTGCGGTATGTCGTAAGCTGGATGGCTAAACGATGAGAAGGGGGACAAATCAAAGTGTAGTACTTTAACAATATTGACATTCTATAATTGACATAGTTATGTGAGGTGATGGTTCATAAGGGTGAGGGGGGAGGGGGCTGCAAAACAGTCGGCTATGAATATAGTTTAAGCTATGTGAACAAAGGTGGATTTTGTGGCTTCATGCAAGAAATATTGCTCAATTTGTTATAAATTAATAAATACTTCTGTGTGGACGTTAAGCAAAGAGTTCATTTGTACTTTAGCCACAAAGCAATTTTAATTCTTATGTCCTACTGATGCACGACAGTCATTTTAAACTTGGATGGTTGATTTTATATTTGGAGTATGTCAAAGTGGCTATTATTTATAATAGCACTATCCGTCTGTTTAGATTGTTTGATCCAAGCAGAGCTGGTATGGCGGATATTCTGCCAACGAAGCCTGCAGTCATTACGTGTTGCCGTTATAGCAATTTTATGCATCGCAATAACATTTTGAATATTAAGTGTGCAGCGACGATAACGACGACGGCACCAAAGCTGTTTGTTTGTCAGCTGCAGGGCAGAGCTGATGATTGTGATACCGTAAGCCATGCAGCATCAGTCTATCTATTCGTTCATCTATAATGTCAGAGATATCCATGTTTTATCCATCCGGCAATCAACTGTTGTTGATTATGATGTTGGTGATAAAAGGAATTGTTGTTGTATTTCAGTCTTCAATTAACTCAATCGTGACTATGAATCCCAATGCAACACTAAGCCGGACATGCCTTTGCCCATGAACTAAGAATCCTGCGAATTGCGAATGCTAGGCCTAATTCAAATTATTGCCTGTTTGCTGCAGCCACGCACCACACAACAGTTGATCCAAGAATGCGTTAAACTTTCATCAGCTCCACTCGCTGCTTCTAATGCAGCTACTCGAAACGTGCATGAATCTCTTCCATTTTAACATATCGAATTGGGTCAGCTTCAACGTTTAAATCTATTGAACACAACATCGTTGCGGCCCACGGCCAAACAGCATATTACCGTCATAGCAATTGGCATATCGACGGGCTCAATCTTCGTTCTACTCGATAATGACGCTGATGATGATCGATTTCAAGAACAAATTGCCACGAAGTTGCGTTCTTCTTTTTCCCGGTTTTTTTTTTTTGCAATACCTTATCTTACCTTATCTTAGATGAGTGCGTAAATCAAAAATTTTTATTGCGTTTGCCCAATGAGCAAATCTAAGTACACTTTTCTGCAAGCAAAATCGTGATGATAGACAGTAGCAGTAGCAAGTGTCTTTGCAAAAGATATTTTTAGTGCAACTTGAAAGTTAAAAACCTTCCACATGCCACAACAACACTTATCTCTCGAATGCGATCGATACCACGAACAAAATCAGAAGGTTCTGCTGAGATAAGCACCATTGTGATTTTTTTTTCTAATTTTGAGTTTTTTAAGTAAGCTACGATATTTTTTTCGAGTTTTTTAATAAATATTAGGTCTGTTCGCGTACTTTTCTGGTAAAAAAAAATGAAAAACGTCAAAAGTAATAAAATTGAAAGAGAATTAACATTAACTTTAAAAAGTAAACGAACGCTTTTCTGGTAAAATAATGAAAAATGTCAAAAACGTCTAGGAAAATCTAAAAAAACTCAGCTGCTACACACACACATCTACCATTTGACAGTTTTCATCTTTTTAGAATATGAAATTTTTCTTGTAAAAACTTGAACGGAGAGAAAATGTGATTTTCACTCTATTACACAATTCTCTCAGTAAACGAACGCTTTTCAGGCACTTTCTAGTAAAAACTTTTGAAATATTTCGTTTGCATTCGACTACGCGAAAAGACATATTGTAGGAAAGTTTCAAGTTTTACAAAATTTATAAATTACTTTTTTGCAAAAATAGTCAAGCTCCAATATATCACAAATTTTTTTCTATAAATTTACTCAATTCATCCAATTCAAGCGTAATAAGCTCACCGAGGTTTTGCATATGAGCTCAATCTCAAAGCATAACAGATTACGCTTAATGCATTATTGCAAGGTTGAAAAGGTTTTATCTGTTAGTTGGAATTAACATACTTATTTAGTAAAACACACTTCTCATCCAGAATACAGACAGAATTCAAAGAAACTAATAAGCACAGTTCACAACACACTGATTTTGTTTAGGTGCTTGAAATTTTTTTGAAAATATTAAATGGGTTTTGTCATTTTTCAAATGTGTATTAAGCCAACAGAATAATCAACCAGAACAAAATCAACATAAAATAGGCTTTAAAGCATATATCAAAGCATTTTCATTGATAAAATCAATGAAGACCCTTGAGCTCCAGACGATAAAGAAAGGGCTTGCAAAATACTGTCGTTACTCAATAAACAAAATAAGAAAAATATTCTTTATAAATTTTTTCATGTCTAGAGGAGTGTATGCGGTTGTGGGACACCCTTCGTATTTTTTGACAGAAAGCAAACATCGTGGATCTGAGTACTAAGTAGGTCAAGACGGAACACAATGCTGTAGATAGGTATATCATAGGGGGGGAGCTTACTCGAGCAAAAAAATATTTAGTTTTTTAATTATCCCTAGGGATTTCTGAACGTCTAAGAACTTTCCAAATTTATTAACCGATTTCAACAATCGAAGTTAAAACAGTTAATAAAAGTTTATTTATTCTAAGTTTATTATCCTCAAGTCCTATAGGTCAAGTATCGTGCGTAGTTGTTGTCTACCGCAAAGTATTATTGATTAAATAAGAAGTACAATTTTAGCTCTATAATCCTAAACTAATTGCTTATGTTGAGAGTCAATTTTTTTGACAACATCATGATACGTATATAATTTAAAAAACTGGTCTGCGAAAATAATTAAATTTTTGTGGTATTTTTTTATTCGTGGAGATACTTCTTTTGCATCTTTCTTATTTATGAATGGCTTTGCAACTAGCTACTCAATTTCTGGTCAACTACACCTCCAACCTGCTTACCAAAGAAAACATATACAGAACAAAATGCTCTAATTTCATCGTCTGAATACGAGAGCCATCGGTTCTCGCTAAATCAGTACTTCTGAAAAGATAACTTCCTCTTGCTCGTTTTGGAGACAGGAAACTTGTAAGTTAATATGTCTGTCAGACTGATTTTTCTTAAAAATTACCAACGTTTTTTCATCGAGCTTAATAGAATTAGGATGATGATGTTGAAAAGTCATCCAAACCTCCAGATGATGATCCTTGTAATTCTTTCACAATTTGCGCATGAGCCGTTAAGTCTTTAAAGTTAAACCAAAAAAATCAATTAGATTATAATTATACTTTTTCAGATAATCGATGATGTAGTAATTAAAAAATATAGACGGGTTCAAGGCTAACTTTCACACGACCTTATCCTACTAGTTCTAAATAAAGATATTTTTTCAATACAAAAGATCTCTCTTTAATTTAAGACTTTAAAATACAAATAATTCCCTCCGATTCCTCGAATTAAAAATACCCCAAAAACCAACAAATTTAATTTTCACCACTTCATGGCTTGCTTTCTGATGGGATTTTGGATATATCTTTTTGGAATGGTGAAAAAAGTTAGTTTACAAGTTGAATGAACAAGTGAAAATTAAATTTGTTAGTTTTTGGGGTATTTTAAATAATTTTTAACCTTAAACCACGGTCTGATATGTGGACAGCCCTTGAATTACATTTTTTAGAATTAAAATTTTTTCTAACTGCGATCAGAAATATTTTTTTAATAACAGACACTTTGAGCTTTTTTGAAAAAAGTGAAGTTACACAAGCTTTAATTTTTTATCCGAATCTAGATTTTTGCAAATTTTTCCACAAAATAGTTTAAGACTATTTTAAAGCTACGCGTAATATAGTTTTTAAACATTTTGCATTTTTGATTTTTAGCGTTTTTTTCGTAAAAATAACAAATTTTAAAATATAAAAAATGTTACTTTTTTTGTAAAAAATGTCAACGATTTTCAACATAATCACAGAATTTTTTGTCTACGTATTAAGTGTTGTTTTAAAAAGCATTTCAACAACATTTCATTGCAATTTTTTTAATTTGAATTTTTAAGGTTTTTTGTTATTACAAGAAAGAAAATTAATTCTTTTCGAAAAGTAAAATATCACAACTCTTGTACTTTTTATCCGATTTTTACGTTTTAAAAAATAACAAAATGAAAAACAAAAAACATAACAGCATAAAATTGTGTTTTATGAGCAAAAAATGGAGAAATATGTAAAAAGTCAATATGTATAGTCACTAGGCGTACTCCTATGGAACTCATATTAATACATGTTGGTTTTTATCCCAAACCCAAGCGCGTCGGAAGCGAATTTCATCTGGGGGGGGGGCAGTACAAATGGGGGGGCAGTACAAATAGGGGGGCAGTACAAATGGTGATGCAAAAAAGTTCACCAAAATTTCTTCAAAGAAACATGAATGTGAATAAACAACTTTTTTATTTTAGTTTAAAATAAAAAAAATATAAAAATATATAGAAAATATTAAAATTTCATTATTTTTAAAAGTTCTTCCAATTTCGATATTAGAGATCATTCATTAAAGGATCTTTCATATGGCAATATGAAAATATAAGAAATAATTGTTACTTTTATAAAGCAAGACTAGGTATATCTTTACATGGTTCAAATGCAATAAGATAAAAAAAGTTATATCAATTTAAATTATTCCAAAATGCTTTCTTCTGTCCTTGCGAGAAACAAACTCTTTCACCACCTCCATCGAATTAAATTCTTCAGTTTAATCTTTGTGAATGTGTATAAGCGCCGCATGAGTGAGTCGTTTCTGTTTCATAGTTGCTCGAAGATACGTTTTAAGTCGTCTTAGTGCACTTAAAGAACGCTTAGATGAAGCTGCTGATGCAGGCACAGTCAAAAGCACTGCAATAAGTTTTTCAACTTCATTTAATAGTTTTTTACAGTATCCGAATTTTTTGCAAATTGGGATACAATGCCACTTCTATTTGAAAGTGTTTGGCCAGGCAATTGCTTCAGCAATTTAAGTTGCGCGTGGAGGTCGCTCACATCAAAGTCATCTGCATAAAGTTCTAGTTTTGTTTTTAGATTTTGTTCAGAAGGCACTTTTCCGTTGAAGGCTTCGATTACAATATTTTCCAACGATTCCAGAGTGTCAAGATCTGTTTAAATGTACAATAAGATTTACAAAGTCCCAGTTTACACTAGCTTCACTCAACCGACTCACCGAATGTTAAATCAAAGTGAGTCGGTTGAGTGAAGCTGGTGTAAACATGCAAAAATAAAAAAAAAGTCAAATATCAACCTGTTTGATCGAATCTAGCCGTTATCTCATTTGAGAGAAGATCTAAAATTTCGAAATAATCTTTTCGTAGCCGATCATATAATGGCAACTGTACTGAAGGAACCGGATTTGATGTTTGTTCAAAGCGTCAAGGTGGATTTTCATCAGCTAATTCACAGTAGGTGCTTTCGCATGGTCCAAAACATTGGACCAACATGGCAGATTGTACAACATGTAGTACCATGCTAAAACGATAGCAGTAATTTTTGGTTTTTTTCTGCCGATTGTACAATATTGTACAACTATGTAAAATTACTGCTCAATTGTTAGGGCATCTAAAAGTTGCTTAGCTATTAGCCGGATATGTCCTGCTTGAGAGCTTGCAATTAATAATGTTGCTTTACAAGTTGGATCGTTCGAACGCTCAATCAAATAGTCCCATTAGTTTTCCATCTAACTTATCGTACAACATGTCGTCCAATATGGAAAGCCCATAAGAACATGTCAAATTTTTTCTTACCAGAGTTGCAAAATTAACAAGCATTAAGCTACATTAGGCTAAGGTTTGCAGTAGAAACTCTACATTTTGTTCTATCTTTTTGCAAACACAGAGAAAGAAAATGGTTATCCGCAAGCATGCTTATGAAGAAGAGAGAAAGAAGAGGAAAATATAAAATAAAAAAATATTATCGTTGTAAAAAAAACTGATATTTTGAATAACTTTTGAAGTTTTCTTTTTAAATTGTTTATCTAGCTAAAAAAGTGGAGGGGGCAACTGCCCCCCTTTCCCCCGCTTCCGACACCAATGCCCAAACCTCACGTTTTTAACTAGTCATTTATTTGATTTTCAAAAAATTCTTAAAAAGACCAGTCCAATATACAATTTTAAATTAATCTTCATGTTATGGAAAACTTAAGTAGTTCGCAAAATAATAGGAAAAAGTTGCTTTGAAAGGCGACGTATAACACATAATTCTGTTTCAACTGAACAGAAAGTGTTTGTATAAGCTTATCAAAGTGAATGGTGTTGATGTAGCGATGTAGTGAATGGTTACTGAAGAGTTGATGTAGCGATCAACGAAAGAGCCATGGCCCATGGTGGTTTGTTTTGCAAAGAACTTGTTGTTCTTGAAACGAGCTACTTCATGAACTAATTTGGAACTAAGCTCAAATATAATTCTAAAAAAAAATATTATTTTTTAGAGTTAAAAAAACAATGTAGTAATTTTGAATATATATGCTTATATTAAATATATACAAATATTCTGGATTTCTAAGGAGGTGTTTGAACCCCCCTTATCTACGGCGTTGACGGAGCACATTTGGCACTGGGGCACATTTGACTTCACGTTGTTCAGTGCGAACAGGTCCTTATATCAAAAATGTAAAAATGCAGAGCCAACCCATAATTGAGTTTGAGAAATGCCACAATATTTGACAATATTTATTATTAGTTTTTAAATATTCGCGATCGTTCATGTAATTTTTAGCTGGAGTTATAGATATAAGCCTTTTCAAAAACAGTAAAACATATTTCTTGGCAGCGTGTTAAAGATTTTGTTACTCTATTGACATGTGTAAAGTAAATATAAATTAATATTATACAAGTTCAACACAATTAATTACATTTTAAAAAAAAAACGGTTAGTCGTTTGGGCCACATTTGACTTTTGCAAATGGTGAAATAAAAAAAATTATATTTTCTTATGTCAATTATTGCTTTAGAAATGGTTAGTAATTATAAAAAAAAAACCATTCGGTGCGGGATTAATGAAAATTATATGAAAAAACCCTGCGGACATAGCATCACCTGTATTTATTTATCACCATATTATTTATATGAGTTCATTTCCGTGTATTTCTTTATATAAATAAGAATGAAATCGTTGACTATTTTTAAATAAATTCATTATAAACAATTTTATTTTCGAGTCTTTCAGTTTGACTGAAGGTCGAATATTATATTTGAATGTAAAATTGCACAGAAAATATGGTAGTCAAATGTGACCCACAATGGGGAACATTTGTAAAATTATGTATTATTTTTTAAACATAAATAACAATGAGCATTTTCTTTTTTTCTAACATTTTATTTTAATTTCTTAATACTCAAAATCCACCGCATAACTCTTATACAATTATATTATAATTTGAGAAAATAAAGGACTTTTATATTAAAGTGCCAAATGTACCCCGTTATCCCCTACTCAGTTATTTTGCTTACACCGAAGTGAATACACGCATTTGTTTGCTTGCTTTAAGCATTAAAAAAAAAAATCGAAAAAAATAAGCACAACAGTAACTTTTGAATTTCTTTAGAGCGAGTTATTGAAAAAATTTAGTATTTTATGATGAAAAATAAATTTCTGGCAAAGTATGTGCACCATAAAATTTTGCTAGTAGCTTTCGTAATGGCAACTATTCCCAGTTGTGGGACACCTCACGTAATTGGTTGTGGAACACCTTGTTTTTTGCGTTTAAAATACGCATTTGCATTTAGCATTTCTGTGTCGATAAGCAATAATAGCTTAAGTCAATTTAAGACTGACCTGAGTTATTGATATAGTTGTGTTCCACGTATATATCATTATAAACACACAAAATCTAGAACTTCTTCAAATATTTTCGTTTTCGTTAACATATATTTAAATTGTGTTTTCTATCATTTTTACGCAGTTTCATACATTGCACTTCTGATTTGGATGATGAAAAAGTAGAGGAATAACATGCAAGAAGTGCAATTTTCTGTTATTCTACCATCAAGCTTCTAAAATTAATAAATTTTGTAATGCAAGGTGTCCCACAACCGGGTAAAAATGTTTTTTTAGAAAAAATGAGCCCTTCATAAAATTGGTAGTAAAATTTTTCTGGTTAACTTAAGCAATATAGTTATTTTAGCCAGGCACGTACCCTGGAAAGAATTTTTGGGAAGGGGTTTAATTTGTTTTATTAATAGTTATTCCAAATTTTTTATATAAAATAATCTTTAATGTCTAATCTTCTTTTAATTTGGGGTAGTGCATTTAAAATTTCTCCCGTGGTTACTTTCACATCCCTGTGAACATTTAAGAACCCATTGAGACTCTCTTCTCCAGTTTTACTTCTCATGTATATGAAGCAACGAAAATAAGCATTCGCATGAATCGACTGAAATCGCCGACGTTGCACCATTCTTCAGGAATCGCCTTATTGATAGATATATCATTGCATATAAAGATTAAGGGATTCGATAAAAGTTGCAGATCGATTTGTCTGATTCAGGCAGTGCCTACAAATATGGGTAGAAAATTTTGATCTAAATCAATATATACTTTTAAGAAATTATCACGTTTTAAAATTCAACGCAATGCCTTCAATACAAATGCATTTTTTTCAAACAAAATTTAAAAAAATTTTCAAGCAATTTTTTAACCAAAGTAGATTTAAATTTCGTCAATGTAGGAACAAAATGTTTTCAATATGTCGCAAATTTCACATTGAAGTGTAATATCAGTTGCATTGACCATCTCCATTTTGGCTCAAACTGTGTTTTTAAATTGGTTTATTGTTTAGAAAACTCAGTCCGGAGTTTGAGATTTTAAGATTTTTTTTCGCGGACCCACAGCCATGCGAATGCCGAAATAGGCTATATTTTGAGACTACGTAGCTCAATCAATTTAAAGGCTATTTTCGTGAATAGGATAACATTGGAAAGGTTTTTTTTTCTGCTTTAGAGGTTTTCTAAAATAGTTCTAAGCATTTCCTTTTGTTAAATGTATTTCTTAAGGAACGAATAAATTGCAAATAAGAAATAAAAAAGAAAAAGAAGACTAAATTAAATTTACTCTAATTTACTAAGGGAAAAATGTAAAAATTTTGAAAAAATGCAACAAGTTGACCCATTCTTAGTTTCAATGTTTAATACCATGTTAGCAAAAGGCGCTATAATTTTTTTTTATTTTCATTACTTTAATTTTTTTACGTTCACTTATTTTACCCCTTCAAGGGTTCAGAAGTGGCGTAAAATGTGAAGTGTTAATGAATTTTCAATACAAATTCAACTAGCGTTGCTATTTATTGTGAAAATACTATAATACATATACTACGTTTATACGTCAGCGATTTGCAAATACAAATAAATTGCAATTAGTAAACTCACGGTTCACGGGCAGTTTCTTTTCAGGAATGGTGTTATTTTTCAGTGATGCCTGATTAAAAACACACAATTACATTGCAGCACTAGTATAAAAACAGATGCTTTTTTAAGTTATCGTTGAGTTAATCATAGTTAATTGCAAATAAAATTTTAAGTCATCGTTTATAAGGGGAAATTTGCTATTTGCAATATTATTATTTGTAAATAAGACAGACGTGTAAACGTAGTAATAGATACTTTGCAATTTTTTTACGTAAATAATATAAAAACAATATTCCAAAGTACATTCTTTGAGTGTTTTTAAATACATCTTCTTCTCGCTAGGCGGCTTAAAAAAAAGGTCGAAAAGTCAATTTATCGGAAACAATAAAATTAAAGTGCATGTTTTGTTAATTAATTAATTAATGCTCACTATCAGAACTCGTTGATTTTAGTTTCTGAAATTTTCAGAAGGGGTATTCACACTGACTTGGGTAGCTGGGTATATTGTTGGGTATAGTGCCATTGTACCCATCTACCAATCTACTCTTGCTGATCTCCTGACTTGTTTGAGTAGATTGATTTCTTGCCAAATTGAGTACTTTTTCCATGTGTTACCACCTTTTGCAAAACTAAGATATAATTGACCTAAGGGCATAAAATTTGCCACATTTATTGTCAAGGCTAATATCTCTAATAAAAAACAAAATTGCCACACCCTATATTTCAGATGAATTTGGATGTATTGGACTAAAATTTTGTAATTTACTTCGCATGTTACTCTGGACAACTCAACCAGAAATGGGCGTGCTCTAACTATAACTACGCCCACTTTTCAGAAACCGTTATAATTCCTGAGTTGTGCATGTTTTTATAATGAAACTTGGTGTGTATGTGCTATGAGAAAAAGTGGTGGTTACTATATATATAAATGTTGCCACGCCTACTTTAACTGTCCTTCTATATATATATATATGAAATAGTTAAATGTTTTATTATTTAATATTAAATAATTATTTATTATTCAATTAATATTAATTTAATATTAATATTAATATATTCGGTTAATAAAAATAAATGATATTTTACCCCCTTCAAACTCCCACAAATCAATAAAAATGCTGTATTTTAGACGGTTACCGCCATCAGCTTTACTAAAAATGGGCATGGTCGAAGTATGTTTATGGGATAAGCTTGGAGTGAAGCAAAGTGCGCCAGGTATGATCTAAATTAAGCTGCAATTTTAGCAGTCAATTTTTTTCGAGTACGAGATGGTTTAGGGAAAATTTTTAGAAACACCCCCTTTTACCGCCCTCAAATCAAAAAATGGTATATTTCGGACGGTTTTGGTCGTATTAGACTAAAATTTGGCAATTTAGTTTATATAGTTACTTTCGCCAACCCAACTAAAAATGGGCGTGGTCGCACTACAGTTATTCCAGTCAAGATATATAAAATTGTTTTTTTCCGATTAGCATAAAAATTTTTTTATGGAAGTAAGGTGGTCATGGCAGGACAACGTCTGCCCGGGATTTCTAGTAAATTATAAGCTGCTGCGAAGTTCAGGTTAAGAATTAATCGAATATAAAATAACTTTTTTTAAACCTAACTAATAGCCTAAATTTTGCGCACATAAAATGACAAAAAAAAATATGTTGGCAACTCTCTTCCAGCTACCACTCATCTCTCATCAGCTACATAAACCTGGGAGATTAAACAAACATGCAGCACTGTCCAAAATTATTTTACAAAGTACTCAATTGCAATTAAGGGTGCATGCAATAATCAAAAGTACTCAATATATCCATACCCAACTACCCAAGTCAGTGTGAATACCCCTTCTATAAATTTGTGTTAATATTAGACGAAAAACTCAAAAGGTTAAAAAAAATATTCAAAGGATTTGGGTGTGGTGAAGCATATGTTCATAAACGTATAAAGGGCCTGCTAATAGACAAATAATATAAAAGAAACTTAGAAAAATTAGATATTGGAATATTTTTATTTCATTGCGTAGGCTTTTAACTATAACTTAATGTACTTTTTCAATTATATTTTCTTTTTTCATGACGTTTTTGAAAAATATAGCTCACCGGAGTGGCATATTTAACTTTTCTTTGAAATATTGCTCGAACTGGTGTGAAAAAATAAACAAAAAGGCTTTAAATATAAATTTTAGAATTTTTTTTTTTGAAAAATCATACTTTTGGATTTCTTACACTATTGGAAGAAAAAGATTTTCAGTGGCTGCGGATTTTTGAAGAATTTATGAAAAAAAAAGCTTTCATCGTTTATGATATACAGTGATGTGCAAAGGAATAGGGACACCTGCATTTTTATATTTAAAGCTATAGAATTATATACAAGGTGCCCCAGATAAAGCATTCATTCCCTCGGGTGGTGATTCTCTTTAATTAGGCTAGTAAGAAAATGCAAGGATGGTGGTGATCTCCTCCTCCCTTTAGGAGCTAGAGAAGAAAAACTTAAAAATAGGTGTCATTACATTTTACTCCATTTTTAATGTAACTCTTAACCGATCTCCAAAGTCAATAGCATCTTGAAAAATAGACTACATGACCTTCAAATCAATGATATAAAAGTGGCAATTTAAAATGAAAAAGTAGTTATGTTTGAATTGGTTACTCAAGTACTATGGCAAGATTAAAAACCAAGTCAGTAGAAAATTTTATCATAAAAAGAAATTACATCACAAAAATAATCAAAAAATGTATTTAAAATTCGAGATATTTATTATCAAAGTTTAATTCTAAATTTTTTTAGAATTTAGTTGCTCATAACTTTCTTAATTGTAACTTTATTCAAAATGTTTTATAAAAATCTCAATGTCAATTTGATTTTCTTCTCAACAAGTTGTAAAGTTTGGAAATCGGCTAAGATATACATACATTAAATATGGAGTAAAATGAGATCACACCTATTTTTAAGTTTTGCCTCTCTAGCTTCCAGAGGGGGAGGGGTCATCCTCATCCTTGCATTTTCTTACTAGCCTTATCAAGGAGAATAACTACCCGAGGGAATTAATGCTATATCTGGGGCACCTTGTATTCATGCAGCTTTGAATATACACTGGCGAGCAGAACTGAGTGCATGTTGAGCTTATTTTTACATAAAGTGTCATAAAATGGTAAATAATAAAGCAAATTTTATTAAACTTCCAGCAAATATTTTTTATTCTATTAGCAAAAAAATGTGATATAAAATATTACAATAACACAACAAAAACAAAAAAATTTAAAACAAAAACTTATGGCAACACTTTTCACTCAGTTTTGCACGTTTTGAATAAGTGAAAACAAATTAGGCTGCACTCTTCTGAGGAATTCCAAATTTACCGTTATATGTGGCTTGCAGCTAGTCATCTTATTTCAGTTTTTAGTCTTGTTTGTTTGTTTTCATATATAGTTACATCTTTTGCTTTTTTGTCAGTAATTGCACTTTTTCATCATAATATAAACAAAAAAATGAGGAAAATCAACATAGACACCGAAAATAATATAAAAATAACTTTAACAAAAAGTGGACACTCATCTAGAGTAATTGCTGAGAAATTAAAAGTGAGTCAACGCACCGTGATTGCTATTCAAAAACGACGGAATGTAGCTTCTATGCCGAATACTGGAGGTCGTCCCAGATTATTAAACGTTTCAGACGCGCGATTAATGGTAAGAGAAATGAAAAAAAAATGCTTTGAAAACACCCAAGCAAGCCGCTGGTGATATAAACAAGCACGTAAGTGAATGGACTGCTCGTAGAGCGCTTCACAGAATCGGTTTGGTGGCAGCAGTCACAAAGAAAAAACCAGCTCTATCTGACAAAAATATAAAAGCGCGTCTGAAATTTTGCAAAGAATGAGCATTGGACGATAGAGATTGGAAACGAGTAATTTGGTCCGATGAGACAAAAATTAACCGGTTCCAATCTGATGGAAAGGAATATTTCTGGAGCAGACCTCATGAAGCTATTCAGAAGCATCATGTAAAACAAACTGTCAAACATGGCGGAGGTAGCTTGATGGTTTGGGGTTGTTTCACTTGGTGGCATTTGGGACCGCTTGTACGAATAAATGGAATAATGAAGAAAGAGGACTACCTCCAAATTCTTCAAACCCATTTACCCGATTTTGTGGACCACAGCGCGTATCCCGAGGAAGAAGTCACTTTCCAACAGGACGGAGACCCCAAACACACGGCGAAGATTGTCCAAAATTGGTTGTCTGTGCAAAAATTTCAAACGATGAAATGGCCTTCGCAAAGTCCAGACCTCAACCCAATAGAAAATTTGTGGTCTATATTGAAGAGGCGGTTGGGACAACACAATAGAGCGCCTACCAACATAGAGGAGCTTTGGAACCGTGTCAAGATGGAATGGGAAAATATTCCAAGTGAATTTAAAGAAAACTTGGTGGAGAGTATGCCGAGACGTATGGCAAGTGTTATAAAAAACAAGGGATTGTGGATACCGTACTAAAACTAATAATTTATTGTTGGACCAGAGAAACGTGCAAAACTGAGTTTATTGAGTTATCTTATGTTTTTGTATTTAATTTTTTTATTTTTGTTTTGTTATCATTATATGAATTTAGCATTTTTTCTCCTTACAGAATAAAGAATATTTGCTAAAAGTTTTATAATATTTGCTTTATTATTTATCAACTTATGCCACTGTAAGTAGAAATTTGCTGAACATGCACTCACTTTTGCTCGCCAGTGTAAATATACAGGTGTCCCTATTTATTTGCACATCACTGTATCATACGTTGTCATTAATGGTTTAAGGGAATGCAATTGGCTAAAATACTTAACTACTCCCTTCTATCAACATTATCTAGATACTCCCCTGGATGCAGCCATAATTAGAAATAGTGCTTCGAAAAACACAACTCTAGAAAAATATCAATGCAGAGGTTTTAACGAAGCACAAACAAAATGCAACATTGTGGTAAAACTTTGTCCCATGCAGATGATATTGACTAGGTTGTAAAGCAGCTTGTGCCACTTCCGGGCTCAGCTTTAGCTTCAACACAAATTAATCAGTTAGAACTGGAAAGCCTTTTTTTCAACTGGTTGTTGATCAGGCAACTGCTTCTTTATCCGAAGAAGCGATGTTATTTAATATTGAGCGCATGAGGTGGAGCATTGAAAAGCAATTTGCCATGAATATTAACATTTTTAATTAATAATTTCGGGCGTTGCAATCGAAAGGATTGAAAGAAGACTGACACGTATTTGTTATATTTAATGGCAGGCGTTAAGGTATGCCGATTTTTTTTTCCTTAATGATGGCTTCATTTTTCTCACTTTAGATTGTTTTGGACCACTTTTATCGATACCGTTGAGATATTTCAATGATAATTGGGTTAGTTATTTAAATAATCTAATGCTGAGAAAGTGCGAAAAAGCTGAAGTAGCTGAACTCTATTGTTATTGCATGTTTCTCAGTCTAAGATTCTTATCACAAGTACCAACTTCATAAAAATATGGTTTACAACTTTATTATTTACTACTGCTGTCACATTAGCCGCAAAGCGTTTTTATTGCTACCCGCAAAACTCTGCAACACCACACCCACACAATGGCCCATGAGTGGAGCCTACTGAGTGCAAGTGTGTTTGTAATAGGGGATGGGGATGGTAGCTTTATATTGTTAACTGCTGACTGTGGCACTTTGACATCATTCATTTACACTCCTCACGCATTTGTTCGTAAGTTTGTTTGTTGGTTTGTTTGCTGTTTGTAATACAACCCTTTTTTTTGTAATTGACATCTAAGTGTGTTTGTGTGCGTATTCTTTGTATGCTATATGTAGACTTGAGTGTGTGTGTGTGATATTAAATAAGTTCTGTTTTTTATGGTCTTATAAAAGAATCCTTGCAATTTGATGAAGTCGTCTTTATTCCATGACGCGATATTTGAGTGCATTAAAAAAGCGACTACCGAATAACCGACATTGCAGATCTCTTATCAAAGTTCTCAATGACCCATTGATAAAAGATGAAGTAACCTTAAAATAGCAAAAATATCTATACAAAAATTTCAATCAACAAAATTCATGGTCCGCAAATAATGATTATTGCTATAAATCAATAATAAGTTATATAAAACTAGTTTTTATCGATATTGTTTCGATTAGAAATAAAAATGTTTTATTTGAACGAACTAATATCGCTTAATATTTTAAGCATTTTGGTCTGTTGGTATGTTCAAAGGAAATATTGAGGTTAATAAATAATAGGACCAGCTCATAATCTCAACCTCTCCAGGGGTGAATTCGGTGGATATATGAACTATTTTGACATTTTTCCTAATTTTGTGTGTTTTTATAGAGAAACTTAATTTTGATTTGATTTAAATTTTATTCGTATAATTCGATAATATTATCATATCGAAAAACGAATGATCAAAAAATAGTTTTCATTTCTATAAAAAAATATCAATAAAAAATAGTTTTTATATCTTAACAATATATTGCACAGTGCAGCACGCCTCGGGGATCGCTGAAAATTCCAAAACAGGGTGAAAGAACACCTCAAATAGATACAATTTGTCAAAGGGTTTCGAAAAGTTAGCCTATGTTTTTCATTACTACGCTACTTAAGTTGGGTTGATTTAGGATAGCCACCCTAAAGTATCTTTTATGCATTAGGGGCCATCTAAGAATTACGTAAGCACTACAGGGGGGAAGTCTTTGTATTTCTTATTTTTTATGACAAAGAGGATAGGGGGTCTGGATGGTCATTACGTTAACAGTATTTATTTTTTTTACTTTTTTGAATGTTCTAAAAAATTAAGTCGATTTCGATTTAAACACATATGGCAACCTTACTTGTACATGCTTGAAAATGAAACACATTTTCAGGGATTCCCGATGCATGTACCAATGTTTACGTAAGCATGGGAGTGGGTAAGAGCTTTGCTTACTCTTAATAATAAAATATTAGCAAAAAATCTCTTGCAATACTTCAACGGCACCTAGCTTACAAAGGGCTAAATATTTTAATATGCTTTCTTCAGACGAAATGTGGAGAAATGTTTGTCAAAGAGTTGCCTTGAACTTTGTGGATGAAAAATTTATGGCTTAATTGAATAAATGTAAAAATAAGGTTATTTTTCAATCAAAATTTTACAAGATTTTGTGTCATAATTCGAAAACTTTGCAAAATATCTATTACTTTCTTCGGCATAAATGTAGTTACAGTAAAACGCATATCGATACGTAAGACATCGCAAAAGGTTGGTCATTACTTGTGTTCGCCCTTGCGTAATTTAAAGACGTGCTTTCTTCTAAAGAAATAATCGCCTCATTCTTCAAAACCAAAAATCATTTGAATAGGAAATAGGAATCACTATGTCCTCTCAGATCATCAACTTCTTGTATCCACATCTTGATTTTTTTGCAAAAAAATTGTCCACTAAATCTGATGAACATGATAAAAGGTTTAACCTAATAATAATGCCCATGAAAACAAGATTTAACAGAACGATGTTATAAAAGCTGCATCAACTTCGTAAATCAAAATGAAACGGAATGGGAAGAACAATTTTATGCTTAAGATGACTCAGATGACTCTTATGATGAATCCGAACCACCTTGGAAAATATGATATAAATAAGGTTAAAGATATGTGAACAAATTTATCTTCTATTTTAGCTTTAGTAAAAAAATTTTCAAAACGCATTTAAGAAGCAAAAATCTTGAAAATAATTTTCAATATTTAGAAGAAATTTTTGGCATTACATTGACTAAATTTTTGCCAAGGAAAGTAAATAGATATTCTTCATAGTTTTCGAGTTATGACACAAAATCTTGTAAAAATGTATGGTCCATAATGTTCAAAGCGCATTTGTGACTAACAATTCTCTACATTTTATCGAAAAAAAGTATGAATAAAAGAGGTGTCCTTATTTGTATGGCAAAATTTTAAAATCAATAAATGCAAAAGTGCTGGCCTGATTCTTATTCCTTTAGTTCTAAGCTTAAAAAAAATTAAATTTGGTAGTGATCCAATTATGTTTAATATACTGGAAACGGTCAATAGAAGCGGTTAATAGAAGCGGTCAATTCGTTTTTTTCCGATTTTTCTAGTTAAACTGACTTTATTTACAGCAAATCTCTCGTTAAAATGATATAAATTTTCAAAAAATAATAATTTTTCCAAAATTTATGAAAAACGCCTTGGTCTTAGCATTTTAAAATTTTCAACGTTTCGTAAAATTTTTAATATTATTTTATTAAAACATTATTTTATTATTTTATTTTTACAGAAGGCTATTTTTTAGAAGCTTCAACTACCTGCATAACCAATTGCATTTCATTTCCATCACTTGTCACAATACTATTTAAATCTTGAACGAATTTTGTACCCTTTTCTACCGTTTCGTTTACAACAAATAGATCCCGACAGAAGCTCCAGGCTTTTTCAAGATCAAATGCCATTTCCCATGTAGACGAATAATTTTTTTATATTCTGAACACAATCCAATCCGACTGAAAAAAAGTTTGGTTTTCTGTGAAACGAAGGTCCTCAGAATGTATTTTTGGAATTTTGATTTCCACTGTACATCGGGTTCTTTGAATTGTAGTTTTATAACAATTTTGCGTCTTTTTTTTTCTAAAGAAACTGCTTCATCAGCTATATACCATAAGTGATCACTCATTTTTGGAATAACACAAGCTGAGATTGCATAATCAGGTTTTGCAAACTCTATCATACTCTTAATAAAATTCAGCTCTTGAAACAGAGCTGATAATTCATTTGTACATCCAAACCAAGCTTTTATGTAAATTTTGACCAAAATAATGCAAATATCTCGTATGCCATTCTTTCAGTTTTTCTGAGTGAAAATTCGTTTCTAAACAGAAATATTTTTATGCAGTATATCGTTTTGGACATCCTTGCTGCACCTTGAGCGTGACTTGCACCTAGTGTTTTAATTCAAAATCCCCATCTCCAAGAAATAAAATTGCAAGTTGAATAAACTCTATATAGTCTTCATGATAGTGTGGTTTTTTAAATGATCTTTTTGATCCATTCTTGTTTACCTGTTGATGATTTAATATAACCACAAAACTAAATACTACGAAATAACTTGGAAAAAGAATATATTACACTATCGGAAAAACTTTTAGAAATATCTTTAAATTCCCTCAAACGATTTTCTTGGCGCAAACGATGAATTGTTGTTCGGTTAATGGCAAATTCCTCTACATGATGTCCTTATGCTTCAAGAGTTGCTATTAGAATATGTATGGTCATTTCCTATACTTTGGCATTGTCTAAAGCTACTACTAAGCGTGCTGTTATAAGCCTCGAATCCAAATTAATTATTCATAGAATTTTTTAAGAAATATTAGTTAAATCGAGTTTAAGTCAAGTTACTTTAACATAACAAAAGTCTTATAGGTAATAATACTGATTTAAAAAAATTTACTACCGGTCTTAAACTATAAAAAATATTTAAATTTGTATTTTGTACATAATAAAACCTGAAAACTCAGTTTTTTTCCCTATATAGCCCTGATTAGAACTTATGATTGTTTCCAGGCCCATCAAACGTATTCGGACTGGCACTTATAATTTTTTATTTTTAGCCCTAAAGGAAAAAGAATCAGGCCAGCGCTCGGCATAATTTTGAAATGTAAAAGTAAGGACAACTTTAATGAAGATATATTAAAATATATTTTCCAAGTTATGAGGCTATAAGCACATATGCAAAATATAAGAAATCTTAGCGTATTAAAAAAAATAACTGAAAGTCTCACTTCAATTGAAACTTCCTAGCTTATCTAGGGGTTCTCATGCAACACACAAAAATAGACAATAAATTACTAAATTTTAGTTTTAATACGACAAAAACCGTCCGAAGTAATGCTTTTCTATGAACTTTTGGGCGGTAAAAGAGGTGCGGCAGCACTTTTTTCTTGAGGCGTGGTTATAGAGCTACCACTTTTAATATTTTTAATGCAGTTCTCGAAAGTAATCTTACAAACTAAATTACCAAATTGTAGTCTAATACAATCAAAACTGCCTGAAATATAGCATTTTCACTGATTTGTGGGAGGAAAAAGTGGCAAAAGTAGAAACCAATTTTTAGTTCAGTTGCTGAAAGTAACCATACAAACTAAATTATCATATTTATGTCTTATACGACTAGAACGTCTTAATTTAATAATTTTCATTGATTTGTGTTCGGTAAAAGGGGGCGTGGACACCCAGTTTTAGTACAGTTGCCGATAGTAACTATATAAACAAAATTTCCAAATTTAAGTCTAATACGATAAAAACAGTCCGAAATATAGCATTTTTATTAATTTGTGGTAAAAGGGGGGATTTCAAAAATGTTTCCTAAACTATCGCGTACAAACCTACACCTACACTCTATCTGTCACCCTTCTGGGGGTTTCAAAACAAACACAAAAAAAATCACCTGCAGCCCCACACAAAGTCTATCTCAATCGCATCTGTAGAGGCAGAAAAAGGCTGTGACGAGGCTGGAATCATGACGAATTTAGAACATTTTTCGTTACGAGACTCAAAAAATTTTACTCTCAACGAATCGCCGTCTAACATGTTTCACTTCAAAAACAAAGGCTAACTTTTCGAAACCCTTTGACAAATCATCTCTATTTGACGAATATTTTCACCTTGTTTGGAGTTTTCTGCGATCCCCGGAATGACCCTCAAATTGAGTCACAGTGTTATTGATCGAAAAATAATTGGTTTAAAGTGATCATAAAAATCATGAACAAAAAATCATATAAAAATAAGAATATCTAGCTTTCAAACATTACATTGTTATTATTTAAGAGAGATATAGAAAAGAAACATCTTTTTATGCGTGAAAATAAGCATTATTTTTGAACAATTTTTTAACTTCAAAACTTTAGATTTGGATCTCTATCGACCTCTGATATGATCGTCGTGCACGTTGAAGTTTTAACAGAAATGAAATTTGACAATGTTTCTTATTTGCAATGTTTTTTAGACCCATTAGAGCACATTAAGAAATAAAAGTACATATTTAATATTCAATCAGACAAACATCCTATAATTTATGTTGTGGTATTATACACCGAATACTACCTTCACATCACTAGCAAAGGCCTATATTAGCCGACCAGAGGCGCCGGAAATATGAGTTAAAATATAGTGTGACATTAAATTTCGCAAATATAACTTTGACGACGTCAAAAAACCTAAAAAGCCATAACTCCTCCGCAACAGAATCCTTGTCCTAAGTATCGCCGATTGTGGTGTCGTTTTAAGATCATAAAAAAACAACTCAACAAAGTGCTTGAAGTGGGCTTATTTGTTTGTGTATAAAGCAGTTGACAAACCTTTTCTTTGCAGTTTTTGTTTCTTGAAAGTCCCCGTAAAATGTTTTGTTTCTTTGCTTTCCGTTTTATTCCATTACGTTTCGCCTCATTTCGCTTTTCACATTGCTTGGTGTTTGCTGAGGGGGCGCCATTAAATTGCCATTGACATCCACTTGAAGTGAGTGAGTTAAGTCATATTTTTATACATTCTCCTGACGCCGTTCTCTCTCCTTCCTTCTGACGTACTGCAGTCTCAAGACTCCAGAACCCTGATTCATCCTGTGTGTTACCAGTTCTGAGAGCAGAGTGCGTAGTTATATGTTCCCCTATCGCATGGGAGCTAGTGTACGTGTGTTTGTATGTGTACGTATGCTTTTGAAAGGGGACTCAAAGGATTTCAGGCACAATTGTTCGCAAGCACATGTGTGCTCGGGTATGTGTGTGTGTGTGTGTGTGTGTAGATTTAGCTACAACATGTCGCCTTCGGGTGGCTAATCCTTTGATTTACTTCTATCTCATTCACATTCAGCGCTCATTTCGTTGTTTTGTCGTTTATGAAGCGCATAATTAGATTAAAATCTTTTATGCGTGCATACGTTACAACAACAAAGTAACAACAAAAACGTTCCAGCAAAACAACAAGTTCACAAAAAGTCGGCCCCAAGGATATGTGACAAAATGAAGATAAGGAACCAGCAAGTAAAACGCAAATAAGATGTCATTGCGATTGTTTCAATGTTGGTGTGTGCTTGTTGATGTGTTTGTATACCTTTTTAACTTCAGATAGTTGCTTGAATTCTTAACTTGAAACATTTTACCAGCTTTAGTAAAAAATTTCCACAGAGCTTTTCAAATGAATTTAAGCAAACACTGTAAAAACGGCCCCAAAAGAAAACACAAATGAAACACAAATTTAATCCCAGCATTGAGCTCTGCTATCTTAACATTAACTGCCTCAATATGTAAAACTCAACAACATTAATTGAAGACTTCTTCCTTAATTATAAAAAGAATTACGAGATGAGTGCGTACTCAAGTGTTGGGGAATTAAGAGCCATTTAGAAAATAAAAATTTAAGCCGAGGCATTGACAAATAGTTGCCGCTGCTGGCGCTGATGATTACGCTGACAGCCGTCTTATGTTGGCGATGTCATCAGAAATAAAAACAAAAACAACAGCAGCAGCCAGAAATGAATTGATTGAATCTCAACAGATGTGCCGTCACTGTCTGACATCGTGGCGGTCCGACGAGCACCCTGCTGCTCACCTCGACGACTGTCAAACACATATCGAGGCAAATGAATTTTATTTGAACGCAATTCTAATAGTTGACAGTTTCAAATTACAGTCGCCAACAGTGGCGACGGACTCATCGTAACTTTAAGCGTAGGTACCAAAAATAGTATTTATGATAGATTTTTATGGTTGTTAAAAGACCACAACATCTTTGGAATGGGAAGAAAAGATAAAAACAGGCACCCCACCGCGTGTGTTGAATTCGTGAGGAATTAATAAATCAACACTCGAGTTTGATTCGATAGTTTCATCAGGAATCTTCTAACAAAAAAATAAACAAACTTAAGATTATTCTAACTTTGAATTGGTAAGCAATCAAATAAACAGTCAACCAGATTCTTAGCAATGATGTGGTATCATTGACTAAGAACTCAAAAAGTAAGCATAATTAGCTTTATATTCGATAGTCTAGAGTTCTTTGTTCTGTCCTTTTCCCTGGAAAAAAGGTCAGTCCACACAAGGTGAATACAAAAATCTGGAATCAGGTAATAAATAATTAGCCCAGTTGAGCCAGAAAGCATTTGATGATACTTTATTTTACATTATTTTTATATTGTTAAACAATACTATTTCCATTGCTATTGAATTCTATTTTTAAAAAAAAATTGCCTAGGCAATTGGAATCTTGGGATTTCGGGAATTGTTTTATGACATGCAAAAATTTTAAAATAATGGAATTTAGCTGTAATAAAAGCAGGGACCATTTATAACTCTTTTTCTTCGTTTCTGCGTTTTGGCAAAAAGAATTGGATTTTTTTTTTCTTTGATTTATAGAACAGAAATTCGTATTTTTTAAATAGAAATCCAAACGAAATCGTTATTCATACTTAAAATATTCAAATACACTCAAAAGTCTATACGACAACACTAAAACGAAATCATAATTACTAATGCAGACAAGCGTTACAAAACAGTTGTAATATACAAAGAAGACTAGATACAAAGAAAAAAAATTCAACAATAATTGGAAGATAAAGTAAAATTCTAAAAATCTCATTTTATATTTTTAGGGGAAAAACTTGTTTATTTTAAGGTAAAAAAATATACATCACCTGATTGAACCAGATCGATAATAAATTAAATTAGAAAATAACGCTCAAATGATTTTTTTATTTCAAAATCATAACCTTAATGAAAGATATTTGCAAAATTTTTAAATATTAAATATTAATAGGTATATATTAATATAAATATATAATAAAAATTTAATTTTAAAAAAAACTTGATTTGGGTTTGGTGCAGTTGTCTGTTTGCATGAAATTCTATATGCAGAATTCTACATTAACACAAAACTGTGTTAAAAAATTCTGTATGCCAAAATTCTGCAAAATATGGACTAAGAACAATTAAGGTAAATAAGCTTAAAATAACAACTTTCCGTACAGGGGCAAATCATTTAATCTTAAAAAACACCATATTGTATCCCAAATACAGTTAAAATGCTGTAAATGGGGAGTAGACTTTTTGAAAGCAAAATTTTTAAAAAACAGTATATTGAAATACTGGTTTTTGGACAAAAATTATTTTAAAAATACTGTAAAAATTGCAGCATTTTGACATTACAAACTTTTGACAAACAGAAATCTGAACTTGATTTTTATATTTCAGAAAAGTTAAACATTAATTTCAGAATGAAAAAATATTTAAAAATATGAAATAATATTTCACTTATTATAAACATAAAAATATACACGTAACTAAGTTAAGCAAAACAAACATAGTATATTAATAAAACTATTGTTACTTTCAAAATTCAATGAAAGCTAGTAAACAGAGTCTTTTAAAATCACAACCAAAACAAACTACAAAATAAACTTTCAAGGTGTATGGAGAGATAAAAAAAGAACAGGGTGATTTCGATAATAAAAAAACCATCCTTTACATTGCATTTATAGTTGCTGAAAGTTTTTAATTTTCTTATTAAATCCCGGGACTTAGAGCTTAGGATCCCAGTGCTTTGGGACTAGAAATTCGTTCGGTATCCCGAGATTGAAAGCCCTACTAGGCAGTAAGGTATACACTTAGGGAGTAAACTTTTTTGTCAAAAATTTTGAAGGCTTATGCGGAATTCGGAAGTTCTTCATAAAATAGAATTTTGAGAATTTTTGAGATATTTTGAAAAAGGTTTAGGGTCGCTCAAGGTAGCTTTTTTCAAAAAAAGTAGTTTTTCAAAATAATGCTTGTGCTTTCTACCCAGATTGAGTGCCTTAATGAAATATATAATGTCCCAATGATCTTATTTGGAAAGTACAATGTTCAAATTTTAGTGGGCTTAAAGCAGGAGTTCCGAATGTTTTTCTGCACAGGACAGTCAAAAAAAGGAGTTTTTTTTTAAATTTTGCTGTGTTTTTTAACCTTAAATTTCTCCAAATCTTCGCTCTTAATATAAAATCTTAGCTTGCAGTACTAAAAAACATTCAATCAAAATACAAAAATTGTTGCTAACTTGACGTTTTTTTTCTTGACAACGCGATATTTATAATGTTGCTAACTTGATCTTGTTTGTCTTGAAAACGCAACCATACTAGATGTCTGATATTATTGTTTTGACTTTTAATAAAAGTATTTTTTGACTAATAATACTTGATTTCAATCTGTTAAGGTTTAGCAACCAAAAATAAATAAATAAACAATATAAATATGCTTTCATTATAAATAGAAGCACAATTGTAAGCTTCAAAATTTAGGATCGTCTGAATTTGAACTTTATATTTATTTAGACTACTATCTGCCTTCCTAATAAAATAAGGGCCCATAACAAATTTTAAGTTAATCGGCTTACTTGAACTTGAGATATCATGTCAACCGTGTTAGAAAAAGAAGTTTCGAGAATCACGCGCTTAAAGTTTTTAAGTTAAGTTTCAGGCAGTCTAACTGACGACACTAAAATGGCTATAACTTTTAAAATAATTTGAATTTCGGTAAAAAAAATTGTTTCTGATATTTTAATTTGCTGATTTTTAAATAAAAAATCTTGTAATTTCACAATCAGCTGTTCGTATCTAAAAATTCGTTGCCGAAGAAATTTTTCAAGTAAAATTTAAGCTAGTTTAAAGAATTTTATTAGAATAGAGAGTTAAATGTAGCTTGTTCTTCTTCTCTTACAACTTTTCTCACGTTTAGAGCAAAAAAACTTTCAGAAAAAACATTGCTCAATAAGATTAAGCTACCATAAGTGTTCACAATAGTTGACTCCGCTGAATGCGACTAATTTGTGACACTCGCTCGCTATTTAGTTTTCTTTTTTTGACATTCGATGGTCGCAACAAGAACTGTCACTCCTACCTACACTATTATACCATGCTTTTAAGTAACTTCAAGTTACTTGAAGCGAGTACGGAAACAGGCCTATTAATAGCAACAACTACAATAACAAGACAAGCGGCACAAGAACAAACGAGAGGATTTTCCATTTGTCATTTCGACACGAATCAAACCACCAACCATAACAACAATATAAAGCAGCTACTGAAGCATCTTAAGCAATTTTTTAAAATACAAAAATCTGGATTTATTCTTCTTAGAGTTTGCTATTTTGTGTCTTTATCAAAAAAGTGATAAAATTTGAAATAGGTATTCATTTTATTCGTAAAATATCTGACATTTTGGCATACATTTTGTCTTTGTAAGATAAATATTAAAGGCTGTAGGCATACCCCAAAGAGTGAACAAAAACGCTACATGTGCTTGCAAAAGTTTGTGAATAAACTTTATACAAACCACGCTGTAAGACGTAATTCCTCGTCAAAACTGTGGAGCAGAGTTTTCAAATCGTTTAACCTTTTATATTCTGAACGAAGAGTTTCAAAAGACTAATAACTGTGAATAAATGATGAACATAAGATTTGTTAAATCTTTCCCTAACTTCTTTGAGTAAGTATTAAAAATAAACAAATTCAAAGATAGCCTTCGCACTAATTCTTGCATATGATTGACCTGTTCCATACTGACAAGGCAGGCATTCAACTTTCTTAGAGCTGCATTGTACCTTTGATTGTACTGACTTATCTTTCTTGACTTATCTAAATAATGATGCCTGAGAATCTACAAGTTACGGCGAAACAAATGTAACAATAAATATCCGCGTTAATTGTTATTCCAACAACTAACAACATCAACGACGGCAGATGATGTTGACATGAACATGATGACACCATGTTGCGTCGATTTTGCTCAACATAAATGATTGTCCTTGGAGGATGATATTGAGCGGTGAAGAACTTGCAATGGTATGAACTACAATGTCAAGTCTTATTATCATTTTTTAGAGTTTAGGCAACATGCGTGATGATGATCAAGTGATCAAGCGTGCGATAAAATGTTCAATCATTTTGGTAACTCCATCCAGCTGTAGTGGCTGGCTCAGCACCTGAGCTTGCAATTTAAATAATTGATTTATGCAATCGGCTAAATCATCTGCCAGCGCAAATCGACAAGCCTTGAACTAGGATAACATTTGATGGAATATTATCATATGATGTTGCGTTACGGCCACGGCTGACTGCAACCATAAAACGATTTGGGGACACACACAACCCTTGCCATTCGTATATGACGCACACGTATATGACGCAAAAATTTGTCATGATCATTCGAGTATGCATGAATAATTCAATGTATTGTTTATAAACTGATCATGCAATAAAAGTCCATCAAGTGCCGCGACGTGCTCGTTACGTTTTTGGTACCTTAGAATGCTTGGAATACTGCGTGTTTTTATGACAAGTTGTCTGCAGAGAACACTTCACTGTATGTTGAGACAAGATTAAGCCTTCCTTGAGCATTCCATTTCGTACATATTCCATTATGTAGCAGCTTGCGATTTATTGCCCACAATGTTGTGCCATAAAAATCAACAGAAAATACTGCAAATTACCAGCAATTTTATAAGTAAATAAAATCTTTGGCCACTTTGATGCTTTTTAGCTCAAAATATACAAAGTGATGCACTCAGATCGTCTCAAGCGATCGTAGCAAACTCAATTAAAAAGCACAACAGATGAGCCAGCAGTTTACCTCGCTTGGTTGATCGTGGCACCTCATGGCATGAAGATGCCAGGCTGTTCGGCAGATTGACTGAGATAAGCAGACTTATGATCGCATTTGGCTACTGCGGCTGTAACCAATAAAAGAAATTGAAGTCGAATCATGGAATCAACAAGATCTGCCCAAATAAATGATTTTCATGCGAATCCACTTTTTGGGGTAATTTTGTGTTGGCGCAGCAGATGTTGGCGATTATTAAAAAAATTGTTGTGTGCATTGCAACAGCCAGTTATGGGTAGAAAGCATCAAAAGAGTATTGGCTTCAAGAACAAAGCTGCAGTTGGTGAAGTGAATGCAAACTGCGGGAGCCACCCAGATTGTAATCTTTCAGCGACAGGCACGTACCGAGAAAAAAATTTCGGGGGGAGTTTTTGATTATTTTTATTTTGGACTTATTCCAATCCTTTCTCTATTATTATAATAATAATATATTTTTTTAAAAGTGCATTTAAAATCTCTTCTGTGGTCTCTTCCACATGCCTGTGAACATTTAGAGGAGCTAGCCCATTGAGCCTCTCTTCTCCAGTTTAACTTCTCATGCATGTTTTGAGTCTTCGAAGCTACAAAAACGGGGGTTTGCTTGATGCGACTGACACCGGCAACGTTGCACCAATCTTCAGGAATCGGCTTATTGATGGATATATAAACGTTACAGGTCGATTTGCCTGATTCAAGCAGTGCCCACAAATATGGGGTACAAAATATTGATTAAATTCAAATTATACACTGAAAAAACCATCACGTTTTTAAATTCAATTCAAGCAAAAACTCTTTAAACACCTTTCAGCTGTTCTCTAATAATCTTCTGTGTACCGTCACATCTTTCTTTCTCTGCATCTTTGTTTTTCTTTTATATTATTTTTCGATAAATAAATGTAATGTTATATTTTCCTTAAATATCCTTATTATTATTATAATTTTTTAGTTTTTTTTTTTGTCTTTTGTCATTATACTGAGTAATTTTTAAAAGAACATGTTTAAATCTTTTCATTTTTTTTTAATACATATTATAATAATTTTTTCTAAATTTTTTGTTTTGTTTAACTTTGCCGCAGGGCATTCCCTTATGGGGTGTCGGGTATGACGATCCCGTGGATCCTGAGTCATTGCTCTTGTCTTTTATTCTATGAAAAATGTAATGAAATAAAAAATTAATTATAATTTATAAAGTAATGATTAATAATCAACTATATTTGTACTACTTAAAAGAGAAATCTTATTGCACAATGAATTATGAGTTTCAAATAAATAAATAAATGCCTTTAATATCAATGCGTAATTTTTCATACAAAGTTTAAAAAAATGTTTCAAGCAATTTTTTAACCACAATATTTTATAAAAAAATTTGCATTAAACATTTTTCCTCAATGTTGGAACAAATTGTTTTCAATATGTCGCCCATTTCGAATTGAAGTGTTCTATCAGTTGTACTGACCATTTCAGATTTGGCTCAAATTTTGTGCTTAGATTAGTTTATTGTTAAGAAAATTAAATCCGGAGTTGAGGTTTTGCAATTTTTTTCGCGGACCCATAGCCATGCGAATGCCAAAAAGGGTATATTTTGAGACAACGTAGCTCAGTCAGTTTAAATGCGATTTTCATAAATAGGGTAACATTGGAAGTTTTATTTTGAGGGAAAAATATTAAACTTTTGAAAAAATTGCATGACCCATTGTTAATTTCAAAGTTTAATACCATGCCAGCAACAGGAACTATAATTTTTTATTCATTATCATTATTTTCATTTTTTCCCGTTCCAATACCAGCAGGCTGAAAAGGACTGCTTTTTTATGCGACTTGTCGAGAAGAAGATGAATTTAAAAACAAACAAAAAATTTATTTTGGAATATTTTTTTACATTATTTACACTATTATTTACATTATTATAAAACAATCTTTAAAATTTAACAAAATAATTATAAATAGAAATTTAACGCTTTTGCGTTTCTACAAAACAAAATTTAAAATCAGCGTATAAAATTTTCAACTATAAACTTATTTATTATCTTTATAATTTTCTCTTATTATTTCTTTGCAATAACAAAAACTACGTCGCTATCTGAGATTGAATTGAAAAACTATGTGCAGTAGAATCTTTGACAATAATTGCCAGACAATTAAGAGCAAGCTGAGAAAAACCCAGATTTTACATTTGATTGAGTGAAAATATTTTTTAAATTGGTTTAACAAATAATGAACATTAGATGAAATAAAAAATTATTTATTATTTTAATATTTAAAATATAAAAATATTTTAAGCCGCAATAAAACGCAAACTTCATCGAATTGAGATAAAATATGGTATTCGAGGGGTTCCAGGGGTGGCTTATTACGAATTTGACTTAAAAAACTCGAAAAAATTAAAAAATGTTATCGAAAAAATGGCGGTTTAGTTTTATTGTTTTTTATTCAAGAACAATATTTTAAAATTATGTTTTAAAATATTTGTTTTCAATACTACAGTTTTTGTTTGAATGTTTTTAAACTGTAAATGTTTACTATAAAAGTATATTTAAAAACATTGTTTTGAAAAACACGTTTGTTTTAAATTGAACTGCACAAACATTTGAGTTTAACTTTAATGAAATTGTTTCAAGCACTATTTCAAAAACAAATTCATTTAATATGAACACAGTTTCATTACATTTTAACACATACTTTTTTAGTGTACTCAAAAAAGTTTAAGTCTTTATATTATAGTCTTTTCACAGTAATTTTTTAAATATAATCTTTTTATTTTTGATCTACTTTGATAAAGATCTTTGTCGTGACCATAAACACACAACGACTTCCATGTGTTCCTCTCGAAGCTTGTTAAAATTCGTTAATTTCGGGAGGGGGGGGGGGGTTAACCTTCATAATCCCTTTGCGTACGCGCCTATTCAACGATAATCCTTACAGCCATAATAACTCAATTAAATGTGGCCACTTCAGTTCGAACAATTTAGTTGTTTTCCCGCAAATGTTGCTGAAAATTAAACAAAACTCTGTGCAGATGGCGCTTCAGAGATGATAAAATATTCTTTGCGAAGGAAGAGCTCTTTGAAGTAAAGCACTAATTTTTTTAGTATTTGCTTTATTTTCGGACCTTTCACGTGCGGTCTTATGCCCACCACTTTTTAATGAACTTGTGTTCACAAACTCTTACAAAAGAAGAGCCAAGAACAGCAGGTAGTGGGAGCACATGCACAATAAGGTAGCGACCTAGGCACACAATTTGATTTTAGCTTTTGTGCAGAAAAATTGTTAATTGTGGTAATTAAAATTGAGATCGTTTAAACTGGATCATTATGTGAAGCATCCCTGGCCCTGACCCCAGATGTATTGCCATGAATATTCATACGTTGGCAGACGTATGAACGTTTTCTATTTCGTTGCACTCCAATATGGGCCGCTCTAAATGCGGGATGCCGACTGGAAGCTTTATGGGCCATTCTTTTAAATTAAACACTGCTTCTTGCCACGCCCTTGGCTAGCAGTAATTGAATAGAACATCAGCAGCCGCGGAAAGAGCGTCTAAGAAAACATCGTTCTACCAACTGTGCTGTACTGAGTTTTATAGTTTTCGTGAATGGCTAATAACAGGTTTTACGTTAAATACGACAATGAGTACCAAACGTCATGGGCGATCGCTGAGGATGGTCGACCACATAATTCAGCTTCAGTCGATCTCGACAGCAATTAACGGTGGAAGCGAAAACCAACAACAACTTGATGGTTGATCTGCACTCAGACGCTTGCATTTGGCATATAGCTGCGTTTTAAAATAATTTCATTGATTTTTTTGACGTTGAAATATAAAGAATTTTTCTTAAACTGCAATAACTTTCATCGGAGTTGGTTGGGTGGTTTGATGGCGCTGCATTTTGCCAAAGTCTCTTCTCAGTCGGGAGTGTAAAAACTTTTGAGTAGCCAACAATCGTCAAACTGCTGTAGGCCAAATATATTTTAAGTTCAAATGACGGCAATTGAACAACCTGCACCGCACCACGCCATCTCCGCTGGTAGAGCGAACTACAATAACAATAACTACGTGCAGGAAAACTTTACAAGAGGAAAAATGTTAGAGAAATCATACAATCAAACATCATAATGCAAAACTTTGCAGACTAATTGCAGGGAATTCAATTTTACGACGTCTCTTCTACGAATTTCTTCACATGCTAGAGTGCGAGTAGGTTTGGGTGTGTGTGTGTGTGAGTGAGAAAGTGGTACGTTGTGAAGAGGGTTGGTCCCGCGGGCTTTTTCTTCGTTCTGTTTAAGAACTTTCGAACCGCACCGGCAGCGGAAATAATGCACTTCAGCTTTTTGAATAACTGGGCTGCATCTTGTCACAAATGCTACTCTACACTGTGCGTTACCAAGACATTGTCTAGTCTACATCTGCCAAGCGTTCAAATCCACCAAATTTCATCAGCTCAAGATGGGTTCAATGTCAGGTCTAGTTGTTTGAAATGCCGCGTCTAGACTCGTAGCTGCAGTTGACAACAAGATAAACAGACAAATCAGTATGTTTGTGAGGAGAGAATAATTTAAAATAACTGCTGATCCTTTTTGCAGACCCATTTCCTTAACATCATCTGGGCTTAACATGATTTTGATTTAGCCACTACAAAAAATAAGTGGAAATAAATAAATTATAAATATTAATTTGTTCACAACCTCCGGCAGTTGAAATAAATTGGTGATTTGTGCATATGTTGCAGACACCAACTCTACAACATCCTTGCTTCTAATTTTTGTCCTGCGCGTTCCTTTGATTGCTTCAGTGCTTTTCCTTAATATTTTATATTACTTACAGTGCGTCTTCTTCGCTCTTTTAGCTTGAAGCAAGAAAAATGGAAAATAAATTCATTTGTAAGCTTAGACGTCGATGTGGGATGCACTGTGAGTAAAAGAAGTTCAGAATGCATTTAAAAAATCAATTTTACTTGAAGGAAGTAGACCATTGCATTGGGTTATTTCCGATCAAAACCCTGCCTTTTAAAATAGGTCTTAATGCAGGTAGTTTATTTTCTTATTTTGGCATACCAAAGAGAAGGAATTAGCTAATTTAATTTGTTATCGATCTGATTTAAAGTTTTGAATGGTCATATGTTTCTTTTGCCTAAAGTTGTTAATAAAAAAGATAATTTTTTCTTAGATTTACTGTTTTATTTTGTATAACGAAAACGTAAGCCAACGACAAGCAAGACACGAAAAGCAATACTTTTTTCTATGCAAAATTGTTTCTCGTGTCTTGCTTGTCGTTGGTTTACGTGTTCGATATGAGCATTTCCACAGAAAAGTCTACCGTGAGCAAAAAAGTAAAACTTATTAAAAATTTATTATTTTATGTATTATCTAGGAGAAACATTTTAATTCATAAATTCATTAAACATGATGTTTAGTAAATGTTTTGCAAACTTTCTTGTTTTAGTAAAAATGGACGGCATTGGCTAGAGATAATGAAAAAATGGTTGAGGCAAGGAAAGGACAATATATTAAATTTGTTTTTTAATTACTTAATTACATAATTACTTAACTACCTAACTACTTAATTACCCAATTTAACTGCAACGGAAATTTTAGTATCGTAACGCCAGATCAAAAAGATAAATAAAAAAAAACAGAAAAAATGTTTAAATTTGATTACTTGGAAAATCAGTTTATGTTATTTCAAACCCTTATAAAATAAGTTGCGGGTTTAGTGATTTGCTAGAAATCGTCACGTCACGGTGAGATTGCTGTGTGTGTATGCGTGCGAGTATCGAGCAGACTACAAACTAGCAGGAGAGTGCGTTGTGTGTGTGCGTGCGAGTATTGAGATTCGAGCAGCTAACAAACGAGTAGGCGAGTGCGCAACTTTCTTTCTCTCTCTCTCTCTCTCTCTCTCTCTCTCACCGAGACTCTATTTCTGACACGTAGAAATTTCGTTAAAACGCATTTGTTATTTTTATTTATGTGTTTGTTTTAAATCACGTGAAAATCTTTATTGCAACTACGTTTTAAAAAAAGGAAACTGTAGCAAATGTGTGGAATACAGCGTAATCTGATATTAGAATTTCAAAAAGTTTGGTTGACACTAGGGTGGACCCAAAAATGTGTTTTTTTTATTTTATTATTTTTGTGTATGTGTTGTTAAAATTAATAAAAATTTATTTTACCTATTGGACCCTGGAAATGTGTCTTTTTGTTTTATACTCTTTATATATGTGATGGCAGTGTTAAGGGGTTACTGCTTTCGAACTTGTAAGAATTTCAAAAATTTTTTGACGAAAGGGTGGACCCTAAAAATAAGTTAAGCTAATTTTGTATCTGATGTTGCATCTGTACTCTTTGTGTATGGGCTGGCAGTATTAAGGGGTTGCTGATTTCGAATTTATATTCTTATGATAGAGTTTAAAAAATTATTTTGAATATAGGGTGGACCCAAGAAATATGTTTTGATTTTAAACTCTTTGAGAATGCGCTGGTCGCTGATTTTAAATTTGATTCAAGAATTTCTAAAAGTTTTTTGGCACTAGGGTGAACCCTAAAATGTGTTTTTTATACTCTTAAGTAAGTCCAGTTTTAATCCAACTTTTAAATCAATTCAAGCTCCATTCGGGGAACATGATGTTTCATGACTTGTTGAGTCATGAAACAAATAGAGCTGTCAACTGCCATATAGGCAACGGTTACTGTCTATTTTCATCTCTCATAAGAATTTTACATCTTAAGGGAGGGTTCTCCTGGATTTTTTTGGATTTGGCCGAAAAACAAGCAAAATTTGAGAATGGTTTGTGGGAAAATGAAAAGACATACGAACTTATGCTTTTGAACTTTGATTCGTGGTTTATTGACGAGTAAAAAAAAAAAAGATATTTGAAAATTCAAAATGGCGGCTTGAAAATGGCGGATCTCGTCGACCTCTGCGCGCAAAACATCGACCTCCCGCGGACAGTGTGGGGCCTCAGGTAGTGAACTGAAATGAGAAATGTATAAAACTTATTAAAATTGATAACATTTCATATGCCTGGAACCTAACTTCAATTAAGTTTGGTAAAAAAAACCAATTTTATAGACTTTTAAAAAAAAAATTGAAATTTTTTGCTTTTTTTTACTTAGATCTCGTTTAAAAATTATAAATAAACAATTTTTTATGCCAATGTTAGGTTCCAGGCGTACAAAAAAGTATATACTTTCAAACATTCTTTGAATGAAGGAAATCGGATCAATAGAACAAGCCCTGTGCTGTCCGTTAGATTAGAAAACATGGTTCCGAGAAAAACGCGTTTAAAGTTTTTAGAAAGTTGGTACGCGCGCGTGACATGGGTACGTTTGACGCGCTCTAGCTCGAGAAATACGCGTCGTATTGAAATATCCCTTGGCACAAACATTCTACATATATGTAACTTTCATTTTATGTAAAAAAAAATGGATTTTTTCAAAAAAATCCAGGAGAACCTTCCCTTAATTTTCAATAATAAATCTTGATTTGTTTTGAATTAACAAGTTTTGATTTTGATGGCCTCCAAATTTCTGAGGAAAAAAGGGAATGTTAGTATAAAGAAATATGGCATGCAAAAATGACAATATTAGAAAATAGGGAAATGCCGAGGGAATATAAATTTATTTATAATTAAAAAAAGTTTGTAACATAAGAGATTTTGTACTCTAAAAATAGAAATTTTTCATTATATATTATTATATATTATTCTATTATTAGAAATAGAAATATTATATCATTTCATAGAGATATTCTTTAAATTGTATAACCTTTAACGACCCTTTCGTGGTACCCGTGTACTATTTTGACTGTTCCAATTTTTCTTAATTTTCCTGAAACTTAAAAAAAAAACTTTTATGCAAATAAAACTAAAATTTGTTGAAAAAGGTGAAACAAAAGTGTATTAAAAATAGTACCTTATTAGAAGTAGTAGTACATATGAAATATTTAACCTTCAACGATCCATATAAATTAACACACTTAAATATTCATATGTGGATATGCTTTATAATTCACTACTTTAATTTCGCTCATTTCAGTTAAAATAACTTAAATTTTCGCACATTACAAATATGGCTGTGTTTTGCTTGTCTCTACAAACTTCTGATGTGTCACAGTTCTTCCTCTGACTAAAAAATAAAAAGTTTTTTAAATTCTATAGATTAGTTTTTTTGTATTTTTTTAAGCCGATTTTTGAAAAGGAACTCTTACATTTTCGATCACAACTCGAGAACTGATTTTGCCCTCAAATATCAAAAAATAAAAAATTCAAATTCAATAACTAACGAATTCATTGTTTCGGGACAGATAAATTTTTGAATGGAAATACGAAAAAATTATTAAAAATAAGTTCGCTATTTTGTTTTACTAACAAGAGTTTCAAAATAAAGTTTAAAGCAGAACATTCGCAAGTATTTTCAATCCCTCAAAAAAAAAACTGTCAAGCTTTGTTTATTTTCTTGTCATTATGAAGACAATCTTCCCTTAATATGATCCTCCTCGCTATAACCCCGTGGGTTAGTTTCAATGTTTTTAAGTTCAAACTAAATACCTTTTCTAAAAACATGAAAGGATAAGTGCTCTTTTGCTTTCCTCTTTATGCTTACATAAGGTTATCTATTTTCGTGAGTAAAGGTCAAATGACAGCAAAACCTGTTGTATGCTTGAATCATGCTCTGAAGCAAAGAAAATAGATATTTTTCATTATTTAATTTAAAATATTTTTTTAAAATTAATAAATATTCATTTGGAAGATATTTGTTCTGCTATTATGGATTGAGTGATTTTGCATGTATCATATTTTAGCCACAGGTACAAAATTAATTACATAACAAAGCAATACACATCAGGTTTTTGCTTAATATTTATTTGTTGCAATTTGACAATTTTGATGAATAGTATGGTGATTGAAAATCGATTTATAGTCAATTTTTACTTAAAACTTGACTTGATGGACTTAAATGAGCTTCGCATTGCAATAAAGCTACTTCAAAAACATATGGCAAACATAGTCTGATTCTCAGATCAAAACAATTGTCTATTCCTTCTGGCATTATTAAACGCAAACAATTTTGACGAAAAAACCTGAAGTGAAATAGTTAAGCTGATTCCGAAATTGGATTTGGTGACCCCAGAAATGGGTCTGATTCCTGAACCCAGCAGAATTTTTCTTTTGTGTAGCTGTGTTTTTAAGCCTTAAACCAGTGATGAATAAATCATTTGATATATTTTTGACTCCAAAGTTTTTTGGGAAGCAAACTAACTAAAGTGTGCATCCTTCCTGGAATGAAATCAAAATTCGGCTTAGTTGAAATTTACTTTAATGCTCCATTTTTGAAGCTGTACTGGATTAGACAAGCCATGGATGTGGTTTTCAGCTAATTTTTTCACAGTGCGCGCTGCTGATGTTGTAACTTTTTTTTGTGAAAGATAAAGTTTGATGTCGACTCTTGTTCTTCGTAATATTATTGCTGGGGCATACCCCCACTTGTCATGCCAGCAGTGTGTGACTTTCCTCCTACACGATTACATGTGTTCTTGTGGCTGTTGCTGTTGTTGTTGTTTTTGCTGCTGCCGCTCTGCTTTTTGGTCATGTCAGTTTCGAATGTCCTGAAACTGATGATGAATCTAACTCAACATACTTTTCGACTTGGCATCGCGCAGAAGTTGTTGCCGCTCTGACTGTTGCAGCAGTTTTCATAAATATCAAATGAAATAATATTGCTTTTGTTGTTGCTAATGTTGTTGTTTTAATAAAAACTTGAATTTTTGATTTTGTTTCGGCAAGTGGAATAAAAAGCGCCGCAGAAGTTGTTGTTGTGTTTCAATTTGGGAAACCTTTTGCGAGTGTTTTTCTTACGCCTGAGTGCACTTAGTGCCCAACCCTGGAGCACCCGCCACCGCACCTCCACCAACTTTATTTCTGACTTTACCAGTACCAGCCCGCACCAGAACCAGGCGAGTGCTCAGCACTGCAAGCGCATAATGAATTCTTAGTTATTGAATTATTAAATGAGTTGTTGAAATTTTTGAAACATTTTAACAATTCGAGCAGCAGCAGCAGCAAAGGATGATTGCTGTTTGCTCACAACCAGGTGCTGCGCTTCAGCACACATCAACTCTTTAGGGATTTTTACAAATTCCGGAAATTGACTCGCCTGAGAGGGAGCAGCCTGAAGGGTGCGGATTGATGAAAGCCGAGCGAGCGCACATAATGCTTTCAGGCATTTATTGTAAAAGCTATCGTTGCTGTAATCCTTCCGGGATTAAAAACGCATTACAACAATTGCTATTTGCAAAGTTTCGCAATAAACCCAAGAGGCTGGGAGGATGAGTGAAGCTGCCAAATAGACCCAGATACAACGTTTGTTTAAAGTTAAGTAGAATAAACAGCAAGAACTAAGCTGACACAAAAGATATCAGTTTTTCAACTACACACAGCCACACTTGCAAAAATCATTATGAGAAATTTTTCTCGTTGACTTTCCAAAAAACTCGCTTCTTGCCTTAATCCTGTTTCTAATCCTAGTAGATTTTAACGCGAATGCTTTAATCAACATTGTAGACAGCTTGTCCAACGACTAGAGTTCGGTTTATCACGGTGTCCTTTATCTACTTGCGTAAAAAATCTTGTTATAGTTGTTTGTAAAACGATCTCAGCCAACTACCAACATAATTCACTAGGCTGTCAGATTTTTGGTTGTCAGTCTAGCGTTTTTGGGCTCTTACACAACTACTGCATGGGTTCGTGAAAGAGTGGCAGTGACAGGGGCTCGAATTTTACTTGACAAAATATTCTGTATGACAAACATTTGCTGCAAATAGAAAATAATGCTCTTCACCACTACCTTTCCTCTGTTTAAGACATTGTTGCATCTTATAACGTTCATCAACCACACAAATTCTTAGCAATTCTTCCATTATATCTCATGGATGCAGCTTCATGCATATTCAAGAAGCTGTTGGCGCAACATCATTGCAGTGATAACAAGCACTTCAACAACAACAACAAAAACCACAAAAACATTTGTAAATAGTTGCAAATTTGAGTTCAGCTAACAGGAGTTGAGCGTTAATAGAAGGAAGGCTGAGCAAAAGTTTTTGAAAAATTTTGCCTAATCTTTAATATTTCTTTAATGATGTCTTTCGCTGCAGCCACACTCAAAGAAATGTAACACAGGTTTTCCAATACGGGTCAAATTTTGGACCAGAGAAGATAAAAGTATGTATTTTCGCGCGCTGAATTCAAATCTGCAGTCCGTTTTTATCTATCAGGTCGAGTTTAGGAGATATAGGCAAAATAAAAAACTTTTCATTTTCTGATAACGGGACTATATCTTTTAAACGCATTAGGCGATTTTAATATTCTTTAATAGGTTTGATAAAAAAATGCAAGGCCTAACTATAACTGTTTACAAAAATTCATTGTCTTTTGTAGTTTCAACGTTCAAACATTTTAAAATTGTTAAATTTTTTCTTGTTTGCAATCCCGTTTTTTTTATTCCTATAATTTATTTTCGAAAACTTTCTTTTGTCAGACAGAATATCTAATTACCTTTAGCAAACTTTTTATTTTTTGCCAATATCTTTGACAGCTTATGAGTTGTTTAGCAAAATCTGAATTTTCAGCTTCTTGAAATTTTTTATAAAAACTTTAGTCAAAAGGTAAAAAGTATACTAAAACTTCAGAATTTTTCAATTTTTTTTTAATAATAATAGTAATGATTAGGAATCTCTTAACACTTTCCTAAAAAAAAATCAATGAGACATTTTCAACAATTTTCAAGAAAAAGCTGTTACTTTATTCGGAAAAATTTCAAAAATGAAATGAAATGAAATGAAAAGTTCGGCGGTGGAACTGCGCCGTTTATAATTGTCATGGTCTTTTTCAATTATTAGAGACAAACAATGATCGGCGAAAACAATAAAAGCATCGGCGATGAAAATGAAAAATATTTTTTGTCGCCTATCGACCATTTGTATAGCTTGGTTCGATATGAGTTGCAAAAAAATAGGTCTGTTCCCGTACTCGATTCAAATAGCTTCAAGTTGCTTGAAATCTTTATTTTGAAGCTTGAGAGAGAGTAATAACATACAAAATGACACTCTCTAATTTATTACAATTAATTGAAGTTAGTACGGAAACAGACCTAATTTCGGAACCCATGACTTTCCTGTCACTTACACCGAATCTGAAATAGTGCTGATAAGCGTTTTTATAACATCAGTTATTACTTTGCCTTTTTTAGAAACAATATACCCGCCACAAACATAAAAAAAAAAAGAATTTGCTCCGACTTTGTACGTTCATCTTAGAGTTTTTATTAATTACTTTTTGTTTTAACACAATTTAAATAAATACGCGATCAGCTAGCAAAAACGAATGACACATTTTTTGGTTATTTTTCTAATATTTGTCTAATAGAAAAATGCTGAAGTTTTAGTATACTTTTTGCCTTTAGCAATATCTTAGATATCTTAATCTTTTCTAAAATATCTTTAATAGTTTAGAGCCTACAAGCGGCTAAAAAAAATCCTTATTTTTGTAAATAAGTCATAAATAAGTTTTTGAAAATAAATGGAAGGAAAACAAAGTTACAGGGTTGCAAAAGTGAAAAAAATTCAACAATTTTATAATTATTGAATTTTTAAGGCTTACATCTTTAAAACTACAAAAGACAATGAATTTTTGTAATCAGTTCTAGTTAGGCCTAATATTTTTTAATCAAACCTATTAAAGGCAATTCTAAAAGGCTAAGGCGTTAAGGGGATGGTATTGTTTTAAAAAGATTTTAGACATTTTTTTTATATTTTTCCTAAATGTACAACATTTCAAGAGTATTTTGTTTGTATTTCAAGTAAATCGTGCTAAAGCTAATGAAGATACAGCGATTCAAGTGAGCGAACCTCATGCTCAATTCTTAATAAATGCCTGACAAAGTTGAATTAACATAAAGACTTGCAGCTGCGCGATTCGCTTACCTGAAATCTGCTTCAAGTCCTTTTGCAATGTTATACGTTATACTTTTATGTGTATTTGTAGGTATGTAAACTGAAGTTGTATTTATTATATATTTAGAATAGATCGTATATGAATCAGTTGCCAGGTACACTTTCTTCCGAGCGGTTGTACGCTGAAATTGTATCGTAGTTTTCCGTTTTTATTTCTTTTCGGTCTTGTGTCGTAGTATATTTATTTTTTATCGGCAGAAAATTGGTAAAATTTTGAGTCGAGAAAATAATGATGTGGAAGCGTCTAGCGCATCGCATAAACAATTAAACTGAGTACTACAGAAAGTGTAGAGCAAGATTTCAACTATATTATTAGTATCAGGCGACGGAATGTGGATTCACTTTGCTATTCGCTGTCTCTTCTTTGATCGGCTACTATACAGGAAAGGTTTTTGATGTGTTTGTCAATAGTCCTTACTGTCACCAATGCAAAACTTGGGTAAATAAGCTAGATACCGGCAAATTCGAAGAATGGCACAAGGAACACGTCAACAGCGGAAACTGCAAAGCAAATCATGTTGGTTCATTAGGCAAGGTTGCATGGAAGTAGACGCCATCGTACATGGCGACTCCAAAACCTAAAGTGGTTTGATAAATGCTTAACCGTTTGGTGAAGATTTCACTATAAATAAGAAAGAATGCATTGGACATGTTCAGAAAAGAAAGGGCACTCGTTTACGTGAATTAGTAAAAACAACTGTGGTCGATAGCAAAACTAAAACAGGAAAATTAATTAAAAAAAGTCTCTCTGGAAAAGGAAAACTCACTGCAAAAATGATCGACAAATTGACCGTGAATTATGGACTGGCCATCCGACGCAAACACGATTGGGGAAAAAAAAAATAATTAAAAATGCAATTCGGGAAACATACTTTCATAATTGGTCCACAGACGAGAAACCACAGCACGACAAATGACCGAGCAGTGAGGACTCTTGGTGTGAATGGTTAAAAGCGGCAGTTGCAAACACACTGGATTCATTCAGGAAGGAAGCTTCAGATGTTACAGAAGCCATAAAGCCAATCTACGAAGATTTGAGCAAGGACGCACTTTTGCATCGGTGTCTAGGAAGTTTCACGCAACATAACAACGAGAGTTTCAATCAACTTATTTGGAAAATCTCATAAAAATCAATGGGCGGTACTGCAATCATTGTTGAAATTGCAACAAATGTTGCAGCATGCACTTGCAATGAAGAATCTTTTTATTTTTTGTCCTTTTTAATGAAATGGGCATCTCTACAGACCCAAGTGCTCACCAATGGGAGCGCGATTTGACGAATAACGAATAACCACAGTGCAAGCACAAGTGAAGATGATAGAATGCAATGCAGGCAAAAGCAAAAAAATGCATTGGACATCCTGAATGACAGTGTTTTACTGAACGGAAATTATACCCACCTTTTATTGATTTTTTATTTTTGATTTTTCGAAAACTTTAAATCGATTTTTTGGAAAACAACATTTTTGATGTCCGTGAACACGATGCCGCAAAATCTACTGGACCGATCGTTTTGAAATTGTTTACCCCATTTCTACACATAAATCAACAGGTAATACCGAAGCGTTTTTTTCTTTTTTTTTCGTATTATAAAATAATAAAATAACCTCCATTTTTCAAAAACCTCAAAAATCGCGTTTTTGACTTCAAAACTCTAAAAAAAAGAAAAAACATTTAAAATAAAAATTCTTCGTTATTACCTCGGGAAAAATATTACCTTTTAAAGTAATTTTGAATTTTTTTTAGATGATCCGCTAAACTCTCATCGTGTTCACCGCAAAACAACTTTTTTTCGGGGCGCCTCCGGAAAATCGCTGCCACGGATTTATTTATCGATAATTTTTATTTTTTTTTTTTCAAATATACTTAAGAAGTCAAACTATAATATGTATATGAAATAAATACACCAACATTATTCATATCTCCAAAAAAAAAATCATGAAAACATGCCTTTTTTCTGCCCTTAAAAAGATATAGTCCAGTTCCCCAGACAAAATATTCGACAGGAAAACGGCATTATATCAGCATAATTGTGACAAATGAGCAGAGTTCTGGCAGTATGTTGAAATGTGGTGGAGGCCAGTTTACTTTTTATCAAAAAAGGCTGCCAGAAAGTAGCAGCATGAAGACATGGAAAAGTCAGTAGAAGGCAGTGTGTCGAAATTCAGCATTGTATTGGCCGGAAACTGATATGTTCAAGCAGCTCAAACATTTTTGTTTTTTCAGCAGCAGCCTTCCTACGCACTATGACGGCAGGCATATGAACTCTGTTGAATAAAATCATTATTTTGGCATTGAACTGAACTATTTGGGCAGGCTTAAAAGTTTTGTTTTCTACAGAACAGAATGCTTTCGCCCTATACTGGCAAGCACATGAACTCTATCATAAACAAGCATTGTATTGGCATCCAATTGAAATAGTCTAGCAGATTAAAAATGTTTTGGTTTCTAGACAACAGAGTTATCACGTCTTATACTGGAAGACGTTTTTATTCTGTCTGACTCTTCTGAGCTCCGACTTTTTACTTGAAATTTTTGAAAACTTTTTCACATTTAACATGTGAATTTGACAGTTACAATTAATTTTTTTTTTTTGCCGAAAGTTTGCATAACACTAATTTGTGTTTGCACACACTAGTTTGTGGAACACTAATTATCATATTTAGTGGAACACAAAACATAAGAAATATCATTTACATGTAATGCAAAATTCATTTCTTATAGATTGTGGTGAAATTTACTGTATTTCAGAAGATCTAATATACTGGTGTACGAGTGTGACTTCAATATTTGATAAGACCGTCGGTTTTGAATGATTTTTAGTGTATTTGCTAATAACTACATAAAAATCTGGTTAATAGTATAAGTTAAATAGAGTGCTGCTCCGTCAAAATACCACATGAATGATAAATTTCTGGGGTCATTTATGAATCTCTTTTCGCATTGATTGCAATACAGTTCGCCATCGTAAATGTCTTCTAGCCTGTCAACATTTTATTTTTTCTGCTACAATACTTACACTTTTTTGCAGAAATCTGGGCGAAAAATAATTGCTTGCAGCTGTGCCCCTATTGAAAAGGTGAGCAGATATCCGAATTAACTTTTGCTATATATTCCTCGCATTTTCTTTTACTGGTCTGTAACAGTTGTTGTAGTGCGCCGTACGCAATAGAAGAATTTTTTTTATGAAATTTTTTTTAAAGACATAAGTGAAGATGGGCATTTTAAGGCATAGGGATAGAATCAATCAATTCCAACAAACTGCTTAATCCTAGAATAAGTCGATTTTTTCCAGCAATCGGATCTTCACTATCGTCTGATGCACAATTTTTGATTCTGGGAAGGATGAGTGACCAGCGAATTTATCATCTTAGTTTAAAACTTTAACTGATTATGCGGTACAAACATTTCTCTGCCAAATTTCGTTAAGGAAATCTGCTTAATTTTTGCGTTTTGGACTATGTTTTTATAGAGCAATAATTTTAAAACTCACCATTCTTTTCAATAAAACTGTTCGCACACGTAGTCTCTGGTATTGTAAGTGGCATTGCTATTATACCCACAGGAGTGGATTTCCTTCTTCGTTTGTGTTTGCTTACACCTGATATACTGAAGATAAACTTTTTTTTTAAAAAAAACTTAGAAATTTACGTTGGAAAAATCTCACTCAAAATTGTATGTCACCATCAAAGCCGTTCAAAATTTGGATGAATTGAAAAAAAATCGGCAAACCCAAGGACCAATAACTCTTAGTTGAATAAAAAAAAAGCTCAAATATATAAAATAACCTGAAATATATAAAAGAAACCAATATTTTGCATTCAATGCCATGTTAATGTCCCATCCAATTGCCTGCCACTACCTGCTTGTATTCTGCTCTGTACATTCCCTGCCAAGTTACTTCTACTGAACGCCACTTGCATGCTCTCTTATACATTTTTGAGCCTCTGTTAGCCAGTCTACTGTTCTGTACAGTGGCAGTCAACTGGCTGGTTTTGGTACAATTTCCGCCCTGCCCTGCCAAAATTGGGCCAAAATAATTTCATTTCTATTCCAATAAACAGACTACCTGTCTGCCGTTTTAAGTTCATTTTCCGGCCAAAAATTTTGTCTGGGGTTATCAGAAAACGAAATGTTTTTGATTTTGCCAATAACTCTTAAACTCGACCTGATAGAGAAAAACGGACTGCGGATTTGAATTCGTTTGAACGATAATATACCATATTCAACTACTATCACGCCAAACAATTGTTTCGACGATATCATTTGACAGTTGTTTGCCATACATGAAGCTCTCGAAACGATATCGTTTATACTATACATAAAATTAAAGGTTACGTTATGTAAAAGTATCGTTAAAACGATATCATCAAACGATTCTCGTCATACGTGATGAGAGCCTCAGGTGTTAATCCGTATCAGACAAATTTTCGGTTAACTTGAATAATTTTGTGAATAACACATGTGAATGTAATCAATGTGACTAAAATGATAACATATTTCAATAGACAGAATAACTATTTACTTCGAATAGAATTAGTGAAATTTACAGAGAAACAATTATTTTATACGATCGATAAATATTTCAAATATTTGGCAATGGTTTATTTGCATATGCATAAGCAACATTCTATCGGCAAATACACTGATCTCAACAATATATAGATTTTTTATGATTATCGATTGACAAAATTTGTATTAAACATTTTAAATTGGTGATAATTAATTAAAAAACATTAAAAATAATATAAACATAAATTTTTCTTAATAAAAGAGTCTCTTGAATGGATAAAATTCAAAAGATACGGCTTAGGTGGCAAAATGGATATCAGTTTTCATTGGGGTTTGCAAATATAATGAAAAATTTATATTGATTAGCACTCGACAATTTGATTGAATTCTAATGAAATGATAAATTTTGTGTATTTTGGTGTTTTTATGGCGGCTGGTGGCTCGGCAGGTTGTTATTCGCCCTGGGCGCAAAATGTTCTAGATATGCCACAGGCAGACAATAAGCGTAAGTTTTTAAGTGTATGCTAATCAGTTTATTTTGTTTTCTTTCAGATGATCCAGTGACGAGCAGCAGCGATCACGGCAATAAACTTTTTTAATCCCGCGCAAAATTGGGATTAAAAACTAATTAATCCAATATTTTGTCATACAAAAATAATATATTTTCTTCAAAAGATACATCGTGGCTTGAGAAAATAAATGTCATATGTGAAAATTTTCACTTTTGAGATTATTGAGAAAAAGGGGCTATTAATTCTAAAAAATTGCGGTAAGTCCACAAAAATTTCGTTATCTATTGTGAAATGTGTCTGCAAACAGGACTAAAATTCTAAAGAATATAGCTCTGCTAGATTTTGATTTATAGCCACATATTACTATGTTTTATTATGATTTAAACTTGTATTACTCTATAAAAAACACCCTTTACATGTCGAAAAAATTTTACTGGATAAAAGTAATTTTTTTCACAGAAGTTTTTATTTAAATATTTATTAATAGAAAGGCTTACAGCCCTATTCTGGCAAATTAACAAATTGTTAACCAGTATTTTGAATATTTCTATGTGTTTGTTTGGTGTAATTTTTTTTTTTCAAAACAAAATTTGAAGCTCAAAAATAAAAAATTTTGATAAATATTGTCAACTGCTTTTCAGTTATTGACAATTTCATGAAAAATTTTTGTTTTTTTAGCTTTAAATTTTGTATTGAAAACAACAAACACATAGAAATATTCAAAATACTGGTTAACAATTTCTTAATTTGCCAGAATAGGGCTGTTAGTTTGACTTAATAAAGGCCGAATAACCGAAACTAGCCGAAACTTTTGGTAAAAACTTCTTGCATCAGTCATTTAATTCAAATATAAAAATATTTCCAACGCATTGTACAAAACAAAAATTACTAATTCGCAAAACATTTTGGATAATTTTATGCGTTCGATACTATCATTTTCGATTCTATCATCGCTATTGCAATTAATATTAAAGTTTTATAGGTACTGAAGCCAAAAAATGATAAATAAACTTCCGAACGAATTCTATGTGTGTGGAGTGGAATAAAGGAAAAAAAAAAACGAAATATTTCTAGTTTTATAATACTAAACCTTTAATGAAAAAAAAAATACTGTGGTTTGTAGTTTTATAAAAATGTACATTGTAGGTGCATACTATTTTGAGTGTGTACTGAAGAAATAAAATAAAAAATTATCTCATTCATTATTATTGTCAAGGTATATTTACCGAGGTACTATAAGAAGCGACTGCGCTGCAGGTTTTTAGGAGTCTTATGCCAAAACCAAGTAATGTAAGCCCACACAAACAAATAAGCGGATTTTTTTAAATTTAGCTCCTACTTTTCTTAAAATATTTCTTTCCTAAGTTTGCAGTTTTTTTATTGTCTTAAATATTGCATTTTTCTTATTGTTGTGCTTGATGTGGTGTTAATAGTGCAAAATGTTGAATTTCGCATATTTGCAACTGCATTATGAAAATTAATTACCCTTACTTAATTGAAAAAAATATTTTAAATAATGAACATACAAATTGCCGTAGGGTTAATAAAAATTTATATATGCAAATATTTTCTCTCAAAGAAATCCAAAATCTTGAAAATAAACGTAAATTAGTTGTGCCATTATAAAATAAAATGTCCATTTTTTTGTTTTTAGTATAGAAGCAACATTGCTTATTGTCTGTTTGACATTATACTCCCTTGACTGACAGTTTACTTATTGTACCTGGATTAGTATACTTTGATTATAATTAACTTCAATTAATTATTATAAACTTTAATATTCAAAAAAAACTTTTTTTATATTAAAGTTTTTTCTTATGTGTATGAAAGTACTTTTGTTTCCTTTTTATAAAAAAAAATTATTTGTAAATACTTAAATTTTCTTATTAATAAATAGTTTCGGTTTCGGCCGAATATTATTAAATGGCCGAATATTATTAAATGGCCGAATATTCGTTTTCGGTCGGACACTACTATTTAGAAAGATCTCTACTACTGCAGATTGCTTGTTACTGCAGAGTGACTTAAATAATTTTAGTGTATGGTGTTCAAGAAATAATTTGACCTTGAACATTAATAAATGCTGTGTAGTTGCTTATACAAAATGTATTGAGGCAATTGCTTTTGACTACTCTATAAATGATTGTGATCTAGTCCGTAAACTAGAAAACAAAGACTTAGGTGTCATTTTCGATGCGAATTTTAGTTTTAAAGTTCACTACCAATATCTGGTTTCTAAATCATATACTATGATGGGTTTTATAAAAAGGAATTCGCAAAATTTTAACGACCCTATGACCATTAAAGCTCTGTATGTGTCTTAAGTTCGTAGTATACTTGATTACTGTTCAATTATCTGGGATCCATATTACGCGGAGCATTCTAATCGTAATATGCGCTAAATAAAATGTATTGGCCCGATGGCCTTCCATCATATGAGGCTAGATGCAAATTTCTTGGGTTACAGTCTTTAAGTGATATACGTTCATATTTTGCCTTATTATTGTTCATAATATTTTATCTGGGAAAATTAATTGTCAAAGTACTTGTAGCCTATTTATTTTCCATCTTCCAACATGAACATTAAGAAATCATAGGGTGTTCGATGATAGAGTTCATAGAACTAACTATGCTTTAAATGAACCTATTGCCCGGTGCATACGTTTATGTAATAATTTTACACCATTTCCCAATTTTAATCTTAGTCTAAGTGAATGTCGTCTAAAGTTTTTCATATTGTTTAATTAAGTTTACTTTTATTAATTAAATGTATATTAAGTACTAGCTGTAATAGTCTCTAAGATTTAAATCTAATAAATAAAAAAAATAAATGTAAATAAATAAATCAAGTGAAACTTTTGTGTAGGATGTTCTTAATGTTAAGTTGTAGAAACATGTGATATTAAATCTGAAGCAAGTGTTATGCCTTGACCTCAGTCAAATCAAGTTTCTAAGCGTTCCTACCCAAAAACTTTTCCTACTACAACCAAATAACACTTTTCGTCGTAAATAAATGTTTTTTAAAGTTCCTTTGATAAGAAATAAGGAAAGAAAGGTTATAGAGTAGGACTATGGCCTTTCCAGAATTCGAACCCGGGACCCCTAAGCGACTGTCAAGCAATCGACCATTACACTATTGAGACCGCCAGAGTGCATGTAACGCTTAAAACTTATGTGCAACATTTGAAGTCATTAGATTATTTTTTTGTAGAATTTAAAGAGATTGTACCGTTTTAAAAAGGCCCTTTGTATGAGAGGTAGGCGTGGTTTTTATCCGATTTGGCTCATTTTCGAACTTGATCTCTATTTTTCAATAAAAAGCTTATATATCGTTGCGATAACGGCTGCTATCGTGATCACAGAAAGTCATAGTTTTTAACTTTTAAAAATAGACATGGTCAGTTTTGATTGACAAAATTGAATAAATTATCATATTTCTATGAAGCTTGGCAGACCTTATGAAACGTACTGTTTTAAGGAGTATTTAAGAAAATAATTTTCAATTAAATTTAAAAAAAGATCCTCAAAATTTTTTTTGGCTTTTCAATTTATTATTTTATTTTACTGATTTCATCAGACTAATTCATCAAATCTACAAAATTATTACAAATATAACAGAATTGTTCGAGGCGCTGTTAGTATTAACAAAAAAAAAAGAAGTTATTTACCCTTTATTTTATCAAGTTTACCTAAAGTTTTATCAATTTCAGATGTATTTTATTTTGAGTGCACCACAGCTGATAAAGTTCCCAAAATCAAAACAGAATATTCAATTGTGGCTGGGTTGTAAAACCGCAACACAAAAGATATGAGTACAATTTTAAGAAATCTGCAGAGGTTTGGTGGAGCAGCTGTCCCCATTGGCGGAATTAGTAAACTTAATTAAGTTTGTCAGAACATAGGCACACATGCATACAAAATTTGGGCACACACTCACACACATGACATAGAAGATTACTTCAAAACGTTGTTGTACACTCGTTTTACCAACCTCACCCATTTACTGGTGCTAAAAACTACAACGTCTTTTAAAGACTTTCTACGCTTGTATCTTAAACACGTTAGAACATGTTAAAACTATTTTCAAAATCATGTTGCTCAAGTATCACACATCGTCAGAGTCTTTATTGTCGTTGTCGTTGTCGTTTTCGCCTACATCGGATTTGGCGACATTTTAATTCAATTTTCGAGTCGCTTTCTTCTTTTCATACATAGAAGCAGCATAAAAAGATGTTGCCGCACCACATCCGGGATTGTTGCAGCAGTTGCCTTGTTTAGCCGTAGGATTCACTTCGCCTTGCCGATTAAGGAAGCGTACTTTATCTACAAAATGCATTATTTTTTGGTTGTTTTTTACGAACTATTTATTTGTAGTCTTAACACAATATTTGCTGATAAAGTTTGCATACGAAATGAAATGCTTTTTGTAGGGTTGCCAACAATGTTGACTACAGTTGTGGGAACTCTTTAATCGCTATAAAATAATCACAGAGCTTGTTGCTGCAATTTACATAAATTATGCGACAACAGGCAGCAGTTCCCGCACCGGATGCCGCTATTTATCTTAACTTTTGCCAAAAATGTATATGAGTACTCAACAAAGTTCCTATCCGACCAGCTGTAGGTAGAAGTCAACAAAAACACGTGCCGGCATATCTCAAAGAAGTCAAGCGCAAAGGACACCAGAGGGCAGCGCTATCCAGCTTCCATTTTTACTTTTGGGCCATCAACTTATGAGAAACAATACTTCAGCGTTGTCGCTGAAGAAACTTCTTGGACCACCGCAGCTACCAACATCACGATTTGTTGTCACAAACTGGCAAAGTTTAAAGTGCGCTGAGCTGCAAGAGCGCAGCATAGCTCAGCACTTGCCACTTGATCTGTTCGTCAACAACTTGGCTTCCAAAAGTACTCCCATTGCACTCCACATCATCCGATGATGAGGGCAGGGCGGAAGGCGAGTTGGCGTTCGTATATTTTTTCTCCCCCCGCCTTTAGCTAAGCTTAAAGTTCGCACAGCTGGCACTAGAAACTGGAAGACACACTATCTGTAGATCCGTAAAATAATTTAGCGCTTCGTTGGCTCGACAGAGCAGTAGCAGGCAAGGAACGTATTTGCACAAATTAAAAGCAAACTTTATCTCTGCCAAAATGTGTATTAATTTAGGTAAAAGTATAACAGTTTCGCTCCTTGACGGGTCCTTGCTTTGCTTGTGTCTTTGTCACATGGCCTGTTTAGTTCCGCTGTTGTTTTTGCTGCTGCTTTCCATTGGCCAAATATTTACTGATGATGCCAGGCAGCATTACTAGCGTAGGCGGCAGCGTGGAGCCGAACAGGTGTACTAACACTAGCACTGGCCTAGATGTTCACACGAACAATGAAAGTTTTCCTCTGGTTGCGAGTGATTCTAAGATACCGAGTTGTTGCTTGCTTTGCTTGCAACAAACTAAAGTCTGCCGTAAGAAGCTTAAATTAATGCCAAATAGATAAAAGTAAATTATAATAATTTAGCCAAAAATGTTACTTACAAGGGAATGTGGAAGAATGTGTCGTCGATGGGATGCTAGAAGGATGAAGCACCACCTTCGAATACGGTTGGATTTTGCATAAATTGTTTTTAAATTACACAAAGAGCGGGGACATTTCGTAGAAGTTTCTGAATTAATGTTACAGCAATGCAAAGATTTTTGTTATGTGTGTGATGAGAGCACGAAATGAGTTTTTGTTTTCATAAATGTACTAGCATTTCCCGATAGACGTTGTCCTGCCACAGACCGCCTTACTGCTACATACGAATTTTCACGCTATTCGGAAAAAAGTTTTATGTATTCATCATTCTTAGTATAGTTGCCAAAAGCAACCATATGAACTGAATTACCAAATATACCAAATTATACCTGTTGGTATACGAACAAAACAGACTGAAATGTAGCATTTTATTTGATTTGAGTGCGGTAAAAGGGGGTGTGGCAAATTGTTATTTTTCCTTAACCATCTCGTTCCTGAAACAAATTGACTGCCAAAATTGCTGGTCTATCTAAAGAATTATCTGAAGATGAACATGAGATAAATTTGGGTTTTCCATTAATTATTAAAAGCTTTATTAAAATGCCTATATTTTATTAATCTGTGAAAAAAGATTTGCAAAAATTCCACAATAAATCATTTTTTATATATGGCATCTTTCGTTTCATACAGAGTTGCTAGGGAGTAAAATATTGATTATGTTTACAACACTGTCGGTGGTCATTCTGTCAACTGTAGAAACCTGGCGCGTGTAAGCTTCTTTAGAAAGTAAGTTAGAGAAATGTAAGTTTTTATATAGACATAATATATCAATTAACCCACTCCGTGTCATCCACCATTTCTGTCTTTCAACATGGTTTTCTGAAGGGTAAGTCCACTACAACAAACCTCTTAGAGTTTACTACGCGTGTTATAAATGGTTTTACTTTGGGACTGCAGACTGATGTTATTTATACGGACTTTAGCAAAGCTTTCGACAGTGTTAATCATAATCTTCTTTTGAAAAAACTCCACCTTATTGGGTTTCCTGTCACATTATTATATTGGATAAATTCGTATTTATCTAGACGTTCTCAAAAGGTTTTATATAAGAATTCTCTTTCAAAAAGTATTTCGGTCACTTCTGGCGTTCCTCAGGACAGTCATCTTGGACCGGTTTTGTTTTTACTATTCATTAATGATCTCCCTTCGGTAATAAAACACTGTAACGTCTTAATGTACACTGACGACGTGAAACTTTTTCTTTGTTACAAATCACCCCAAGAACGACATATTTTGCAATCTGATTTGTTATCTGATCTGACTTGTTGACTGGTATAGCTTAAATATATTAAATCTCAACTTAAAAAAATGTTAGCAAATGACATTCTCACGAAGATCTGCTAATAACATAAATTACACTATAAATAACACTAACTTAGAAATAGTTTCCAGTTTTCTCGATCTTGCTGTTATTATGGATTCAAAACTTCGCTTCAATCTTTACGTTAATATGGTGATAAATAAGGCAAGAGAAGTCCTTGGTTCCATTAAAAGATGGGCTAAAGAATTCAGTGATCCCTTTACTACTAAACCTCTCTCGTAAGGCCAATTCTTGAATATGCATCAGTTGTATGGAACCCACAATATAATGTCTACATCGACGCCATAGAATCCGTTCAAAAACAGTTTTTACTTTTTGCTTTACGTCATAGTCGTTGGAACCCCAATATTATGCTTCCATCGAATGAAATACGCCTTAAAATTATTTTACTACCTTCCCTAAGAAGCAGAAGAATGATGCTTAATGTCATGTTTCTGTATAAATTACTTCGTGGCGAGATTAATTCGGAATATCTCATCTCAGCTCTAAATTTTAACATCCCAAGGAGAGGAACTAGACATTTTCTGTTTTTCAAGTTGAGTCAGTGCAGTTCTAATAACGCTCTTCATGAACCTCTACGATGTATGTGCAGTGATTTCAATGATAACTTCAACATGATTAATTTTTCTGATTCGGTAGACGTGTTAAAACGGAAAAATATATTACATTTAA